>CM060971.1:61530997-62130997 GCA_030765045.1 Tenodera sinensis | reverse complement strand
TTCTTTTAACCCACGATGTGTTATCTACTTACCCCGATTCCGGATGAGTTGGGCCACCTGGTATATTTATATACCCATGATAACCACAAATGTTTCTTCTCTCTAAACAACTACTGTCATATATCTTGTCATTGTGGTTTGTGTTTTGCTCGTTTTATGACATCAATAATCAAAGCTTGAGGCAAATACTGTTGAATGTTGAAGCACTCAAACTTACAGCGATACCTTCCTGCCATCACCAGTCAGAAGTTGAAGGCGGTACCACTGGGCTGAAAGGCTAGAACGCGGAACAGTCGACCAAGAAACCGTTTGCTGCATTTTGTGTTGCTCTTAGGAGCATGTATGACTGGAAGTTTGAAACTTTCTCAAGCTGCTTTTTGGGATTCAGGGGGCCTCAAAATATATTTCCGATGAAATCTTGACATCAAATTTTTGGGTGGAATACAATATTTTCTCTACTTACATTACGTAGAAGAGAAAGTAGAAATTCCAGAAAAGCGAAACTGTTTAAGATAAACTAAAGATTTTACAGATATGGAAGAGATTTAAACCCTTGTAACAAACTTTAAATATTTATACTATGTTTATTTAACCTTCAAATCTATAACCTCGTGTGTTCCTTGTTATAACTTTTGTTAATTATTTTGCCTAATACGACTCATTCATTCACTACTACATATCCCTACAATTTACTTGATGAGGACCTCCTATCTATTACATCTTCTGACTGCCGCTTCAACGATTGTAGCCCACAACAAAATGTGCTAATAATAAATTAAAGTTTAGCGGGATTTACAAGAAATAGAATAGTAAGTTCTATTGAGAATGGTTTGTGCAGTTTGAGACACAAACTAATTTGAGTACAACACATCAAATGTTTGTTTATACCTTTCTACTCACTGATCGCAACGTACTAATACCAGAGCAGAATATGAATATTCCTCGACAAGGGAACGATAGTTTTATTTGATTTCAATTCCTATCTTTAATTCATAGATTCATTCAATGAATAACATGCACCATATTTAGTTTTCCAGCAGCTTCCGTTTGTTTTCTTCTTTTTTCTAAACCAAAATGACGTTTTCATCATGCAATATGGCATTTTGTTATCGGTACCCCGGCCGAGTAATGTATTTGTACACATGTGATAGTACACACTGCGCGTATTGTTTATGATGCCCAGAATTCACAGAGCGCTGTGATATCTGCGCGGAAGTTGTGCGTTCTTCCATTTTTCATGTTTCGTTCGCTTCAGCAGTGGGAGGAACTGGTCACAAGATAACTCGTGATTGCGAGAGGGATGCGCTTTGAAATGGGCGGATATTGCCCCCACCCCTTCTATCACACCCCTCGGATATTGTATTCTTCCCCAGCTTTGTCAAAATTGCCCCTCATTGTCTCCTGGTCCAAACTGATAATGCCACAGCACGTCCGCATGTATGGCGCTTTAGTCGTAAACATTTGCCAGGCGCTTTCTCTTGTTTTTTACTTCCGTCCATCCTCGCATCTGTCACACTACCTGCCGAGTCCACCTTAATGAGCTTTCATGGCGGATGACACGGAATACTTCAGAATTCTGTTATGGAATCAACATTCTACATACACCAGAATAAACCTTTTATTGCTTTTTTTCAGTCTTATAACTGCTTAACAATATTGAAACAGGAGGTTATATTTTGTGAAACATTTTTATGTACAATATATCGTAGCAAGCTCTACGAAAGAAAAAAAAGAGAAGTAAAGAAAAAAGCTATGTTGTATTCAGGTAACCTTTCAATCGAACATTCTATTTTATATCCTTTCTACAAAGTATTCCTATAAAAGTTTTCTTTCTATCTACTTCATATTATTGTATAAACATTTGCAGAAATTATTTAATTATATATTTTACTTGTACCTAAAAGGAATTTATTAAGTGCACTGTTTAGGAGTACCTCTTAGCTTCTTATCGTCTTACGGGGTCTCGCAAGGAACGATACAATGAACTGTCCACAGTTGCAATACAGAGCTCTATTGGGGATAAGGAAAGGTGGTAGAGGGGGAGTGCTCGTGCAAAAGCCACGTTTTAATTTTCTTTAGATTGATCTCCAAATTCGCAAAGCCTATTATGAAAAACGTTGCAAATGTTGCTTAAAAGAAGCAGCATTTATTGAGTTAAACGGTTCTACGTTATAACTAAAGCTCTAACTTGTCCACAGAATTACAAAAATGTGTAAAGCTTTACAGTAACGTAATGCAACGTTATATTGAAAAATATAAAAAGCTTTAATCTTTCTACAAATTCTCCTCATATTTACACTGAACTTAAAATTCACATCGAAATAGCTTTAAACGTGTTTTTCTATTACGTTATAATACAGTTTCTGCTTTCAAATGAAAGGTTCCCTTCTAACACGTACACAATTAACCGCCTTTCTTGGGTGGCATTAAAATTTAATAACATTTCTGTGTATTTGTACAGCTTCTAAAATTTCTCGAATTCTATTACTAGTTTGCCATAGACCAATAATCTGGCCACGTGTAGCTTCTGATGAGCACGACATGGTGTGAAACAAGCAATAGTTGTAGCTTAATAAGTAATGATTTAGTGAGCCACCAGAAATAATCAATACTTCTGTTTCATGTCGACGTGTTATTAGTTTAATTACGAGTACATATGTCCAGCCAGCATTATGAATACCGCCCAGTCATTGGAGAGGGGTGAAGAAAGGGAAAGAAGAAGAAGCTACAAAGTTATTTTATTTCAATTTATTTAACCGCTCTATATTGTGGGTCTCTAATAATTATATGTTGTTAGTTATTAAACATTGATCGCCGACACTAACAATTATGTGCACTGTTGTTCTCTTAACTTCTCTTGGTCTCGAAATATAGGGCTATTACACGAAGAGAAAACTGAGACTCTTTCCTACAATTGCTCGGGAAATTCCAGAAACGAAAACAATTTTACAGAAGAAAAACGGTTACAATTTCGCGTACTTCTGCAAATACCCAATAAACAATAATTACTGCTAACTAAAATTTGCATCCAATCCTTTTCGTACAGCATAATCTTGGAAGCAAAACATAAAGGCCAGTAAAACATACTTTCAAGAGTTGTGATTCATTAATGGAGATATGAGTGATCGCGTAAATGCGTACAAGGGAGTCTTAAGGGAAGCTACCAGAATAAGTACGAAGGGAAATTGGGGACTTTAACAAATTGTACTTGTAAGTGAAATACTAACTACTGATACATAATGCACCTTGTTAATCATTCTTCCGCCATTTCCTTGTGTTTTGCCTTTACCTATCAGGCTAATAGCTCAATTACATTTTGAGAAATAGAACCACACACACGCGGATGATTTCTGAAACACCGCCATAAAACAGGTCAACCTGGAAGCACCCTGAAAGGTCATGAGGAATAAACTGGAATGGAAATTATGGAAAGGAAATCGTGGTAGATGAAAAACCACCCAGGATCCAACTACCGGTTACGAAAACTACGAAAAACCAGGATCATAAAGGGGGCCGAAGGTATTCGACCCCGGAAACTGCCGAATGCAAGCCTCACACGTTACCACGGAGCCATCTAATTTGTTAAAGATTGGACTAAAATAAAGGTGATTGAAAAAATTGGTAAAGTTAAAAACACCTATCCCGCGAAATAAAACTTCTAAAATTAAAGTGATACAATCTGTAATAATACCACGAGAGGCTTTCATATGGCGAGAGAAAAATTGTCTCAAATAGAAAATATTGACTGGTATTTGTTTAGAGCATTCCGTGAAATAATTAATAATTAATTTATTTAAGACTATTTAATATTAAGTTAAAAGTAAAATAACTTAGAGTAACATTCATATATCTAATTAAGATTTATTTTCACAGTTGGCACTACTTCAATCCAGTAGGCTGGATCTTTTGTCTGACGTTTTTTAATGTCCCTCCCACTAATTGCTTTTACTGCGCATCAATACTTTAGATGTTCATAAATATAAGAAAGTGTTCAGGTTGGCGGAACCGCAAGGAGGAGATGATATAACCAAAGCAATAATACCACGAGCAATAGGCGGTAATCCGGCATAACTTTGTCCACATAAGATAGGGTTGGGCAACTGGTACTCAGAGAGTGCAGATTGATCACGACCATGACTGATAGTTGTATGTTTAGCTCAAGTTCTCTCAAGATATCGTGCGAGTCGCCCAGGCCTGTTATAAGTACTGTAGAAGTTTTATGTGTACGTTTAGTGGTTCTTTAGAAAATGTAGCACCTGATATTCAAATAGTTTTATATAATGAGAATAGGGCATCCCTTGTACCCTTCAGTTGCCCTCTGTCGTCTAGTGGAAACATGCTAGCCTCCAGTTTCCAAGGTACAGTCTTCAAACTCGGAGGAAGGTGACAGATCTTTTTCGGACGTAAATAGCAAGGCTTCCTTCGGAAGGGCAGTGCTCTGTCATGCCCAATACAGAGTGGAACGCTGAGAACCACAGCAGTTAAACAGCCTCCATAAATAAACTTACAGTCTTAAGATAAAGAATTGTAACGTCCGTAACAATTGCAATGTCCATAATAGTCTTAACACGAGGTTCACTTAATGAAGATTCGTTAAGGCTATACTCGTAATATTAATCTTTCTCCAGATCTGTTTCTGCTGAAGTTCATTTCTTACTTTGTAAAATATATAAGACAGAGAGAAAGTGAGAGTGAGTGAGAGTGAGTGAGAGTGAGTGAGAGTGAGTGAGAGTGAGTGAGAGTTGGTTTCGTGAGTTTAATCCAGGTTCTTTCACAGAAACAACATCAAACCCAAAGACTTCCTAGTGAACATTTGCTGTTGCTTTGTTTCCTCGTACAATCTCTTGAAACTTATATACCTACACAGAATGGAATGCTGACACGCGGATACAACATAAAAGTTGTATATGCTCACCTCCGCACTCACTCTCAACACATAGAAAGCTCTTTGTGGAATTAATTATTTAAAATGAGCAATCTGGTTTTCTTCACGACTAAAAGTGCACTACCTCTATGGATTATATGTATGTGGCCTCGTCAGAGCTATAAAGTAACCATACTAAAGAGTATGGCATAAAATAAAAGAATAGAATATGTTATAATTCCTACAAAATCCAACGTTAACTACAATGTATTGTACACACATCAAGGAATCCATGTAGATTACGTTATGGGCATTTAAAATTGTTTCAAAATGTATCTCAGTAACACATTCCACTATGCTTTTATTAATATGTAAATAATAAATATGCCGAGTGCATATTTACAACACTGCTATTTACAGTGGAACCCCAGAAATTCGAAATTTTGAATATTCCCAACAGTTTGCGATAGAAACAATTAAAATTCCACTTGGTACTCAAAGAAATGAATCGTAGTACCACATTTATATGTGATTTTAAGCTAGTATTTAGCAAAATAGAAGTACTAAGTTAGTATATTAGGCCTAAATTGCTAATTAAATTCTAGTATAGTATACAGTACCAAGCGAGATGGCTCAGACGGTAATGTCTGTGGCCCGCATTCGAGAGGTCGCGGCTTCGATCCCCGGTTTGATCTGGCATGGATTTTTCCGTGGTTTCCCCATGTCACTTAGGGGAATGCTGGTGTGCATTAATCCCTTCTCCACGGATTCCTTTCCCACATCACAAGGGTCGCCCTCCCCCTGGGTAGAGATTGTGCTCCAGGTGTCAATATCTGTAGCTGTTAGGGACTTCTCTGCGTCTCTGGGCTTCGCTGGCTCCGTTCTCTAACAAAGCCTCCGATCTCACATCGTCTCTGCCTTCCTCAAGGGAGGGTAGCCCGCAATACATCCGGGGTCAAGGTGTCACCCTTCCGACACACACACACACACACACACACACACACACACACACACAAACATACACACGCACACACACGCACACACGCACACACAGAGAGAGAAAGAGAGAGTTGAAGTAGAAGTGACGCTATAAAACAACCGACAATGTATTCCAAGCCATTTTATGCAGTATTTTAGGGCTATTCTGTATTTTAAAAAACGCATTTGTTACACGTAATGTGACTACTTAAAATTGTAATTAAAATTATACACTATTTTACTACATTTTTTAGATAACCCGAACAGCTCCGAACCCGAACAGGTACAGGATTGGTCTTCCGATTTACTGTAGGTAATATAATAATATAATAATACTGAGGTTTTGAGCTCATCCTGCTGCCTAACTAAACCTTATCATGACAACCACACAAATAATTTTCAATTTAGTTGGAAAAATGCAATTACACTTGCGTGACATTCTCTACTCATTCTTGTACGAGCTATTCCTACAAACGTTTATTCTTGTATCTGCTACACATTAATAGAGATACAGATTTGGAAATATTTTTGTTACATATTTTCTTACAGGTGCAAGATGAATAGGAGCATACAGTAGTCTGAAGCCATAGTCAAATGTTTTAAGACCTGGTTACTATGCGATGGTTTTGGAGATGGTTTTTGGAGATAAAAATGTGATTTGTTGCTCTCTCTACTCATTCTTGTACAACATATTGTTACATGCCCTACTTCACGTTAATAGCGATCAACGTTTGTAAAAACGATACTTTTTACATATTTACATGTGGTTTCAATGGGAATATGGGTATACAGAAGACTTTAAGTGTTAGTCAAATCGTTTAAGAGCTGTTATTATGTGATATCTTTGAATTCCGGTCCCCTTTGCACAACTAAGAGAAAAAGAATGGAATAATCACTTCCTCTTTGAGAAAAGTGTACGTGTTTGCAAATTCAAAATAATAAAAGTTATCTAAAAACGGTTTAGATCCACAAAAACTAGAGTATTTGACATCAATTGTGTGCGTTTTAGAGCTCTAATTGTTTAATAGCATTTTGTCTATCTCTTATGCTTTGTCAGTTGTGCAAAAGTAATTCAGAATGAAAAGTACTTTAGAGAATGTTCCAACACAAACATTTCACTTTTCATTAAAATAGTTTAAACATACGTTACTTGAATGAAAATCTTTGAGACGTATTTAAGAAACAGAGATAAACTTGATTACGGCTTTTAAGTTTCCAAATTTGTAGCCACACGGACCTCATGAAAATTATTAGTGAGTGTGGGTCAATTTCTCTTGTGTCCAAAAAGCCGTTGTTTTATAGATGTGATCGCATATTATAATATGTGCTATTATTTAATCATCTAATGTTCTGATTGGCTGAGATCTGATAAATAAATAAATATAATTTTCCTCAGTTTTCGTCAATAAGTTTGCTTAATCAATTTTTAATGAGTAACCCAACATTTGTGAAGGGAAAAGACGGCCTTTTCTCACCAAGCCATGTTTTACAGAGTGGAATGACTTTTCATATTTTAATGCTACCGTGAGGAAAGCACATGTAAAGAAGTGTTTACTAAAAAGAACTCTGGTTTAGCTGGGTTGCCTTGTGAAAGGTTCTGAGATTGTGGCATCTTGAATAGCAGAGGCCTGGCGAGATGAATAATACACACTCCTGGCCATTACGGCTGAGCACGAGTCCGCCATATTGCTAACATGCCCGCAGTGTGGCCTGAATTTTACATTGCTGGTCTAGTATAATTACCCCTCTCCAAACACATTATGCCTGTCCGTTTAGTTATACGTATCCTCTTTTTTCTCTTTCTCTCAGTATGCGCTTTTCCTCGGTATACGTACGTACCTTTATGATGCATATGCAATGCTCTGTTTGCTTTCCCTTATCTTCCACGTTAACGAGAAAGAACATCCGAAACTGTATGTTACGGGTAATCTATGTTCCGGAAATTGAAATTTACTGTAGATTTTCTCTGCTCTGTTTACCAATGCAAAATTAAAAAGTTCCGTAAACGTTCTTTGCTTAGGAATAATTTATATTTTGTGAAATACAATACCCTTCCTTTGCTTTCGTATTTTACCAACTCTTCTCTATTCCAGATTCTTTTCCTTTTAAAGTAAGTTTACTTGCGCCGTACAAAGGACAAAACTAACCTTAGTAATATTTTATAGTCTTTTCATCGCAAAATCAGTTAAGAATTGTGGAACAAACCAACAAAATTTGAACAGCTGTGTTTTGCTTTCATCGTGTAAAATATGTGTCTATTTCTTCATTACAAATGGGTGTTAAAATTACAAAGAATAAGTGCAAAAACAATCATTATACAATGAAGAATAAATAATATCCATAAAAGGGTTACATCTACGAATCAGATTATCATAAATATTAGTTAATGGACTTGTAATATAACAACCAATTTTTTTTAAAAATCATTTGTTACTTTACTATTTAAAATCACTAATTATTACCTATCCATTAAGAACAACCCTTAAGATGACAACTAGTATTCACAGCAAGTTTATAGAATTTCAGAAAGCCAAGTATCCTTTATTATAAACTATTTAACATTCGCTCAATTTAAATTTTTCTTAAATTACTTCGTGGACAGAGCACAGCCCTCAAAGGCTCCTACAGCAATTAATTTCATCTATAATTGGTTCTATTAACAAATAGAAAATTTCCTACATTTGAAGCATTTGTGAGCAGAATAGCTCCACAAATAAGCAGCAGTTTTGTGGTGCATAAATATTCCCATTAACTTATATTGCACTTTAAGAATAAATATAGTTTTATTGGATAATTCTAACTTTCCATGGTTTAAGCATCATTAAATACAATTAGTTTGTAAACAAACAACATAACATGTCAGTAACCGATAAAGTTATAATACTTATCTTATAAAGTTTATGTTTTCTTTTTAAGTATAAACATTGCATATATGCACACTATTTGGTGAAATTTTCGGCGTTAAAAAGCCGACACAGTTATATACATTGTGGCTGCAACTTTGGCTTTTATTTTACAGAATAATAAACAAAATAATGTGCATGCCCTTCTCTACTTTTTTCCTAATACTTTTGTTAGAAAAGCTTGTTTTTCTATCTACTTCGGGTTACTTCAGATACAGAATACAGGAGGTTTTAGCAATAGTCAAATTCCCAAAAACTGGTCGCGTATTTCCAATTAAATCTCGGTATCGAATCTTCAGTGGAACACATCACTTCATATGTTTATAGATAAGTAGTAGACAAAATAAAACGACATTCTAACAGGCACTTGCTGCTCTATTAGGACATTCTAAGTAATTCAATTACTTCACTTATGCAATTCTACACACACAATGGTTTTCTAATGTCATCAATTATTTCCCAGAACACTAAGTAACTGAACAGAGATTTTCTTTAAAATTCGAGGTCTAATTTAAATGAACTTCTGTTAACACCTAGGCGTACCATTGTAGAAAATTAAATCCGTATACCAATTGATACTCTAAATATGCCACATAACCGGCCGGAAAGGATCGAGGCGCTGACCACGTACCACCCTTCAGTACTGCACCCCATTCGTGACGCCAATGTTGGACAGAGGTGGAGTAAGCAACGGCTTGGTGGTAGGCCTTGGCCTGGAAAGGGCTGTTGCCTTTGGGTTATTATTCTAAATATTATTCTATTATTCTAAATTGGTTTTTAACCAACTATACTGTCCACAGACTCACAGACGCAAACACATAGACGCACACACACATACACACACACATGCGCACCTTATTCTAAAAGTTCGTTTTTTGGATTCAGGGGTCCTCAAAGCATATTTTACGGTGAAATCTCGACACCTAATTTTTGGGTGTAATACAGTACTTCTTCTATTTACTATACGTAGATAGTAGAGAAAGCAAAAATAACAATTACATCTCCCTACAGAAAACTGTGGGTATTCAGCATGGTGGACATTAATAGCAGTATAGTTGATATTGTTGATTTATACCTACAGAGTGTTTGTAGTGAGGAACAACCAACACTGCATTTTCAATTAACATTGTTTGCATCGTGTGCATTTGTACACTAACCTATCAAAATGAAAAACATTT
Organism: Tenodera sinensis; assembly: GCA_030765045.1. Taxonomy (NCBI): domain Eukaryota; kingdom Metazoa; phylum Arthropoda; class Insecta; order Mantodea; family Mantidae; genus Tenodera; species Tenodera sinensis. Next base: position 62,121,074 of record CM060971.1, on the reverse strand, counting down.
GTCCAGCGTATTCACGTGTCCCGTTTCATATACATTCTTCAGCGGACGCGCTAAATACCGTTGCTAGAGATGCCAGAGGCGAAACGTAAATTTTGATCAATTGAACGTAAAACGCCTACTAAACTTTTGTACACTAAACCAGAGGATGTCAGTTTAAGGGTGGTGAATTTGGTATTCAGAACTTGTGTATAATTAAAGTGAGTTGTACTATTAAGATATATTAGGATCCTCTCAATTCAGCACTGTGGTCCGGGTTCGATTCCTAGCTTGAATGGGGGAATTTTTCTTTAATTACAATCATTCCTTGGTCCAAAGATCAGTGGAGAAGAATGAGCTATGGAGAATAAGATAAAACTATGAGCTAGATGAACTAACAAATCAGCAAGATATTGTGAGGTTTATAAACGCACAAAGAATATTATGGCAAAAGAAAGAATACCAGAAAGAACATGGAAAGGAAGCACGTTTGCTAGAAGAAAAATCTGATGTTATACACTCACATGACTTTCTCCACTCTTGTACTAACCCTACTTACCAACTCTTATCCCTGTCTTCTTCATGTTAGTTGAGATAAACATTTGCAGAAATTATCTTATTGTATATTTCCTTGCAGGTGGAATGGGTGCAGAAGGCTTTGAGCGATAGTCAAATCTTTTAAAGCTTTCAAATTCCGTTCTCTTTACACTGTTAACATATAAAAAAACTAATAACGATTTTTCATTCGATAGAAGTTTAAGTATTCCAAAACTCACACAAATAACAAGGAATACTTCCGAAACGGTTCACTCTATACAAAAAATTATTCAGTCATAAATTGTATGTTTTAACAAGAACTACATGTTTTGTACAGTAAGATTTGATCTACGCTAACCCGTAGTGCAGCTGGTAGAGCACCTGCCTGCTGTGCAAGGGGTCCCGAGTTCGATAGGAATTTTTCTTCAGCCAGGACTATTCCTCATCCTTCCCTGAGTCAGGAAGTATAATGGTGGCGCCATGGCTGAGTGGTTATACCGCTCGCCTACCAGCTAGGCGGGACCCACATGTGGTATCCGTGGTGGACGAAGCGGAGTCTGGGCGGGTTTTCTCCGGGTTCTCCGGTTTTCCCCGTCATTCATTTCACCAATTGCTTCATTATCACCCTTCCAATCATCCATTTCGCCTGCATTAATTCATATTATCCTCTTCTTCACTATCATACTGGTGCTTGGCTGACCACCTGCTTCTAGGTCTTCACTCTGTCTGGTCCAGAGGTCCCTCTGCTCCACGACAGGCATCTGACCCTAGGCTGGCTTGTATGTCCTAGAGGGTGTAATTCCTACATAAGGGGAGGGTAATCAGGGAAAGAAGAAAGAAATATTTGATCTATCTCTTGCGGTTTACCAGTTAAGCAAAAGTCATCCAGAGTAAATAGGATTACATGGGCTGTGGCCATAAAATTCAAGATATACATTCCATTTGTCATAAAAATATCTCAAACATATGGAATTTTAATCAAAATCGTTAAAACCATTTGCAAGAAAATCAACATTTTCGAAAAATTTTCCATGTAAAGGATAGCTTAAGGTGGAGGAATTTTCTTCAAAATCCTCGTGTCGCATCCTAGAAGGTCATTAAAGTTAAGTACCAACTTTGGTTTTTAGCCAACTTTACGTTTTTGACTATGTTGTCCACAGACCAACAAACACACACACACGTACACACACACAAACTTTTTTCTAAAAATATTTTTTTTTATTCAGGGCACCTCAAAACATATTTCCGCTGAAGTCTCGACATCGAATTTTTCGGTGGGAAATACAGTACTTCCTCTACTTTACTGTACGTAGAGAAAGTAAAAAAAAAATGTAACTGAAGATTTAAGGAAGATTGGAATTAGAGGGTGAGAAAGTAAAGTGGAAGATAGAGGTTTATGGAGAAGGATTCTGCAGGAGATCAAAACTCATCACGGGCTCTAGAGCCAGAATAGAGGAACAGGAGAAGAAGAACAAGAAGAAGACGAAAGAATCATTCCCTATTCTCAGGAGAGCCTGGAAGAGTGACTGTAGATGTGCACGTGAGTGTGTGTTTACTAATGAAAATCTGTAAAACTCAGCCTGAAAACCCTACAGTCTACGAGTCAGTTATTAGTTATTATTTTCTGAAGCCAATGCCCCCGATACGGCCGCAGAAATAAAGAGAGCAGTGTAAGCCAAACAAAAACACAGGGGAAGAAAGCCTTCAGATCTACTCAATAAACTAACTGTTAATGACAAAATATAGGAAGGAGGGTGGGAAGACAGAATATTTGATAATGATCATAAACATTTGGTTTTGTCCTGAACAGTAAAGAAGAACACACGCGCGGTGCCTTGGTAAATTTTAAAACGCAATATGCATTGGGTTCACGTGACTTTCTCTACTCAATCTTCTAAAACTTACTTAGTAAACTTTATTATTCTAGCTTAGAGTTGCGTTCTACCACAACTACGGTTCGGTAGTATGCTACAGTACATGAATGACGTAGTGACAGGATTACGGTAGTATTGGTAGCATTGAGAGGAAAAGAAACAATACAAAATAAAACGAATTAATAAATGTAATGAGAAATTCAAACATAATAATCATAAAACTCTGTGATAATGACTTTGGTAACGTTGATCAAAATAAAAATGTTACATTTCCGTTCAAAATAACATACTCGTGATTACTATCAGTTTCTGAAGTGCAGTAAATATTTTTGAAGACACTAATCTACCGAAGATTAAGTTCCCTCTCTCAGTTTTATGAAGTTTCAAAATCCACTCTTTCAGTTGCCAGAGGAATCTAGTAAAACTTGGCCAAAAAACGTAAACAATACGATCGATATGAGGTAAAGCCCGATAGGTAGGCAACTCACCCGACGTACAGGTAATGCAGGTAGGTTCTTAACTAACAAATTCCATTATGGAAACTCCTGTAAACCACGCTTATAATAGTCTACATTAAGCTACAGTAGTTGTACAACTCTGTTCTAGCTACTTGTTAATCACATCTCATTGTTCGGTACAGGAGAAAGGCAAATGGAAAATTAGATTTTAAAAGAGCATCTCGTTATGTGAGTTTTGAAACTCCATACTCTATCTATGGCCACGACAAAAGATAACCACTTCCCACCTGTGAAAAGTATAAGTATTTGAAAATTCAGAAGATAATGACTTTACTTCACAAAAGGGTTGACAAATTGTGATATAACAAAGCTTTACCTTTTGTGTACACCATGGAAAAAATTATTGAGCGCATAAGGAGAGAAGAACATTTCTAAATGCCACGTCGTGTTGCAGCGCGGTTTACAGAATTCGATATTTTCAACATGCAGTTGACTTTCTTGATAGTCTGTGTTTCATATGCTATCGTCGGACAGACAAATAGACTGCCTCTTGAATCACCACACTCGCATTTATACACATACTAGCAAATACAAGTGCGAGTGGTCATTCTAATTGCGCGTCCCACAGCTAATTGCGTTTTAAGTAGCTTGGCATGGGGGATTTCCTTGATGTTCTTACACCCTTTACACATGCTGAACTTAGATACCAAGTTTGGTAACTAATCGACGTTTCGTTTCCCTGCTGTGCTGTTCACACACACACACACACACACACACACACACACACACACACACACACACACACACACACACACACACACAAACACAAACACAAAAACATACAAACAAACACACACAAACACAAACACAGAGAGAGAGAAGAGCGCGGCTTTTTTAAAATTGCTAATGTTTTCAGACACAAGGATTCTCAAAATTTAACTTCCAGTAAAATTTCGGTAGCAAATTTTTGTTAGAGTTCCAACATACGTATCTACCAGTCTTGCAGGCTTTTGTTATTTTAAGCCAACATATAATTTATTGCCAAAGAGTTTTTTACATCTGGTAGTGACAACATTTCGATGTGTGTTTTAATACATAAATTTTATGGCGTCAGATTAGCTTCTGAAAGGAAAGTATAAAAGGCTGCGGTTGATAAATTGGTAACTTCTACTTCACAACTTCTTATCCTTGTAGCCTGCTAACTACTATTTCGGTTGTTAATACTTTCGTAAGCATGATGACATAATTTTATTTGATGACATAACCCCTAAAACCACACTACCTGTATTATATCAAACCCTGAGGCTAGACAAATAACGGTGTTAGTGTGGACGAAATAAGTGTGGGTAAGTCTGGTGTACCAGATATGGAGTGAAAACGTGAAACACACTAAGTGAATTTTTGTCCGCTTTCACTGTATTATTGCCTGCAACCAAGCAATGCCACACTCGTGTTTCACAAGCTGCACAAAAATTTCGAGTGTGTGTGTTCACAGCTTCGTCAATCATGTTTGTCTATACCGGTGGTCCACTTCATCGGAGTAAGTATCCTTCGTGTGTTAAAACAGTTGCAGAACTCCATGTCGCAAGAGACAGTAGTGGCGTGTTGTGCCTCTCAGCGAAGACGTGAGGTGAGAGACAGTTGAACTAGCGTACATGGACAGCTTTTGCTTCGTGAACTGGCCCGAGTCTGTCCGACGTACGTCGTACGACTCTCCGTATCACATGCTCTGCTCGATTTTCCAAGAGGTGCTCATGAGCGCCAGTCCCTTGGCCTGGGTTTAACAAAACGCTCACTTTCTGGGAACGACCCGTATCTGCAAATAAGGCACTGCAGTTCGTCAACGCTATTGGTTTCTCGAAGCAAGTCTGCTATATTCTAGTTTTCTGAGTGATTTAGAATTTTAAAATGTGATTTTTTACCATTTTAACGCTATAATCCTTTTTTTCTAGTTGTGTAACTATCCAATGTTTTAACTTTCTGTTTTCAACTTTTAAGCAGATAAATTTGGGAGTTTTTCCAGTTTTGTACTTCGAGCCCTATTTGTCCACTCACTCTCTCCTTCTAAAAGTTATTCTTATAAAGGCTTATATGCTATGTGCCATTTTTTGATTGTGTTAAGTCTGTATTACACATTTATATATTTCGTTATGGTATAAGGACATAGTAGGCTGAAGAAAACATGTTTTAAAAGCAGATCAATATGATGTTTAGCATTCTAGATTACTCAACACGAGAAAACTAATAGTGACTCACCACTTTATAAAAATAAATATGAATGTAATATATCAAATCTTCTCAAACCTTCCGACTTGCGAACGTTTATTGTTCCATCTACATGTTGAATTCAATATACTCAATTTTTAATTCGTGTTAATGGAGATAAATATTTTACGAAATAATTTGATTACCCAGTTTCTTGTAGGTACAAGGTGGATACAGGTAACCGATCTGTGAGAATGGAAATATCTCGGTATCGCCTGTCACATCAATATAACTGTCGTAAGACTATGTTCCCATAACCGTTTGTGCTCGTAGTCAGCTGTCAGAGATGCATGTGGTACTAATAATTGCCAAATCTTTAGTAAAGCATAATTTATAATGTAAATTTACTATACACCGCAATATGCTTAAACAAAAAACAATTGCATGCATTTAAATAAACATTCGCGTGATCTACACCGATGACGAAAGAAAGTAAATACAGCTGATGCGATGTTGCCAGTTCTAACATAAGTTAAAACGCAACAAATTGTGGATTTTTATAAACTTAATTTACACAAAAACGTTGAATCGATTGAAATACGCCAAAGGAAAAACTTATCGTTTATCCAATTTTCTATGGAATTAGCCATAAATTAAGAAACTTTAATCAATAATAATTCAGCCAGGTAATAAAATTGTTTTAATACAAGTATGTTTTCCTAGAAAACTATAAATTTTTCAGCCTTTTGGCATAAGAGTTTTTTTGTTATTCACAATACGAGAAACTTGCTATTAAATTCTGGCGGATTATTTCACTTCCACCCTGTATTTCCCTTGCACCTACAATAAAATTAGTAATTATCTCGACTGACATAAAGATGCCGGAATAAATGTTCGTACGCAAAACATATTTTGTGATATACACTGTTTGGGACGATCTTCCAGTTCCTTATCGTCTTACGGGTTCTCACGGGTTGAGGTACAAATACTGACCCATGAACTGCTGGCACCTTTGCAATACGGGGCAAGAGACGTGGCACTGTAATGGGGGCAATAAAAGGTGGTGCAGGGGGAAGGGTAGACAGGCCGCGTTTTAAGTTTCTTTAAATTTATCTCCAAATTCATAATGCCTATTTTGGACAAGGTTGCAAATATTACTTGAAATAGGCAGCATTTGTTGGATTAAATGATGCTGTGCTATAAGAAACAGCTTTAACTTTATCCTTAGAGTCACAAAATGTGCAAATCTTTACAATAAACATAATGCAATTGAAGCAGTACTTCTTGCATAAGCCCTCTGAAATAATTCTAACTCGGAAAAAAAAAACGGAGGCAGCAGAGACTGACTTCAGTTGTTGGAACAACAAACAAGGAAAACAAATGGCCATAGACTGATGCCTTAGTGGTGTAACATGTAAAATATACATCTATATTGCAATATCTGTATGTAAATAAAGTGTATAAGGTATTTCCGTAAATAATCTTCATTCATTCGTCAAGCTCTCCGTAAGAGGCTAAGCCGTGGCGAGTAATATGCGACGGAACATCTGTACATTCGACCGATTATATATAAAATCCCGTTACAAATGGTGGGTCAGTATGGTACATGAATTGGATGGAAGTAAGAAGAGAGAAGAAAATAGTGAAGTTCAACACTTAACAAGTAAGACTGTTCTAATTAAAAAAAGAACAGATAAATTCTGTAAAGCAAAAAGTTGATGCTATTGAAAAATAAGAAAGTGGTAGGAAAGATGGAGAATTTTAAAGAATCAGGCGTTGGTAGAGAAGGAGAAATGAAAGAGAACTTAGTGGAGAAAGATAGATAAGTGGGTAAAGAAATTGAGTTAGGATTAAAAGAAATCATGCAGCAGTTAGCTAATAATGTGGCAGACTTAAGAAACGAGATGAAGTTAAATAGGGCAGGAATTGAGTGAAATAGAAACGAAAATAAGGACATAGCTACTATAACACTGAAGCTTGATAATAGTTTAGTTACTTTAACAGAAAAAAATTGAACTGAGTAGAAGTGAATATGAAGGAAGACTTGAAAATGTTGTCTTTAGATTTAAGAGTAGAAACTGAATCAAGTAAAGATTGTGTAAGTAGGTTAGGGGAATTAGTGAATTAAATTAAGTTAGCGCAAGAAAATATGCTAAAATAAATGCAAACAGAAGTAATTAAAGAACTTGATGAATTTAGAAAGCAACAGGATGAAAAGTTGGAAGAACAGAGAGTAAATATGGCTAAGTTAGGAGATGAATGATGCATGAGATAGAAGTAAATAGAGCAGAAATAGCTATGGTAGTGGAAAGCTCAAAGAAAGCACATGGAGAAGCAAAATTAGTACATGATAATCTTACTGGAGAAATAAGTAGATTAAGCGATGTTGTTAAGGTTATGGGCATTAAAATGCAATTGCAACAAGAAGGGTTTAAGAAATTCAGTTGTGAACCAAACGTTAAAATAAAAAAATTCAAGAAAGTTTTGAACAGTTTAGTAAATTCAGTGGTGATGCAAATAGAATAACAGAAATGCAAGAGAATTTTGAGAAGCAAAAAGAGAACACAGGGAAATTGCAAGGACAGTTTGAATATATGCTGTGCGAACACGGCTTGGTGATTCCCATTTATAATAACTTTTGCACACGAAAATGCGTTGCTCTAGAGTCCACCCTCTGTTCATGTTGCTGGCCGGTTGGTAGCCCGCGCGCACAAGGTAACCAGTAGTGGGGAATCCAGCAAGGTCGCGGGAGAGACGAAACGCCACTAGTACGTTAGGTTTGAAATGAAGAACCATGTACTTTATTGCACCTGTTTCTACTTCATGTTTGTTGACAGCAGAAGATGTAGGGAAGGGGAGGGTGATACGCTGCTACAGTAACCTGTTTGTAAAGTGACGCGACTGTACTGCCCCTATTGAACCTACCCTGTTAGGCAAGGGTGGTAGAAAACCTCTGGAAACATAACTTAAATACCGAGAGCAATGCAACCGGACCCAAAGCCTAGTTATAACTATGTCCAGAGCACGAATACTGCTGTCATTAGAGAAAGACAAAGAAAGGTAAAGAAGGGGAAACTACGAAACCTCGGTAAATCATGATGCCCTTGCAGTTTTACTGAATTCGCTTTCTGTGCAAGGGTAGAGAAGGTCATGTAAATGCAAAGTATTAGATTTTTATGGTGGTGCCATGATACTTTTCTATATTGAACGCATGCGATGCCACTCAATCCCATTCACAAATATAAATTGCTTTATTTGGCATGAAAAGATCGTATTTATGTTTCTACAGCCGCATCTGACATACATGATATTTATCATGATTGCATTCGTTAATAGATGCTTCAGAATGAACAAGTTCCACACACTTATTATAAACCTTCAGCCAGTCACAGGGAGGTCACATCAATTAATATTGAGCAAGTAGATAGGTAGAACTAATAGTTATTGCCTACTGCAATGAAAGTGAAGAGAGCTTTGAGTAAAGCACTTGATGCTGCCTAGTCCACAATTGAAACCACAGCTCTGGGGGTATTTAGATTATTATCGTGGTATGACGAGGAGATTGAAGTGAATAGCGACACACTCTCACCCCCTACCATTCTTTTCATCCCCCTCCCTTTCTGATCGCTCTATGAGCATGCACTAAAACCAATTAGCGGCGGTATGAGTTAATCAGGCTGACGTTGTGCTGTATACAACTCCGCTTTGCTAAAGCCCTGCTCTATGGTCACAACAGAACTCTCTCTCATTGGGAACAACTTGAGCTGAACCAAATTAACCTCGGCTCCGCTTCTTTTGCATTCGCATGCGTGTATCATCTGGGCTAACGATTAGTTCGTTAGGATTAAAACCAGCGCCTCAACAAGTTATGATTCAACTGCACACGATTGGCAATGCTTATTGTTGCCCAGCTCACTATCAAATAATCGTCAGCTTGAACACGAGTGCAATTTATTACTTTACTCTACATTATCTGGAAGTTCACTTATTTACAAAGTGGATACTACATAAAATGCTGCACCAGGCCCCATTCATTATAAAGATTAAGCATAAGTATTTCGAATCGTTAAAAAGAGCTGATGTGCTACAATCATACGACTTTCTTCAACAAACTTATTGCGAAGTCTTCTATCTACTATTTAGCAAAAGGAGCGGCACATCCTTGTACCATGGCCTATGGCAACCAATGAAATGGTCAAGGCTTCGTACGATAAATGTGACGTATACGACAGATACACTGATATTGTTTCGCACTATTTGTACATACGGGGCGGCTAGGTGAGTACACAATAGTCAACCTTTAACAGTGGGTCTTTATGGGACGGTTCTGAAATTATTGTGTTTGTATGACCACGAGAAGGAAAAATGAATAGCGATTTTCCACTTGAGAAAAGTGTAAAGTTGAAAATTCAAAGAATATCTCAAAAATGCTTAACGTGAAAAAAGACTCCTTTTTGGCATAAATGTTTTGCTTTAACGATATTTAAGCACATCTTTTTGTGTAGTAAGATTTTTTCTCTCCTTTATTTTATATCAAATTATACAAAAGACATTCAGAACAAAAAGATTCGGGCTATTCCCCGAAAGTTGAATATATACACTTTATTTAAAATGTAAAGATCTTAAATTTATGGTATTTTAATTATAATTGTTACAACCAACGGTAGTTTTAGGTGATGGAATTTCGTTGTAAATCTTCGGCTCTCAACGTTTAAGGATATTGACCTAAAATACTAAATTAGTCTATCCACCCGACTTGTCATTTCTGAGGCACGCGCGCGCACACTGATTTTTTTTTCAAAATGTTTTCCTTTTTCATTCAGAGGATCTCAAAACATGTAATTTCTGTGAAAACGCTATATAGAATGTTTGGTTGGAATGCAATGCCCTCTCCTTCTACTGCGTACATAAAACAGAAATTAACTACATAAATGGTATTTATTGTAATAAATCCTTTTCCAATGAACCACGCAGATATAAAAAATAAACGTTGAAGTAAAGTTAGAAGCTTGGAAGGTCCAAGCTTTCAAGTTTGTGTCTATGCAAAGCTATGTAAAACTTAAGAAACTAGCCAGTCAGTGAATGATTCTCATCACGTGTTCTTCTGTCATCCCGCCCCTGATTTTCCATCGCGGTGAGTTCACTAACTGCCCTTCTGAGTAAAATCACGGGTCAGGAATCACTGGGACATCCATAAAAATTATAGCAAAAGGAATTACGAAGATAGCTGTTTGTCAGTTTAATGCACTTTGAACGGGTAGCTCAGTTTGTTGTTGTACGGCGCTGTCAATTCCAAGGATCATATCAGCGTCGTCGGTGTGCCAGTGTTTCGTCCCGCAGGAGTTCTTTTACATGCCAGTAAACCTACTGACATGGAGCTGTCGTTTTTAAATAAACTTAAAATCCATTGGTCTCGGCCAGATTTAAACACGCAACCTTAGTATCATGCCGTCTTCGAATGCCGATTTACACAAAAATAAAGAACAACTGCTCAATCCTAGGTTCAAAACCGGACCATTGGTGAAATAATCCGACAGGAACGTGTGGACCTGGCTTGACCAACTGAGTAACACAACTGCACTAAGAGTCTTCAGGAACTACAGAAGACTGCATAGATAACATTTGATGACCTACCAGTCCAGAACAAAAGTGATTCTAGGCAACATTGGATGTGAAAACCTGCTAATGGTACCTTGAACAATACTCTGTATTACACATTATGTAGACTATGAAGATATAGTAATAGGACCTAGCCTTACATAAGTTAGTGTTATTGTGTGGATACAAATTATTTGGAGACACTCAGCTTCTGATATAAGTGAATCTGTTAACAATAGTAATACTTTTAATAAGCAGAATTCCTACACTTTTCAAATTATTTATACTACAATACACCGTTACGGAGTTTTTAGAATTTCGAAAAATTGCTTCAGTTTCATATAATGGCTATTAACAAACACTTCAGTTCCAATTCTGTAATCTCTTATTTTGTAATATACTTCTTGAAGAAAAGTGTTTTTCTTTCTCTTTCAACAGTCGTCCAGTTAAATACGATATATAATTATCATAATTAAAATGACTTAGTATCATTAAGTAACCTCAATTAGTCTAGTACACTGCGTATGGTTGATCATAATTAAGGGTACATATGACTGAATTTTCCAACTTCTATATCTTTTAATCAATGTTGACGAAATTTTGTGTGCATATTTATATTGTAACCATATTATACTGTGTAAAGTTTCAATTCTGTATGTTGCTTGGTTCAAGAAATATTGCAAATTATTTAAATAAATTAATACTCGCACCTAAAAAGTCCTTTGCGACAAAGTTTTCATCCAATCATTCTAAAATTTTGTAGAGATGCACTTTAAACAAGGATAAATTAGAATAGTATTGGGTTTTTATATCTGCTTATTTGTTTGGCTTAGAGAAAAATGTAAATATTTATATTTCATAATTTTTAAAAAAATATGGAGTAACAGCCTGTTCTGAAGGATAAAAAACACACTAAAATCCATCTGGTATCAAAACCCAATACACTTTTTATTTATAGTACATATTACTACATGCTATGCAAGTTTCAAGCCATTCTGATAAGAAATTCTCCGCAAGGAACATTTTGTATAGAGCAAAATGCTGAAAAATTGCAAACTGAGAAAAAGGCAAAAGAAAATAAACTTACCTCAGAATTGCCCTGGACCATATGTCTCCCCCTCAGACCTCTTGTTTCTTTCTTCAGACGATATTTTCAATTACATTACAAATGGCAGTAGTCAATCATTAGCACGCTCAAAATAGGAGTGAAATGGCACAGTAACAGTATCAGTTATATCGTAAAAATGGGCATATATGGACATTTAAATACCACGCAGATGGAGTTAAAGGATGGCTTCTGTTAGCTTTAAAAATGGCGGAACTGAAAAAATAATGGATGCATATGATAGAGGAAAGATTGTAATATTTTTAACGCTAAAATAAAAAATTCAATTTTTTACAAAAAATCGTCAAAACTCAGTCATATGTATTGATAGAAAATTTATAAATCTGATGGTGGTGGTGGTGGTGGTGGTGATGATGATGATGATGATGATGATGATGGTGGTGGTGGTGGTGGTGGTGGTGGTGGTGGTGGTGGTGGTGGGGGTGGTGGGGGTGGTGGTGGGGGTGGGGGTGGGGGTGGGGGTGGTGGTGGTGGTGGTGATGATGATGATAATGAAACAAGTAATTGGAATTACGGATGTATTCCGAATCATTGTGTTATGAACATGCAATTTCAAACAGCGTGTTTAAAAATTAGAAACGTCAAGTTTCTATTCCTTTAGCAATGTGAATACATAGTTCTTACTCTCCTTCAAAACGTCCTATGAAAGTCAATGTGTTTTAGTTATGACCATGACTATAGAAGAGGGAGGCCAATTGAGAGTAGAGATCCAACTGAAGAGAAACAAATTATGTATCTTCAAATATATTTACTACACAATACAATAAATAAACACAGGGGATATTGAAAAAACAATCCAAATATTTCATTAAGTACACGACGCATTAAATGATATTTTGTAAAAATAAAAGGGATGTTAAATTAAGTTTCTATAGCTAAGTAACAAAGCCAGGGTTTAAATAGATAAGTGAAAGAAGCTTAAAAACAGAGAGAAAGTAACTGGCACAGATGAAGTTATAAGTGCACTAGGACGGCAAAGAAGAGAGGTAAAGAAGTGCGGAGATCAGAGAATAGCTGCTAAAGAAGAAACAGTCCAGGAAATAGAACCTCCTAAACCTCCCTCAAAACTTCCCTCACTTCCCTTACTCGCCTCCCTCCCCGTCCCTACCTCCCACCTTCCCTCCTTTCTTACCTCCTTTTAAACCTCCTTCCCTCCTTTCTTACCTCCTTTTAAACCTTCTTCCATCCCTCCGTCCTCGCCTCTCGTTTCCTCCCTTCTTCCCCACCTCCTTCCTTTTCTCCTTCCCTCTTCCTTCCTTACTTCCTTCTTTTTCCATTTTTGTTATCGTTTAACGTCGCTTCCTGGTGGTGAATAGTGTTGATTCATAAAAGGATATCTCATACAGATATTTTGCTAAGGAAACGTTCAAGGCCTAAATTTAGGGTACCTCCACAGCGATTGCTAATTATGAAGAATGAGAAAATCTTAGTCAGGGAAGGTGGTCCTGGCGGCATTTGAACCGTAGATCTTTCGAATACAAGACTCACATTTACCTTGGAACCATTTCGATCGGTATTTAGTACTACGGACCATAACTCTCACTCTGGTTCAAGAACTACGGTGGAAGTCAATGTCTTTGAACTGTTTCAGAGGTTTATATTTACTTGCGGTTTAATAACCTAGTTACTTCAGTTGCATTTAACACCTAATGGTGTTCGTACTTGCAGCAAGAGGTAAATGTCAACCTCTGTGCAACTGTTATTATAGCAAGGGAATGTGAATGATGAACGCTACAAATGACTCCGTATTCCGTTAGAAGCTCTCTCTGTCTCTGAATCTCGCCTTTCACATTAGAGGTAATGCCATACGTTGACGAGGATGCAGCTGAAACAATGCATGTCACTTCAGTAATGGAACCGCAGAAACACATCCCGATAGTAATTCCGCAGAATGTGATAAGCCATCATTCTACTCCATTTCGCCTTTTCGCCTTTCCATTTTCGCCATCTTGATTAGAAACCACCTCTTTTATGTAGCACATATTTTCAAGCAAGCTTCGTAATAGAAATGGTATTAGCCCTTTTTCGACATTTGTCTTCATTTTTATGGCAGCTGCTATCAGCCATAGAGAACAGAGAATACGTTATTCGTCTTTCTTTCAAACCCAATCAAAGTCCATTTTTATTCTCCTCTATCCTTAATTATCGAATGCTCTGGAAATCTGCAGAACGGCATAAAGTAGTCCAGCAAATACTGTAACGGGCTACAGCGCTATATCAACAAAAATACCGTGATAATTATTCTTTTACCTTTTTATTGATTTATTTACTTTGTTTATTTCTTTCAATACTTTAGGTTAACCTTAAACGACGGTTAACTGTATATTCTTTAATATACTGATGTTTGCCGACATCTGGCCTTAGCTGCATAGTTGCCTTCCTGCACCAGCTGCTTGAAGAGCTTGAATTGAAATTGCTGCTTCCTTATGCATCTAGTTTGCTACGTGCTATTATTGATCTGCGAGGACATTGTCTGAGTTATGTTATCCTGCGCCAACCTAGATGCACAACAACAAGTACAAACTATGTATTTACAGATACTTTACAGGTCGGGAGGGACACCGATACCACGACGCGGAACCCTTCCGGTGATTCAACCAAGTGAACTCATGGCAAACTCCTAAGCCTCAAGCACAGAAGCGCTGCGGGACCTGTCACTCCTCATCTTCTGCTACCTTCCCTTCAACGTCGTGCTTTCTCTGACGACAATGTTCAGTATTGTGCCTCGTTGCGAATTACTTTCCACGACAGTTGGGAAAAGCCCGAGGTGATTTGCACTTTGAAGCTCGGGAAAGACTATCTTTCAAATTACCGGTCCATCAGTCTCCTTTTGATCCTGATAGTGCTCGAGAGTATGGTCTTAAACCGCTTGTCCCTTCTTTTGGGTAATTCAAGCCACTCCAGACCATAATGTGGATTCCATCCCCAGCAGTTGTGCGAGTGGTGGAAGTGGCCACCCTGGAGTTCCAGGAAGGTACCTTCACTGCCACACTGAAAAGGCACAGCCACAACAACCTGCTACGCGAGTCTCCCGTATAAATTATTAAACTGAAACTATCTGAACAAGTCTTCAACGTACTACATTGCTTTCAAATACACCGCCCGTTTAAGGTTGCAGTCGTGGGGCAAACATCTCCAAGAGGCGGAGCCCCTTGAAGGCTCTGTGCTATCCCACAAGCTCTTCGGGGTCTTCATGGCAGACTTCCCAACTCAGCCGCATGTCACTACGGCCGAGTACACGCTGTTGTTCAGCACCAACAAACATGCTCTCAGAGTATTCAACCCTATACAGAGACACCTCTGCTTGTCCTTATTGGCGCATGTCCGTTAACCCTTTCAGTCCCGGTGTCCATTATAATGAACATAGGCATTAAACATATGTATTTGAGATGTTCTGAATTGTAGAAAATTATTATTTATTATTATTATTATTATTATTATTATTATTATTATTATTATTATTATTATTATTATTATTATTATTATTATTATTATTATTATTATTATTATTATTATTATTATTATTATTATTATTATTATTATTATTATTATTATTATTATTATTATTATTATTATTATTATTATTATTATTATTATTAATTATTATTATTATTATTATTATTATTATTATTATTATTATTATTTTTATTATTATTATTATTTATTACAGTTTGGTCAGAATGATGAAGGCCATGAAGTTTAGAATGGCCGAAAGCTCAATATTTTTAAACCTCACACGGCTGATCGCACGTGAAACTGTAATAAATAACGTACGCCGTGAAAGCTTTAAATCTTACATTATTATTATTATTATTATTATTATTATTATTATTATTATTATTATTATTATTATTATTATTATTATTATTATTATTATTATTATTATTATTATTATTATTATTATTATTATTATTATTATTATTATTATTATTATAGTTATTGTTATTATTAATATTATTATTTTTTTTACAATTTACATTGTATATATAAGAAAAGAAGCAAAATCCATGCAACCGCAGTCAAATGATACTCCGACATCATCCACGCGTACCATCACACCGATTATTTTACATGGGCCCTCCCCGTCCTTTGTCACAAGCACATTTTACTGCGGTTGCCGAGACTCGAAGTCACGACCTCAGGCTTTGAGTGCATGGCCAGTGCACTACGTGTTGCCTTAACGATCATGGCTATTCAAGTCAGTAGGCTGAAGGTGTCCCAGACCGCCTAATCTAAACCGGTTTCGAATTAGAGGAAGAACGGCATAAGTAGCAAAATAATTCGGGACTGAGAGGGTTAACACGAACAAGAGCCATGCCGTACTAATAACTAATAAAAACGTCACACCGGTGCGGACAGCCCCACTTCACGTTTCAAAGGACATAGGACTGAATGGAGAAATTCAGTGAGAGTAAATTTCACTTTTCGTGAGCACATCACGCACCTGTCCACACAGGAACAGGAAACTGTTTCCTCACTGTACTCCATGTTGTGGTTCGGGATACCCATTTGTCTAGTTACAACATATTTTTCGCTTCAATCCGCTTGGTTCTTTCACTGTTGACCTCCTAGTCTCCCAGGAGGAAGTGCTCACCTCCAGCGGGAAGGGTGCCGGTTGTTAACCGTCACGGGAGAGGTTCAATCTGGAATCGTTAGGGACTCTGTCCTCTCTGTCCTCTTTCTGGATCGGCCGCCCTTTGTGTCCCATAGTCCCGGGATGCCCCTTATAAGCTCAGCTACAAAATCCACTCCGCCGAAGTCCAAGTCCGCAGTGGTAGTTACCTTCCTTACACCCTGATTTTGAATTTACAGCGGCTAATGAATTTAAAGAACAAATGGAACACTTAAAAACCACCAATCTGGGCCGGCTTTGAACCCGCAACCTTGGAATCAATAGGCCAGCGTCTAACCAACTGAACCACTCACACCGACATCGGAGACGTGGATGTTTATTTCATTTGTATAGTTCCTTTAACTCAGGCATGCGGAAAATCAGCTCAACTGAACCAATCCCCTGAAACACGCTTTTGCCGCACTCCACCGGCCATCCCTTCCCTGCATTATTGTTCAAGTCCCAACATGCCTCATTCAGTGGCACTTATGGCTGTTTCATGAAGAGTGGTATATAGCGTTTCACTCTTAGAAGACAGTATGGAGTTAAATGGGACATCTCTGTCTCTATCTAGCGCATACAAGTTGCCATTAGCCGCGTCCTTTTCTACCCTCGCTCTGTTGCCAGATTCCTAATAGCATGGTATAAATATTCATTTGTTATAAATTTCAGGTTTGAACACATTATCCTATGCAGAATTTTTTTCTCTATCAGGTTATATCCTTTTCAGAGTCATTATACATTTCTATAGGCCCAAATTTCTTCAGAAAACGTTTTTTTCAATAGAAGTCCGATATTTGCTGTTTCTACACTCATCACGCACTAACTAACAAACTAACTGCTAGAATGCATCTATATTTTTTTCTTAGGTAGAGTAAACTATAGTGCTACTACCTGCCTACTTTGAATTCTCTATGTTTACCCAGTTAAGTGTTATAATTCTTTAAATTAAATGTTTTCGGAAAATTTTATATATGTGCACTGCAAAAGTTACGCAGTGTGAAACTTTTTTGTTATTGAGTTTACATCAGGGAACCAGCGAGAACAAATGTTGAGGAAGGTTGGAGAAAGTTTTTAAAATAAACCAAAAGGCAGTAACCTCTTTCTTTTATCCAGTAAGGCAAACAAGAGGTATTCATCTATTCAGCGTCAGGCCTGACACAGAAGATAGTATAAGGAGCAGCACTAACATTAGTTCGAAAGAAGCCGTGTGTGTAACTGTGAGCTGTTATTGCGTTATTTGTTTAATATTTTTGTAAATATTTGTAGTTATGGAGGGTGAAGCTAGGAAGGGACGATATGTTGGTAAATAAAGAAGTAGGAACGCCAAATAATTATGAATGTGTTAGATTATATTTGAAGTAAAATGCGTTTAAGGCAGTAAAAGAAACAGCTAAGGCTGTTGAGTGTTCAGAAGCAGTAGTGTATAGGATTAAAAAGGAAATAATGAAAGGACTTCTAAGAACGCCATCGAAAAAGAAAGCAAAAAGGGCGGGACTACACAAAACGCTAGGTTAACGCAATATGATTGAATAGTGCAAGGTGGAGTGTGGCGAATTGTTCATTCTTTACAGTTTGCAAATATTCCACCCACGCTGAATATAATTTTGTCACAGTTCAACAGTGATGAGACCCTACCAAATTTCTCAAGGGCCACTCTGATTTGGGGTTCGAATATGAAAGAAAGGGTAACAAGTGCATATTAATAGAAAGAGACGATATCGATATCATCAGATGGCGACATAAATATCTAAAAGACGTAAAAGGTTTAGGGACCAGGGAAAATCAATTGTTTATACAGACGAGTCATTTGTAAATTTAGGTCATACAGTAACAAAGGCGTGGAGGGATACCAAAGTTAAAAGTGCCCGTCTCGTCAAGCAGCAATTGAAAGACTAAGTACAGGACTCAGGCCACCTCGAGTCGCTCGCGGAGAAAGATTCGCAACTAGTACATGTTGCAACACTGCGCTCCATTTAACGTGTACTGTCTTTTAAGGGTGAGACGCGCTTTAGATATGCGCATTTCAATTTGCAAACATAAAGTGTTACAATATCAGGCGCAACTTTGATCAGAAGCATAAATCAAAAAACTAGGCATTTACTTACAGTTTCAAAAGGTACTTTCTGAATGCATGCAGATATTTGTAGATACATAAACGGGGCGATATGATTCCATTGTTTAATGGCTTAGTTTCTTATTAGTTTATTTAATATAAACATGTATTTCGTATTTCAAAGTTTGAATATAATATTAAGTTTGAAACCAAAGAATTTATGTTGATCAAATAGTTTTAAAATATTTGAAGGCTAAATAACAATGGAATTTTACTGCTTTATTTATTGTTAAACAGAAACAATTTAGTATATTAATCATAAGGCAAGGTAAGGATATTACGTGCATAAGATAAGGAAGGTTAGAACTGTGGAGTTTCTTGGAGTCTCTCTCTCTCTCTCTCTCTCTCTCTCTCTCTCTCTCTCTCTCTCTCTCTCTCTCTCTCTTGTTTTGTTTTTAATCACTTTTACGTTAAACAGCCTCACATTCCATCCCACTACATCCAGACTGTGACGATTGGGAATTGTTCTGGTTAAAGAAAATAGTTCTCAACTCATCTGGGAATTGAAACCGAAATCACTGGTTTGAAGGAACTAATTTTGTTAATAGTCTTAATGATATCAATTAATGCCTGTGTTTTTATTCACAGGCTTTCCATGCAGTACCTCCTGATGAATGGAAAAACCGTACGTTCTCAGGCATTTTTAACATCTTAAATAATTGCGACTATCTCCCTACGAGATCCCTCTTTGCCCCAATCATTGCTTGGAGCACTATCTATCGCTGCTGATACCAGCCGTTTCAAATTGACCTTTTTCTATTGTATATTTCAATGCTCGGAACAGTTATCCTGTTCTTTGTTCCTTGAGGTAGGAACCCTACTAAGTTTTGGAAATTCATTTTTTATCCAATTTGCACCATATTTTCAGAGTTTATTACAGCGATAAAACTTACGATGTGTACCCAGTTTGAAGTTATTCTGGTTAGTTTTAATTATTTTAATAATTTAATAAACTTCATTTATGCCTTGCATCATTTTGAACAATTTCTCTGAAACTTTTAATGCACATATTATAGCTATATAGATGTGAGTTGCTATGGGTAAACACTCTGTCATAATTCAAGGCTGACATTGGTGTAGATAACTATTTTTAAATATTCAATATTTTTCATTTTTTTAGACTTTGATACTTTTTTTTTTTTTTTTTTTTTTTTGGGCCTAAGTAATGGGCAGATTTTTAAGTCCATAGGAACTTTATGCACAATGTTTAAAGAAGATCTGAATTAAATTGCGACGCGTGGAACGCTTTGAATGGTAAAAAAATGTGAGAAAGGAAAAAATAAAATTTTTATATCATAGTCGGAGTTTGTATATCGTCATGTGTATTGCATTTGCTAGTATGTACTTCCTTTAAGATCGCACAGCTGTTATCCGTTCTGGCTCTAAAATGAAATTGCCATTATCGAGTCCATAGATAGGAAATCAAATTATGACTTATATTTGTATAGCAAGTCCATTATATATCGTATAATTCAATATGAAGTACCTTTAATTTGCACACCAGTGGACAAGAAATTGGCATGAGCTTTGTGAATTTCACAAAGACACCCGATAATACATCTCATATTATCGTTTTTGCTACAGAACAATATTTCTCCTCTTATTCAGCCCTAAACGGAGTTTTTGTGGTTTTAAAAATCTTACAGTTAGTAGAACGCGTAGTGCTCAGATAACGGACTGAGCCGCCGCTGATGATGCTGCTTAAGCTAGGGGTGGGAGTTCAGCGAGGAGAGGGTTGTTGTGCCGTAGAAGTTGGGCAACAGTTCAGGCGCTGTCTCACAAGACCAGATTTTGCAACAACTGTTGTAGGGTTTCCTAGCGTTGATTTGTATCATTTTTAAGATCAAACACACTCACATTTGCTCACATATTCATAGTTCAGGTTCTCTTGGGGATAGGAAATTATTGGTATCCACAGCCGGGAATGAAACCCGGGAACTCTGAATTAAGAAATCAGAACGCTAACCGTTGGACCGCAAATGCAGTTGCCGGTATATCACTCGCTGTATTCCAAACTGCGTATCCCAGTCAAGACTATACAGCTTTCTCGTGTGACGTGTTTGAGTTGATTTATCCTTTTGCAGGTTTAGGGATCGACGCTATCACGCAACCCCCTCGCTGTGCGGCCGATTTGATTCCCGAACTGCCAACCAAGTTTACGAGGCTTACTTCTAGGCTTTATGCTCACCTTCTGTGAAAGAGGCTTCACCAGGTGATTGGGGCTTTTGGGGGAGAGGGTATAAGAGTCTGCAGCTTTGCGGGAATTTTATAGATTGCGTGAGCTCATCCCTTCTCAGCTCTTTCAAAAATCCAGCAGAATAAGAAACAAAATTGAGCAGAAATATAGTACCATAGATGAACCAATTCGCTAAAGATTTCAAATAAAAATACATGCATATGGGAAAGAAGAAGTGGTTAAAACGAAATTTATATTTCAATGCTTGACGAGTCTTATATACTTTTTGAGGATGAAAACCTTACTATCAGTTCCCTACACTTTTCTCTGAATGTGATACTAAAAATGAACTGTTAGATATTAAACAACCAGTGAGGTGGTTTCTTGTAAGAGGCAAGGCTTGCGTTCGAGAGGTCCAGTGTTCGATTTCTGGTAGCAGCCACACTGACCATGGGTTTTTCGTGGTTTTTCTTGGTTGGGAAGGTGAATGCTGTGATGGTTGCTCCTATAATATGAATTTCTTTTCCCCATTTTCTATAATTTTGCTTTCCCGTCCATGTTTCAGGTGGGGTGTCTCAGGTAAGGACTGTTCAGTGTCCTTGGTGTTGGAAAGATGGCGCAGATGTTTTCTCAACGGAAATCTCTTCTCCGCCCTGCCAGATGGCAGTCATTTCTAGGCCGTATCCGGTTGTTTATCTATACCCCTCCCCCTAAAAAAATTCTCTGAGCAGCCGATCAGAGTGACCAGGTCATCAAGCTTGGAGTCGTTAGGGACATCTCTGTAGCCTCCAGCGGTTCCTAACCTCCTCCGTTCTTCCTGGGTGCAGTAAGCACAAACAATTCCGTTGGGTAGAGGCGCAAGAACCTGGATTATTTGTCATAGATATTAAACAAAATCTTAAGATATAGCTGAATGAATAGACTATTTTGTGCCAAAAACCACCCTAAGTGATGAACATTACATGAATCGTTGAAAATTAAATGTTCAACATAAAAGCATCTTAACCCTCTTCAGTCCGAATTGTTTTGCTACTTATGTTGGCCTTTCTCTAATTCATAAATACATATTCGCATAAGTGATTGCTTCGTGCAGTTGACTTGAATAGCCAAGATCGTTACGACCAGACCAATGGACATCTCATGGATTTTACTTTTTTATTAAAAAACAATGCAAATTGTAAAACGAATATTTTACAATTGAAATCATATCAAATGCGTATTTTTTAACAGTTAAAGCAGAGCGAGTAGAAAGAAAAAGTGTGATCACTCCACTGCTCTTCCATATGATTATACAAGAGCTACCTGGCGCCTCCGTCAGGTGGCAGCAAAGTCGTTAGTGTGGCTATTTACAGCGCGTTTCGCTGGATATTGCATTGGAGTATTGTTGTGTATGGTTGCTGTGTTTGTTACAGTGTGATGAATTGTTGTTAATTCTTATGAAACTGTGAATTTATAGAAATAATCGACATGCCTATGTGTTTAGTGCCTGGTTGTAGATCTGGATATAACAAATCTAAACGTAAACATTTCTTTACACCTTCAAAATATAAACTACTGTTTTCTAAATGGGAGAGGGCCGTACCAAGAAAGGACAAGTGCCTTTCATCTAATATTTACGTGTGTGATTCACATTTTTCAGAAGAACTTTTGATAAAGGTAGACAAGTTTCTAGTTAATGGAGAAAATGTAGAGATTACTTTTTCCTAATCTTCCTAAATACTTATCACACCCAATACATTCCCGTAAACTTGCTTCACAGAGACCATGAAAAAGGGTTGAAAGAGATACCAATTTAGAAGACAGTGGGAATCATGCAGAAGGCTTTCAAAATACGACTGTTAGTTTTCCCCTCGCAAGGGCTACCAATAGACATTTTAGTAATAAAGTAGGCCTACTTAAGAAAAGGTCAAAACAACAACACCGTAATATAATTAGATTAAAATGCCAAATGAAAGTATCCAATGCCAAGATTCAAGTACTTGAAAGGAAAGTAAAGTAAATGGAACTAGTAGCAATATCGATGAATGTGATGGAACAAAATACCTAAGTAAAAAGAAACAATTGAGGATGCAATTTTGAAAATATCAAAGGCAACTAAAAAGAAAGGCATGAAATATTATGAAGAATTTCCTTTAGATAGCCTGCTATTAAAAATCAAGTCACCCGAAGGATACATACATTGTTTAAATCACAATCTTCTTCGACTTCCATCAAAATCACATTTAAGAAAGTTAATCAAAGGTCAAAAATGTCTGGAAATAGAGTATCTGAATTTTTAAAGGATAAGAATGAAAACGAACGATATGGAATTTTAGTTTTTAACGAAGTAAAGATAAAAGAAGTTCAATTTGATTCTAATTCTTTGAAAGTGGATGGGTTTGTAGATTTGGGGGATTTAATCCCCGAAAAAATTTAACTCTTCATTCACAGGAAATTATATTTTACCTCATTCCTTTAATGCCATTTTGCATTCTAGTGGTAACATTATTGTCTTGAATTTCTGTGAATGGCTGTCAGAATGTGCATGCGTGAATTAGTTATTGTTAAACGACACTATTCTTCTCCTTTGCTACTTTTCCAGCTGAATCTCCTGCTAAACCCTAATGTTTGTATTAGCATTGTACCGCACTAGCAGTTGCACTGCCATCTGTGTGGCGGAACACATGAACTACAGCAGTGATCACACTTCTCCTTCTAAACGCTCTGGTTAAAGCAGGTACAACAAGAATATAATAGAAGAAAAGATTAAACTACTTTGGAAGGTTTATAACATGTGAATGACTCCATATAGAATCATTAAATCTGAAAGGGTTAAGTAAAATACAGGCTATGTTTTGAAGCCATAGGCTAAAAAGGGATAGTTAAAAACATTTGAATAAGAAATCTACTGTAATCTCTAGCCTACATAATCAACATCTGTAATAAATTGCCTAAAAACTTGCTATTTTCTTCCATGAGTGGTTGGCCTTTCTAGTTTCACAACAAATATATCAATATTAACAAATCTATTCTCTTTAATTTCAATGTTTCAATTGTTTCATGTTCGTTCTTTCTTCATTTATTATTCATTATGTTTATTTACCCTGGCAACATCCAACGTTTCGCTATTCTGGACACAGGATCACATCCACAGTAGAATACGAAACAACAGGCATCTATCTAGCAGTTTTTTCCCCCCACATCGTGAGCTTTCAGGAGCATTAAAGTGTATTTTGATGACCTAGAAAAGCTTCCAGAAAGTCTCTTGTATCGAACAAAGTGATATAAACATACACAGACAATCCCCCTTTAAGATTGAAGGATATCCTTCATATTCAAAGACAACAGCACCATAACCTAGTATATTTGACGATCATGTGCCACAGGACAGTGAAATTATCATCAAAATACGAAACACAGTAAACGCCGGCAACGACACAGGTAACAGCAACAAATCAGTGCGATAGTAATTAAGATAATCAGCCCCAGCACAAACAGAAATAGATTCCTAACGTATACTCACGAAATGCTCTATTCAAGCCAAAAAAAAAAAAAAAAAAAAAAATATCTTACACCAACTGCAAGGTACCACTAACCGCTAAACACACACCACTTGACAACAACTGGAGACAACAGGCTGGATTCAGAGATCTGTACAATCTCATGTTAAACAACACAATTTCTTAGTGATTCAAGTTTATATTGTATAAAATTTATAACATTTATTTTTATTAATGAATATATTTATGTACTGCTTTTTTATTGTTCTATACTGTATTGATTTTGCAAGGTCATGGCTGAATTGGTGAAACCACCAGACTTATTAAACAAAAAATCAAAATTATTTGGGAATCTAAAGGTCAAATTCAAGATGAACCACATCTAGAACACATAAAAACAGACGAAAAAGCATCCCGCAAATCAAAAGCAAAACCTCATAAAAAGACATGAAAGGTACAGGGTAGCCAATGTAACATTAATGAAGCCTTTGCTCATTTAAAATTCCAATTAGCATCTAATCCCAACGGCTTTCCTCTTAGCTATGAACATCTGCAAGCGTTCTATGAAAATACTATATACGAGCTATATACTTACGTTAAAATGTAGTGAAATCGCACACAAACAACGTTGAAACCCTCAGACTACTTACAGAAGACCCAGGCTTTTCTACAAGCCTAAAGTACGAAGAAAAAAAAACCGTATAATCTTTGCCTTTCACCCTTAATAGATATTTCATATAAGTATGAATTGCATGCTTTTAGCATTTTATTTCCAGCAATGTTGTAAGCACTGAGAGAGAGAATGAGAAGGAGAGAAAGAGAGAAGGGAAAGAGGAGATAAAGGGAGCGAAAGAGAGAAAAAGAAAGAGAAAAAGAAAGATAAAAAGAAAGTGACAGAAAAAGAGAGAAAAAGGAACGAAAGTAAGAGATATTTACCTATATCAAATTTTCGAATCGTATGCGATATCAACGTCTCTTGAAGCTTCCGTGGGGAAACTAAAACCTTCCTGCTTTCGAACTTGTTAAAACATGTATATGAATTAAATGGAGGAAAACAAAACAGTAAAGGAGACGAAACTGCATGATTCCAGCGAGGTTTCAAGGAAGACAGATGCTTATGCTTACTGCGGACATGATGTATTTTACAAAGTTAGTGACAAATTACACTCAGATATTTATATTCTGGAAGAAGCGATGTATCCCAGAAGATTGACTTACGGCCCATCCATCTCTATCTTCAACAGAGGAAAATGTAATGAGTGTAGCAACTACAGAGAAATATGTTTCCTGGATACTGCCTATAAAATATTTGCAAAAATAATAAACAAAAAATTGCAAAATATAGCTGAATGTCTTATCCCAGAAGAACAAAATGGATTTAGAAGAGGTAGATCCTCTGCCGATAATACTTTATCATAAAACAGCTGATTAAAAAACATAGGTAATTTAATAAAGAAACGCATATGACGTTTATTTATTTCGAAAAAGCTTTCGATAGAGTAAATCGATGCAAAATGTGGCAAATATTAGAAGAAAAAGGATACCCACAACAACTTATAAGAATGATACAATGCCTCTACTTTCAAACAAAAGTAAATGTGAGGACCAATAGTAAAATTTCCGCAAAAATTCTTACTAATCAGGGTGTCAGACAAGGGTGTACTTTATCACCTACTCTTATATTAACGATCTAGTGTAAATGGAAGCAACTGGTGAACGTAGGTTTTGAAATTACAAACAACAACTGTTTAAATATTTCATTGTTTGCCGATGATTTGGTTGTTATACAAAATAGCGAGTCTGCCCTGCAAAAATCTGTTTTTAAACTTAACGAACTATGTGAACAATATAATATGAATATTTATTTTATAAAAGCAAACACCATGACATTCATTGGGAAAGAACACATCAGAACAAAGATAGTTGTAAATAACCGTTGTGTAGAACAGGTGAGCCATTTTAACTACTTGGGAAGTGATGTCAGTTATGACAAGGAGTATGACGTGGACAATAAAGTATCAAAATTTCAAAGAGTGTGCGGAACAATAAAGAGGACATTCAGAAACAAAGTACGTAAAGAAACAAAATTGAAGTTTTACTAGCTTTAGGCGTGTATGTATGTGGGCGTTCATGTAGGTGTGTGTGTGTGTATGTATGCATGTGTGTATATGTGTATTGTATGTGTATACGTGTGTGTGTGTGTGTCTGTGTGCGTGTCTGATGTATGTACATACGTATGTAAGCGTTCCAGACAAAGTGATATGTTACACAAGTTGCATCTAACACATGTGAAGTGTATGTGTGTGTTGTACTGGATGTCCCAAAAAAGCACCGACAACACTTAGTATGTTGTGCGGGATGGGAAACTGATCGGTTTTCACACAGAAATCCCCGTCCGGAAATGCACGGTTTGGACAATGGACAGCGTCGAAGTTTGAGAACGAACAGTTGTCACCATTTGTTAACATTCGTTTTGGTATCTTAATGTGGAAGGCATGTAATCATTTAGCCATATGCGTACTGGAATGAACGACCTGAGCATAGTAACATTCCTGTGCATGCGCTAAATTCCTCCACAGAGTCCTTGTTGCGCATCCGACTGGTTACTTGTGTAGTTTCCAGTACAGTAAAGTTTTTAACAGTAGTGCGACACGTACCAGCACACAGCTGCCGAAATGGCCGACATGAGCTCCAGTACACTTTGATGTAAATGTGCGGAATCACCTCAACGTCGCATATTCAAATCGATGGATCCTTCGCTGGTGAGAAGGTATTGGGTATACTGAATACAGAGGACACACTCAACACCTTGACCGCGCCATTGAATATTTTGTGCCTGCACACCCGAGAGGAATGGACGAGATGAAGAAACCGCAGTAGCTGTATGGTTGGAGGACTGAACAACTGAACCCGGCTTGATCAACCGGCTGGGAGGCGCTCAACGGTGACCTGCCCACCTCACCCCTAGCGGGAACCAGTGAAAGCTCTACCCGAAAGGGGGAGCTCGGAGGTCATCCTCTGACGGAGTCGAGAAGTACAGTCCGGTGCACGGAAATTTTCCATCAAATCAAATCAAAAGAGGATTTAGGGCATATGAAGCATGCCCTCGCTGCTTAGGGAACTTGCCCTCTTCAGCCTAGTTTGGTTTTTTTGTTGTTTTGTTGGGCAGAGATCTTGCGGTTGGTGTGCTACGGCTCGTCATGATTAAATTTAGGGGAACATTATGCATGTGTTTTATTTACAAGTTTTGAGTATAAGTTTTTTTGTTTTGTTTTTTGTTTTTTTATGTTTGGTTTTGTTTTTTGTTTGTTTTTTGTGTTTTTTATTTTATTTTTTGTTTTTGTCTTTTCTGGTATTTATTATTTTTTTCATTTTTTGTTTTATGTTTCTTTGTAATTTTTTTTTTTTTTTTTAATTATGCATATTGTTCCCTGTGGTAAACTTAAATCCATCGGCGCGCTTTTCAACCCAAGAAGACCTTTTTTGATAGCAGCTGTTTTATCTGTTGTTGCTGCTGCAGCTCGTTATGTTTTTGCTTGTCTGTTAGTGTATTTTGGTGTGTTACCTTATTTAAGTTTGGCATAATCTTTTCACCAGTCGTGTTCCACACTAGTTCTGGCTGTGCCGATCTCTTATTGTTTTGTATGAAAGTCCAATAACACAAGCAGTCACCGATGAACAAGGGGCGGGCCAGGTGTGTAACCAGATACTTCAGGACAAAGGTCAGAGAGTAATAGTTACTTGGTCATTTTAATAGTTTCAAGAATAAGCACCAACTTTTGAATTCAACTTCATCAACCAGTAATTTGACGTATTTTGCATCTTGTCAAGAGCTGAATTTGAAGATGGGAGCTTTTTTATGAATTTTGTGAAAATATTGAAGTTATAATTGAAGAATTCGATCAAAGATTTTCTGACTTTTAGAACCTTAAGGGTAAACTGCGCTTTGAATGATCCTTTGAATGTGGATACAGATAATAATCAGTCATCAAAATATCAACTGGAAGTCAGCGATATATAATGCCGATTCTTTTCTACAAACCAGGACTAAATGACGGTTCAACTTTTTCAAGCTACTTCCAGAGGGCAGATTTCCACAGCTAGAGATTTTGGTTTGCAGCTTACCTAAGTAAAATCTGTGTTGCACTCATATGACTTTCTCTACACTTGTACCATCTATTCCTACAAATTCTTATTCCTTTATCTTCATGTTAGTTGTGATAAACATTTGCAGAAATTAATTTACTGCTGTTTTTCTTGTAGGTGCAAGGGGAATATGGGAATACAGTAGGCTTTGAGCGATAGTCAAATCTTTTGAGATTCCGTTCTTTTCCACGGTCAAGATATAACAAAGTGAATAACGACCTTCCATTTGAGGAAAGCTTAAGTACTGCAAAATTCACAAATAACAAGGAATATCATCGAAATGGTTCACTCTACAAAATATTTGGATATAAATTGTGTTTTACCAACATCTACACTTTTGCATAGTAAAATTTGGTCCATCTCTTACGGTTTACGAGTTGTGCAAAAGTCATCCAGATTAAACAGGACCACACAGGATATAGCCAGAAAATTCTAAATATAAATTTCATTTGTCATAAAAATATCTTAAACATATGGCATTTCAATCAAAATCGTTGCATCCATTATTAAGAAAATGAAAATTTTCGAAAACAATTTCTATGTAAAGGATTGTTTAGGGTAGAGGAATTTTCTTGAAAATCTTCGTGTGGCATCCTTGAAAGATATTTAACTTAAATACCAACTTTGGTTTTCAACCAACTTTTCATTTCATTTTCATTTTTGAGCTACGCTGTTCACAGACATTCCCACTTTGGTGAAGGGGTCGAACATTGCTCACATTGATTTCTGTATCTGGAATTTAATAATGTATCCTGATTTCAGCTATTTCGTTTGCTATATTTCACTGCTAAATATATCTGAGTGAAACAGTTTAGCGTGTGGCCCCCAACGTTTATTTTCTAAATATTTTGGCTCCCAATCCCTCTGAAGTTGGGCAAGTTCTATCTCTTGATATGCTGCGTTCAAGAGACCTGAAAGGTGAGCTAGCGACATCTAGTTTTTAAGTAGATTACAATGCCTCGTTTACTTACAGTAAACGTAGTAGAAAAAGTAAAAGATAAAGTAATTGACAGTTCAAACTAATAATAAAGCATATCTGAAATGATTAATGTCACAAAAACTACTTAATATCAATTGTGTGTGATATTTGTGGAGTAACTTTTTACTCATCAATTAAAGTTTAAAGGCCCATCCACCCATTTAGAGTGAAAAGAAGCCTATTCTTAAGAAATTCAAAATATAAACTTTATGGACACTGTAACAGACGACCAAGTACTTATTGCAGAATCATAGGATACCGTACAAACGAAAATACATATATTAAGTAATATTTTAGAATTCTGCAATTTTAAAATAACTACAAATAAACCCAGAGTTAGGTATGTCATGTAAAGGAAAGGAGCATGTTAGAAGCAAGATTGTAATAAATAAGAAAACTATACAACGAGTGGCAACATTTAAATACTTGGCAACATTTAATTACTTGGGATCAGAATCAAGAAGAGAAAGAAGTTGACAAGGGATCAAACAAACTCATATTAATGAGAATCCTTAGAAAGAAAATTAGAAAATAAATGCAAATTATATGTTATAAGTAGGGCTCGGAAGTTCAGGCCCTAAAAAGCACTGAAATATGAATGCAAATATGCTCTTAAAAACTTCAAAATATGCCAAGAAATATGCACTATTTCATTAGAACAGTTCATGTCCCTTTGCAGCAGATGAGTTAGTGTAAATAATAAAGTTACCTTATTCCTTAGAGGTTGAAGCAGAAGTGGTCCCGCTGCTACTATTAACAGCTAAATTGCAGTTCACAACAACACTACACAAATTTTCAACAGTAAAACTTCGTCTATTGTCTCGAAAAACACTTTTGTAACGTGAAAAGCGTTTTTATACGTCACAAGATGTTATAGGGGCATATTTAAATGATGTTAAATGCTTCACAGGGAGAGTCAAGTCTCTTGGTGTGACAGATGGTTTTCTTTCGAGGATGTCTCGAATATCGCACATCTGTTTATAACCAGAATTTTTTGAAATTACATAACTCACTTTCTCTTACACTTTTTGTCCTATGCTACCAGGAACCGAACTTAGATCACATATTGTTTCTTCAAGCACAGTAAGTGATTCATGCAAAGGAAATCCTACAGCTTCCAATGCCGTTATGACTGTTGGTAAGAAAGAGAAATGGACAGATATGAAACTAAGATCCTTCTTTAACCCAGTGCCTGACAGAATATTTTGTATTGATCGAACCCAATGAATTAACAACCTCTTAGATTATTTCTATTTGCTCAGCATAACATAAAACTGCATCGACCCATGTTCCGCATCGAGTTAACACTGGTGCAGGAGGAAATCGCATATTAGGTGCTGTTGATCTAAACAACTTAACTCTTTTAGGAGATTTAACAAAAATTCTCTTTGTACTGGAAACAAATCTATCTACCAGTGGGAAAGAATCGCGTGTTGTCTCAGAAATTCGATGAAGAGCGTGTGCCTAACAAGTTATATGAATTAGTTTAGGAAAAATACCTTTAAAAGTTTTTCCTGATTTTACCATATAAGGTAACAAATAAACACAACCAGTTGTATTCGATTCCACATGGGCTTTGTAATTTCAAAGAGTCCATCACAAACTGTGTCACAGTTACATTGTTAATGGCCGACAATTTGCACATATTAAGGAGATAAGCTGTAGTCTTTTGTTCATTATTTAAGGCACCCACGATTATATTAGCAATAGAAAGGCGTTCAGAATCAGAGGTTTCATCAACAGGCAACCACACAAACTGATCCGCTAAATTTTGTATATTTGACAATGCGTTATTGTAATAATACCCTACATAAGTCTTACGCAGTGCACTTTCTTCAGGCACATGTTGTTGAGTACACTTGGCAAGAAAGTTTTTAAATATCGGATTATTAATTTTGAACAAGGGAATATCAGCAGCTAAAAATACTTGACATAAGTCATAGGAAAATTCAGTAACCCTACTTCCTAAACACACCACTAATTGTTTTAGAACAGGTTATTTGTTTGCGAGTTTTCTGATTAAATTATCCTTATGTTTTGCTGTGTTTATATGCTGAACTATTTGAAATCTTTTCTCACTCCCTGTATATTTGTCACACACTCCACGAAACAGTGCCCTGTTATCTGTAGATATTAAATCACCCGAAAACCCTTTCTGTAAATTAATTAATCTAGCACTCTAAGTTGGTTTATTTTCGGCATTTGCACAATTTTTAATATTTTATACGTCTAATTTAATTTAGAGGGAACCAGTTCACAACACTGCTACGTTTGAAGACCACGCAGAGGCAAGCGTTGCTAAATCGTGCTGCTCAAAACGTTGACCTGCACTTTATCTTTGTTAATATAAACCTCTCAGATAACGCACTGATTATTATCTAAGTACAAACATATAATGAAAGGATGGAAACAGGGGATTCACTACATAACAACATGACTCAGCGTTGCTTCTCGCCACCTGGCGAGTTACATCATATGCAACACTACCAATATGAAAAATATTATCCAGGTGGAAAAAAACCATAAAAATCATTAAAATATGCTATATAGAGGCTATAGTATTGAAATAATATGCATTTATCAAAATCAAGAAAATATGCAGTTATATGCACCATAAAATCACGTCCAAACAATTTAAAATTCCATAATTCGTGCACATAATGTAAAAGCATACATTTTTAACCCCTATGAAAAAACATGCAAATGCATGAACTTCCTAGCCCTAGACAATGGTAGTTCTTGTACTACTGTATGCAAATGAAACTGGCCACTAAAGAGAAAACGGAAAAGAAAAATTGAATCACCATAAATTAGATGTTTAATATAGTGGCTGGATACTCTCTGCTATATTACAAAATAAATGAAGAAATAAGATAATTGAACATATTCAATCTAATAGAATGGATTAAACAGAATAAAGAAAACTGGAGAGAATATGTACAGGATGAACAAGGACAGATTCCCTAGAATAGTGACTACCTGCGTTCCAATAGGTAGAACAGATACAGCAAGACCGAGGAAGAGATGGAGAGATATAATAGACGGGGATTGAACGGATCCATGGGTCCAAACCTCGAAAGATGATGATAAATTATTATTTATTTATGCCAACAAGCTTACTGCTGGTGTTTTTAAACACACAAGCCGTGTGTGGGCAATGTTTAAGAGTTTGTATCAGAAACTGAAAAATTCAATGCCATAGCCGGGATTTCAACCA
Source organism: Tenodera sinensis (assembly GCA_030765045.1). Classification (NCBI taxonomy): domain Eukaryota; kingdom Metazoa; phylum Arthropoda; class Insecta; order Mantodea; family Mantidae; genus Tenodera; species Tenodera sinensis. The sequence goes on along the minus strand of CM060971.1, from coordinate 62,088,575 downwards.
CGGATCTTCCACTTATCGAGCGGCTGCTCTAACCATTAAGCTACCATGGCCAACTTGCCAGTACGACATTGATGATGATAAACTTTATTGCCACGCAGACATCTTCAAATGTGAGTATATTAGTCAAAATCGTTATAGTCTGTTTTGAGAAAATTGAAAAAACATTTTTCCATTTAAAGATTAGCGTTTTGTGGATGAATTTTCTTTAAAATATTAATTTCGTATCCCTGATAGATGCTTACTTAGGCTTGGTATTTAACCAATTTTTGTTTTTGAGTTACAACGCACGCATAAACACACGCGTGCGCGCGCGCACACACACACACACACACACACACACACACACACGCACACACACACAGAGAAAGAAAACGAGAGAGAGTGGGGAGGAGGGGGAGAAATATTTTGCTCAAAGATTTCTTTTCTTATTTCTTTTTTGTGAGGGAAGAGCCAAATTATTTATCTTTGGTGGGTAACTGAAAAAAAATGTAAATATCTACTTTAGACACAATGTTTATGACTATAATCGTAAGAATGATTTTCTATATAACTCACCTCATTTACATATTTCTTAATCTTCCCCTCCTAATTATTTTAATTGCTATGACTATACCTACATAGTAGCGACAGATGTGCTGATGCTGGTTACCTGAATATTGTTAAACCAAGGCAGAATGCACTAAATGACACACAGCCATGCTTTAATCCGTGATGAATTATGAGAGTACGAGAATATGTAACGGCGAAGAGCTGGTTTGCTTTTCTAGAGCTTGTGACGGGAACATGTTTCACGATTTCCATTACTTTCTTGCTTCATTCGTCAGAGAGGGTGTTCCCACGTGCTCGACGCTATCTGACATTTGTACTGCACTTGCACATGTCTCGCGAGTAGTCCAATTTGAGCACGGTTGGTGTGTAACGTTTTAAAGATGTAGATCTCAAGCTTCTCAGAATACATTGCTCTTCAAAGGAACGGTACATTTCTCTCTTGCACAAGATTCAAGACGTAATTTAGCTTAGAGTATGCTCGCTGCATCAAGATGAACGTGTCTGAATGGGCGACTTGCAGCTTTCTGCACAACGTTCTCTCACTGTAATTCGTTTAATTATTCCTTCTGCTGACGGAGTTCAAACGTGTCGTTTCAAGCCCTTAAATAAGGTTGCATTGTTCATTTTTGTTTCATTTATGCAACATCCAATGAAATCTCTATTACAGCTGTGGATTAAAGGTGTCTACAACGTATCTAATTTATCAAACCAGTGATGCCAACCAAAACCAAAAGCAATGACCTCTCTAACAAAAGAAGCGAACAAAATTCTGGTACATTCCGGTACAAAAATACGAACATAATTATAAAATTTATAAAAGTATATATTTCCCTGAGGAGCCAGATGACCAATACGGAGCTAATATTAATATTACTGCTGATGGTGTCTGTAGCAGTGGTGGTGGCGGTGGTGTTGGCGGTGGCGGTGGGCGGTGGTGGTGGCGGTGGCGATGGCGGTGGCGGTGGTGGTGGTGGTGATGGTGGTGATGGCGGTGGTAGTGGTGGTGGTGGCGGTGGTGGTGGTGTTGGTGGTGGTGGTGATGGTGGTGGTGGTGGTGATGGTGGTGGTGGTGATGGTGGTGGTGGTGGTGATGGTGGTGGCGGTGGTGGTGGTGATGGTGGTGGTGGTGGTGATGGTGGTGGTGGTGGCGGTGGTGGTGGTGGTGATGGTGGTGGCGGTGGTGGTGGTGATGGTGGTGGTGGTGGTCATGGTGGTGGTGGTGGTGGTGATGGTGGTGGCGGTGGTGGTGGTGGTGGTGATGGTGGTGGTGGTGATGGTGGTGGCGGTGGTGGTGGTGGTGGTGATGGTGGTGGTGGTGATGGTGGTGGCGGTGGTGGTGGTGGTGGTGGTGGTGGTGGTGGTGATGGTGGTGGCGGTGGTGGTGGTGGTGGTGATGGTGGTGGTGGTGATGGTGGTGGCGGTGGCGGTGGCGGTGGCGGTGGCGGTGGCGGTGGCGGTGGGCGGTGGCGGTGGCGGTGGCAGTGGCGGTGGTAATGAAGTGATGGTGATAATGGAAAGAATTCAATGGGCAAGTAATTAAAAATGGCAAAAGTATTGAAAATTCAAACCAATAACAGCGAATATCTATAAAATGGCTGATGCCAACAGATAACATTATTTGAAATTTTGCAATTTTAAAGCTATCATTCTGGTTGACCGGTTATACCAAATTATTCAAAATGTTTCCGAATGAAGACTTCAAGGGGTTTTCCTAGAAAATTCAAGGTATACATTTTGTCGGTGCATAAACATAAGAGTATGTTATACAAATCAAAATCTTAAATTCATTCATGAGATAATATAAATGTTAAACGTAAAGAATGTTTTCAATTAGTGATTTGGAAGATACTGGTTCTGTTGTTTATCTGAGGTTTCGTTTTTAAGTTATGCTGTTCGCACTCCCGCACACACGCAGGCACACACGCACATACACAGGACTTTTCTGAAACTGTGTTCTTATAGGAGCAGCAGTTTATTTCTACGCTGCTCGATATTATCTATAACCTAGATGGAAAGAGACATTTTGTGAACATTTCATGTAATTATATAGTGAGTTTTCCTTTCACGAAAGAATGAGTATAGCATTTAATGCCCACGGACAGCAATCATTTAAAGACGGAATAATTTTATAGCTAAATATTTTGGCTAACAACGGAGTCAAATTTGCATAATATATTTTTCATAGCCCAGTATTAGACAAATAAAGTTATGTGATACAATTATGCGTTTCTTCAACGTATTTGCGTTGAAACCTCCACATCGAATTTTTGGGTGGAATAAAACACTTCTTTCAGTTATAGTTACTATAAAAAGGTGCTTGTGAGAGGGAGTGACGGGGAGAGGGAGAGAGGGGGAGATGGGGAGGGGATAGAGAAAGTTATGAGAGAGGGCGAGAAAGGTATAAGAGAGAGGGGAGAGAGAGGTATTATGAGAGAGGGAGACAAAGGTATAAGAGAGAGGGGAGAAAGGTATAAGAGAGAGCGGGAGAGAGGCATAAAGAGAGAGGTGTGAGGGAGAGAGCGTGTGAGTGCATGTGTGTGTCCAGCAAAAAGGTTTATTAGGTACAGCGATTAGTTCCTGAAACATATGCATCATAAGAGAAAATTCTAGAAAAGTATTAGGTATGAACATTAATTAACCATAAATGCCGTAAAAGCGAGGAATTGTCTAGCCACTTTCCGATGTGATAACGCCCATCACCTTCCTCCACGTGGAGAGGTTACTGGAAATTACAGCTAGGGTGCAGATGCCGAGTATATGGCGCCAGAAAACCAGACGCTTGGGGGAGGAGGATTTTGGATAACAACTTCCCTGGAAGACGACATTTGTAAATAATATCCGTTCCTACAGTATTCATACTCTGCAGTAGGCTGGAGCTCTACAAAGCTTCGGTCTGTATTAATAATAAACACTGTGCATAAATACGGTTTTGATACTACTTACCTCTGTTGAAACGGCTTTATGTAATATCTTAATTATTTTGCAAATGTGTAGCATTTAGTCAGCTCACATAACAGAATTACGAGTGTGCAAGGCGTTACTGTTCGTTTTAGTAAAGTTTTAACTCGGGAGTTTTTGTTGCACTTGAGACAACTAAATTTAAATACACTCAGTCGAGTGTATGTTCATTTGTTACAGTATTTATTTATCTATGCTAATATTATTAAGAGAAAACTTGTCCGCATGCACATAGGGTAATCACAAATAGCACTGAACATGTTTTAATTGTTCTGCCATCATCGAAAATCCTTATTCTGTTTGACGGAGACAACATATTTTATGTATGCTTGCTGGAAGATTTTGTACCGCCCCTAACTAACGGGGTAGGTTGGAGGTAAACCTAAAGAAAATTAAAATTTGGGCTTTCTACTAGGCCAAGTGTATCTACCTTAACCCCCCCCCCCCCCCAAACCTTTCTTAGTCCTCACTATAGCGCCACGCCTCATGCCCGTATTGCAACTATCAGCAGTTCATTGGTTAGTAGTTATGCCTCACCCCTTATAAGACCCTGTAAGACGATAAGAAACAGAGAGACGCTCCCAAACAGCGCATTTTACTAACTTTGCGGTTTTTTTTTTTTTCTAGAAAGTGAACACATTATTTAAAAAAAAAAAACAGTTGTGAATCAGGTGCTAAATATTCGTTAAGACTGCCATAGAGTAGAAAATGTCTTTTGTTACCGCATAAAAATATTGTGAAATATATATCTAATGTTCTTAATATGGTTGTGTGATATTTCTGCAGCCTCGTTAGGTCCCGGGGGGACCAATTGAGGAGCTATTTGATGGAGAAGTAGCGGTCCTAGGTCTAGAAGACCGCATAACTGGCCGGGAGGGCTCGGGGCGCTGACCACGTCCCACCTTCCAGTACTGCACCTCACCAATGACGCCTATAGTGGGCAGAGGTGGGGGACGCAGCGGCTGGGCGGTAGCCCCTTGTGGGCTGTTGCGCCGGGGTAAGAAGATATTTCTGCGTCACGACTGCAAATTGTATAAGTAAGCACTTTAATAAGTTCTTTATAAATAATTGCCCTGTAGCCATTAAATTGATGGTTAGATTTCACCATTCGATACCGTGTCCATCTATATTTATGAAGGGTAAGGATGGTGTTTGGAGATAGTCATTAAGTAACTAGTTTCATTTATTAAATTATAAACAACAGGTTTCATTTCTTACTCTCCAATAAGAATCTCTTACGTCATTTAACCTTGGTTTTTAAAAAAATGACCTACATTATGTTTCAAATGCATACAGAGTAACATAGCAAAAGTAACTACTTTACTTCCTCTAATTTCAAACAATTACTAATGAGTACTGCCCATTAGAACCACTCAAACACTTGCTATTAGATGAGAATTATGTGACACTAAGTAACTAACATTATCCTCTAATACGTACAATTTTCCTCTATAAATAGTAATAAATAAAGGCACTCCCAAATTTACGTTAATAGAATGAGAATATTCTTCGTGAGATAACCAAAACGTAATCCTTTAACGCAAATTCACTGCATAAATACTGATAATCAATACTATCCAATAGAGACACTCACGCACTTACGTTAACAGGATTAAGCATACGAAAATTCAGAACAGTTGTTTCTATTACGCTATATATAATATTTTACCTCAAAGGATAAGAGAGCTCCCTATTTCAACTTTTAAAAGGACTTCACGCCATACATTGGTGGCTAATCCATTGTATTTTGTGCATGATTTTTATAACCTCGCTTGGTAATTTTAAATTATGACGTTGCTATACTGTAACAGTTTTTGGCGATAAACACTATCTGTCCCTCTGTCCGTCCGTCCGTCCGTCCGTCCGTCCGTCCGTCCGTGTAGTTACGATAAAGTATGAAGTAGTTATATTCTTTTTTTTTTTTTTTTTTTTTCTATTTTACAGAGTTGGGATGATTTTTAAAATGTTTGTCCGAGCGAAAATAAAGTCAAGCTATCGGGTGTCATGTTTAATAGAAGTTTTAATTTAATAATTGTTTTTGAAAGAAAATACGGATCTTGGCGGGTTTTTAGGTGTTGGTCTGACAGAAAAAATAATCACGTGTTGGCAACGCTGTTCATTTGTTACAGTTTGATGTCTCTTATTGTAAATCGAAGTCTTGTATGAGACAATAGCTGTACGTGATTAACGCATTCCCCTAACAGCCCATGTTATTTGCGCACATATGATCGCACCTGGCTGCTCGGTTAAGCACTACATTATTCATGCGGTTAAACGTGCTGGCTGCTGATTGGGCGTAGAATTAATGACGTCAGAATAACGTTTAATGGAGATTTCCGATCAGGGTGCGAAAACTACCTATTGTCGATTAGCAGTAACATACTAACGAATTTAGCTATCCTACGCACGGATGTTTTTTAACCTTACATTAATAAACAAAGTACCCAACACTGGACTAGTTTTTACTTATGGCCCTTTGCTTAATCAAAACAGTTACAACACAACAGAATTTTCTACAGACGTCCTAAGGTTGAATTTGCATTATTTGCCCGTTAGTTTGTAGTGATTGCAGAAAAGAACGACAAGAGTTAGGTGGCCCTTCGCGCAGGTCAGTTGGCCACTTGCTTTTGAGGAAAATGCTATAGTAATTTAAAAATTAAGGGCGAGTTTAAAAAGCAAACGTGCAACGTCGGTTGATTCTGAATCCAGCAGAGCTGACAAACTTATCCACAGGCTCAAACAAAATTAGTGTCTGTTTAAAATACATAGGGCTTTATTGTGCACATAACAAAACCATGGTTGCGCCGTAGCGAATGGTTAGACCATTCGCTTCTCACCTAAGCGGGCCGGGTTCGATCCCAGGCAACCGCATGTGGCATATGTGGTGCAGGAAGCGACGCTGGGGCGGGTTTCCTCCGGGTTCTCCGGTTTCCCCGCTCATTCCACCGGTGCTCCATCTTCATTCCATGTATCATCAGTATCACCGCCTGCGGTGCCGTATGTAGCAAAAGCGGGCGTTAAACACTACAAAAAATAACGACACATAATTTTAAAAAAATTGAATACCAAGAGCGCTTAAGGGTGTTTATGTTATAAAGTACCACACAAAGTTCCAGCACAATCTGTTTTATAGCTTTTATGGAATTAATTATTCAATTCATTCACAATGCGGAAATGCTTTAATATTTAAAATATTCCATGTGCATCAAAAACTAAAATATCACAACAGTTGTATTATTTTATAAAGTCTAATTGCCAACACTATCAATCTCCTAAGAAGAAAAAATAATTACTTTTAAAGTAATCAACTTCTTTGATGGACATTGAAAATAGTTTTTAAAACATTTTTGTCTATTTGATTATTTTAAAGCGAAACAAATTTTCAGATTTTGAAACCAAACACTGAAGTTGAAGTCGCATAAATGGAGCACATACTGGAAAAATTCCAGGAGCATAGCTCAAAATTTAATGTGCATGAAGCAAATAGCGTATTAAAAATGTAATGTGAAGAAAAAATAATTTTTCTATGCACATGCATCATGATCACGGGTTATATTACCTATTTGTCAATCTTTTATCTAGTATTCCTTCCTCAGATTCATAGTTTAACCACTCCTTTCCGATGAATTTGGTTTTTTGAGTCCCTTAGGCCCATATTTTTGTTCAAATACTGCCGAAAATTTAAGAAGAAAATCCGCGTTTACAAATAGAGCATATGCGCTAGATCTTTAAAGATGGTGGGATCTGAAAATTTCACTACCAGATGACTGAAGGTCTAGGGAATATTTATGTGCATAAAACTAAACATCGCCATTGCGAAAATTTTCAGTCAGGGGTCCCAGGATCCTTTAATAAACCTTCATTTTTTATGTTTACACATGCCGTTATAAGGTATAAGAAGAATACAATAATTAAAAGCGATAATACCTTTTCTCAAAGCTGCTTGCTATGTAATGGCTTTTAAATTCTGCTATTTTAAATGAACAAGAAAAAGAAAGACCACCTGTGGTCTGGTGAATAGCACGCTATCTCTCATATCCAGAAGTCCCGGTTCGATCCCCGACCATAGAATGGGAACTTTTCTTTGGGATTATTCTCTATCTTCCTTAGGGTCTGGAAGTATGAATGAAAGTGCATGCGAGTGTGTGTGTGTGTGTGTGTGTGTGTGTGTGTGTTTGCACACGCACGCACCCACTCATACTACCAGATTCTAAGAAGGGCGGAGATAATCCTGGCTAAAAAAATCCCATCCTCTAATGTCGAACTCGAAACCTCCGAAACTTACCATGCTAACCACGCTCAAAAGCAATTATATTCATTCGGTTTGCAGTATTTCTAATCTTTGAGTTGGTGTTACTTTGGGTTATTACCTGAAATTCTCACACACACGCACGCACGCACGCACGCACACACACACACACACACACACACACACACACACACACACACACACACTTCACAGGACAACAAACAGTACAACATATAATTTATGAATGTCAAGAAACACAAAAACAACGAATAAAGCTGAAAGAAGATATTAAGAAGAATGGAGGCAGCTGGCCAGTCACTACACATCAATTAGCAACAAAGCATTTGAAGGCTTTCAAAGAATTCTGCATCGCACTAGAACTATGAGAAATGAACTATACAGTGAAAAAAGAGAAGATACGAGTTTACCAAACATCAGTAACAATTACTAAAACTGTGGAATATTAAAGTGATCAAGCAAAGGACAAAACAATTGAGTGAAATTAATGCATGTAATATTACTTTGTAATGGGGCATGCTGCCTAATTTCAATAAAGAGTGTTATTGAAAAAAAAAACACACACACACACACACACACTCATACTTCCTGACTCTAGAGAGGATTGGGAATAATACTATCTGAAAAAAATATTCCACCCTCCAGCCAAGAATCGATTCCGGTACCTCTGAGTTACAAAATGACTAGTCTAATAAAAATGTCTTAAATAATTACAATTATAGAATCTACAAGCAATTGCAAATCCTTGCTACTGTTTAAAGTAAACAAAGGATAGACCTATCGCGTGAACAAACTAGCTCGCTGAACAAATGTGCAACAGAATGGAGTTAGGGTCAGTGATGAGAAGGCATGTTAGTGTTGCTCAATGACGGACCTGTTAATTTAATTACAATTTCAAATGAATCTAGCCCTTTCCCAAGTGAACTAGAATGATATAGTGGGCACACGGGGGTTCCCATGCTGTGAAACACCGCTGGCGATACTTTTTTTTATTATTAGAGACAAACTCTACCACCACATCAACTGTCCTTCTGTTCATTCTCCAAACGGGCAGATCGTATGAAGAAGAACGTAACAAAGAGGAAAGAAACAGACGAGGGATAATATTAACAACCTGAAATAGGATTCCAATGTAAGAGCAACATCATTCATTTTATGTTTGTTGTGTGGTTATGTGAACAATCAAAAATAGATTCTCTTTCAGCTTCCGAGCTAAAACTACCTCACTAAGAAAAATAGTCATGGTAACTTTTAGGGCGAAAATGATAGGCATGTTGGGGTTCTGTCTCAATCTGAAGCAGCAACAGGTTGCACGGGCATTCTTTTTTGTTTAAATATTCTCTTGCTCTGGTGGTTCATTTCATTTACTGTAATGTGGTCCCAGCTGGACCCCAGTTTCAATGTTTTATATTTAAATGTGTGAAATATTTAAGTTAATAGATTCGACGTAACTGTAAAGTTTGTTATTGTTAGGGATAATGTACCAATATTTCACACATTGCTGTAAAGATATAAAATTAGGATCACTACATGTCAAATCAACCAATGAATAACATAACTAGTCATAAGCTTTGGTCATTTTAGTATATGTATACCGACAAGCTTTGGGAGCTGGCAGATAAAATTATTTTAAACACTTTTTGTTGAGCAAAGCTTTTTTCTGCGGTGCTTCGTTTAAGCGCTAAACGAGTTAATGTCATGGATTACTGCCTCCTGCCCAGTATTTACGGCAAAATCAACAATGCAAATTAGCATTGCATTTATCTTAGTAAGGCACACAATCTTAAACCAAAAAACAAACACAGAACACACAAACAATTCACAAACATCTCACTATTTACTGTTAATCACAGCTTTACTATTCAAAGTAAATTTCGGAACATACGCCCATTGCGATTAACACAAAGAGTGTATCGGCGTACCCTATTCTGCCGTACTCTCGCAAAGACACCAGCCATTTCTCTGGTTTAATAGTTTGTCGGTCTAATTTTTAATTTTGAATGTTATATATCAGCTTAGCAAATATTACTCTTGGTAATATTATTACGGAAAAAATCAGACAGCTAGTGAGTTATCCGGAGACCTTGGTGATAAATGTCTATTGATTATTTTAATGCACCGGAAAATCAAGTGGAGTAATTAAGTTGAATCAATAGCGAGGAAAGGCTACCAGTACATACCTTCAATAAGTCAATTGTATCTAATAAATAAACTAGAACCTATCCGGACTGGTAGCACTGGGACCATCTTAATATTCTCAGTAATTTTCAGGTAAATAAAAAGGACAAAGGAACATAAGAAAACTTTCCCAAATATGTTTTATACATGAAAATTTTAGTCGTTACATTCACCTTACAGTGTTTCTCTAGCTATTCAAGTTTATTTTTCAGGTACAGGAAGCTAAGACGATATTGAAGTCTTTAAAATGAGTGCCTCTATAATGACTTTGAAATTTATTTCTACGAGAGCCCGAAAAAGAGCAGAATGGAACAGTACTTCAGTAAGTAACAATTAAGACATTCATACCCATTAGCGGATATCTGGGATATAGCTGATGTCTCAAAAAGAATTTTGAAATACATTGTTTTGTCTTAAAAACTTATAACCCATCTCTTACGGTTTATCATTTATACAAAATTCAGAATGAAGATGATTCGGATTATTCAAATGGGCCTACAGTACAAGAGCAAAGTCCGCACATAGGCCACAGTAACCCATGGGAGAAAGGGGTAAAGGGGAGACTGGAAGGACGACCAGATCCGGACGACAATGAGCGCTAGCAAAGTTGGGGTCCCTAACGATTTCAGAATGACACCAATCCTAAAGACTCAATCCTGGCTTGGCTATCTCTAGCCTGTGGGTCCCGGAATGAAACGAGCTACTCCCCAAATAAAGGGCACTTCACTTCGTAGAAAATTCAAGATGTACATTTTATTAGTTACGGAAATATATTGTAATGCTGGCAGCGGGTGCACACCTCAAAGACTCTTAGTCAGGTTAGCCCACACCACTGCTTGTGAACACGTGGCTGACAATAATCAGCGCGGCAGAACAAAGGAGTTTTCAGAACATTCGCGAAGCCTCTACAGCCGGCTTATTTGCGACAGCTTCGAGAAATAGGTAAATTTCGAGAAAAATCCGTGCTACGTCATTCTTTTCTGTAAAAGTATGTGAGACGACGAGAGAACCGAGACGTTCTTGTTTTGAAAGGGATACTGTTGGTTCCAGAACAGAACAGTGCATGTGTGTGAACAGGCGTCGTAGTGAGAGAACTGTATGTGTCGATAGAGACAGTTTGGGATACGCCGTGTTGGAGTTAGTCTTGAAATGAAGCAGTTTTAGTGAGTGTTGAGTGCTAGTATCGTCAAAGTCAGATTTTCGTGAGACTAAGAAAGTAAGGAAAGACAGAAAAGTGTTACGATAAGACAGAACAGATGTGAGTTCTAAGATCAAGAAAACGGTAGTTTGTGTTGTCGACGGTAAAACAACTTTGGTTTGCGGTTCAATTAGAAGGAAAATAAAGTGTCAGAAAAGGTAACTCGACTTTGTTGTCAATGTGTCCTTTTGTCACTATATTAAGCGTAATAAAATATAACGGTTAGTTTGGGGTGCCGCGGGATTCTTCGTCGGGTCACTGTAATATGTTAAATTTAAATACACACTTAGGTATTTTGGTTTTGCCTTGCGTATACACACATGTGGATATTATTGTAATCCTTTTTATTAAGGGGGCCTCAAAACATTTATTGGGCTATATATCTTTAGTGCAACACAGTATTTTCCTCCTACTATAGGTGGTGGAGAAAGTAAATATACCATCATTGATTTGCAGCTAAAAGGAGAATGGTTATAATGTATCACCCAGTATAGTGGAGTTACGATGTACGATCCCTGCGTATCTGCATAAAAGTCCCATTTAATCCATTTTGTCCCTCCATTACATGTTGCTTGAATAGCACCCTGAAGTACCTTGCGCATTGTATTCATGCTTATGTGAGCAACTGTACATATTTATGCATGCAGTTAATTTTCAGCCTAGAAGCCGGTGTTCTGACCCCGCAAGGTCATTCTATCATAACTACTCTCGCAAATGGTGGTCCCTTTTAAATTCCCCTGCACACGCAGAGTTACTCTTACCCGTATATGACTAATTAATGCTGCAGTGACATCCATGTCAGCATTTCAATCTGGGGGTTGCTGGGAAATCCCGGAAGGGAGCCAGGCAGACATGTCAGGAGATGGAGCTCGTGTCGCTGTTCAGTCAACAGTGTGAATGGGCGCCAGGGTCGAAACTTCAAGTGTGTTAGAGAGGAAGGGATTTCCATCATTCCACATGGCGAGGCTTTTACGTTGGTGCAAACATTCTATCGAGACTATCCAAAAAGCGTTAAATCCAAGGGAAAACTCAGCAACACGAACCGCTTAATTATCCTTTCTTCGTGCTGGAGAAATGATTTAAGCCCTATTCATGAAATTAACATTCTTGTTACACACGAGGTGGTACGAAAGTGATGCTACCGCTTAGATAATTAAACTAGAAAGTACAACATTCTATCCAAAACGTCTATACGGATCAGGGTTGCCAACATTTAAAAGTAAAATTATCGTACCAGCCACTCAAAATTATAGATTTGGATTCAAAATTATCGTATATCATAAAGCAAATGCTACAACAATAAAAATATCAGTATAATACTTATGAAAATATAAGAGTAATGATGTTTATTATATCCACTTACAAGATTGATGACCTCAACAAATATTATATTACAACTTTAGCACTTATGTTTCTCGCTCTATTCATCTGAAAGTTCAGCTTCCTCAACCGCTGCAGCATTGCACAAATTTGTTGTTGAGATAAACCTTAACATCTCGGTGACTTGCATATTTTAAGATCTACCACGTTCTTTCATAAGTTGGGACGACAAAATGAGTTCATTTACCGTATCTAGTGCCAATCTGTTTCTAACTTTGGTTTTTATTAAACCCAGTTTAGAAAAAAAACTCTTTAAGAAGAAGTGCTTCTGTAGGGCAAGGAAACCACTGATAATGCAAAGGCCGCTAGTTCTTTGAAATCAGTATTTCCACCAAGGTGACATATGTTTAACAGCACTCCAGAAGCTGTCAAGGTTCAGGCATGTTCTTTATTTCACACGGAATAGCACGTATTCCGAGTTTTCTACCACTTTTCTACATTGATCGTCAATTTTCTGAACAGTGTCTTCTTCATTGAGATTATCAGACCTGGGCACACTTGCAATAAGAGGATAAAGGTAGCAGGCTTAATAGCTATGGGGTGGAGACAGACAATGAGGACAAAAGTGGTGTTATTTGTAATTAGTTTCACTTCGCTGGTGTGACAAACCAGTGAAAATGATATTTCGCCGATATCGAACTATCATACATTCAAATTATCATACACCCCCATAATTATCGTACAGGCTGACAACAATCGTACAAACATTAAAATTATCGTATGCCCCCATAATTATCGTACGAGTTGGCAACCCTGATACGGATGACACTGAAAAACTAATGAGGTTTCCCTGCTCTTTTCTCCAAACTATTTATACAAGAATTTATTCTTATGCTATCCAGGGTGTCAGGTATTACTTCGACCATACATTAATCAGGGATTCTACATGATAAGTGTAACAAATATATCCAATACTATTATTGTAAATAAAGAACCGTTTCACCGAGAAAAAAATAATATGTGTGAAATATTTAGAGTCATCTAGCTTCTTGACGAATGGATATAAATGGTTTATTATTTCACTAACTGTCGTAGAAACATTATGTGAAGAATGCTGTAACGCTTTTCTATCTCAACCCTTATTATACACGCACACATTTTGTTGTAACATTAACAAATAAAAAATAGTAAACTAAAGCCATAGGCAAAATAATTAAACGATGCGTCTGTGGTGGCTTTCAAGTTCAGTTCTCTTTGTATTAACACGAAAAAAGAAGAGGTCTGCTGTTGAAAAAGGATAGAATATTTCAAACCAATAACAAAGACTTTGAAAACTGTAAGCTGTATAAAAAATATTTGACATTCTTTGTGTGCTTTACATAGATCCACATATATTGTGTGTAAGATTTCTCTTATGGTTTACCAGTTATGCAAAAGTCGTTCAAAATGAAGAGAACTTCAAAGCGGTTCCAACAAAATTCGAGATACATATTTAATTGATCAATGAATATCTGAAACAGGGTATTTTAATGAAAAATGTTGGACTATGTTTGAAAGAAAAAAAAAAGCCTTCGAAAAATATTCCTTAAGTGTTGCTTGGGCTTCGGTATCTAATCTGTTTTTTTCGTTTTTGAGTTATGCTTTACACGCACGCGAATCAGACACGGAAAGTCCCCAACAGTTCCAGGCTCAGTGGTGGGACTGCCCAGAGTGATGAGCGACCCGCCAACCAAACAGCCCTCTAATGTTCCCGGAAGTACTCTTTTCTGTAAGTAAACTTCCGCGCCATCTCTTGTATCGCAATACTCCACGAAATGTGGAAGCACACTACAACATGACATGATAACAGAATGAGCGGAAAATGATGGAAAGGAAATCGTGGTACACAAGAAATCTCCCCAGTATTCGTCTACCAACCAGGGAAAATCACTAAAAATCTATAGCAAGAGGGAGAGTCGACGGGAATGGAACCCAGGATTTCCGGAATGCAAGCCTCACACGTTACCGCGAAGCCATCTTGTTCGGTAAGTTGCTTGCAACTTAAGTGTTGCTTGGGCTTCGGTATCTAATCTGTTTTTTTCGTTTTTGAGTTATGCTTTACACGCACGCGAATCAGACACGGAAAGTCCCCAACAGTTCCAGGCTCAGTGGTGGGACTGCCCAGAGTGATGAGCGACCCGCCAACCAAACAGCCCTCTAATGTTCCCGGAAGTACTCTTTTCTGTAAGTAAACTTCCGCGCCATCTCTTGTATCGCAATACTCCACGAAATGTGGAAGCACACTACAACATGACATGATAACAGAATGAGCGGAAAATGATGGAAAGGAAATCGTGGTACACAAGAAATCTCCCCAGTATTCGTCTACCAACCAGGGAAAATCACTAAAAATCTATAGCAAGAGGGAGAGTCGACGGGAATGGAACCCAGGATTTCCGGAATGCAAGCCTCACACGTTACCGCGAAGCCATCTTGTTCGGTAAGTTGCTTGCATATTAATGATGCTTTCTCAGAAAGCTGAGTTTTGTCTCAACTTGCAGAACGTATATTAGCATAGTGTTGCCTGATGGAAAATTAACATGCACAACAGAAAAATAAGTTGTATTCCTATTAAAGGTATGGAAATAAATTTTAATGGATAGCTTGAATCTTACCTGTACTTGCGAAAACGTGAGAGAGATACAGAGTTTTTGTAAGGTTCAGGAAGTCGAAGGAACATTTTCAGTTTGTTGGCCGTAGATTGAACTGCCCACTTCACTGGACCAAAACATCTTTCAGCAGATTTCTTAATGCTAGCCATATATTTGGGATCCACAGGATGCTTCTCACAGGTTGTTTGCCAATATTTACCAGTGGCCAGGCTGAAGAGTACCTTGAGAGCCTTGGAATACCCGTAATACTTTGAAATGGAACTGCAGTTCTATTTGCTAAACTCATTAATGTTTTTAATTTAACTGCTGCTAAAAAGATATAAATATATCCTCCGACTAGGGATGTCGCAGTTATTTTCGTGTAACGCTAATAGTGGTTAGTGGCTGTCTGTAACAGCTACCGGTGACTATTAAGCTATTTGTTTTCTCAGTTATCATATTTGCGTTAATGGTTATCAGTAACGATTAGCTGTAACTACATTTTACTTACTCGCCCCAAAAAATCTATGTCGAGATTTCACCGGAAATATATGTTTTGAGACCCCCTGAATACAAAAAAGGCATTTTTAGAAAAAGGTCCGTGTGTGTCTGTGTGTCAGTCTGTGGACAGCATAACCCAAAAACGAAAAGTCGGTTAAAAACCAAAGCTGGTATTTAAGTTTAATGTCTTTCAAGGATGCGACACGAAGATTTTGAAGAAAACAGTCGCACCCTAAACTACCCTTTACATGGAACATTTTTCGAAAATTTTGATTTTCTTGAAAATGACTCTCACAGTTTTTATTAAAATGTCATATATTTGAGATATTTTTGTGACAAATGAAATGTGTATCTTGAATTTTCTGGCTATAGCCCCTGTAGTCGTATTTACTCTGGACGACTTTTGCATAACTGGTAAACCGTTAGAGATAGACCAAATCATACTGTACAAAAATGTAGATCTTGCTAAAATACACAATTTATGTCTAAATAAATTTTCTTGTAGGGTGGACCATTTCGGAGGTATTCTTTGTTATGTGTGTGAGTTTCGGAAAACTTAAAACTTTCGTGAAATGGAACATCGTTGTTCATTTTTTATATGTTAAGTGTGCAAAGAGAACGGAATATCAAAGCTTTAAACAATCTGACTATCGCACAAAGCCTACTGTATTCTAATATTCCCCCTGCATCTACAACGAAACAAGCAATAAGATAATTTCTGCAAATGTTTATCTCAACTAAAAAGAAGAAGATATAGGAATAAAAGTTTGTAACAATGGTTAATACAAGAGTAGAGAAAGTCATGTGAGTGCAGCTCATCAGATTTTTATATGAAAGATGTTGATTTGTTATTTTATGCAATCTAAATACAAATTTCTCTAGCTGTGTCAGCACTTTGATTACTATGATAGTTTGCAATTGCAAAATGCATTCGTATTCCATTTACATTCCTGCACATATGCATAGTTTGTAACGTAAACTGAGTTATGTGGCAATCTAAGTATACACATAACGCGATGCAAATATAGCAAAGGAAAACGTAATTATTTGCAACATAACCTGAAGTTGAAGCTAAGCATATAGTAACTTAAGCACTCCCGTAGGGCATTAGATAAAATATGGTAATTACATTTTGAAGCAATGCTGCTAGAGAAGAGAAGTATTAACGCCCAAACATACTGTATTGTCTAGTTATGCAGACAATCCGAATTAGTTACATATGTATAGCAAAGCAGATAATTAGAACGCATTTTTCTCACATTTGATATGATATACCAAATCCACAACACCAGGGCCTCTTGCAGAAGATTAATAATGATTAACCAGTTGTAGTTAGCGAAACCAATGAACACGCATGATCTCACCACACTTGGCATTGTTAACGGGATAACTAGTTGCTGTTTTCGTTACTTCCGTAACCGTTATTGGTTAACTAATTACTGTGTGTCTTCATTATCTACTTAAGTAGCTATTACATTAAGGTAACCGTTACGCTGTAATCGTATGTGGTCAAGTTCTTTTACTGTAAAACGTTGCACCAGCCTGGTCCTAAAACCTTGAAACAAATGAAACGAAATAATGATCAGGCAGTTCGTGATAGAAGGATAATTACCCCAACACGTACCTGTCAAGCAGGGAAATCAAGTTAAATACCGTGGTCAGCGACCGGCCCGATGGGAATCGAACCGAGGTTTCCCACAATCCAGCAATAATAAATATCTCTGAATTATTTAACGCCTCAAAATGCATTTCACATAAATTATACATGTTCTAGTACATTTTAACAAAATCTACATTTTTTAAGTAGGTTTTTGCCTATGTCTGATGGTTTACATGTTACCAAAGGTTTATTGGGGCCGCACCGTAGCCGAGTGATTAAACCATTCGCTTCTCTCCAAAGCGGCCCGGGTTCGATCCCAGGCAACCGCATGTGGGATTCGTAGTGGACGAGCTGGGGCAGGTTTCCTCCGGGTTCTCCGGTTTCCCCCGCCATCTCATTCCACCGGTGCTCCATCTTCATTCTATGTATCGTGTCGCCGCCTGCGGTGCCGTATGTACTAAAAACGGGCGTTAAACGCTACCAAAAAAAGTTTATTCAGAATAAATTTCCAGGCTCAACATACGTGTTTTATTCTTCATGTAAATCTTGTATATATCTATGTAGTATTTGAATCAAATTCATTATACTCACTCACTTTTGAGAAAATGGAAAGTAACAAAAGTAACTTCTACAATTCAATATAGAACAGCAGTACTGAAGTGGAAGCAGGAATGGGGAGGTTGAAATCACCTCCTTCCACCCGCTGGGACAGAATAACGCATTTTTCTGTGGTTACTGAGTTCCATTGGCGGCACTGCGGCGTCATTCTTAAGTACAGGAAATCAAATGCGTACACATCCATATTTTACTCCTGATTAAAGCATGTGATATTTCTGAAAATGACCTTTTTGGCACTATTTGCGTTTTACAAGGTATCATATTTGGTGCCAGTCTCAAAGAATGCATAAGATGTCATCTTGCTGCGATACGCACTTTTAATGTAGTTCCTTTTGGAGAACGTTTGCCCGCAGATATAAGTTAAGCAGAAGACTACTGTCGAACTACATGCAAGCAAACGTAATCTCTTTGCAGAGCAAAGACTTAAATAATTCTCACCATTCTTTCTCAGAACACTTTATGGCCGTTCAATTCTGCAATGCGAGTAGTTCCAGTAGCTCATGTGGAGCCCTCAAAGGACTGCAAAAGAATTGGATTTTGGTTTCAAATGTTTTAGGTCTTCAAATTGTGAAGAGAATATGTCATAGAGTTGCTTCAAAAGTTCGATGTAATTTTCCAGGAGAATAACGTTTATCGTGAACACAAAACACAAGCAAGGGAAATGGTACAAATCTAAAACTACTAGTTTTACAAATCAGGCACTTGACTTTATAGTCTTCATCTAGAACACAAAAATATTCGTCGTCCCATTCAATGTGGAACGTATGCTCTTTTGACATTTTGACTCCGTGTCATCCGCCTCTGACAACTACATCTGGCTCTCGTTGCCTTGATTAGTGGTGGAGGAAAATAACAACTGTAGGGGAAGTGTGTGTGTGTGTGTGTGTGTGTGTGTGCTACAGAGTTGAACAGCCCCGGTGTGGAAGGTGCTTTGGGATACTCGAATTCTCTTTAAAATTTGTGATTCGTAGCAAGTTTGATATTCAACGAACTTTCGTGTTTTTAGTTAATATTATCCTCACTCACACCCACCCTGAAACACATATGCACACACCCTAAAAGGCGCGCGAGGCCGGTTTTCTAAAATTGCCTGCTTTTATTCAAAACCACAAAACGTGTATTTCCGGTGAACTATAAATACCGAAGTTGTGGTTGGAATAAAATGCTTCGTCTACTTATTATGGGTAAGCAGTAGATACAATAAAAATATAATGTGTTACATTTGCTACGACAGTGCACTGTTGCCGTATTTCTGGACTTCTATTACAGTTGTGTAGGTTATATTTCTCAACCCTTCTTGCTTCCTCTCCCTTCCCCGTCATCATTACTCCTAATTGTATTTATAAGCGACAGAGCTTATCGACTTTTCTAACCCTGGAGTGTGAACTACCAGAAACTCCTGTGGGAACGTGGCAGGTTATATTCCCGGCTGGATGCTGTTTACGTTCACAGGTACGTGTATGACAGTGTGGTTGGGATTTGTGGTTTGCAAAGCTGTAGGGTCTGCAACGCCTTCCTCTGGGAACAAGGACGGTGTTGTGTATCAAACAGTATTCCTGCTGTACTTCAGCCACCAGTGTATTTCCTTCCGAAGATGTCACCATTGTACAGCTACTTGCAATAAGTTCTGTAAATCACTTTCACATTCCAAAAGTGTATTCTGTGAAACAATCAAGCATGAAAAAGATGTTACCCTGCCTAGAGTTGAGCTCTACCAAAACTACACTTCGCTAGTTTCGGTTCAGTGTATAAATGACGTAATAGATTGTAACGAATATGTTTGTTACAAGTGTTGGAGGCGACTGTTGGGAGCAGCGTAGAACATTACTGCCTCACCTTGTCCTACATTGCCGGAATAACAATTAAAGCTCATAATGAACTCCGTTGGTTGACATTGTATTGCTGGTTGTTGTAGGCGATGTTTCCTGAATAGCTTGAGCCCTGAAAGTCTTAATCTCAGGGTATGTGCAGGTTTTGTGAAAGATGACACTGGATTGAAACTTTAACACATTTTAATCATGTATTCCGTTCTACACTATTGTGCTCAGATATGTAGACCACTATTTCTTCTTGAAGCTACAACTTCACACACATAAACTACAACTTCATAAAAATAATTACCATCAAATAATAAGAAAAATAATCATAAATAATAATAATTAACTAATGAGAATAAAATAACAATAATGACAATAACTAAAAACAATAATAAAATACAACAATAACAATAAGAAACAAGGAAATGTCTATCAAACATTTCGTGCCCTCATGTTCGCATGGATTTTGTTACGGCAATTTACAAACTGTAGTCCGTAATGTAAGACATTAGGAGCATATACAGGAATGAGTTTATTCACTGGTAAATACATTAACCCTTTAATGCCTGGTGTGTCTTATAAGATACATAAGCTTTTTTTCCTATTTGTACTAGTTTTAACTTTTTTTTCTGCTATATTCTTGTTATACTGTCTGTCACCAATGAAAAATACATATTTGAGATGGTTTGAATTGTAAAAAAGTATTTTTTTTACAATTTATATTGTAGTGGTTTTTTTTTTTCCTTTTTAAAGAAAAGAAGCAAAATCCATGCAACCGCAGTCAAACGATACCCCGTCATCATCCACGCGTGCCATCACACCGATTATTTTACGTGGGCCCTCCCCGTCCTTTACCACAGGCACATTTGACTGCGGTTGCCGAGACTCGAACTCATGACCTCAGGCTTTGAGTGCATGGCCAGTGTTGCCTTAACGATCATGGCTATCATAGCCAGCAGGCTGAAGGCCTCCCAGACCGCCTAATCTAAACCGGTTTCGAATTAGAGGAAGAACGGCATATGTAGCAAAATAATTCAGGCAATAGAGGGTTAAGTCTTGCAAGTGAAGTGAAAAATATTCTAAGACTGTTCTTCTCTACATATTATCACGCTCTGCAGACGTCAGTTGAAGCCTGGGCATTTCCTCTGCCGCCCGCTCTCTTACAAGCAGAACAATTGGACTGGATTTACCCCTGATATTTCTGCAACTCTTTTAACGCACGAAGGGTTGTCTACTTATCTGAGGGCCGGCTGGAGTGGGTGACTTTCCCCATAATTATTTTGGAATACAAATTATTTTGGTACAGTTTGTCTCAGTAGCGTCCATCCAAACTCACGCACAAGCGATGAGTGACTTGTACGTTCATCCCCTCGACGGACAAACAGTGTGTGACGCTAAGTTTAAAAATGACCATTGTCTGTTCCACTGTTTTCACTTTCAAGCTTACTCCTATTTTAAGTTCTTCTTTTTATATTTAATTGTATTAATTTAAAGTCATTACATTATTATTATTATTATTATTATTATTATTATTATTATTATTATTATTATTATTATTATTATTATTATTATTATTATTATTATTATTATTATTATTATTATTATTATTATTATTATTATTATTATTATTATTATTATTATTATTATTATTATTATTATTATTATTATTATTATTGATTAATTATTTTTTAAAAAATTAATTATGACTATTGGTATCAAAGTTCAGTATCCAAGTCGTATGATTGCAGCTTTGGTAGGGAAAGGAACACAATACAAAATACAACGAATTAAGAAATGTAATGAGAAATTCAAACATAATTATTATCTTCAAGAACTGATTATTAACTTGGTCACTCTGATCAACATAAAATTTCTACTTTTCGGTTCAAAATAACATAATTCGTGATCACTATCTAAACTGCAGTCTACTTAAAGGAGCTTCCAAATGTTTTTGAAGACATTGATGTTTCGTAGGTTAACAGACCTTTATACACCTGTTTCGAGAAGGTCGAACGTTCAACGTTTCCGGTTTCCCGAGGAAGCTGGAAAACAATGACCAAAAAACGTAAACAAAGCGCTTAATATGAGGAAACACCCCTACGCACAGGTAACGTGGTTAGGTTCTTTACCGATCAATTCTACCAGCAAAATACCGCAGTCTATATTGTCACCGCGCCCGCCGCATCTAATTGCCGACAACAGCAGTGTCACCCATCGCATTATTGTCGGCACTACCGCGAAGGAGCCGAAGGAAAGAGACAGAGCATGGCCGCATTGTTGGGGCGCTTGCCGAAAGAGAGAAAAGGATAGAAACTTCGAGAATCTTCCGCTTTGTATTTCACCGCAATAACTGAACTTTCCAGAATAGTGCCTGGGAGATATAAATAGCGGTAAAGTGCGACAGAAGAGTCAGTCAGACGTATGTGAAGCGTTGAGTAGTCGTGCCGACGGAGAGGACAGACGTATGTGAAGCGTTGAGTAGTCGTGCCGACGGAGAGGACAGACGTATGTGAAGCGTTGAGGAGTCGTGCCGACGGAGAAGGGAGAGTTCTTTGTGTTACGAATTTGGAGCCGTGCTGTTGGTGAATCGGTAAAGACTTTCTTGCTGTTGCAACGAGTGTACAAAGTTACTGTTTACGGAAATAAAAGTGTTTCTTTATCTCGACTACATCTGTCTACTTTACTTCACACCCACCAAAAAGTCACAATATTTACTTATGAAAGTGTACGGTCTGCGCCTCCGTACCGCAGTTGGTAGCGCGCTTGTCTCTGGCGCGGAGGACCCGGGTTCCTTCCCCGGTACCAGCATGGGGATTTTATCCCCTCTGGGAGCTCTGGCACGGGGTGCACTCAGCCTCGTTAGGTCCCGGGGGGACCAATTGAGGAGCTACTTGATAGAGAAGTAGCGGCCCCAGGTCTAGAAGACCGCATAACTGGCCGGGAGGGCTCGGGGCGCTGACCAGGTCCCACCCTCCAATACTGCACCTCACCAATGACGCCTGAAGTGGGCAGAGGTGGGGGACGCAGCGGCTGGGCGGTAGGCCTTGGCCCCTTGTGGGCTGTCGCGCCGGGGTTAGTTAGTTTTAGTGTACGGTAGACTACCTAGTTTTACAACACTAAACCTGCCTATTCCTAGAGTTCCGGTTAAACTATGATATAAAAGATACCTAAACACGAAGTAGAAAGGACTTTGGTGCAAACAAAAAACAAAAAAACAAACAAAAAAAAAAACAAACAAAAGAGCGTGAAATACTAGTCTGCAAATTTTATTACTACGCCCTAAGTGAAGCATACACATTATCTTAAAGGTAAAGACACTTTTCCTGATTTGTTCTTTTCCACGCAAATGGAGTTGAAACACCTATCAACTCGTAAGTTAAATTAATAAGGCATTTAATGACTAATTGCGCATACTTCCCATAAAACTTTATGAACACACTTAACAGAATAGTTCTTTTTGGCCACTTTATAAATTTTTCCCTTTAGGATGTTTCATGAATACATTTTTATAACTCGTAATAATTAACTTTAACCACTGTTAACCGCCTGTGATAAACGATTTCAAAACAAGCTAGCTTTAATAGGATTATTCACAGAGATAAAATTGGTTTCTCATTAGACACATTACACCAAGTATTACTGGCTGGAACGGATCATAATTATGTGCACGTATCATAGGAATATATGACTTCTGCATGTTCAGGCAAAATGTCTGCAAACTTCAGCTAAAATAAACGTTTTGAAAATATCCTACGACAATGTACAAAAGAAAATACTTCTTAACATATATTTTAAGATTATTTATAAATATTCAGCAATTTGGTGAATTTGAAACTTTCAAATTCGTGTTCATATTTAAAAGTTTTAGACAAAATCGTTTCGAGTGAAATGATGAAAGTGAAATTACTTCTTTGTTTATCCGTTTAAACTTTAATTTCCATCTCTAATTCTTCAAGTTAACAATTTTAAATATTTCTCAGAAACGTCAACGGAGGTAAAGGGATTATTCATAAATGTTATCAATAGTTCACGCATTGACACTGGGTGAAATTATTATCAAATACAGATTTAAGAGTTTCAAAATGTTTGAAAAAAAAAAAAGGTCAGTTGCCGCGATTCACCAATTCTGCTACAGATTTCGAATTAGGGACGTGAAAGGCCATTTCTATTCAAGTAGGCAATCCATAACTTTAGTCTCTTTTCATATTCAGTTACTATATTTATTATACTACCTGAAAGTATTGTATGATAATGCCTATAAGTGCATACGCCAGGGAAAACATATTTGAAATTTTTATCCAAACATTTTTGTTTTACTTATGAATGTGGTCTTAAACTATATTTTTTTTCTTTTACTAATCACTAATAATTAGGGCTAGGAAGTTCATGCATTTGCATGTTTTTTCATAGGGGTTAAAAATGTATGCTTTTACATTATGTGCACGAATTATGGAATTTTAAGTTATTTGGACGTGATTTTATGGTGCATATAACTTTTCTTGATTTTGATAAATGCATATTGTTTCAATATTATAGCCTCTATATAGCATATTTTAATGATTTTTATGCTTTTTTCCACCTGGATAATATTTTTCATATTGGTAGTGTTGCATATGATGATGTAAATCGCCAGGTGGCGAGAAGCAATGCTGAGTCATGTTGTTATGTAGTCTTTCCATCCTTTCATTACATGTTTGTGCGTAGAGAATAATCAGTGCGTTATCTGAGAGGTTTATATTATCAAAGATAAAGTGCAGGTCAACGTTTTGAGCAGCACGATTATATAATAATATATTATAGCAACGCTTGCTTCTGCGTGGTCTTCAAACATAACAGTGTTGTAAACTGGTTCCCTCCAAATTAAATTAGGCGTATGAAATGTTAAAAAGCTCTGCAAATGCCGTAAATAAAACCAACTTAGAGTGCTAGATTAATTAATTTACAGAAAGGGTTTTCGGATGCTTTAATATATATACAGATAATAGAGAACTGTTTTGTGGAGCGTGTGACAAAAATATAGGGAGTGAGAAAAGATTTCAAATAGTTCAGCACATAAACACAGCAAAACATAAGGAGAATTTAATCAGAAAACTCGCAAACAAATAACCTGTTCAAAAACAGTTAGTAGAGTATTTAGGAAGTAGGGTTATTGAATTTTCCTATGACTTGTGCCAAGTATTTTTAGCTGCTGATATTCCCTTGTTCAAAATTAATAATTCGATATTTAAAAACTTTCTTGCCAAGTGTACTCAACAACATGTGCCTGAAGAAAGTACACTGCGTAAGACTTATGTAGGGCATTGTTATAATAACGCATTGTCAAATATACAAAATTTAGCGGACCAGTTTGTGTGGTTGCCTGTTGATGAAACCTCTGATTCTGAACACCTTTCTATTGCTAATATAATCGTGGGTGCCTTAAATAATGAACAAAAGACTACAGCTTATCTCCTTAATATGTGCAAATTGTCGGCCACTGACAATGTAACTGTGACACAGTTTGTGATGGACTCTTTGAAATTACAATTCCCATGTGGAATCGAATACAACTGGTTGTTTTTATTTGTTACCTTATATGGTAAAATCAGGAAAAACTTTTAAAGGTATTTTTCCTAAATTAATTCATATAACTTGTTAGGCACACGCTCTTCATCGAATTTCTGAGACAACACGCGATTCTTTCCCACTGGTAGATAGATTTGTTTCCAGTACAAAGAGAATTTTTGTTAACTCTCCTAAAAGAGTTAAGTTGTTTAGATCAACAGCACCTAGTATCCGAATTCCTCCTACACCGGTGTTAACTCGATGGGGAACATGGGTCGATGCACTTTTATATTATGCTGAGCACATAGAAATAATCGAAGAGGTTGTTAATTCATTGGATTCGAACGATGCTTCATCAATACAAACTGTGCAAAATATTCTGCCAGGCACTGGGTTAAAGAAGGATCTTAGTTTCATATCTGCCCATGTTTCTTCCTTACCAACAGCCATAGCGGCATTGGAATCAATAGGATTTCCTTTGCATGAATCACTTACTGTGCTTGAAAAAAACAATATGTGATCTAAGTTCGGTTCCTGGTAGCATAGGACAAAAAGTGATTTTGTAATTTCAAAAAATTCTGGTTATAAACAAATGTGCAATATTCGAGACATCCTCGAAAGAAAACCATCTGTCACACCAAGAGAGTTGACTCTCTCTGTGAAACAGTTAACATCATTTAAATATGCCCTTATAACATCTTGTGACGTGTAAAAAAGTTGTTCACGTTACAAAAGTGTTTTACCAGACAATAGATGACGTTTTATTGTTGAAAATTTGTGTAGTGTTGGTTGTGAACTGCAATTTAGCAGTTAATAGTAGCAGCGGGACCCTTCTGCTTCAACCTCTAAAGAATAAGGTAACTTTATTATTTACACTAACTCATCTACTGCAAAGGGACATGAACTGTTCTAATGAAATAGTGCATATTTCTTGGCATATTTTGAAGTTTTTAAGAGCATATGTGCATGCATATTTCAGTGTCTTTTTTAGGGCATGAATTTCCGAACCCTAATGATCACAATTACTTTGATGCGTTAATACTCGTATAATCTATTGCTAGTGCTATTTAGCGTAATGTTATTTATTGTCCCGGGAACAAAGCATCAGTCACATTTGAAGCGCTGTATAAAACGTAAGAGCGAGAGGAATAAACAATGTAGTGTTATCTTCAGTTTCACCTGTATCACTCACAAGCTGTCGCAATTCCAAGTTAAAAGACATGATGCCTTCAGTCCTTCAGTACAACAGACATGTAGGTATGCAATAGCATAAACATATGAATGAGATTATTCCGGGACAGCGCGAACGCAGTCCCAACTACCAAAAATTATGCGTCCGAATAACCCACATTAGGGGCCATCGCAGAGGTCAGCCCTACCGAAGTGCAATGGAAGGGCCTCACCCTGGGAGAACCGCCTTCTTGATCACGGTAACCCCTACGCCAGGTAAGTATGTAAAACTTCAAATTTCCCCGGTACTGAAGCATCAACTGCAGAGTTCCATTCCAGGAGTGTAAGAAAAATTGAAGCTGTAAATTTTGCAGAGATATCTTTAAGAGCAATAGTAATCAATAATTCGATACAAAGCCATTACTGTTTTTGAAAATCTCACGTCTGCTTTAAAATGTTTCAGTATTCCTTATAAGATCAACAATTATTCCCGGGATAAACAAAATAGTAGGTTGCTGCCATCTATGCATCGAAATGTGACGAGCTGCAGTACCACACTGTCATCTGTGAGACAGCTGCATAGTGGATAGAAGAGATAGTGTGAGCTCTTCGGGAGTTACTATGGTTCGCTCGCAAGATGGCACTGGTGTCGCGGTCGCTTTACTTTAGATCACGAATGCATGGTGAAAATGGGTTTCATATTATCAGTTAGCATTTTAAATACCTAAAATCGTAAGCAGGAATATTGGAAATACTGTTTTGAAACATCGTCTTTCGTTGACACATAATATAGGATGGTATTGTACAATAATGGGTATTATAATTAACGAAGAACAGTGGGAAATATCTGCTTACATGATTTTACGCTGAAAAATTAAACCATAATGCAAATTATGTATTTATTAAGCATCGTATCTAGAACCAGCTTTTGTTTTTACTTAAATAATTTAAATTGCGTTTATGTTCGCAACAATAATTAGTAGCGAATTTCTTTTCCACTATTTTTAATTTAGCCCTCTCCTTAGATAGCAGGATTTTAGTTGTAACTAAATTTCTATTGAGGTTTCTAATTCTTTTCTTCAGTGTAGCAATTTCATTATTGACACTTGTGTTTGCGACCTTGGAGGAATTAGAACTGTTTTCTGCGAATTCCTCATTGTTGAAGGACGGCGCGTTTGAAATAAGAACTGGTTGACTGGATCCTGCATCTGGTAATTTACTGATTGTTGAATATTGCTTTTTCAGTAATTTTTTGTCTCTGTTTTGTGGAGATTTTCGGGATTTATGCACTGTAGTTAAGTACCTGGGTACATTAGGAAATATACAGGGAATTGCCCCTGGCTTTAACCGCCATTTAATTCTAGGGATTTCAACTAGTTTTCCATGCACAACGAATGAATCAACTTTCACTAAAAAGTCCTCTGGAAAATGTTTGTCACAAATACTAGATTTAACAGATAATTTAGTGTCTTTCCTAGGAATAGACTTTTCCCATTTGTACAACAGATTTTTATCTTTAGGAGGAGTAAAAAAATGTCTAGCTTCTGAGCAGTTTGTGTATCCTGAACGACACCCGGGTACAAAACAAGTTGGCATTTTAAATCAATTATTGATGTTGCTTGAAACTTACGTTTTGAAGAACACACACATTTATGCACAAAATTAGAAGCAATTTCACAAGTTATGTACCTAATTACTCACAACACACAACGCATACGTATAAAATTGTCTGTACTTCCGAATCACATACTAGGCAGTTCGGCCGCATTTTAAGGCGACTGCGATCGCCACGCCGCAGTTTCGGTCAGTTGCCACGGGACCACGGATCATGCAGTGAACTAGCGGGAGAGCTCACACTTTCTCTTCTATCCGCTATGACAGCTGCTTGGATCAACATGCTCTTGCATGCAAAGAGGGTGATAGCTAGGGCTAGGAAGTTCATGCATTTGCATGTTCTTCATAGGGGTTAAAAATGTATGCTTTTACATTATGTGCACGAATTATGGAATTTTCAGTTATTTGGACATGATTTTATAGTGCATATAACCGCATATTTTCTTGATTTTTGATAAACGCAAATTATTTCAATATTATAGCCCCTATATTGCATATGTTAATGATTTCTATGGTTTTTTTTATTATTGTTTTCGATCTGGATAATATTTTTCATATTGGTAATATTGCACATGATGACACAACTCACAAAGATCTCAATATTATAGCCCCTATATTGCATATTTTAATTATTTCTATGGTTTTTTTATTATTGTTTTCCATCTGGATAATATTTTTCATATTGGTAATATTGCACATGATGACACAACTCACAAAGATTTCAATATTATAGCCCCTATATTGCATATTTTAATTATTTTATGGTTTTTTATTATTTTTTTCTATCTCTATAATATATTTTTTTTTTTTTTACATTGGTAGTATTGCACATGATGCAACTCGCGAGGTGGCGAGAACTAATGCTGAGTCATGTTGTCATGCAGTGAATCCCCTGTTCATCCTTTCATTATATGTATGTTCGTAGAAAATATTCAGTGCGTTATCTGAGAGACAACCAATCACCTTAAAATATGTGCATAAACATGTTACTTAAAAATAAATTCGTAAAATGTGTTACCTAAATCACTGTACACAAGTTAAAGTTACGGTGCATGGCACGATGATTGGTGGTGTGTGTTACAAGGAATTTTCTGTGGTTAATACGAGTATTTGCAAACAACAGGAAGAAGTTCCCATTTCAATCTGTTGAATATGTAAACGAAGAATTTTCCATGTAGCCCGGCGAAGATGCTGAACATTTTGTTTCTGAGCTGCGCCTTTAGAGGACGCACACACATTAATAGAGCTTTTTCGAAAAATGCTCCTTTTAGATTCAGGGAGTTTCAAGAATCTCTACATCAAGTTTTGAATGGGATATAATTTAGGAAAAAATACAGAAAAAAAGAAGACTTCAAACGAATAATCAGCTATTATAGAAACTGATTCATATTTTTATAAAGTCAGCAATGATCTGAAAATGACTTGTTTTATAGAACTATGGAGAAGTTGGGAAATACGCAAGTCTGAACAACGAGCATGTGCGTTATAGAAAGTTATTGGCTCACATCGTCTCACTAGGGTTTTCTCTTCAATACCTGAACACGTAGCAAGCGAATTGGTTAAGTTAAAATTGGATTTTGGTAGAGCGATAACTGGGAAGGAATTGCCTTGGGATACGAGCATTTCACACATAAATTCCTTTGGAATTCTGAAGCAAATTTTGGAAGTATTCGTAATGTAAACTACCGCAACTATAGCATAAAAGTAATTATTTATAGCATTGATTGTTTACTCTCCCTACTGCTTACCTATAGTAACGAACGAGATAACTACGAGGTCACAGGTTCAAACCACGTGAAGGGGGATGGATTTTTTGGGGGTGTAAAAATCCTTAGTATGACTTCTTTGGGAAGAGAAGTAAAGCCTGCGGTTCCAAGTCGTAATCTTATAGCATGCTAATAAAGTCAAGCCTAATGAAGCCTGTTAGCAAAGTAACTGGTCTTTCAGGCCCAGTATAGAATGGAACGTTGAGTCACAGCAATTAAAGATCGTCCATCAAAGCAAACTCAAGTCACTGGGGGGATATTCAGAATCAAGATATTACCCTAATGGAAAGAACTGCGGAAAGTTACTCGGATGCCTCCTTTCCCTGGTACTTAGAGGCGGAGTTACCAACCCTCGCCGTTAAATGCCAATGCCCACTCTGAACTTTTTGTCTGGTTTTCCCTGGTCTGTGGGTGAATGCAGGAAAGATTTCTCACATACCACGATTTCCTTTACATAATTTCCCTTTTATTCCGTTTTCTGCACATCTTCTATGTGTGTTTATAGATTTTGTGGTACGGAGTAGCACCTGACAAATGCCTGCTGACAAGAAGGTGTAAAGAGCGAGTGAGTGGGTAGGTGGATGAGTGAGTGAGTGGGTGAGTGGGTGGATGAGTGAGTGACTGAGTGAGTGAGTGGGTGAGTGAGTGAGTGGGTGGGTGGGTGGGTGAGTGGGTGAGTGATTGATTGATTTATTGAGTGAGTAAGTGGGTGGGTAGGTGGGTGGACGAGTGAGTGAGTGGGTGGGTGGGTGAGTGAGTGGGTGGGTGGGTGATGGGTGAGTGAGTGGCTGGGTGGGTGAGTAGGTGAGTGGGTGGATTAGTGAGTGAGTGGGTGGGTGGGTGAGTGAGTGAGTGAGTGAGTGAGTGAGTGAGTGAGTGAGTGAGTGGGTGGGTGAGTGGGTGGGTGATGGGTGAGTGAGTGAGTGAGTGAGTGAGTGGGTGGGTGAGTGAGTGGGTGGGTGATGGGTGAGTGAGTGAGTGAGTGGTTGGGTGGGTGGGTGAATTAGTGAGTGAGTGGGTAGGCGGGTGGATTAGTGAGTGAGTGGGTGGGTGGGTGAGTGAGTGAGTGGGTGGGTGAGTGAGTGGGTGGGTGATGGGTGAGTGAGTGAGTGAGTGGTTGGGTGGGTGGGTGAATTAGTGAGTGGGTGGGCGGGTGAGTGAGTGAGTGAGTGAGTGAGTGGGTGAGTGAGTGAGTGAGTGAGCGGGTGGGTGGGTGAGTGAGTGAGTGGGTGAGTGAGTGAGTGAGTGAGTGGGTGAGTGATTGATTGAGTAAGTGGGTGGGTAGGGGGGTGGATGAGTGAGTGAGTGGGTGGGTGGGTGAGTGAGTGGGTGGGTGAGTGGGTGAGTGAATGATTGAGTGAGTGGGTGGGTAGGTGGGTGGGTGGATAGGTGAATAGGTTCAGGAGCCCGTGGGCAGCGAGGTAATTTAGGCCCGAAGTCAAAACAAAAAAAATCACCAGCAACAACTAATAATTTTGATTTATATCATACATTAAGGATATTTACCTGGCAAATAAAATGTATCTTTTGAATTAACTAGAAGTGCTTTACGCAACGAACAACTCTGCCGCGCCAATTAAATGTCTACAACTGTCTATGACGAAATTCAAGCTCTTAACATGACTCTAGACATACACACACACACACACACACACACACACACACACACACACACACACACACACAACTTCTAACAACTATCAACCAACACTTGATGACTCCATTATATGGATTCGACACATATATTGGTAGTCTCTTTTATTATTTCTATATTACACAGCCCTCAGATTGTAAATCGTGTTTACTAAGTTCCAGGGATATACTGGAATATACACACATCGAATTTTATATTGTATATGATTTTAAGTCTTTATTAAGCACTAGCCATTATTACTGATTAGTAAAAGGAATTACTACATTCATAAGTAAAACAAAAATGTTTGTATAACAATTTCAAATATGTTTTTTCCCTGGAGTATGCACTTATAGGTGTTATCAACCAACATTAAATGTGTGTGTGAAACTCTAGTTGACAAAAGTATATCATTTTCACACGTCTTAAAATATATAAAAATGGGCAAGTATTTCGCACACAAATCCAGGCTCTATTGATATTCATTGTTAGTAGATTTAGCTTTCTTAGCGATTACTCCTCAAAATTTAATTAGTTAAAGGAAAATGATCAAAGAATTTCAGGTAATATAATAAATATAGTAACTAAATTTGAAAAGAGACTAAAGTTATGGATGTCCACTTGAATAGAAATGGCCTTTCATGTTCCCTAATTCTAAATCTGTAGCATAATAAGTGAATCGCGGCAACTGAACTCTTTTTTTTTTTTCAAACATTTTGAAACTGTTAAATGTTATTTGGTAATAATTTGACCCAGTTTCAATGCGTGAACTATTGATAAAATTTTTCAATAATCCCCTTACCTACGTTGACGTTTCTGAGCTTCAAGGCATGAGGTGAGAAATATTTAAAATTATTAACTTGAAGAATCAGAAATGGAAATTAAAGCCTGAACGGGTAAACAAAACATTAATTTCACTTTCCTCATTACACTCGAAACAATTTTCTCTTAAAACTTCTAAATTGAACACGAATTTGAATATTTCAAATTCATCAAATTGCTGAATATTTATAAATAATCTTCAAATATAATATTAAGAAGTATTCTCTTTTGTACAATGTCGTAGGATATTTTCAAAACGTTTATTTTAACTGAAGTTTGCAGATATTTTACCTGAACATGCAGAAGTCAATTCCAATGATACGTTCTCATAATTACGATCCGTTCTACCAGTAATACTTGGTGTAATGTGTCTAATGAGAAACCAATTTTATCTCTGTGAATAATCGTGTTAAAGTGATTACATTCCAGTTCGATTAACTGTACAAACAATGAACAGAAGAGATGCCTCATGTCTAATTTCTTCCTATTACTGAAAATAGCGCACTGTTTGTTGTGTTCTCCCAATCATTAACAGCTCGCCGTGCTATGGAGTTTCATGCGTGAGAATGACGTTTTCTGAGTATTGGTATCGTTTATTTGAACACTAGCTGCCTGCGGTGACATAACGTTTCGCCCAAAGGCGTAAATTCTAATAGCAAGATGGTGTTTGATCGCTACTGTTTTATCAAGCTTTGGTGTGTTTGTTTTGTTCTTAACATTACAAGCGCTCATTTATACCAATTCCAGTTATCGCGATTGCGACTCTAGTGAGATAATTAGCCTTCTCGAGATATTTCGTTCTTTCTTTCTTTTCTTTTTGAGCTTGTTGTCGACCTCTATAAAATAACTAAACCGTGATAATATAGGTATTTCAACATCACATTTTAAGTGTCGTCCTAATATTTTAACAAGAAGAAGATCGAGAAGAAACAGCAGATTATGACAACGAAACTCCAACATGAATAAAATGAATACTCGTTCACCTTTAAAACCATACTGCACTATTACTCAGAATCTGCATCTGCTTTCTTATTTTTATTTGCTAATAACTCACAGGAACTCGCAAGAGAAAACATTATACAATCACTGCAATGGTAAATGTTGTGACGTCGGCAGCGGTAGCACCTCAGAGACGCTCAAGGTGAACCTAACTTGCAACACTGGGTGGCCCTGCGACTCAGAAAGGAAACTCACTACTTGTGAATATGTGACCCGACGACAATGACCGGTCGGAAGAAAAACAATGAGCGCGGCAGAACAAAGGGTTTCCAGAGTGTTCACGAGACTTCGGCTGCCGGCTTATTTGTGAGAGGCTCGCGAAAAGACTAATTTCAAGAAAAATCCATGCTAGTTCATTGTCGCCTATATAAGGAGGCAAGACGACGGGAGAGTAGTACTAGTTTTGTGACGGAATCGTGAGTGTTAAGCGAGACAGCTGTTAGTAGTGTGCATGTTTATATTTGCAAACAGTGGTCGTCGACAGACAGTTTGGGACATTGATACGTCGCGTCAGGTTTATTGTTGTGAGAAGCAGTTTTAGCGAGTGTGATCATCAAAGCCGGCAGTTTGTTAGACGGAGAACTGAAAGACAGAAAGGTGTGTGTATAAAGGTTACGAGAGAACTGAACAGCAGTGATTGCAAGGTCACGAAGAACTGTAAACTGGGTTATCAAAAAAATGAGTTTCTGCTTAAGTTTTAGAAGAAAATCAAAGTGACAAAAAGTAACTGGACTTGTCAATTTTGTCACATTAGTGTCAGAATTGGGATTCATCACATTGTTTTGTCGCAATAATATAGTGCGTTAAAATCACGTTATAGGCAGTAATATAACTTCAACAGCGCACGTCACTTTTTATGGAAAAGCTGAACAACACAAAGATGTGACAACCACGTAACTTTGTAGAAAATACAATTTATTAAGTCGAAAAGCAGTAATAATTGTTAACTTAACAGCTGGTATAAATGTTTCACCGAAATGATATATCATTATGTAAAATATGTGTTGTGACGCAACTATTGGCCTAAGTTATCGCGTAAAAAACTACCGATTGATCAACCAATCGTCCATTTGAAATGAGTATAGCGCTCTTCCAGCGTAAACACCTAGCGTTACCGAGAAGCAATCAGATTCTTATAGAAGATCCTTTCTCCCCACCTCCTGCGAACTTTCCAGAATTCCCTCGAAAACCCCAGTGGCTATATGTAAACGTTCGCGCTCGAAAGTGAGCTAATCAGTAAGCGCACTTCTGATGCGAAAAAAAATTGCCGAAAATTCTGACGTACTACTACAACAATATAAGGAATTTTATGTTCATATTCCCAGCGAGTGAAATTGAACGTAAGTCTTCAAGCGTGCTGATTGCATCGCTACGCGTGAAGAAAATGACGTGACAGCGAAAAAAGGCTCTTTAAAAGATTTGACTATCGTCCAAAGCCTACTATATTCCCATATTTTCTTTGCACCATCAAGAAAATTAGTAATAGGATAATTCCTACAAATGTTTATCTCGAATAACATGAAGAAGATCGAGTAATAAGAGTTTGTAAGAATAGTTAGTACAAGAGTGGAGAAAGTCATGTGAGTGCAACACATCAGATTTTTTAGTTATGTTCTTCACAGGCAGACATACATAGACGTTTTTCCAAAAGTGTTTTGGTTCGAACACAATACTTCCTCTACTTATACGTGTAGAGAAACTAAAAATTGTAATTCGAATGAGAAGGATAATGTTGTATGAGGACAGTATGAGACATGCAGGTTATTTAAATTTTAGACTCTAGAATTTAATGTAATTGTAAGTCCGTTATATACACAAACTGGAGATAATGGAGCAGGAAAATATGCAACTCCAAAATTGAGAGAGCAAGCGGGAAAATAAACTACTATTAGTAGTACCAGTTGACATAAGTAGGTGTACTACCACTACCACCATTATCATCATCGTCATTGACAAATAACTGTAGATTTGTGTTTCCCAAATTGTAGAGCTGCTCAGTACAGTGTATGCAAGGTACTATATTTTACTACATCTGTTTTAAGCTCCAGTCAAACTCGTAAACAACTCATGAATGGGAGTTTTTGACTGGGTTCAATTTTCCCTTGGGATGGCGTTCACCGATTCTTATGGAATTGTGTGAAATAATCCATAGAATTATGAAGCTGGGATAGAGGAAACAAAGAGAATATTCCATCGCATAAAACCAGAAGCAGCTTACCAGAGGAAACATAAAAGTGAAGGTAAATAAAGGTTATATACCTACCTTTGTATACAGGTATTCTTTGTTCTCTGTTACAGAATGCTGTAAGCAACAGTTTCCAGTAACACGCACCTTAAGTTCCGAAGACTATTTGTTTTTTACGAATTAGTTGGAAATATGTCAGATTGTATTAACTAAAAGCAAATGTGAAAGTGTATTCTTGGTTGATTTACCACTTTTACGTATCATAAGTGTCTTTTGTGCAATTCTTTTACTATTACATACTCCAGCCATGTTATGATCGTTGCAGCCTTCTGTACTAACTTCACAGAAGTTATCTGTAAGAAAATCCGTCTTCAATCTCCCTGATAAGCACAACAAATCTAAATACGAGTGAGGGAGTGAGTGAGTGAGTGAGTGAGTGAGTTTTAAGCCCCTCCTCGAGGTCATTTGGGCCCGAAGTCAAAAGATATTTATAAAAACAATAAGACTAACAAAACTGCTAAGCTGCACAGTCGACACACCTAAAAGCTAAAAAGAAACAAAAACTAAAATAGTGAATGGTTGAACCCTTAAAAGGTAAGATTGCATAATATAAGACTGCAGGATGAACTTGCAGCGTTCTAGATTAACAACGCGAATGGGAAAGTTAAAACAAGAGTAGAAAGGGAAAGTAAAGCACTAGAGTTCAAATGTTAAAGAGGTACAACATAAGTAAAGCATCACGCACTAAAAGCTCCCAAAGCTCCCAAACATAAAATACAAATTAAACTTGCTTCGCAACCCCAATTTTGGAGACAAACTGCAATTTAAGTGCGAGAATTATTTTGTATAAAGACTAATGATTAAGAAAGAAAACGTGATCTGTACTTTACAGACATAGCAATACTTTACGGTTGAAAATAATGTTTTCGTAAAAACAACGAGAAGCTTAAGTTGCCATGACTCGCTGGAATGCTAATCGAAGAAACCTCTTATTGCGAGCGACAAGTATGCATAACCCGTGCGAGGTCTTTAGGTGCTACAGACTGCCGAAATCTATAGATGTAAAGCATTTCTCTATGACACGAAAGAAAGACAGGAACTTTACAAATATTAACTCTCGCCTACTTCATACAAGTAGTTACACATAAAAGTTCTTATGTCATACGCTGCCGAATATTATTTTCTTCTTCGTGTCTAAAACCCAAATTTTACTCTGCGACTTGCTAAGTTCTAATCACTATTTCATCTCTCTAGTTTACCACTTCTGTGTGTTTCTGAAAGCAATTCTCCTTTTTGAATGCATTGAATTCTAAGTAGTACTAGATTGAGCTAATAGCTTAATTGTTGACTGAGTTCACTGGAATGCACAATTGCCTCATTACATTAACTTATACTAATTGATCCTTTGCGACCACAACTTCGCCTGCTAGTGCTGTTTATTCCCTGAAAAAATACTAACTTCTTGCACTACGCATAAAATTTAACATATAGAAATTATTTATTATAGCAAACACAAAATATAATGGCGGGTGTGTCCACACAACATCCAATCCGAGGCTGGCCATGCCTTACGTTGTTATGTAATTAAACACCTGTGAAATCACCCTTTAAACCCGGTGATACAAATATAATTTGCGCCTTTAAAATTTATGTGCGCAACAGGAAAGAATCATGCCGTATTAAATTTTGTGTCTGCAGTTAAATCATTTTCGTATCTCCCTATCATTCCTTTGTAAAATTGTTATCTTACCTAATAGTCAAGAATTTCGCTATTAGTTTGATTTACCATGTATGAAGTTAAGTTATATTTCTGTTTGTTCAATTAAATTTGTCCTATCGCCTCCTTCAATATGCCGTACACTCCTAGCCTTATTTGCCTGGCTTTTAAGATTATCATTGTCTAGGCATTTCGATATTTATCTTTTCTCACACCTCTGATTGAGTCATTGAATGTATAGCGCTTTTAAGGGTTTACTTGAAATGGAAATTATTCTTTGACCAACTTGGTCCGAATGGGGATGAAACCATAGTTGCTTGGAGATACAGTGAACACGTAGCAATTTTCACCACGGAAGGTGGGTATGACAGAAATGACGGTGATGTTGGCGATAGGGTGGTAGTGATTATGTACATAAATATCCTAAGGCTAGAAGAGACGGACAGTTGCTAAGAGATATCTAAATGTGTTACGGAAGCACTTGCAAGTCGTATGACAGAACAGCTTTGGGGATATTTAAGTTTCAAGCAAGTTGCAAGTGTTTTGTAGTGCTGGTGCCTGACAAATACCTTTAGTAGTAACCAATGGAGTTGCACCATTACACTAGAGTCTTTCTGCTTGAAGCCTGCAAAAAACAATACTAACAAAAAGGAAATGTTTCGTGCAACGGTTATATTTCTGTGTAAGACATTATATATTAATTACCTTGATGCCTTACTTTACTCGCGATAAGAATGGCTGGAAATTAAGCAAAAGATTTTCAACACCTGGATAAAGCATTCAAATGTGTATTCTAGGTAACAAGCACTCGCGATGGAATGAAAAGAAAGGGAAAAGAAATCAGAATCGCAAGCTTTCAAGCAGGTACTTTAAATGACGCATGGGAAGGGCATAAACTACCATGATGGTATGTTTTGGAAAAAGCTAACGCTATGAAAGAAAATATATAGTTTACTGACCTCCGTATTTTTCGTACATAAGCTTTTGTCTGTAAAGATTTCCTTGTTATGCAAATCAAATCAAAAATTATGCGTGAGTGTGTTGTGTCATTGAGATCAATAAGGTATCATTTTTGAGAGATTCGAAGGCTATTCAGAACTTTGAACACAGCATCCAGGATCCCAACATGTAAACTGACGACAGAAACAATGAAAATAAAGCCTTTGGCTTCATGCCTCGCGGAGTTACACTCATACAGGCGGAAGCTAAAGACTACAAAGCAATCGGATCGTGCGAATATTCAGTTGGCAATTGCTGTTCTACACCCCCTCCCCCTGTACAATTGCAATGTACGAAGTCAAAAGATCTACCCATATATGCTTTCGGTTTCAAGATGGAGTTTGAAGAGGCAACTTTTCTTGTTGCTTTCAGAAAGCAAAGTAGAAGTGTCATCCAATTAGTAGCCAGCGTGTAATGAAAGTTTTTTATACATCGTATAACGTCTGAAGTTGTTATCCCAATACTTTCTTGTTGTGCGAATATTGTTACTTAAGCGAAATTAGTAGTCTCTGAGGCAAATACATATCTCAAAAATGTATCTTCATCTCAAAGAGTTTACATAGTCGCATGATACAATTACTAAATCACGCAGTTGCGCTTTATTCTCAGAGATATTCTTTGTATTACAGACAACAGTTCTGCTTGGCAAAATTCGCCAACTAGCAATTGCGTTGGAGTCCAGTTAATATTGCAATTACTTTGAAGTCTGCTCATATTTTCCATTTATACGTGCTATACCTAATCAATTGAACCAAGGAGTTTCAGCCTACCCTGTGATTCATTCATATGCACGAAATAATCAATACGAATTGATGGTAACTGATTACCATTATGGTGCAATACAGCTTTTAAACTTAATTCTTAAGTGTCTATAAACTACCGAGAGATCTGACCAATGTTCAGAGCACTCAATAACTCACCAATATTACTGCAAAACATTAAATTGCTTTCCTCAGAAAAATATTTCTCGACATGTTTCTGATGGTCACGAAAAAATGTCACTTTCACAGTTTCGACAAGATAGTTCCATTGCTGAAATTTGGCGACTAACAGCTCTGCCTTGGCATTAGAAAGTTCCAGGTCTCTGACTAAATCGTTTAATTCACTCTGTGATGTTGAGATTTAACACCAGGTGCAAAGTCAGGATATGTATATGTGGATGATTGTGGTTCACAAGGCTCGTCTTCTGAGTCCATGGAGTATGATTCAGAGGGGATTGGAACAGGTAGCTCATCGCTATGGGATACAGGACGAGTAGGAGAATGTATACTGGGATATACAATAGTCTTTGTGATTTGTCATACCTCGGAGTGGTGGAACTATACAAGATAGACAGTCGTCAGTCCAAGCAAATAACTGGAACGGCAAAAGGCATCGAAGGTCTCCTGCAATTCAACCAATCCAGAAGATTCGTGTAGCAACTCTTACAACAGATACGTGAGCCCAACTCTTATCTTGGTCTCCTAATTTGCAGTATTCGCCAAAATATTGTAAGCTGTTTCTATTATAGGAGTGATATTTCAACGCTGCATAGGAAACAGCACTTCGCCTCAAATATATCAGGAATTGTTGAGATAATTTATGCATTACTTGGCATTGTTAACAGGTAGAATGTTATTAAATGAATTTTACAGCATGTCACAAACTTAGCTGTTGCGTTTTAAGACGCAGTTTTTACTTGAGTTGTAATACTGTTAGTAAATCACATCTGCACTCCGAAACACTTCTCAGGCACTGAAGAGATCGACTGTAAATGAATTCTTGTTTTGTCTGTTAGTCCCTTCTTCACAGTAACAAACATCATCCTTTTAAGTGTGTCTATACATCCCTGTATCACTCTCCACTGTTATTTAGTTGCAACTTCCTGTCATACGTAATGTGCCATATTATAGAAATAAGAAGCAACAGGCAACTTTCAGCAACAGTTTCGTCATATGCGGTACTCATTAAAAATTGTATACGCCACTCATTCCGCAATTTCCCTGTTGACCAGTGTTACTTTCGCTTGTTAATTACAGATTGGATTGAGTGTACGGAAATGCAACAAAGGAAGGTTTGACAAGGTCAGCATACTGCAAGAGACAGTCTCCAAATCAATAAAAACGATGTATATGTATACATAACCATTTACACAGTATATAACAAAGCAAAGTTGGAAAAGCAATTACCATGGTGCAACCTAGTCTCGTGAAAAATACATG
Organism: Tenodera sinensis; assembly: GCA_030765045.1. NCBI lineage: Eukaryota > Metazoa > Arthropoda > Insecta > Mantodea > Mantidae > Tenodera > Tenodera sinensis. Next base: position 62,048,289 of record CM060971.1, on the reverse strand, counting down.
CTTCGATGTCCATTTCCGTCTTTAAATATTACACTGCCAAACTCACAAATTATAAGTAGTAATAGGATAATCGGGCAGCGGAAACAAGTATATATGTATACAGGGTGGACGGGAAGTCATTACATTCCTTCTAATATGCGCTTCATAGAAGCATTGCAAACAAAAATGTCGAATGGCATTTTGTTCTTTGATCAGCCGATTTCGAAAAAATAAATAGTTTTTATCCAAGTTGAAAGCGTAATTATGCAAGAATGTGCAAATATAAGAGTTTGTTACTTGTAAGGTGCGCAGGGTAACTTATTTCTCACATGGCTTCGGTAGTAATTATGGGACATAACACGGGGTTTCGAAATAATTAAACACTTAAAAGACGTGAAGGAATACTCTGCGCTGCTATTTCAGAGAAGATGTAACTCGACAACGTTAAGTTAAGGTTGATCAGGGAATTGACCTGCTTTGTGGATGTAAACAGGCCTGAAACTTTCGCTTTCGCTTTAATGTTTTGAGAGCTAACGCTTGTGTTTGGCCTACGCAGTCACACAAAAACACGGAAGGACAAGACAGGGTATGAGTTTGTTTTCAAAACGCACCGCTACGCTGTTTGTTTATGTACGGAGCTAGGGAAAGTGACCAGTGCAGTGTTGCCAGGTTGTTTTCGATAAAATTAAAATATCTCCATAGGAAATGGTCAGAGTCAAAAACTAAGATACAAAATGCGTTCCAAATACCAAGATCTACCACTGGCTCAAATAAATGTAATGACTTCCCTTCACCTGGTATATCCCCCGGCCAATAATTCTGTGGAGATGAACCCTTGAAGATACACCATAGAAACAGATTAAGAAAATATCATCAGTTAAAATTAAACCACAACATCCGATTACAAATTAATATAAAAAATCTTTGAACCTTTTGGTTTAATCTTGATACAAAGTTTTAGTATTAATCACAATTACAAATTGCCACCAAACAAAACAAAACAAATATAATGAAAATGCAAAGAGAAGCAAATACCGAACAAAACGACCACGTCAACAATTGTTTGCCTAAGAAACAAGCTACATAGTACATGATAACTCACCAGCAGATGTTGCAGTGCCCGTACAAGTGAAAAGAATGGAACAAACCATTGAGACATGCTACTCTTACAAACCGCACAGAACTGGGACGCTTCCATAGCCAAAACAAAACAAACGAATGATGGAGAACGCTCCAGTCTCACACAAAACCTTCCCCCAACCCAAGCGTGAAATATGAAGCTGAACATTACATTTAAGAAAATATGCACAGCCTTGAAGCTTTCTGAGATTTTACAAATCAGATGTCCAGGTTTAATATGGATTACATCTTCTCGCCATCTTAACACATATCGTAATACGTGGCCCAGTCCCAGACATAGCATTTAAATTTTCAAGTTAGATCCATCCAAATTTTATGAGCTATTTTCCAATAATTTCACCATCAAATTACACTACCTTTGCACGTTTGAGAATAATCACTCCACTGTCGAAAACATGTCCTGTTCTGAATGCATATGGTGAGACTAAGACGTAATTAATAAGACTACCTAATTAATTTTACGGGATAGTACTTGCAAATTCGAGTTCTAAATGACCTAAATTGCCAACTACCAATCATTTTAATCATTCATAAATAGTCCTTACCTTGCAGCCGTAGTTTGACTATCTTGAAATGTAATTGAACCTAAATAACTCTGACGTATATGTGAAGCAAAATGTTTACGTTTCTTGTGAATGTTTTATTTTTATTTTTCATAATCAATTTAAATGAGTCTCTAAAACACATTTCTTATTCATTGTTTTAAAAGTATAACAAAACTGAGCACACATTAACGTATTCTGTATGGGAATATTTAACGTGTTATTCAGATCATCATCTATCTGCATGGAAATCAAAAACGCAGCTGAGAGTTTGTTTTTTGAAATGAATGCCTCTTTGATTCGTGATCCTGTGAATCTTTTCATTTAATATCCTCTTTCCTGTATTTTCAATACACAAATTCTTCTGCCTTCTTATTGTTTCGCTGTAATTACTATTCACTCTTCTTTTTCTTGTTTACCTGTAAGACTTACACCCCCTAGGACGTAAGAGCCAGTGCCTAGGGTCAGACGCCTGCCGGGAAGCAGAGGAACCTACGTATGGACCGGACAGAGTGAAGACCTGGAAGCGGGTGGTCAGCCAAGTACCAGGTATGATAGTGAGGAAGGGGATGATATGAAATGCAGGAGAAATCGATGATTGGAAGGGTGATAATGGAGCAATTGGTGGAATGAATGGCAGGAGAAACAGGAGAAAACCTGCCCTGACATCGCTTCGTCCACCAGAATACCACATGCGGGTGCGTGGGATCGAACCCGGGCCGCCTAGGTGGTAGGCGAACTGCTCAGCCTCGGCGGCGCCCTATTATTCACTCAAAATACATTAATGTATGTTTAATTGCATGGAATTCAAAACAAAATAGTTTTAAATTTAAAAACAAAAATGTTTATAACTAATAGAACTATTCAATCAGTTTAGCTGTTTTACACCGGAGTAATAATTTTCTGTAATAAACGCACATAATCTCTTTTATAGCTCCAAGCTTAATGTTAGGCCACATAATTTGAATTTTTGTATAATCCTAAGAAGTGTGTTATGGTTGTTATTCCATTTACAACTGGTCCTTTAGATCAATAGCTCGCAATCCAAACTTCAATCTTTTTATACAGGGGGTAAAGTTGTTTGTGTGGACATCTTTTGCTAGCTCCCCCTCCTTCCCGCGGGGGTTTATCAGTTGTACGCAAAGGCATGAGAATGGACAATTTCACACGGACATTCTCCATGTAAGCACATCGGTTCTTACTGCTGAATCAGTTACATCTGGGTTGTAAGATTAAATCGTTTGAAAGCTTTCGTGTAATTTGTTAGCTAATAATTTACAGAAGTTTATTCAACTACAGTTCTACGTAACATCCAAGATGCTTTTGTTGAATGGAGATTAGGGACCCGTCGACAGCTAGGTCATTTGGGTGCTTTTGTTGAGGGTATGATTAGCGTTCAGCTTGCGATGCTAATGATGTGATCCTTCTTAGAACTGCTACATTATGAAAGCACTGGTATGTATTTACCTCCCAGTGTTTTCTTATCTACTTTCTCTACTAACTGTTTATGTACGATAAACTTATTTTAATTAAATAAATTGAATTATTAAATTAATTTAATTATTACCGAAATCCAAAAATATGAATCTGAAGTATAAACTGACCCAAAATTTGTAATAAACGATTATCAATCGTAACAAACTTCACGGGCTCCGGAACAATACAAGCGTGTAAAGATCTTAAATAATTAATGTGAACTAAAGAGATCAGTAAAGCAAAATACCGATGCTTATTAATTTCTACTGCAACACACATTTCACAAGTATGAAATCCCTGAACGGAATTTACAAGAGAACGATTTAAGCCTTTGTCAGGAAGACGAGAAATTTCGAGTTGCCCCTCAGTCCTTTTGCACATGCCCTAACTTAAGTACAATAAAATCATTAAATATTCTGTCGAAGTCCTGAGCAACGGCCTGAGACAAATCCACCAGTGATATTTCCGGAATCCTGTTCAGAAATGAGATTCTCTCGAAGAGGTACAATAATAAGTTTGAAACCACATTAACACTTGACTGTCTCGAGGCCTATTACAAACTTTCATTACTACGCACGGTAACTAAAACATTTTGTAACATCGTACTTTCACATTTCGAAAGGTAAGACATCCTTGGATATTTATAATAATGTAAAGAAACTTCTTATTGAGTAAATGTTCTCATTTGCGATATAGAATGCAGCAATGAGTATATTTCAATGTGATAAGATTGCATAATGTGCGAAACAATCTGATTTTAAGAATGGTACCTTCAGTACCTCGAATAACACTTAAATGGTCTATAAAATCCAAATAGAATCCCTCAGGATGTTGCATTTGAAAGTAATATTGATGTAAATGGGTTAATCTAAGCCTGCGATAAAAAGGTAGCAGGTAATTAAGCATTAAACCGTCTACCGTTTCATTTAATGAAATTAATTGCTTTCAATAAAAATGATTGCAAAACCGAAGGTACAAAAGGCTCAAACATTTGCAACACTGTCATTTCAACCATGTAAACATTTTCAGATTGGCCAACGAAAATTACCAAAGCAATATATTTTACTTGCTTCAGTTAATGTGAACTTTGAAGCAGGATTACATATTGTTGTCGGTCAAACATTAACTGTTTGAAGTGACAATACTCCACATCGCCTAACAATGTCTAGAAGTTCCTTGAAATCGGCTCTTCTGCCGTCGGTAGAAGCTATGATCTCTCTCTCTCTCTCTCTCTCTCTCTCTCTCTCTCTCTCTCTCTCTCTCTCTCTCTCTCTGGGTACGTGTAAGTGATTTCGAAAGGATGACACAAATTCTCAATGTAATGAATGCCTTTTAACCTTCCGTTAGTCGCGCATGTATCTGTGAGACACATGGCTTCATTTTGGTTTGATATATTTCCAGCGAATGGAGATATGTGCTTACTGTCCCAGGACATCTTGCATCATACCTTTATAATTGCTTTCCCAGAAGTTGCAACTTAATCACTGTAACAATGACCTCAACAATGAGTTAGATGTCAGCACACGCGTTGTGTGGTCTGCCACAGATCACTCACTGTTGCTATAGATCCTAGCTTGAATATGAGTAAAGAGGTATTTGACTTGGAAAATCCAAATAATTTGGAGGAAGTACGTCGTCTTATTTTTCGACAACGAATTACCAGTTGATAATTTTCTAGAAAGTGATTCCCATTCTGAAGATATAACTGAAACAAGATCTATAGACTGAGATACAGATCATGGAGTTGAAGAAGAGGAAACTGATGTAAGTCAATAAATTGACGAAATTTACTATATAGGTCAGTACAAAAGACAACGCCAGTATGAAAATTATTATTATGGAATTATTATGACATTATTTTGGAACTATTAGTGCATTATTATTATTATTATTATTATTATTATTATTATTATTATTATTATTATTATTATTATTATTATTATTATTATTATTATTATTATTATTATTATTATTATTATTATTATTATTATTATTATTATTATTATTATTATTATTATTATTATTATTATTATTATTATTATTATTATTATTATTATTATTATTATTATTATTATTATAACTAGCTTATTTTACTTGCAGATAACCATGGAACGAAATGAAGAAAAGTACCTTGGAAAGGAACACAGGCGCGGCCCCATAATATACTGACCAAACTTCCTGGGGTAAGTGGGTAATGCTAAGGGTATGAATAGTGAATTTGACTGTTGGAAGCTTTTCGCCAATGATAATATTTTAGATCTGATTGTACAAAGTTCCAACAGACACATAGGTGGTTTGAAACATAAGTTTGAACGTGAGAGAGATTGCAAAACAACAGACATAATTGAAATGAAAGACTTTCTGGGCTTACTATATCTTGCTGGATTGTTTCATGCCGGTCAGCAAAACATTCACGACTTCTGGACGACAGATGATCTTGGTGTGAATATTTTCAGAATGGCTATGTCTGAAAAACGTTTCCGATTCCTAATAAGATAGATACGTTTCGACGACCGCTCCTCAAGAGAGGAACGGCAAAAAACAGATCAGCTGGCTGCTGTACGTGAAATATTCATTGTAGTGAACAAGTGTAAGATTCATTATTCTCTAGGGCAAAACGTCACTGTTGATGAGCAGCTACCAGCGTTTCGTGGCCGGTGTGGATTTAGGTCAGTTCATACCATCGAAAACATCTAAATATGGAATTAAAATCTTTGGTTTGTGTGATGCTAAGCTCTACTACACTTATAATATGGAGATATACAGTGGACAACAGTCAGAAGGTCCCTTTCGGAATAGAAATTCTCCCGACGCAGTCGTACTAAGACTTTCTGAGCCTATAAATGGAAGTGAAGAAATATTGCAGCAGATAATTGAAATTAGTGAGAGAATCACTGAAAGGGAAGTTGCCATTTTTAGGCGCAATTCGAAAAAACAAAAGGGAACTGACCTCAAATTTCATTTCCCCAAACACCAATTTGACAGCATTGGCTACACCAAAAATGAAACTCTTGTTTCTTATGTCCCCATAAAAGGCAAAACAGTAGTCATTTCAAGTATGCATGTATCATCAACACAGACATCGGAGGGAAAAGACAAAAAACCTGAAAGTATCCTTCACTACAATGACACCAAATCTGGTATTGATGTGGTAGATAAGCTTTGCGCAAATTTTCTACCACATTTTAAACGTCGCAGGCATCAACTCAACGGTAATTTTCTTAGGCAACAAAAATAAATACTCCGATAGGCGTCAGTAACTCAAAACTTTGGCTCTGACCTTAGTGGAGGATCAGCTAAACAGAAGAGCACTAATTACTAGTCTGCCAGATGAAATAAAGTCAATGTTAGCAAAATACAAGCCCCAAGGACCGCAACAAGATGATGCTAAAGCTACTTTGGAACCGGGCAACAGAAAAAGGAAAAGATATCAGCTATGCTACCAGGAAACAAAAAAGGATTCCCCAGCAAGTACCTACGCATGTGCAAAATGTGAAACACATTGTCTAAATAAGCACGTGAAAATAATTTGTGAAAAATGTCTGTCAGTGGACAACAAAAAAAAAAAAACCGAAATGGACTCTGAATAGTGGAATAATTAACATAAGGTTTAATTGTAGCTATCTTATATTTCTGCAAACCAAAATGTAATATTTATTTTGAAAATAGGATTTAATGTGTAATATAATACTTTGTATGTTATATTTCAATAAAAATAAATACCAATTAAAAAAACGAAAAATAAAACACCAAAGCCAAAATCCTTAAAAGAATAGGATGTGTCCAATAGACACAGCACGACTAACAAATTTATGCATGCCTGCGTGCCTAACCGAGGGTTAATAAAGCATCAATTTTTCACCCCTTTCACTTTGGACATTGCCGATCAATATATGTACATGTTTTATATAATTCACTAAACAAGTAACACTATTCATATACAGAAATAAGCGTTATGATGATTACTTTATGTCCGTTACTTTTCGCGTAATTCAACGTGAAAACAAATTTTACCTCTGTTCCCTTCGACAGACCAACAAGAAGTGTTCATTTGCTTTCTGGAAGACGCCACACTGTGAAAAACCGTTGAAAATTAGCCCGGCGTTCAAACCCGCGAAGCTACCCTCTTTTGTTCGTTTTCTCTCTATATTTATTATTATTTAAAATTATTACAATAATAAGCATTTTTAAATGATTAATCTTTTTTAAAGTATCTATAATTTCGGTATCAGCAGTAAGCTGATATCACTCTGTCGGAATGTAAAATGCCAGGAGTAAAGAAAATTCTATTTGCGAAGGACTGCAAATGAGCGCGAAATTTAGCAAATGTCCCTTTAAATGAACCTTCCAGGTTATTTGGTTATCCTTGAGGGGAAACAACTAATACTTAATACGACCCACTATCCTTCGCCGTTGACGGAGTGATTTTCGTTAAGTAAAACTCCGAAATAATTTGATAAAATTAATAAATTGCTGACTCATAACTTCTCATGCTGTACCTAGTCAAAGATCTCTCGAAGTTCTGCTAATTTCGTCCATGCACTATCGATACTCGGGGGCAGTGGATTTGCACCAGATTTAATATATGGGAAGTACGTTTATTCTTAAGGAATATGGATTTGCGCCAACGGCATGTTTAGCTAAGAACTTTTGTTGTTCTTAAGTTGGTAGTACAATAAATCGACTAGTACTTAGTTGCCGTGTATTGCTTCAGTGGTAGCCACGTTGAGTGGGAGAACATAACCATTGTGAGATGGATTAGTGAGCAGTAAAGGTTGTTGTGGAAATAGTCGAAAGGGGCAGCAACCGAGGACAGGACTTACTTGTATATGATAAGTTCAAGTAAGGCGTACAAATATATAGATGGACGTATACGTTGGCGTTGCACAGTGAAGAATTGTCCTGCCAAAATAATAATGTTAAACATGGATACGAAAACTGTAGGCGGACATAATCACCACTGTAACAAGAGATGTGTATGGCAAAAAGTACGTGTGTTGTGTAAAAGGAAAGCGGCTAGTGAAAAACCAGGCATTATAATAAGTGCAACATTGAATGAAACTCCAGAGACTTGTGCTAGTGTCTTACATTTCAGTGATATTAAACTATTACGAACATGCCGAAACCACCTAAAACATACTTGAAGTCCACGAAGCTGTATCCAAAGTACAACCAATGTCCTCTATTAACGAAGATTTTGTGCTACTCAATAATCACGAAAAAAAATGTGATTATTTTTGGATGTGAAAGTAGTTTGCAATATTTGTGTGAAGCAGAAACACTTTACGTAGATGGAACTTTCAGATATACCGCAAAATATATTGCGCTGTTATTTACATTGCATTTCTTTCACACATTATTTTCCAGCAGTTTTGTGTTTACTGCCAAATAAAAATATTTACATGTATTCCTTGGTGCTTCGTTCCATAGTTGAAAAGTGCGAGTGTTTAGGGTTGAAACTTCAAACTAAGAAAATAGTAGCAGATTTCGAGATTGCTATGTATGAGGCAATTAAGTGAACTGTTGGGTTTCATCTCGGCCAGGCATGGTGGCGGAAACTACAAAGCATTGGACTAGCAAGTGTGTTCAAAGACAATTCATCTGAAGCAGGTAAGTGGCTTAAGCATTTGTCTTATTTATCTTCACATCAAGTAGGTGATTCTTTTGTATTTGAAATGACTGATAACAAGCCGTTATACCAAAAGATAGAACAATTTAGTGACTACCTTGTTGATTATTATATATCTGAGGTCATGTTTAATCCTACAGTATTGTCCGAGCTATCGTCTAAAGCCACTCACACTACAAACGCATGTGAGGCATTTCACAGAAAGTTCAACGACTTGTTTTACAGTTCACATCCAGACATATACAAATTCATTTCAGTTTTAAAAACGTATTTAAATGGATACATATCTGAAAATTAACGGCATGTACCTGCAACCCATTAAAAGAATTAAAGTACAAAACAAAGAAAAGAAAATAGAAAATTACATAAAATAATACAGAGAAAGACAAATATCACGTATCGCTTATATAAAATACATTTCCTATTTGAATTTACCCCCACATGACAACCTGAAAGCAGAAATTTCAATCATGGAGTTTTGATAATTTTAATCATTCTAATTTTGACTTGTATCAAATGTAATTGTATACAATTTTATATCAAATAGGAGCGCACGGCTTATGACCTAGTAACTTTGCGTCATGTTCACTCCTTTTAAACAGGGAATAATCTAGGGTCAATATCCGCACACAATATCCTCACACTTTAACAAAGTTCTCCATCATTCAGCATACTGAATAAAACTGACAATACTGAAAGCCCTTGACAAATTAATACATTTGGAAACTATTTTCCCAAACAACCTGCAATACATTTTAATCCCATTAGCACTAATGCTCCATTTCATTTTAAGACTTCTTAAAACTTAGTCCTATTCTGAATACAATTTAAACTTTCTACCGAGATACTCGATTTTAAACTGATCAACAGTAATCAATAATAGTTTTACAAAAGCAATACATTACCCAGTTTATCACATCCACGTTGCAGCCCTGCAGTGGCCTGTTTCATCTGCGTTATGTTCTGTAAACATCCACGCTGAAATTCCTTGTGTGGGAGAAGTAGCCGTGACCTTCCTGCTGAACTGGCAACTACTCCTGTACTCCCTCACTACAATAACGGCTTGCTTCCCAAGGTTGCCCTTCTGCATCGCTCCTGAAACCTTCTGCAGAATATCATTTGCCATACGAAGATCTTCTAGCACAACTGTTTGCCCACTAATTGGATATCACACAGGCTACATTAACTTGTGTAATGATTAGAGCGAGGACATATATCCACTGAAGAAGAAATCAGGTTGACTGCACGGCGAATTGCTTGCTTGACGTCATCGCTGCTACCTCGGACTGAGGGGTGAACAGCGTGCTGTGGTTCAGTATGACAGCTGTACCGTACAGATAGGGAGTGTTATTTTCTGTGCGATTCGTGTTTACATACGAGGTGAATAATGTCTTCAGCTTTAGGTGATGGTAAATTAAATAAGTTATTGGAAGAATTTGGAAGAAATAATTTCGTATTGAATGGCGATACGATACACTGTAAGTTATGTTATTCTCAAATCAGAGATTCCAAGGAGAAACGGAAATTGTTGAAGCAACATTGTAATACCAAAAACATAAAGCACTTGTTGCAGCATCAAAGAATAAAGAACACGACCATTTGTCACTTCAATCGGAGTTTTTTTAAGACATGTGCAAAATAGATCATGTAAAATCATGTAATGATCCTGGCTACGCTACAATGGTTCATATAAAAATTGGTTTACAACAGCTAGACAAAATGACATCTACGAATGACGAACACAATGCAAAATATCTTACGTTTGCTCCCGTTACATCATGTGACGTTGAGAGAAGTTTCTCGCTGTATAAACATTGTTTAGATGACAAGTTTTACTTTTGAACAATTTAAAAATGTATTATTGTTCACTACAATGTTTTTGAGGAACGAATAGATGATGATATGAAATGATGTAAATGGACTAGGGCTTCTTACACAGCCCTGCCCTTTTGTTTACATGTTCTGAACTCCTTTGCTACGCCGTCTGCCAGTCACCGCGGAGCGTGTATAGTACGATTGTAAGCGATGGGATATTTATCCTCGCTCTAGTAATGATCCACACTTTTCCTTCCTTTCCTTTCAACTGCTGCGTAAGATAATTATGGTGGTTACCGATGCCGTTTCTTGAATGAAACTTTGTCATTCTTCTATTACTTAAACTAATCTCGTAACCCACGTACTAAATTTTCAACGCCTTATAATTGAATACACAGGCCACCGCATACATAAAATTCGCCCAGCGTGACTATGCCAACTCTTATTGACTGGCTCTACGAGTTGTCACTCTGCCATTTGCTAATATCGAAATACCTCGATCGAGTCTCTACCACCTATACATGCCGAAGTACATGTTACACAGAACAAAACAGCTACTGTGGTGCAAATTTTTCTTCAGATAAGATTATTCCCCTTCCTTCCTAGGGTATGAAAGTATGAATGACAATGTGAGTGTGTTTGTGAATTTCGTGTAATAACCCAAAGTAAAAAGGACCCAAATATTTAAAAAAATCCACTGTCAAGTGAGTCAACATCATTACTGTTGAGCAATTAATTGTTCCAAAGGTTAAGAGTCATCGATTTGACTTTAGATGTTAAAGATGACATATAAATGCAACATTAAAGGATAAATTTGCCTAACTTTATTCTCTGGTGAATGTATTTTTTAAAATTCTGTTATGAATGCTTTTTTTCTTTTCCCCCATTTATACACGTCTTCCTTATTAACTAGACTTGATTTCTACGAACAATATTTCAAGAATATATTTTGAGAATGTTGCGTTTTAGTTTTGCCTCGTGATAAATGTTTCATGCTCACGATATACGTACCTATTTTACTTTAACTTTATTTTACTTATTATTTTTATAAAATGTTTTGCACCTTTGTAATGCAATTTTTGTATGAGAAATGTCGACAGATGAGTTTGTATAAAGTTAGGTACTTTCTCAATGTGATATTTAAATAAATCTCGACTCCACGCACTGTTTATGGCGGAGTTTTTGCCTGTATTCCTTTCTGCTCTACTTCTATTTAAAATACACTCTTTCAAGTTCTTCTTTTCTTCTCTCGCCTCAATTCATCTACGAAGTTCAAACGGCGCCAGGACCAAAGTCTTCTGTGGCCACACCATACCAGGTATTTGGCTGACCACCCTCTTCTAGGTCTTCACTCTGTCCGCATCACAGGTTTGTCTGCTCCCCGACAGGCTTCTGACCCTATGACACTGGCTTGTAAGTCCTAGGGAATGTAATTCCTACATAAGGAGTGAGTAATCAGAGAAAGAAGAAGGAGATAAATATTAGAACCTTAAGTAGCCCACATACTATGTTTTTAAATATCTATAGTTTACCTTCTTTATTTAACAGTGGTCTAAAACGTTTATTTACATTTTTACTGGCATATTTTTATTATTATTATTATTATTATTATTATTATTATTATTATTATTATTATTATTATTATTATTATTATTATTATTATTATTATTATTATTATTATTATTATTATTATTATTATTATTATTATTATTATTATTATTATTATTATTATTATTATTATTATTATTATTATTATTATTATTATTATTATTATTATTATTATTATTATTATTATTATTATTATTATTATTATTATTATTATTATTATTATTATTATTATTATTATTATTACAACGTATCAGGTATTCATATCACATTAATGTACATAATAATGAATTAGTGTTACATGAAGTATTGTTCCATTACGAAAGTACTCTTTTGCACAATTGTAATTATAAATAATAATTTTGATCTATTTGTTGAAAAATGTCTTTTATATATGCGTGAGAGTTTCAAAATATTCGTGGTTAGAAAAGCGAAATGCTAAAGTCGCCTGGTTTTCTAAAATCTGTAGATACCGTGCTAATTTTAAATATCCTTGACATATTAGCACAAGAGGGTAAGCCACACGCAAATCTACGGAAATTGATCGACAGAACACTTTTCTTTAAGTTTGCATATCGACAAGAATAGGGCTCCATTTGTTACTTAATGGATATAGGAAATACATTAAAGTACTTTCTTTGTTTCACTGCCAAAACTGACTGTATCAATAATCGGAAACAGTCTGAGGAAAAGATAAAATGAAATATGAATGTAGGTTATTGAGAGAAATAATGCAACTGTCTCGATTGTAGGTATAAATTTTCATTGCATAGTTTCAACAGGGAGAAATCCTGTAAGTCCAGGAATTTTCGTTATTTGCAAACTTCATTCTAGTGGCATGCATACTAATTGATACACCAACTTTAACGTTGATTAATTTGCTTCAGAGATAAGTGATTGAGTTATTAAATACCAATATCTTGCAGCAACAACATTTGATTTAATGTGCATGTTAATACTTCAGTGTATCTAAAAACGTTTTAATATTTAAAGTTTCTCTACGTCCATTACTTTAATAATTATTCTAAAACTTAATCCGTTTTAATGGAACTTTAATAACATCAAAACCGAAGCTGATTTAAAGGCACACACACACACACACACACACACACACACACACACACACACACACACACACACACACACACACGCACGCACGCACACAGGGCAGAGTGCTGCTACTCAAGATAGATAAATATTAACCTTAATTTTCTGAAATAAATTAGAAATTAAGACTTCGGCTTCAAACTCTCAGAAAATATTTAACATCGGGAATTCTCAAATACATTGAATAAATATGCGAGCGCACGAATGAACCTAATTTTAATTAACATGAGTTTGATTGTAAAAGAAAGAAACTGGAAAAACTTGAAATTATTTCAGGAACTCAGGATGATGTTTAAGATATGTTTATAAAATTTAACTGCATTAAAATACTTGAGCGTGAAATTAAAAAAATTAAACCGAATTTTAAATATTTGACCGTAGTATAGCTATATCATACATTAAGGAAATGTCTGGTAACAACGTAATAACACTAGCATAGCAGAATTAGCTCTTTCGTATGACAAGTAACCAAAAATATAATACTTCCCCTACTATACGGTAGAGAAAGTAATATTTTGTCCTTGTATACATTCACATAGAAAAATAAGTGTAGTATGCATAACCCTAGTTATCTGCAACCTAACTTTATTTCATACACATGCATGGTATACATGCTAACTGCACCGCAAATTAATCCCCTGCTGCAAAGATTATCCGTTTAATTTCACACTTTAATGCGTGACCTACTGGCCTAGGTGGTAAGAAGTTATTGTCTTGCACAAGCATTCAAACTCAGTCCCAGTACCGCAGCCGTTATCGCGAGACCGGCCCATTCTGCGTGAACAGGCGACGACTGGACATCAGAGGGTAGCTTTTACCGCCCTGTGTCTGCTGCCAGATCAACGCTATGTCCTCTACTGACAGTGAAGTGATTTGTCTGGGTACAGTAATTGCCTTAGATGTAGTTGTAGAGTTGATTGTCAAGTGAAATCGTCCAGGGGCTATCCTCCCCCAGTGGGAGGCGCCCTCAACTTTGGGTGTGCCTGTTTTGTTGTAATGTCTAAATGTGGTTATGTCATGGTTAGATGTGGTTTAGTCTTTTGGCCTAGAACGAGTCTCGGTCGTTTGAGTTTTTCGCCAGGGTCTAGGTCATAATCACCTAGGCCATATATCAGGATATTGAAGTTGTTGGGGAGGTTTCGATAGAAGGTGCGTGCATGGAAGTGCATGTACTCCTTTAAGGATGGGATGTTAAGATCACAGCGGATTACATAATTGGGTGTATACCGGGATGAGTCTGTAACTTTTCGGAGGTAGCGCGACTGGAGGACTTCATGGCGGTCTATGTGTGTGTTGGCTGTTATTCCCCATATTTCGCAGGCATATGTGATGGCAGCACTTGCTTATGGAGGAGTTTAGTTGGTATTGACATCACCGAGCGCCTGTTGTACAGGGGATAGAGTATACCCATGCTCTTGCTAATTTTGGGAGAAATTTCGACAGCAATTTGAAAACGTAAATCTAAACTACACCGGCAATGATCTACATTTTGAAGCCAAAGAATTGGAGAAAATAATTAGACAAATAATGATAAATACCATACCGAAGCGCAAAATTAAGAAATATAAGACAACATATGGACAGAAGAACTTTACAACTTACGAAGAAAATTAAGGAAAACTGGACGAATATATCAAAAAATTATAATATATGAAGAAAGAGAAAGAAATCTGTTACTTTACAGAAAAGCTAAACTTAAATTTAAGACAACCCTGCAAGAAACTAGGAAAAAATCATGGCAAAATTATATCGAAAACAGCATAGGCCAAAACATTTGGGGAGTACCATATAAAATAGTTATGGAAAAAATAAAAAAACCGGAAGTGTTAAATACTTTGAGAAAAGAAGATGGGACTATTACAACCAACTGGTCGGAATCTATAAACGAATTGCTACGAAAACTACTACCGGATGTTAATGACGAGACAGATAATGAGCAAAATAGGATACTAAGAAATGAACTACAGGCACCATATGAAAACAATACAGTCATTTTCCCATTTCATGAAACTGAAATCAAACATACAATTTTAAACCTTAAGAAAAAGAAGGCAGCTGGAATAGATGAAATTAAAAATGAGATTTTGATTAACATAAGGGATAGCTTAACTCCATATTTACACAATATGTTTAATGACTGTCTATGGCAAGGAGAATTTCCCAGAGCTTGGAAAATTGCCAAGTTGACAATACTCAAAAAAGGAAATGATAAAGATCCACTTGATCCTAAGTCCTATCGACCAATCTGCTTATTGAACACTATAGGGAAAGTTTTTGAATCTTTATTGAATAAAAGAATAATTGAATTTAGAACCATGATTGGCATGAATGACAACCAATATGGATTTCGGAAGGGAAGGTCTACCGAGGATGCCATTAACACAGTAATTGGAGCCACAAAAAATTCACCAAGCAAATATGTAGCCGCTATTTTTGTTGATATTTCTGGCGCTTTTGACAACCTTTGGTGGCCTTTTCTTTTTAAGAGATTAAGAAGCTTAAATTATCGAGTTTCATTATATAGAATTCTTTTAAACTATTGCAAAGATAGAAAAGTGAAACTTTTAGGAATAAATCAAACAATAACTAAGACTATTACTAAAGGATGCCCACAGGGTTCTATATTAGGGCCCACATTTTGGGACATTGTTTTAGAAACACTCCTAGAGGAAGTACAGCCCGATAATAACTGTCTGAAAGTAATAGCTTACGCTGATGACGTAGTTTTTTTAATAGATGCAAATTCAAGACGAGAACTAGAAGGAAAAAGTAATAATTTGTTGCATATACTTTCAACCTGGTGCAAGAGTTCCAAAATGAAGATATCCCCAGCAAAATCTGGATATATGATTTTAAAGGGAAATTTTAAAAGGGATCCAAGTTTAAAATTTGAAAATGAAAAAATAAGAAGAAATAAGAATATGAAATATTTAGGAATATATTTAGATGAGAAGTTAAATTTTAATCATCATACAGAACATGTAAGGCTCAAAGCCGAAAAAACTATGATGAAACTTTCTAGAATAATTCAATTTGATTATAAAATTCCGCTCCATACTGTTAGCATATATCACACAAGTATATTCAGCTCAATAATAACTTATAGTGCTGCAATTTGGGCTACTAGAATGAAAAATGTGATGATTAGAAATCTCCTAAGAAGGACACAAAGGAAAGTTTCATTAAGATTCACGGGAGCTTATAAAACAAACCCTACTTTAGCTCTTTTTGTAATAACTGGAATTTGGCCAGTAGATTTAACTCTAAGACTTCGAGGAGCTTATTTTTGGCTTAAAAAAGGAAACTTTAACGCAGTTGCTGATATTTTGGAGCAGTATTGCACTACTAAGCGGGAAATTAAAACTAGACTGATGCATATTTGGCAAGAAGAATGGGAAATTATAAATCAAGGAAGGCGTGCCTTTTCTTTCTTCACGAATATCTCCGAAAGATTGGCACTCAAACATTTGAATAATACGAAAGGACTTGTACACTATATATCTGGCCATGGACCTTACGGCACTTATTGGAAAAAGATTAATAAATTGAACACCGATGAGTGTGACGTATGCTTTAAGCAGGACACACCGGAGCATGTTATGTTTGAATGTCAAAAAAACACCAATTTTAGCTTGAGGAAAGAGAAAATCTACAAGGATATCAGCTCTTTGATATAATACGTAACAAAGATCTGTTTCCACATTTAGAGGCTCTAGCAAACAAGATTAGTTTACACGCTAGAAAGATAATTATAGAACAATCTCGACAAGCAGGAAACATAACGATAAATGCAGCAGAAAGACAGAATTCAGACCAGGAACATGACAAGAAACCGTGAAAACCTACATATATATGATGAAATGGAACGGGATGGAATTTAATTATCCAGACAACGAGGTAAAGGGACCGAGCACAATAGTATACAGTCAGGATGGAGAGGCAGTATACTCAGGAAGTACTATCGGTGTGAGGCAGGCGACAACCCACGATCAGGGAGATGATGATCAGGAAGGAGTGGCGTGTCGAGGCAAGGCGAGGCGAGGCGAGACGAGGCGAGGCGTGTCGAGTCGAGTCGAGTCGAGTCGAGTCGAGTCGAGTCTTCACCAAGTCGGGATTGCTGCATCATGCATTGATAGGAAGATCGGCGACGGTTTGAGTGACCGCAAGTGCTAATGATCAAGTTAGTGATAGGATTTTAAGTGATTTATGACCTTGATTATCTAGTTAATCTAATTAAAAGTAAATAAGTGATTTAGTGATGTGAAAGTTGAATTAGTGAAGTGAAATGTGATTTATTTCATAAAACTTCTGGATGTTTAGGAAATAATAGTGAAAGATAATTTTGTAAAAATTAATTAAAAATAATTAAATATTAGTGATTTTAGTCCACATTATTATATTATTAAAGTATATAAACCATCTTATTAATCAAAAGTATAACATTTTTGTGTATGTTGTTTTTATAAATTTTGGTTATATAGATTTTGAACTTTCTACTACACACATTTTGTAGATTTTGTAGTTTTTGTGCTGGAAACCAGTACATATAGTATGCCGCCGGTAACCGGCGGCAGTTTAGAGTTTTAGTTTATAGTTGTTTTTTTTTTTTTCTTTATATATATATTACCAGTTATATTTTACTGGATACCAGTAAATTTTTGTTTATTTAAAAGTTTTAATAAATATGTAAATTTAAATTAAAAAATATATATTTATAAGAAGTATTAGTTATAGGTATAATATTAAATTAATTAAATTTTAAATAATAATGATAGGTAATAATAATGATGTTAATGATATTAATAGTAATAAAATAATTTATAATTTTATGTAATAATTATAATTAATAATTTAATTTTATATATTTGTTTATTGTTTATTAATAGTTTGTAGTTGTGAGTGATGTTGTGTATGAAATTTATATTTTGTTGTATTGAGGAGATTAGTTTGTTTTAATTTTAAAATGTTATTGTTTTTTTTCTTTTAATATATATATTAATTTATTTAGAAATTTTGTATTTTGATTGCTTGAAATGATTTGTTATTGTTTTAGAGCATTTATTTCTTAGAGTGATTATGTGTGAAATGTTATAATTTGTGTTTTTGTTTTTATTTTCTTGTGTTTTGTTTTATGATATATAATTTAATTTATCTATCTTTATAATTTGTTATATATTATATTATTTTGTAATTTTATTTTAAAATTTTTCTGTAAAGTATGTTGTATGTATGAATGTGTAGAATAAATAAATTTTAAAGATCTGGCATATTAGCCCTGGTGTAAGTAATTAGGTGCCAGGGTTATTATACAGATTTTTATATTATATATTAATTTTGTTTGCGACGAAATGATATGATCCATGTCATTTCCATATGCAGATGCACACCTAGATATTTAACGCAGGTTTTCCACTCCACCTCTTCTCCGACAAGACTATTGGCGGAACTTCGGCCAAGGGGTGTCTGGAAAAGGTGATAGCGTGGCTCTTTTGCGGATGGACACGGAGGCGCCACCGTTGGAACCAGGTAGTGAGGAGATCGGCGAGGTGCTTGATTCTGTGAGTAGCCATGCGGTGTTGAGTTGATGAGCAGGTAACTTCCGTAGCCTCAGCAAACAATTACAGCGGGCATCATGGCAGTGATGGTAGGGTATTTGTGTATAAAAAGAAGAGCGTAGGCTCAAGAACGCTACTGTTTCCTCTAGAGGGCGACGAAGCGACCCTTGCGGCCCGGACATGAACTTCCGGGAGGCGCCAGGTACGAGGGTTTCTAGAACGCAAGCATCTGTGCCATCTGTTCGCATTCGCCGGAACGTACCGCACTACTAACCAAACCTGAAAGATGGCAAAGGAGAGAAATGAGAAAGTAAGGGAAAGGAATCTTGGAGAAGAGAATCCACCCCAGCATTCGTCTGGTGACAAGGTGAAACTATGGAAAAACCCAATTCAAGTCTACGGGGACCTCCCGAATTCGAGTCGCACACGTTACCGTGGCCCACCCGGCTGGGTGTCTTTCATGGATATTTGGATCTACGTTTGTAAAGCTAGTGCAACATTTCATTGATAATCATTGGAAGGTATTATGTTCTGTGCTACGTATAGTAAGTAAGAAAAATATTGTATTCCACACAAATATTCGACATGAGATTTCACAGAAATAAATGTTTTGATACTCCCTGAAGTAAGGAAAAAAGCATTCTTCGAAAAAGTCTGTGTGTCTGTGTGCTTTTTAATAGCATAAGTCAAAAACGAAAGTGTTAAATATCAAATTACCTAAGTTCAACATTTTCCAAGGTTGCGACACAAAGAAGTTCAAGAAACTCCCTCACTCAGACCACTCTTTACGTGGAATATTTTCCGAAAAAATCTGATGTGTTGCACTCACATGACTTTCTCTACCCTTGTACCACCCATTCTAACAAACTCTTGTTCCTATATCTCCATGTTAGTTAAGATAAACATTCGTACAAATTATCTTATTGCTTATTTCCTTGTAGGTGCAAGGGAGATACTAGAATACAGCAGGCTTTGTGCGGCAGTCAAATCTTTTTGATCTTTGAGATTCCGTTCTCTTTGCATGATTAACATATAAAAAAATGAACATCGTTGTTGTATTTCGCTAAAGTTCTTAGTTCTCCGAAACTCACACATATAACAAGGAATATCTCCGAAATGGCTCACCCTGCAAGAAAACTTATCGAGACCTAAATTGTGTATTTTAGCAAGGTCTACATTTTTTGTGCAGCAAGATTTTGTCTATCTCTAACGGTTTACCAGTTATGCAAAATCCGTCCAGTGTAAATACGACTACAGGGGCTATAACCAGAAAATTCAAGATATACATTTCATTTGCCATAAAAATATCTCAAAGGTATGACATTTTAATCAAAATCGTTACTCATTTTCAAGAAAATAAAAATTTTCGAAAAATTTTCCATGTAAAGGGTAGTTTAGGGTGGAGCTATTTTCTTCAAAATCTTCGTATCGTATCCTTGAATGACAATAAATACTAACTTTGGTTTTTAACGGACTTTTCGTTTTTGAGTTATGTTGTCCACAGACTGACACACAGACTGACATACAGTTTGACACACAGACTGACACACAGGCTGACACATAGACACACACACGGACCTTTTTCTAAAAATACCTTTTTTAGATTCAGGGGGTCTCAAAACATATATTTCCTGTGAAAACTCGACATCGAATTTTTGGGTGGAATACAATACTTCCCCTACTTAGCAGTAGAGAAAGTAAAAATCGATTTTCAGAAAAATGGAACCTACGGTTTTTATTAAATTACCCATGCTTAATGTATTTTCATGGGAAACGAATTGAAGGAATTTTCTACAAAATCTTCGTGTCGCGTCCTTGAAAGGCATACTTAAATACCAACTTTGGTTTTTAACCGACTTTTTTTTTGAGATATGCTCTTTAGAAACAGATACCCACACACCCACACGCACGCGTGCACACACACACACACACACACACACACACACACACACACACACACACAAACACACACAGATACACATACACACATGCACGCACGCGGACCTTTTTCTAAAAATGGGTTTTTGGACTCAGAGGGCTCAAAACGTGTGTGTGTGTGTGTGTGTGTGTGTGTGTGTGTGTGTGTGTGTGTGTGTGTGTGTGAAACATTTTTGGAAGAACAATGTAGATTTAGACAGGGATGGAGCACCACAGATGTGGATCTCGTTAAAATACACAATTTAAGTGAAATTATCTTTTCTGTGAAGTAAACCATTTCGGAGATATTGCTTTCTAATTGTCATAATTCTGCAATGCTTATAAACGTTGTCAAATGGGAGGTCGTTATTAATTTTTTATCTCTTGGTTATTCAAAGAGAAAGAATTTCAGTCATCATACAGTGACTACTTTTAACATTTTTCTATCACTTAAAGTCTACTGTATTCCCCTTGTACCTACAAGATAGGTAATTTCTACAAATGTTTATCTCGATTACCATGAAGTACGTAGAGGAATAATTGTTTGTAAGAGTAGTTTGTACATGAGTAAAGAAAGTCATGTGAGTGCAACACAGAGTTTTAAATTTGAGATCATGTCTACAAAAAGTATATTGTAAGTAAATAACTTGAATAGAAGAACCACTTTTCATCTGAACACAATACAATGTAACAAATAAGTTACATTTGTTATTGTAGATCAGTGGTGTTAATGGAGGCGACATGAGGTTTAATTCTTACCCCTGTCAGGGAGCTTGTATTCCATTTGCATTGTGTCGCCGTAAAATCCGATCACCCGCAACGCAAAGTGTGGGATAGGGAAAGTAGTAGAATGACACCTCAAATTACAAATTGGTAACCCTGTAGTAGATAAAACATATGAATGTACGCATCACATATGTTAATCTCGTGTTACATTCAATAATGGAATGTTTCAGTTACCTTTACACATTTGTGGTCTTGCCCGCGGTATTTATTTTAAATGCCTAGAAGTTTACAAATATTTAGGTATTTTAAAGAATTTAATCCTTGCAATTAATATGCAGATAAACATTTACTTAGCATTCATACAAAAAGCTATAAGAGTGAGTTTATTAGTGAATGTGGCGAAATGCATTGTTAGTGCCTCTAGAAGCACTGCATTTCTAGGCAATAACATAGAATTGGAACTGCTGGTTTCAAGTCACGAGTCATATCCTCTTCATGAAAAACATAATTTTTATTGCGATAGGATAACGAACCTGCCGCTGCTGCGTGTTCCTCATTTTAGCAAGCGCCCAAGGCAAAGGGTCTCCTCATAAGGGATATGTCAACGTTACGAACTTTAACAAGCGTCTCACGTACTCTACGGCGAGGATTTATTTTTTTGTTTTATTTTTCTTTTTTTCTCTAGAAGGAAAGCAACCCAATTTAACATTAGAAAAATTCACTAATTATAAAACAAGGTTTTCCTCTACTTATTTCACGTCGCTTTAACTTGTAGTCATATCGCGACGGATCAGTTTAGGAGATGCCTTGTAGATTGGTGTGTAGCAAATAGTTAACCTCAAGGTGTCATCCTTGGACCACGTCATCTTGCTTGTCACTAGTCCACAGAAGGATCAGTGCAAGGCAACTGTAACTCCACCCATGTTACGGCAGATGGCATTGGGGTGGTAGTCATCTTGCTTGTCACTAGTCCACAGAAGGATCAGTGCAAGGCAACTGTAACTCCACCCATGTTACGGCAGATGGCATTGGGGTGGTAGTCATCTTGCTTGTCACTAGTCCACAGAAGGATCAGTGCAAGGTAACTGTAACTCCGCCTGTGTTACGGCAGATGGCATTGGGGTGGTAGTAGTAGTGATGGTGTTTTAGGGCGCACAGCTGCTAGGGTCATTAGCGCCCAAACGAGACAAGATGTGCAGGTGTCGCACCTGCGCGCTAAACGGTTAAACTGTTTCAATAATTAAAAATGTAGAGCTAAAACACAAAGGCTCACGAGGAAGACATAAAACCGGATCGCATCTACGGACGAACGACCTGTAAAGACAAACTATAAAATCGGCAATTCAAATACGGCAGCCCATGCCGCTAAGACGGATAAAAGTGAGCAAACGGTCTACTGCACTGACAGTGTCTGCCAACACCTCAGCAAGAGTAGCTGGCAGACTCAGGAATACACATAACTGAGTTAAAAACTGGCACTCAATTAAAACATGCCGCACCGTGAAAGGCTCATGACAATGGCTACAGAGTGGCACAGCATCTGAAGATAAAAGGTGACTGACTAAAACGACGGTGCCCGATTCGGAATCTCAGTAAAATGACTTCCTCGCGAAGAGAGGTACGCGGGGTAGCCCTCAAGGTTATGGGGCTTCACTTCCCTAAGTGCATTTTTGGCACTTCTTTAGGAAGCTATTCATCACTCGCCATAGTTCACGTTGAGATGTTGGCAATTTCCTGGCGGATATTTTGTTTTAATTATTCCATGGTGTGTGAGTTTATCTTGTACACTTTATGTTTTAAGTTACACCACAGATAGAAATTCAAAGAATTAGATCAGGGGACCAAGGGGCCACAAATTTCTACTAACAATTCTGTCCTGAAACACACTTTTAATTGTTCTCATCGAAAGATTGGCCATATGAACTCTTGCAGAGTCTTTTTGAAAAAAGGCAAAATCAAGCTCACTGTCTGTTAATTCTCCAAAAATGGAGGTGGGGGGGGGGGCAAAATTATATTCACGTATGTACGGACGTCAACTGTTGACTCGAAAAAAAATTGATCCTATAACTCAACTTAATATTGTTCATGAAGCACCTCTTCATGACGAAAAGATTGGTGTATGGTGCGCCGTTGCCGGAGAAATGTTTCTCAGAGCTCCAACAAGCGATTTCTATCTCGGGGGTAGCTTGGAACATAAAGTGTACAAGATAAACCCACACACCCAGGTAAGAATTAAAATAAAATATTGGCCGGGAAATTGTCAGCATTTCTCAAAGTGAACTACGGCTAGTGATGGATAGTTTCCTAAAGGAGTGCCAAAAATGTAAGGACCACAACGGTGGTCAGTTTCAGCATGCCCTTTTATAAAGTTGATAAGCAAGGCCTTTAAAAGTAGTTTTAAAAATATCGTATGGTTTCATCCGCGCCTTTCTATGATAGCAGCAAACGGCAACCAACGCCAAGGACGTGGACAGGCAAACCAGCCGTTTGGAACAAAAGTTTTCCCCGTAGATGAGCCCGTTGCAATATATACTGCGTCAATACGTTTATCAGGCCATGTTTCACATCCTTAACCCAAACAGCTCTTGATTTTAGAGCTGAATATAGGTATTTTGGCGCTGCTAAGTGTTTTACATTGAATTAAATTGATAAATGTGCATTTAAAGTTTAAAGTTTACCTGGATTAGGTAGATAGAATATTAAGCTTTTGTAACAACATTTTTAGAAGAGTGGGTGTCGAAAGACATGAGAATGCTAAACAGTTGATGTTTTGTTTCAGTTATATCACTATGTTGAATTCCTTCTTGTTAGTTCGTTATATGATTACTGTTTTTAGTTGAAATAGCTCTTAAGTTTCATGTCGCTAATTTCAATAATTAATTTCTGCCAAATCGTTTATAATTGGCTCCATTCGGCTGTTTGCTCTGAAAGCATTCACAGAACATATTCTTAGTGGGTAGGCTAACAGCCTACCACTCAACAACCAACCTGGAGGACCGGTTTTCGAAGTACAGCCGGCTCCAAATGTTTTCCGATGGGCCAGAGGGTTTAGGGGAAAGAGTCGAAGAATTTTCTTATCAATTAGTCGCGCTGGTTCACCTGGCCCAGCGATGGCTTCACCAGAGGTATTTAATTTTTTGTGCACCTCTAACGTGTGGTCTGCGGGGAGCAAACAAATAGTTAAAAAATGAATATTATTCATTCCAAACAAATAAACCAGCACATTCTTTTCTGAAAGTATTTAAACAAGTAACATTGCTTTAGTGGTAGCATTAATGGTCTTTAAGAAATATGTTTAAACGATTCCTTAAACAAAGATAATGCATATGTATTTCTCATTAACAACAACAACAATAATAATAATAATAATAATAATAATAATAATAATAATAATAATAATAATAATAATAATAATAATAATAATAATAATAATAATAATAATAATAATAATAATAATAATAATAATAATAATAATAATTATAATAATAATAATAATTATAATAATAATTATACTTATAATTATAATAATTATAATTATAATAATAATACCAACAACAGATAAACCGGTTCATATTTAAAGGGTGACAGACTAGAAAGCTGAGGGGAAGAAGATACTATAAAGGATGATGCCTCATAGTTTTTTTAAACATGCTCTTCTGCGATTTGCAGTTGTTTTGTTACTAAACTTTCTTTTTCCTTTGAAGCTCTGTTTTCCTGCTATTTCGATAAACAGTAATTCAATTATTATTTATTTCTGCCAACAAACTTAATGTTGGTGTTTTCAAACACACAAGTTGTGTGTGGGCAATATTTAAGAGTGGAACCCGGAACATAAAGTACTTACAACAGGATGTCATGCAAGGAGTACCTACGTTCAAATGGAAAATGTGCTTTACAAAAGCAATACGAGATATGTGGCTTTCTCGGCTGTGGTGACTGAAGCATAAATGCACTGATAGTGCCAACGTTATTTCATAGACTTTGATTAATTAACGTCCTTTAACTACCTGACGGTGAATGTGTCCAGTGGTTATCGTCACCAAACAAAGCACATGTAAAGTAGGATAAAACAGTTTTACTTCACATTCACAGGGTCCTATTTAATTCCCACACCATTAAACGTCATTTCCTTCTATATTTATATGCGAATCAGGAGCAGGTTTTCCCAAGCATTTCACTTTCACCTAGTCTTCCAATGATTATGTGGAAAATGGGCTACTTAGTAAAAAATCTGATATGCTGGACTCACACGGCTTTCTCTACTCTTGTACTAACCATTCTTACAAACTCTTATTCCTATGGTAATTATTATTTATTTATGCCAACAAACTTACTGTTGGTGTTTTTAAACGCACAAGCCGTGTGTGGGCAAAGTTCAAATCCCAGTTGTGGCATTGAATTTTTAAGTTCCAGTTCTACCTCTCAAACTTTGCCCACACACGGCTTGTGTGTTTAAAAACACCAACAGTAAGTTTGTTGGCATAAATAAATAATAATTACCATGTGAAGGTTATTTAATCCTGGGATATAAAGTACTTGCAATAGTAAGTCACCATTGGGGTAATTGTCTCTGATGTGAGACTGCCTTTGTGGTTTACCAGGAGAAATACGAACTGGCTTGAGAATTTAATGCCATTCTGGCAGTTTGTCACAATAGCTCAGTGGTTAGAGCGTCCGCCCGGCAAGCGGAAGATCTGTGGTTCAAATCCCAGTTGTGGCATTGAATTTTTAAGTTCCAGTTCTACCTCTCAAACTTTGCCCACACACGGCTTGTGTGTTTAAAAACACCAACAGTAAGTTTGTTGGCATAAATAAATAATAATTACCATGTGAAGGTTATTTAATCCTGGGATATAAAGTACTTGCAATAGTAAGTCACCATTGGGGTAATTGTCTCTGATGTGAGACTGCCTTTGTGGTTTACCAGGAGAAATACGAACTGGCTTGAGAATTTAATGCCATTCTGGCAGTTTGTCACAATAGCTCAGTGGTAGAGCGTCCGCCCGGCAAGCGGAAGGTCTGTGGTTCAAATCCCAGTTGTGGTATTGAATTTTTAAGTTCCAGTTCTACCTCTTAATCTTATTCCTATATTTCTGCGTGTTACTTGAGATAAACATTTATAGGGCTTATCTTATTTTTTATTTCCTTGTAGGTACAAGGGGAATATAGGAATACAGTAGACTTTGAGCGATAGTCAGATCTTTTAAGGCTTTGAGATTCCGTTGCCCTTGCCCGACTAAGATATCAAAAAATTAATAACGACCTTCCATTTGACGAAATAACATGGAATATCTCCAAAATGATTCACTCTACAAAAATTTATTTGGGCATAAATTGTGTGTTTTAGCAATATCTACATCTTTTATATAGGAATATATGGTATATCCGTTTCGGTTTACCAGTTATCCAAATTAAACAGGACTATATGGGCTATAGCCAGAAAATTCAAAATATACATTTCATTTGTCATGAAAAAATCTTAAACATAAGGCACTTTAATCAAGATTGTTAGAGCCATTTTCGAGAAAATGTTACATGTAAAGGGTGGTTTAGTGTGGAGGAATTTTCTTCAAAATATTCATGTTACATCCTTAAAAGATATTAAACTTAAATACCAGCTTTGGTTTTTAACCGACTTTTCGTTTTTGAGTTATGCTGTCCACAGACACACTGACACACACAGATATATACATACACACAGACACACACATACACATACATACACACAGAGAGAGAGAGAGAGAGAGAGAGAGAGACCTTTTTCTAAAAAGGCTCTTTTTGGATTCAAGGAGCCTCGAAACATATGTTTCCGGTGAAGTCTCGACGTCTCGACTACTTACTACAGTAGTAGAGAAAGTAAAAAACTTTCCTTATTCATGTTAATTACATAAAGAAAAGATCACATCGCAGTAGTATATTTAACAGTTTTCCTAGTAGAAGCAGATTTCTCCTTTAGTCACCTACCGTAATGTTGGCAACGTAGGTAGTAGTATTATAAAACAATGTCTGAACAATGGGAAATGAATTACGAATGTGATACAGTAAAACACAATTTTCCACTAACTTTTACACTGTTGAGTGCCTTATTTCTCACTTCTCAGTATAGCATACCTTGTCTTAGGTGTATGTATAAGTTGGTACTCTTGATCGACATGTGCTGCCGTGACGAGTACGGGTTTAGTTTGTCGCCTTGCCCCTGCATTGTCCGCTAGTATCCAGAGTGAACGTCCATAATGCTGCCTATTTATGTCAAAGTCTAGGTGACACGGATCCTTAGAATAGCAGGTAATGTAATAGTGGAAACTTAGTACTATGTAGCAGTTTTTTTATAGCGCTTATGATATTCAAAAGATATCAAAGTTACGAAATCCATTAATAATCAAGAATAACATTATATGTATTATGGGATAGGTTTTGCTAGCAAAGGGTTAAGAATATTGTACCACATGTGAAGTTGATGTCAGTCGGGAAATGCATTACCGGGAGTCATTAGCGAACGTACCCAAACAGATGGCCCATTAAGGTAAACGCGATACAATCAGCTTTGCAAGGTCCACCACATTAAGAAAAGGAGCCTCCTATTGTATTTTTAAAAAGTATCGGGAACCCGAGGGGTTTCGCCACAGGGCAAAGTCTTCACTTAATTGAAGAGAGGGCCATTATAGATGTTTTGGGAGGCTGAAAGAATAGTGACTGACGGACGGTAGGTCAGGGAGAGACGTCGTTACGAACGAGATATACATGTGAGCAACACGGTGAAAGTTTGATACGGCAGTTTACAATGAGTTAGCCGAATACCATTTTTCATAACTAATATACTCGTCAACCAGATATACTTATCGTATTCATGACTAATACTTATGCCAACAGTTACGTCAGCCCGCATATTTCTAGCGTTTATTTAAAATTGTTCAGCAAGTCTTAAACGTGTAATAAACAAATAAAGTGTTCTACCAAAACTGCAATGTCGCTCTCTGTAATCACCACGGATCCCAGATGCCGTAGTAGTAAAAGCGGGCGTTAAACACTACAACACACAACACGGATCCCAGAGATTAAGACTTATGTGTGAGCAGCTGTAGGCACCCATAATAAGAAGCAGTCAATTAATCTAGTGACATAAAATTGCTTCAACTAGTAGTTGCTTCCTTCAGCTTCTGTGGACCTTTTTAGGCAACGCATTTTATTGCGCCTTGAGGTATAGTAAGTCAAACTACATTCGGAATACACAAAAACATAGATACGTATCTCTTTCCCTTTTACGGTAGTGCCATGGCAGGTTGCGCTACCCCCTTAGGCACTGCTACTTCTCTGTATTTGTTTATGTAATTTTCGAATTTATTTTCATTGTTTCGTATTTCCCTTCTTTTATTACTCTGCAGGTACATGCCATTAAACTTCAAATAAGCTTCCATTTGAAATTATTTTGAAAATGTCAAGATGCAAGCTGTAAGATAAAGCGTTGATTTTATTATGAAATGCCGCACATGCGCTCGTAGTGTGAGTGGCTCCAGATGACAGCCCAGCCCATACTGCAGCATTAAATATGGGTTCCTCAGAAATATAGTAATCAACAAAAGAGTCGCTAAATTGTTTAATCTTTCGGCATAACGGCTTAACCTCAATCATAACAAACACACACAACAAAATAGGTGTGTTGTGCACTCACATGTCATTCTCTATTCTTACAAACTCTTATTCCTATAAGATAAACTTTTGCAGAAATTGCCTTATTGCTAACTTTCTTGGGGAATACGGGAATACAGTAGGTTTAGAGCGATAGGCAAATCTTTTAAAGCTGGTCCTATATGAGGGCTTTGAAATTCCGTTCTCTTTGCACGGTCAAGAGATAAAAAGGTAAAAAGCGACCTTCCATTTAAAAAACGTTGAAGTATTGGAAAACTCACACACATAACAATGAATATTTGCAAAATGGTTCACTACACAAAAAACAGCATTTGAACATAACTTATGTGTTCTAACGAGAGCTCATTTTTTGCATAGTAAGATTTGGTCTATCTCCTACGGTTTACAGGTTATGCATAAGTCATCAAGAGTAAACAGGGCTGCAAGATCTATAGCCAGAAAATTCAAATATAAATATATATATATATATATATATATATATATATATATAATATCTTAAACATGGCATTTTAATGAAAATCGTTAGAGCCATTTTTGAGGATGTCAACATTTTCCGTGTAAAGGGTAGTATAGGGCAGAGGATTATCTTCAAAATCTTCGTATCGTATCCTTGAAAGATAAACAGCTTTGGTTTTTAACCGACTTTCCGTTTTTGAGTAATGCTGTTCATAGACACATACACACACACACACACACACACACACACACACACACACAGAGAGAGAGAGAGAGAGAGAGAGATCTTTCTAAAAGTGCTTTTTTTTGCATTCAGAAGGCCTCAAAACATATATTTCCGGTGAAATCTCGACATCGAAATTTTGGGTGGAGAGTTTAATAGCAAATAAATAAAATTTTAAAATATGAAAATGCGTAATTAAGCAAAAACAAATTAGAAAATACGAAAGAAAATCACAAATAAAGAAATAGACGGCATATTGTTTCAATGGGTAATACATGCATAATTTCCATCAATTTGTATTGTAAATGAGAACATTTAAATATAATTATGTGGTGGCCATTAATTGCTGCTAGGGTTGGCGGTCACTTGTAGGCACTAGCTAATCTGTGCTCTCCTTTCTCCTGCCTGCAGAGCACAGTCACGTTTCGAACAGGTGCCTCAGGTGTTTTGTAGGCGAGATAATGGGGGAAAAGGGCCGGAAAATTCGTATTCGTTTTAGGATTTAACTGCTTTGTATGGCTCCCTGTAGTGTCTTTTGCAAGCTCTTGATGCCACTCCTCCAGTCTTCATAAGGAAACTATATGCAAATCCTCAACATTTTCGCGAAGATGCATTTATTTGTTAATGATTCTTATGTACTTTACCGAGCGAGATGGCTCGTTGGTAATCTGTGATGCTCGCATTCGGGAGATCGTGGGTTCGATTCCCGCGACCGACCTACCTGATCAATGGGTTTTTTCGGGGGGCTTTCTGGGTCGCCAGGTGAATGCTGGGTAGGTTACTTTCATCCCCCTAATTTCCTCTCCCTCCATTTCACTTCACTAATAATTTCATTTATCCTTTCATCCGTTTGGTATATTTCAGGGTACAAAGTGTCAGCGGGCGTTCGGATGCAGCATGGTGGGACGAAATGCTCTGAGTGACTCCGTTCACTGTCACGGCAGCCGGGCTCCGGATCGTGTTTACACTGAGGCCCTTGAGCCACGGAGGGGCCCCTGCAGGCAGTGCTCTGTAGGAACCGATGAGACCCGTGTACTGACTGGTATCAGGGAAAATGTAGGGACCCTGCCCTCTGCTATATTTACTCTCCTCCTGTCTGGTCTAACCCCTCCCTCCCGAGGGCACAAAAGATCTGAGGTCAAAGTGCTTCAGTGCTCCTCCACGTCTCTCCTTCTCCCTTCTATGTGCCTTCACCTGATCCATCCAAATTTCCTGCAAAGACTTGACGAGTTCATAAAAGCACAAACAGTACCTTTAAGTGGCGCTCACATAAATTTTGATAAGCTTAAGGATTAAATACTGTATACCATTGTTTATAACTAACTTGTTGTTACACCCAAAAATGGCTGTTCCAGAAAAAGGAACCCCCTAATGATTATTTATGACGTATCTTCAGGAATGAAAGAGGAGGATCTGAAGGAGAATATTTTTATTCAAAATTTTGATGGAAAGATCAGTGAGGAGGAATTTAAAAAAGGCTTCAATTTGAAATTTAAAACAGGACCCAGGGAAAGGGCACATGTTCATCATGTCGCTGAGGTTATCCCACAAATTAGGAACATATTGAAGGAACAAGGTAGGATATTTCTGGGCTTCCAATCCTGTACCGTAAAGGATTATATTTCTGTAGCTCGCTGCCTTAAGTGTTATGATTTGGGCCACACTACCAAGGCTTGTAAGTCAAAGAGCTCAAGTTGTGGGCACTGCGGGGAACAAACACATTTACGCAAAGATTGTGAAAAGAGGGATCGCCCTTCCATCTGCATTCCTTGCACAAAAAGGAACAAAACTTGCGGGGGCAAAAATAATTGTCCAACATATAGATTATACTGGGAAAGAACTGTCTCCAGAATAGATTATGGATAATTTAGACCATAAACACAATAATATATATAAGAGAAGATCCAGGCGTAATACCCCCAGTCGTTTAAGACGAAATTTAATTAGAGTCATAAACCACAAATTAAAGCTAAATCAAGGAAAATATTTTGGAACCGAATACGTTGAACCAAATGTAATAATAATAGACAACCAATCATCAGAATATAAAAAAGAATTAAATCAGAAAAATAATAACAATAAATCGGTAGTAAATTTATTAGAAAATGAAAGTAAAAAATTAATAAGTAATCCGGAAGAAAATAAAAATACAAAAAAGACTAAAATAAATGTAAATTATGAGGCAATTACTGGCACGAGTGATGAAGAGGATACTCAGGAACATGGTGATAAGGTAAATCAAAATTTCTTAACAAAACTTTGGAAGTATCGTATGATGAATTTTAAGCAAGCGAAGGAAGATAACCCGGTTTTAGAACCGAAAGCAAGCGATTTGGCCAGCTGTGAAAGTCGGGTCGTTACTCCTGTCCACGCGGAAACAGAGATGCAAGTCAGCAGTAATGCGGCTTTGCTGTACAATGACTTTGACCAGACCCTACAGCTGAGTCGCCTCGAAGAACGAAATAATTTAATGGCAGCATTAAGACATATTATTAGAAAACTACATCAAAACGGGGACAAAATTATCTTTCCAGTACCAGATGCTATTGACCGTATGGAATTAAAAACTCTAAATATAACAACAGATCCAAAAGAGCTTCTTGAGCTTGTTGAAAAGGTATATAGTAGACGCAATGAAAACTTAGATCTAGATGAAGTATATAGGCATTTTGTCTTATGCTACGGCAGATTAGCTTTTGATGGAACGCAAAAATGGCCATATTGCTACGTAGTCACCAGACACGACTCACTAGACTACCCCAAAATATATACACCAAAAACAACCATTTCCCCTATTTTTCCGGCCGAATCAAGCCACAAATCGGAAGATACTTTCTCACACAAAGCCCATCTAACAAAAGAATCATACAAGAAAAATAAACATAATCCACAAAAGTACAGTAAAATACAATCGAAACATAAGAATGATAATATTATTGCTACAGTGACAAAAGAACTTGTTAAACAGGATAAAAATAAAGTACAGATTATTAAGGCAACTTCCACTAAAAAGACAAGCAAAACAAGAAAATCCATTAGGCCCACTAGGGGATATAAATACTTACGCGAGGTGACTGCAATAGTTCCAGACATAACATCAAAGGAGCGCTTTTTCGCAAACAGAGGTTACGTTACGCAAGTCAGACAAGACGGACACGAATCATTTTCAGACAGAGAAGACCCAGACGATCAAAATTGGTCAAATAAATGCGCAGCGCTCGAAAATGGTGATGACTGAACTTAGGAAATTAATTGACGAACTAGATATGGACATTTTATGCCTTCAAGAGCCGTATACCTTTAAAAACAAACTCACGATAACTCCAACTATGGCAAGAGTAATCTGTACTGGCGAAAATCCAATGGCGGCCATTATAATTGTGAATCCAAATTTACAAGTGACCAAAATAACTAATTTTAACGATACGCACAATAACTGTGTTCAGATCAATATGGAAAAGGGGAATTTTATCCTATCTAATCATTACTGCCAGTATAGCCAAGAAATCGACCAATATTTGGATTTAATTAAACAAATACATATCAAATATCGGGATTATGAAACTATTAATACTCTAGACGCTAACGCCAAATCCCATTGGTGGCATAGCGGTACAAAAGATGACAGGGGTGAGAAACTGGAAGATCTCATTTCGGAACTTAATTTATATATTTTTAATAAACCTAATAATCCTCCTACTTTCCAAAATCGTGCAGGAGCAATGTCCAATATTGATATCACTTTAGGAAATAGTAGAATTATACCCAAAATCCAAAACTGGAAAGTTGGACAGGATTACACCTCCAGTGACCACAATTTGATACTATTCAACTATATTATTAAAATTTCAAGATGGGATAGAAGTTATACAGTACCAAGTTTTAATTTTAATGCTGCAAATTGGAAAGACTTCAATAGGACACTACAGAACAGACAACTAGGACATATAGGAGCTGAAGCTAATCACGAAGCGACTAAATTAGAACACATTTTACAATCCACCATGCTTAAATATATTCCTAAAAGGAGACTCAAAAAATTTAAAGATGATGTTTGGACCGATACATTACAAAATTTACGGAGAAAAGCTCGAAAATGTCGGAGAATTTATCAGAAGACTATTGTAATAGAAGAGAGAAATAGAAATTTAGAAATCTATAGGAAAGCCAAAGAAAAATTTAAGAAAGAATTATTTGAAACAGGAAGTAGATCATGGAAAAGTTTTGTTGAAACCAATTCTATGCATAATATATGGGGAGCACCTTATAAAATCACTATGGAAAAAATCAGGAAACCGGAAATTTTAAATACCATTAGAAGGGATGATGGGACTTTAACCCAAAACTGGACCGAAACTACACAGGAACTGTTACAAAAACTACTACCCGACGACAGCCAGGAGACAGACACTGATGAAAACACACAAATTAGAAGAAATTTGGAAGTGCCGTATCCGAATTCTAACGTTATATATCCTTTTGACAAATCGGAAATACGACAGATAATTAGAGTACTAAAAAAGAAAAAAGCAGCAGGACCCGATAACATCAAGAACGAAATTCTTATAAATACTGCAGAATCATTAATCCCAATACTTTGTAATTTATATAATAATTGTTTGTGGCAAGGAAAATTTCCCAACAATTGGAAAGTTGCAAAATTAACTGTTTTGAAGAAAAGTGCTGATAAAGATCCGATGGACTGTAAATCTTACAGACCCATCTGTCTTTTGAATACTATTGGAAAATTTTTTGAAGCTTTAATAAATAAGCGTATTTTGGAATATCGGACACTTATTGGGCTTAATGATGATCAGTACGGTTTCAGGAAAGGGAGATCCACCGAAGACGCAATTAATACCCTTATCACTGCCACCCTAAATTCCAAATCAAAATACGTTATGGCTATTTTCGTGGATATTTCGGCTGCTTTTGATAACGTTTGGTGGCCCCATTTTTTCACTAGGTTTAGAAATTTAAATTATCCCAGAACTTTGTATAACATTTTAGAAGATTACTGTAGAAATAGAAAAGTACAACTTGTTGGTGTGAACCAAATCATTTCAAAAGACATCACCAAGGGATGCCCCCAGGGTTCGATTCTCGGGCCCACTTTTTGGGACATAATTTTGGAAACATTATTAGAACAAATTACTCGTATAAATATCTGTCTTAGGGTAGTGGCATATCCAGATGATATAGTCTTTTTGGTAGAGGGAAGAACTAGGAATATTTTGGAAGAAAAGGCCAACAAATTGTTAATAGAGCTATGCAATTGGTGCCAGGTTGCTAAGATGAAGATTTCATCAGCGAAATCTACATATATGATACTTAAAGGCTCATTTAAGCGAGACCTCATTATTAAATTTGAAAATAACCATATTAAACGTTCAATACAAGTAAAATATCTGGGCATATTTCTGGACGAAAGACTAAATTTCAAATTTCATACTGATTATGTGAGGGTTAAAGCAGAAAAAGTAATGCTGAAACTTTCCCGTTTAGCACAATTTGATTTCAAAATTCCCTTGAACACCATAACCACCTACCATACGAGCATATTTGGAGCCATAGTGACCTATGCAGCATCAACGTGGGCGCACAGAGCCAAGCTTACCACAGTCAAGACCTTACTGAGAAGATCACAGAGGAAGATCCTACTCCGATTTACAGGAGAAGTGAACACAACACCAACCATGGCTTTGCTAGTTATCCTGGGAATTTGGCCTATTGACCTTACCCTACGATACAGGGGTGCATGCTTTTGAATGAAAAAAGGAGATCAAGGAAAAGTTTTTGAAATAATGGATGGTTTTTATTACAAGAAACGAGACGTCAAAAATAAACTATTACAAATCTGGCAAGAAGAGTGGGATTTAATAGAAGAAGGCAGGAGAACTTACTCAATTTTCGGTAACATTAGAGAAAGATTACTAAAGAAGTATAAAAGTTTTAATTATACAAAAGGTACAATACATTTCCTAACCGGGCACGGCCCGTATGGAACCTACTGGCTAAAGATTAATAAACAATTAACCGATATATGTGATATATGCAACATCCAAGACACTCCTGAACATGTTTTCTTTGAATGTCCAAAATATGCACACCTGATAGAAGAACATCGGACACCATTACAAGGACACCAAATCTGCAACATCGTAAGGGATAAGGATTTACTCCACCACCTAGAGACAATGGCTAATACCATCAGCAAATCTGCCATCGAGACCAAAACTCTGCCAAGGCAAATAAATATTCAACATCCGGACCCACTAATAAGACGATCCGAGAGGATACAAAATCAACAGCACAGAAATAACATTGATAGTGGTTTATCTGATACACAAGATGACCAATAAGATATAAATACCGACAATAAAGAAATGTTTGAAATTTTTATGAAAATGAGGTTTTGAAAATGTTTAAATGTTGTATTTTTATGTTAGATGATGTTTTAGTGTATTATCTTAAATATGTGCAATTTTGTTTATATTTAATTGTCATTTTGATTATTATGTCTCGCATTTTATATAATTATGTACGAGTGTATTCGTGTTGTAGTGTAGAGTTTAAATAGTTTCAAATGCTTTCTAAATTTAGGGATCAAAAATTTTTTGTAATATTTAATATATAAATCTGAATTTGAAATTTTAATATTTGATTTAAATTTAATGCAATATTTTATTTTATTAAATAAACTTAAATGTTTTAAAGCATTAGTAGATTAAGAAATTTGAAGGATTTGTTGTTTATTTTGGAGGTCTGAGATTAAGAAATTTGAAGGAATTGTTGTTTATTTTGGAGGTCTGAAGATAATTTGTATTTTTGAGTTATTTAATTGAGGTTCTGAAGATTTTGAATGTTGTAATGTTTGTGTTGTATGATGTTTATGTGTATATTTTTAAATGTGTAATTTGATTATGTTTAATAGTTATTTTGATTATTGTTTATTATATAATTATGCATGAGTGTAATTGAGTTGTAGTGTGGAGTAAAGGAGTGAGTTGGTGCTGAGTACCAGTACCAAGATGGCCGCCGGATTCCGGCGGTCATATTTTGTTTTGTTATGGATCTTTTATATTTGTAGATTTAGTAGTAATTTGTTATTAGTTATTTATTTTATTACTGGATACCAGTAATGTTTTATTTAAAATTTTTTGCTTTTTTATAAATTTTTATTTTGAAAGTTAAGGTTCTTATAAGTTATTTTATAATTTATAAGAGCTTGTGTTTAAAGAGGTGATTTTTTAAAATTTTTATAGATTTTTTATTAAATTTATAAAAGTTTTGAATACGTATGATTAGGGATGAGATGGAAATTTTTAGATTTTATTTTGGTAATTTATTGGTTTTTTTTTTCTTAATTTTAGTTAGAAGAGGTGTGGTTTTAGGATGTTAAAATGTTGTGTTTTAAATTATTTTATTTTTATTTTATTTTGTTAATCTGTAAATTTTGTAAAGTGTATATTTGTTTTATATTTGTAATAAAATAATAAAGATCTGAATATTGACCCCGGTTTAAGAAATTAGGTGCCGGGGTCCAGTATGCAGATTTTTATTTTTATTTTTATTTTTATTTTTATTTTTATATTTTTATTATTTTGTTCCATTTAACTTAAACCGGTAGCAGCAAAATGTGTCCACACTTTTATATAGAGTATTTAAATATACAGCTGACAGACAAAAATAGAAATCACAACCAAGAATTATTTTAAATAATGGTGGTGATGATGGTGATGATCATCATCGTCATTATATCATATTTGTTAAGAACGAACATTTAAGGTGTATAAACTGATTTAAAGTCAACCAAACATTTCATTAAAATGTATCCATAATTTTACGTCACTTTCATATTATCTATAGCTACAGAATTGGTAAGGCTTTTACGTAAATTTAGTGTACATTAAATTAACACCAACTACAGAAAGTTATTCAGAAATAAAATACAAGTTGTGTTACTAGCACCTAAATATAGAGCAAAGAACTGAGATTTTACACAAATATAAAATCAACAAAATATTAAATTTATTTTTTTCTAGCATTTGTAAAGTGTTATATTGTATGTCTTATTTATCGATCACCATACGCTGAAACAGTATTGAATCTGTAACCAAATGCATCCCAGTATTTTGCTTTGTCCATGAAAATTGTGTTTATTCTTGATGATGAAAGGTTCTAATGACCTAGCTGCCGACGGGCCCTTAAACCCTACTCACTCACTCATTTAGATGATGAATGTCGGGAATTTACTCAGCATACCATCTTTTGCCATACCTTATATCAAAGATTAAGAGGTGTAATAAATTCAGGAGTTCGCTGAGGCCGTTAGTATTTGGGTCGCCTTTTCCTGCATGTAAGAGAATCACATGGTAGGTGATGAGGAATTACCCACTCCTCACTTCCACTCTCATAAGCGGAATGCTGCTTTCAGGTGACTTCTGCTCCGGCTGCTCTGGCATGTGATCTTAATTTCTGGGTATGCGTGGGTGTTTGCGAATAAAGCCAGAACTCTCGTTGAAACACTTTTATTCTCACTAAAACAAGAATGCGCTAGATTTGCCGATCGCTATTAGCAAAGTTAAGTCGTTACTGTGTCTTTACTAAGACCGAATATTGTTACTGTTAAATCTAATGTGTCCTCACACTCGAAGATCCGGAATGCAAGTCCCGTGACTGAAGTGCTCGCTCGGAGATCTGGGCGACAAGTGTAGTGACTCGTTACGTCCGGGTTCTGGAGGGCAAGTCGCAACGACCCTCTCTCTCCGGGTTCTGGAGGGCAAGTCTCCCCGACACGCTCTCTCCGGGTTCTGGCAGGCAAGTCTCTGTGCGTCATGACGCTCTCTATACCAGGCAGCCTCAACTCACGTAAATACGGGCAGCGGGCAAAGTCAGCATATCTGTGCGTGCAAGCGGGCATTGTGTTACAGTTGTTTATCTGAGTGCACCAGCAACGGACGTGTGTAACTAGTGTGCAGTGGCGGTTCATGAAGTACAGAAATGGCAACATCTCTAAGTGTGGCTACCTCATCTAATCCTCGCCCATCTTCCCCATATACTTTTTCCTCTGTTTGGGAACAACAGTATCTGTTCATAGACCTAGGGGATGCCGCGAAATGTTTAGTGTGTGGTAAGATTGTTCAAACAATTAAAAAGTATAACCTACAACGACATTACGCTGCTCATAGCAGTGAATACGACGGCTATAATGGAGTGGAACGTGACATGATGATACAGAAACTCAAAGACACTATGGCTACTGACAATGATACGGACCATAAAATAAGTGAATCGGCTGTACGTCTTAGCTATAATAGAATAATTATACAAACTATGGAATCTACATGTTTTCCATTATTTGTCACTCCTTTCGCCGTAGACGTCGAGAACGTTCCTACAGAGTTTCAATTAGAACTTATTGACCTGCAATATGATCGGGAAATGAAGGATTCCTTTGTTCATAAAAGAAACTTGATCGATTGTTATATAAACTTTCCTCAGTCCAGATTTCCACGACTACACAGACAAGCAGCTCACATATTAAGCATATTTGGCTCTACTTACCTCTGTGAACAATTCTTTTCACTAATGAAACACTGTAAACCGAGTCACAGAAGCCATTTATCTGACAGCAACTTGAAATGCAGTCTTCGTCTTTGTACTACAAAGACAATTACACCAAATATTTCACAGATAATAAGGGGGAAAAGGATACAAAAAACTCGACGTCTGAATCAAAATTGAACTCACTTGGAAGTATTAAATATAATATAAGTGACAGATATAAGCTATGAAATGGTATGTTAAATTTGCTCTATTAAGCATCTAGGTAAATATATGTTTATTTCTCTTTGTA
The DNA here is from genome assembly GCA_030765045.1 of Tenodera sinensis. Classification (NCBI taxonomy): domain Eukaryota; kingdom Metazoa; phylum Arthropoda; class Insecta; order Mantodea; family Mantidae; genus Tenodera; species Tenodera sinensis. Next base: position 62,008,613 of record CM060971.1, on the reverse strand, counting down.
TACTCAGTCAACACTCAATAAACGTTCAAAGCTTCCGATGTTGCAAATCTTAGTTATTCCGCCACTGACTGTTTTTCTATCTCCGTTGACCTTCATTTCTGCCCGCTTCCACACGCTCGGGCATCGGGCTATAAGATATGACGTCACAGTGCATCGAGTTGAGGCTGCCTGCTCTATACCTTTCACTTCCTAATTAGCAACAGGGTTTCGCCGAAACGTCCCTGCTCAACACACCTGTACTACCGATTTCCAGGAAAACTGGTCTTACCAGGCCTCGCTTGACTACCTGAAGCTCGCCCCTAATGACTTGTCTGTAATATTTCGTGCCTTTTGACAATTTTAACCACAACTAATACTCTCAGATCTCGTACCTTTATACATGTAATGATTTTAACATTTTCTGATTATTTAATCCCGCCATGTGATGCAGTATTATATCCATAATTATGGCATTCACAATTTCGGCTTCTTAGGGTAGCCGCTTGCTCTGATTAAAATAACAGTGTTAGCGATAGTACAGAATAATGCGAAATAACACGGTTGTTGGGGGACATGCTTTACTCCCGCGTAGGATTGCCAGGTTTTGTTTAAGAAAAAAAACGAAAGATTTTTCTTTACGGGGGGGGGGGGGGGAGGGAGAAAAAGCGAAGCCATTTCCACACTTGCAGTCCCTTAACATAAGCACAGAAATGAATAAATATTGTTACAATATTGGATGCACTCTTAAAGGAGTTTGTTGGAAGATATTCAGATTTGAAAGCTCTCAAATCCAAACTGGATCTCCTTTCCTTGCCCTAATCTGTTGATCCCGAGGATGTTCCAGTTGAATGTCAACTAAAATTTACTGATTTATGTTGTGATTCAGATCTTAAAAAGGCATATAGTGATAATAATATTGTCAGTTTTTACCCTTGATCCAGAATTTTGCAAATTTTCTGCAGAAAGTATGTGTGAGTTTCTTAGTACATATACCTGCAAATGTTTTCTTTAATAAACTTGAAGTGCCGTCTAAGAGCGAAGTTGACTGATGATAGCGTTACGTCTGCCTTGAGGCTTGCCTCTGTGATGGCCATGGTCGCGAAATTACGATTCGGTTGACATGACTGGTTCAAGCTATCAATTGTGGTACCTTCTGTATAAATGGTGTATGAACACTTTAGCTTAAACCCAGCTTACTGTTTGTAAATCTGGGTTGTGTGCTACGAAGGATATGCCGGTTGATGCGTTGAATTCGAGCGGAATTCGCCCAATAGAGTGCCAGAGCTAAAGTTAAAAGTTCTGGTGTTCCTATTAGTATCGTTTTCGGGAGCATACAGTCATTGATGGTTCTGATTTAATTTCCACGAATGGTGAGGCATCTGCCAGATTTGATATGCTACTTACCTGAACTTGGGCGTGGCGGATTGTGTCAGCACTCTAATGCACCATGGGTTTGCACATCTAATATCCCCTTTCCAATCTATCATCCATCTCTTTTTTATCGGGCTTTTTCTCGTGCGCACGGATACCATCTCGCTGTTTCCAATAATGCCTGCTACAAAAAGTCCTTATTTTTGTGGAGAACAAAACAATCTCACTAAATAAGAGAATCTAATTCATGCACATTCAAAGAAAAAACAGTAGTTCGATTTTACAACTCCTTTGTTACACAAAATCTTGAATATTCATTTATTGTTTGGGATACTAACACCAAAAAATACGCCATTTTAATAGAAAAGGTACATTAAAATGTTTTAAAACATTTACTATTTAAAAGAACTGGATATTAACCTAAGTACACAAATTACAAAGCTTTTTTAAAAATACTTAAATATAAAGCTTTAAGCGCTAGAAGAGACACTGTAGGATTAATATTTTGTATAACGTCTTACACTCAATTATTGATGATAATGGAATTATTGCAAGTATATTTGTGTTATGTGTCAAACAAAATAAGTATATTCAAGAAATTATTTTTCACCTCAAGAGCATATACCGAAATCCATAAAAAGTCAGCGCTAAATAGTTTCATATTTATATAACGGTCTTCACTATTTTAATGTACACGTATTCAATATGTTTGAAACTCGGTTCAAAAATGCTATGGTGAATAACTTATGCTTACATGGACTACTATGAAGTTTTAAAGTTAGAACTGATTGTATAACGTTATTGTTATTTTCTATTATTGCTATTTTTCCTCTTTTTCTTTTTTCCTTCATAACTTTTATTTTATATATCATTTTGTTTGTTTTATGCCTCTAAGTTAGATTTAGAAATTATAGTCTATAAATGTACTTCATAATGAACATTGTAATGCCTGTTATCTTCATAATGAATAAATAGATCGCTGCATATTTATACTTCTGTTTAGCAAGTACATAGATCATGGAGTATAATACTCCTTTTATTATTCAATCATAGTTACTTACATAAAATAGTTCCATTGTAGACAATGGCCACTGTTCTCCGAGGTTACACATTTGCTATGTTAGTTGTCCTTTGGCAGTCTAATTAGTTTCCGAGTACACGTGAGATGTTAAGAAGTCTGCTCTCCTCAGAAACAACATGTTGCATGTTCCATCAGATTGCATCTGTGTAGGTCACATTTTTTTTTTCATCCCCAACAACAATGTATATCTCGGAAATGGTTACCGTGTGCTTTAATAAGATGTACATTTTTTGAGTATCTAGTAAGCTTTTGTCTCTCTTACGGTTTGCCAGTATTGCAATTATTCAAAATGTAGAGGACTTCTGAGATTATTCTCACAAACTTCAAAAGATGTATTTCATTATCATGAAAATATCTTAATCACGTGGTATTTTAAAAAATGCTCACAGGCATTATTGACAACATTTAAAGTTTTGAAAAATGTTCCATACAAAGTGTAGTATGTGATAGGATTTTCTTGACAGCATTCTACAGACTTGGAAGCCGCTGAACTGTATACCAAATGAGCTAACGGTATGTGCAACAACTGTAGATAAGTCGGAGGCCGCTGTGTGTCAGTTCATTTTAACTAAGACACAATGTTCAGGTCAGTTATAAGTTGCAAAGCCTCATTTATGTGTAAATTTATGATGAACTAATTGCATGAAAATATTTTTAGTTTGATATTCCTATAACTGTAAATGTCGTGCAATTTGAATATATGGTTATGTGCTTTGTTCATATACAAGATAGTTTAATTTTGTTGACCCTGCATATTTTATTTTCACGGGTATCAGAGCCTAACAGTGCACTTAGAAAGTAATCTAATCTTATAAGCCTTTAGTAGAAAGATTAAATACCAGATCTCAAACTTCTAGTTATATTCACTTCTTAGATATGAATGTATTCGTTTACAATCTAATGTAATTTCTCTACCACCCATAGTAAGTAGGGGAAATATTCTACTCAACCCAAAATTCCCATGTCGAGATTTTTATGTTTTGAGGCCCCTGAATAAAAAAGAGCATTTTTAGAAAAAGGTTCGCACACGTGTTCGCACTGTCAGACTGTGAACATCATAACTCAAAAACGAAAAGCGCTTAAAAACCAAAGCTGATATTTAAGTTTAATATATTTCAAGCATGCGACACGAAGATTTTGAAGAAACTTTCTCCGCCCTAAACTACCCTTTACACGAATAATTTCTCAAAAAGTATTAGTTTCTCAAAAATGAATCTAACGATTTTCATTAAAATGCCATATGCTTGGGATATTTTTATTGCAAATGAAAAGTATATTTTGAATTTTCTAGCTACACCTCATGCAGTCGTGTTTAACCTTGATAACTTTTGCATAACTTGCCATAACCTCAAGATATAGACCAAATCTTACTACAAAAAAAACTTTAGATCTCGCTAAAACACAATTTTATTTTTTTATTTTTTTTTATTTATTTATTTATTTTTTTATTAATTTTATTTATTTTTTTTTTTTTTTTTTTTTTTTTTTTTTTTTTTTTTTGTGGAGTAAACCATTTCTGAGATATTCCTTATTATCTAAGTGAGTTTCGCAATACTTTGCTGAAATAGAACGTCGTTATTCACCTTTTATCTCTTGGCCTTGCAAAGAGAACGGAATTTCAAAGCCTGCATATAGTGACCAGCTTTAAAAGATTTAACTATCGCTCAGAGCCTACTATATTCCCATATTCCCCTTGCACCTATGCGCCTACAAGAAAATCAGCAATATGATAATTTCTGCAAATGTTTATCTCGACTAACATGAAGATAGAGGGATGAAAGTTTGTAAAAATAGTTAGTAGAGGAGTAGAAAAAGTCATGTGAGTGCAACACTTATACTTAACATTTTCCACGTGTCAGTCACTAAGCGTCCATTGTCTAAGGTGTTTCGCAATGCACCGGGACCACAACAGCACGTAGCACCATGAAGGATGCAAGGACACGGCTCTTGCACATATTCATATCCACGTGTAGGGAGGAACAAACCCATAGTCAAGCCAATCAATTTGCAAAAGTACTAAAGCGTCCATGTTCCATTACTCATTTTTCTGTGCATCCAGAGAGAGTTGGACGAATTAGATTAAGTCGTTCTGTCTAGCTGTTATTAACGGCCAGTGGGGATACGGCAGGGCTGATCTCCGCTTGGAATCTCTCCATTAACCCTACATGGGAGCTGAACCCCCGCAAAAGTAACTGTTTTAAAATTGGATTACTCATGCGTCCTCCCCACTCCTATTTTCAAACGATTCCCGAACAACCTTTTTGATCTGTTGAAATATATCTGTCGTGTTTTCCTCGCTGGGACACTGAAATATTCTAGCGAAGCTTTGAGCGTGATAGATAAACCGTTAAGTGAGGGGAGGAATATGCAGTTTAAAAATTCCTAAACGACCCTGATTAGAGCGTATACATCATGCAGCAGGAGGGTAGCTACCCCAACTGCGTAATTTCCTACCCCTATGCACTGACACAAGAAAGCACCATTCAATCCGGTTTCCACTTACTACAACTATTATTATTATTATTATTATTATTATTATTATTATTATTATTATTATTATTATTATTATTATTATTATTATTATTATTATTATTATTATTATTATTATTATTATTATTATTATTATTATTATTATTATTATTATTATTATTATTATTATTATTATTATTATTATTATTATTATTATTATTATTATTATTATTATTATTATTATTATTATTATTATTATTATTACTTTCATATTTATAGTCATCTTATGGTTGCTATGATGCTATATTTCTTAAGCAGATAATTTTATTAAATATTTTAGACACTCCAAAAGCGAGTCTTAATTTTCCTCCGGATCCATTTTCAATTTGGGGTCATTTCCTTTGAAACATATTTACTTTTAGAGAAGATTTTATTGACTACTTTATAAAAATAATCAGGATTATAAGCATCTTGTTTAAGCTTTTCAATAACAAACATGTTTTATACCGGGCTGTATTTCGTTTATTTTCCGATAACTTTAATTTATTATCCTCTTAAGAGTCGCTGGTGAGAACGTTAAAGTAACTGGCAAAAATTTGCATCTAAAGGACGAATTTGAATAAACAAACACTAAAACCTAACCAGAAAATGAATTAGCTTTTAGGAAAAGAGGCACGTTTAAATTTTAAAACTCTATTCATGTGTATGAAAATTAATTTGTTTCAGTACCTACACTATCCGGGCCTAATGACCTAGTTGTCGACGGGCCCTTAAACCTCACCTACTCACTCACCCCTACACTATCATAAGCCATCTCCCTACAAACACTAAACTGTATTGCTACACAAGAAATATTTTATAGAATGTTTGACATTTTTTACAGCTTAGTCCTCTTTTTACAGATAAACGTTTGAAATAACTAACGCTTTCATTGCACATTTCATTATAGGAGGCTGAAGCAACAGTCAAATCCTTAAAGATTGTCCTGTTATGTTTTTCATGGCATCAAGAAAAACGAATGAAAGGGATATTGTTGGAAAATAAGAAGAAATAGGGACGGACGTCTCGAAAATGGTTGGTGCCGTATTCAAATTCTGTATTTCAACTAAATCTACGTTTTGGGGAAAATAAATATTTATATCTTGTAGTTTAGCAATTATACAACATTAAATATAACTCATTCAGTTTAAAGAGAACTCACAGGCAATTTGCAGAAAATTTAAGATATGTATTTTATTTGTCATTTAAATATCTATAAATATACAGTAGTCTAATCAAAATCATTACAGTCATCTTAAAAATTAAAAATATGGAAAACCTTTATTGTCAGGGGCTTTTCAAGGCTGAGTAGATTATCCCAAACTATTCGGGTCGCATCCTTGAAAGACGCTAATCTTTACCACCAAGTTTTGTATTTGTACAAATGTTCGTTTTTAAGTTACATATGTTATTCACCACACAATATATTAAAGATCAAGAAGTTCCCCTTTGGAACGTGGAGTAGATCCAAATAGATCATCAGAATTAAATTTCTCCCTCGCTTCTTTTTGATTTCCATTGCGTTTTAATTTTTTACTTGAAATTGATTTAATTCTACTCATAAATATTTATCTCTCTCAATCATACATTCATACATAACACACACGCATTTAGAGATCCCCTTTTAAGAAAAATTTTTAGGGTTTAAAAGACTTGAAAAAATATTTCTAATAAATTCTATATAGAATTTTGGGATGGAATGCAATAGCTTACCTACCTAACTTTGTGTATTATTTTTAGGTGATAGTAGCATACAAACATTTGTTGCATCTGTAAATTGATAGTAATCAAATATTTCATTACACTGGTTCATCGGTCTCCCTTTATGTAAACAATGTGCATAAAATGTTACACTGGGTTCCATATCAATATCAGTTATGTACAAAATGAATAAACAAATGTTGCAAATATATTCCCTGTGGAAACTTGTCAGATAAACAAACAAAAACATATCGATACAATGCATTATTTATATAGTGTCCGCTTTTCCGACATTATGCCTCCCATCAGAAAACCAGTATTGCGTGGTAAATTCAGGATTGATAAGCTGTTTTAATTTAAACGCTAGTTACAAAGTAATACTCGAATGAGTTTTAAATTATGTGCATTGGGTAATACTAACCAGTATTTGATTGATTTTGCTGCACTAGAGAAAATTAAACAGAAATAGATCAAAGCGTTAAATTAAATGTTAAATTAAATTATTTACGTAAATATACCCCAAATATGTGTATTCTGTAAGGCGATTTCTTTATGACGGAGACATAGTAAGATTGGAATTTAAACACGAATAAGAAAATATCGCTTTTGTTCCAGCCAGTGTATAAATTACATTGTTTTAACTATTGGAATGTATCTATGATCCGTTTCCTAGCAAACATTAAAGCAGATTCAAAGTAAAACGGCAGGGTTCACCATATTGCATATACAACCACATAGTTACTCGAGAGACAGATTGTACAATTTTATTAAACGGGTGAGACACAGTAGAGCAGTTATTTTGGGGTACTCAAATAAAACTTTTTGCGTGTACTCCAAAACTGATTTTGCATCCAAGTCATACAAAAGTGAAATTTGTCAAGGTTAAAACTGTCCCTCTTTAACGGTAGTGATAAATCGAACATGTATACATAATCGTGTTTTGAGGTGTTTGGAAATGACAGAACCAGCTTTCAATTTTCCTCTTTAACACTATTTTAATTACAAAAGGCCATCTTTTGCCTTTTCTAAATGAACTATTTTGAATTTTTCTGTTATCTTCAAGGAACTATAGATGACAGACACCAACTCTACGTTGAGACGTGACCACCTTACTGTAACCTATAAAGGGTTCAGCATTTCCTTTTGAAATTGAATTCCCCATTATTTAGCAGTGGCGGCTCGCAGTCAAAATTTTAAGGTAGGCAAAGTGTAACAGTAACAGTAACAACAACAAACAACAATAATAATAATAATAATAATAATAATAATAATAATAATAATAATAATAATAATAATAATAATAATAATAATAATAATAATAATAATAATAATAATAATAATAATAATAATAATAATAATAATAATAATAATAATAATAATAATAATAATAATAATAATAATAATAATAATAATAAACCCCGTTTATCCGAAATATATGGGGGCGAAGTCTTTGCGGATGACGCAAACAATATATTGTTTGGTTGTTTAATAAGAGCAGAGTGAATGAGTGTGACTTACGGACGAATTACCACCAAAACTAAAATCACGAGTGTCGGCAGACTTTTTTCCGGGGGGAGGGGCACATGTTGGAAATTTGCAATCATATAATATTAAAGCATTATTTTACTGTCAAAATTTATAGTATTTGTTGCAGATAACCGTATTAATTTGTGCTAAACAAAAATTGTTCTTTACATCAAAATTAAAATAATAGTTTAAAAGTCAGTAACTGACTGCACATTAAGTTCACCAACTTCCAAGGGGGGGGGGGTCGTGGCCCCCCTTGCTCCCGTTTCGCGACGCCCATGACTAAAATAGATTAAGAAATTGAAAAATTGTCTGACTGCAGCTTTGTGTTAAATAGCTAAAACACTCCCCTTTTCATTGTCAGTGCGCCGCGAAAGCGAAATTTGTAATAGTTCACTAATTAAGTCGGTCATACTGGTATTACACAGAGATAACGACAGATTCAGATCTCTGAGGTCTTCGTTCGTGGAGTATGGCTGTTCGGAAAATGTCGCATAAATTCGTATTTGGGCAGGCAAGTGTTCGGACTGCTGGCAGACGCGTCTACGCATGCTCGGAGTGCATATACAGACCGAATGTTTCCTTTTCCCTGTTCAAGGGCCTCGTACTGAGGAAATGGGGGCGGGCAGGCAGAGGTTAAGCTAGCCTGCTCTCCACTACCCAGGTTCCATGCGTATCATTTCTGCCGCGCGTTTCAAACACGCAGCGCAGTTTTGATGAATCGGAATTGAGATTAAAGGATTTAACCATGCGCTGGTCATTATAACCGAGAAAACTTTTCTTGAGCTGCAATTTAGGGGAAAATGACGGTTCAAATGATAAAATGCAGAATCATACTTAAACATTATTTGTTGATGTATTACGATAGGGTAGGCAGTGCCTACCCTGCCTACCCTGAGAAGCCGCGCCTGTTATTTAGAAGTATTGACAAATAGTAATGCTCAGCTGTGTCGTTTGTATATTACTGAATGTGGTGCCCATATGTTTTAAACTGATGGAATTGGTCTCAGGCATGCGAAAAGACAATCACGAAAAAGATATTTTGTTAATCACACAAGTGTTAGCGACAAAGCACAAATCTGCCTTCGTTTCAAAGAATGATGATAGTAAAATAAGCCTACTTTCAACAGTGTTGCCATATTAGCAGATAGTCACAGATTTTATTAGATTTGTGTAAGTCATTAGTAGGTGACGAAAAGTCTAATAGAAGAATATTTAGAACAATAATTTGTAGTAATCTATAACAATAAACCATGTGTAATTACTATGAAATTAAACCAAGATTTGGTTATTAAGTATGTTATGTCTGTGAACTTTCAAAATTTAAATTGCTTTTAATAAATTTACATTGCCTTTTCTTGTCTACACGGTGTATCGCACTATACTCAAAAGTTCGATATTGAAATTTCACTAGAAATGCAAGTTTCCAGGTCTCCTAACCACAAATTTTAGAAAAAGCCTGTGTGTGTATCCTAACGGTAACTGCATGCACATATGTATGAGAGAGAGAGAGAAAGTGTGGTGTGTGTATGGGAGAGAGAGAGAGAGAGAGAGAGAGAGAGAGAGAGAACAGCACAACTCAAAAACTAACAAACACCAAATGTCACAATTAAGTTCAGCACCTTCCAAGGATAAATCACGATTTTCAGAAAATTTCCTTCGCAAACTGCTCTTCACATGCAAAGATTTACAAACATTTGGCCTTCTCAAAAATGGCTCTCATGGTTTTGATTAAAATACAATATGTGTAAGATACACATTTCATGATAAATGAAATGTATATCTAGTAATCTCTGAAGACTTCTTCATTCTGAATGAGTTTTGGATAACTTTTAAACCGTAAGACATAGGCAAAATCTTACAGTACAAAAATTTATATTTCTTAAAGCAGATAATGTATGTCAAATAAATTTTTTATGGGGATAACCAGTTTTCGAATATTTCTTGTTTTCCTTTACATGTTGTAATACTTTTAAATACTTCTCTCAATTCGGCAGCAATTATTCGTTCGTATGTCTTGGGCATACAAAGACAACAGAATTTCAAAAGCCATCACATAGCGACCAGCTCTTAAAAGATATATCACTTAGATACTTACTGTATTATCCTATTCCCATTGTTACAGAATATGTAACAAAACCATTTTACAAACTTTTATCTCGATTAACATGAATTGATAGAACAAGAAATGTTTTAAGAATAGTTCGTTCAAGAGTGAATAGAGAAAGTGAATAGAGTGAATGCACAAATCAGATTTTTTAAAGTCCTGGCTGTGCATATTGAATAGAATGCAACCACATAGCGACCCACTCTTAAAAGATTTTACTATACTTAAGCTTCCTGTTGTCATTGTACGTACAAGGAAATGTATTACAAAAACATTTCCGCAAACTTTTATCTATTAAAACGAAGTAGATGGTCGAGAAGGCCGCATAACTGGCCGGGGAGGGGGGGGGGGGTTCGGGCCACCCATATCTCATCCTCCAATACTGCATCTCACTAATGACGCCTGTACTGGGCAGAGGTGGGGGACGCAGCGGCTGGACGGCAAGCCTTGACCCTTCATTGGCTGTTGCGCTGGGGTTTAGTTTTAGATAGAAGAATGAGGTCGGTCTGGATAGTTCAGTTGGTTAGGCGCTGGTCTACTGATTCCAAGGTTTGCCTAATAAGGATTGGCGAAAACGCTGAGCTCCTTACAGTCCTTCCAAGAGTAGTTTGGAAGTCCAAAATGTTTCGCCAAATATCCATATTTGGACCACCCATCAGCAGTGCCCAACGGTAGCTGCACGCTGAAATTAACAACCGATGAGGAGCATAAATATATGCTACCTCCTAACAACCCTCAATCCTCATTCTTCACCAGCCATCCTATAACATCCTAATCCCGTCATACAGTGGTTAAGCCCTAAAAGGGCAGGTACACGAATGACACACCTCGGGCTGTTCTCAGCCTGCCATCTGGTAGTCTAGTCTAGTCTATCTCCGAGCCACAACCAAGCCTTATCCAAGACTCGAACTCTGGCATCCCAGGTTAGAAGCCTTTATTCTCACACCCTAGTGCGTGAAACTTTAAACGATCCTATGAAGGTAACTTATACTTAAACTAAACCGAGCGCCACCGTAACTTGTGCAATTCGCAATACAGGAGATCCAGAGTTCGATCTCCGGTAACCGCGCACTCTGACTTGGGTTTCCGTGGTTTCCCATTGTCACTTAACTGAATGTTGGGGTGCTTAACATCATATCACGGTTTTCTTTCCACCATTTTCCTTCATTCCATCACCCTATCATTTTTTGAGATGCACTTTCAGGTGAGTGTTGCTGGCAGTGCCGGGCAGATGACGTGGATGCCTGCGCACGGTAACTGCTGTTCTCTCACTAGGTGGCGTTTGGGCGGCCTTGTCCTCCGTCGGGGCGTGTGGGCACGCCTGTAGGACACCGGAAATGGCTGCCCGGCGAGATCTGACGCCGGGATGAAGAGATCTCAGCACTTGTTAGGTTCTTCGTGTCACTGTGGCACCTCTGGCTGCGACCCTGTGGCGCTCTGAGGTTCCCTCACATCATCGCTGCCTCCTGGGGGTGTGAGCCACAATAGAGTCACGTTGTTCGAGGTGCGTGAGGTGTCACTCTCTGTGTACACCCTATATACTTATCGCATATACACATATTAAAAGGCACTTGTTTACAATATTTAGCAATTTTAGCATTAGCAAGTATACCTCGACGGTATTCAGATTACCTATTTTATCCACAGTAATTATTTGATGCGGCAGTTCGGGTGATGAGTTACAGTTCGTGTTACACTTAAATTCCAGCCCACTTTTGAATAACCCCGTAAAGCTATTGCTCCACAATACGGAGGTATACAAGGTCGTTACTTGCTAGGAAATTTCCTATAATTGTGTCCAATCCCCTCCTGAAATTCGCAACCAGGCGTAAAAACAAACGAGCGTGAAACGTCCCATTCCCCCTCCACGGTGCTTCCCAGTTCTGCAAACCACAAACATTATCCATATGCGCTGTAAATTGATTAATAAGAAGCAAAGCAACTGCCGCTAGCTTGTTACTAAATGGAGAATAATATCAGATTACCTGCTCACAATTATTCCATGTATACGCAGCAACGATGTAAATGTGAATTCTCTAAAAACGCTCCTGGTACGAAAAACAACAGTGTTTAATTCCCACAAGGTTTCTTGCTAAGATTACTGGAATCGCTATGTTATAGGACAATCCAAGCTGAAAACTATGTCTATCTTGAACACCTTAAAAGTAAATAAACTTTTGAATGTAATTGGCATTATGTTTGTACCCATTACAGTTTCATTTAAATTCTGTGGGTTATTATCAATAAAGGCTTTTCCTTAATGAGCTTTTACCCCTACAGAACGTATATGAAAATTGGTATACCAAAATAAAATGCCGAACTAGATTACGCAATGATTATATGCTACCAAAGGTTTAAGACAAGGCTGCTCCGTGGCACCTACTTATTTAAAATATACCCTCAAAATGTCTTACAGATCAGTAAAACTAAATGATCCCAAATGGGATTATTATTAACAGATAAAACCATTTGTTCACTATTATTAGCAGACGACCAACTGGCAGTGGCACGAGGTTCTCACGGCATGTGTTTTTGTGTTTCAAAAGTGGAGTTAAGTTTTTTATTATTAACATTGCAAGCATAGAGCTTGCAACCTCCACTTAACTAGTGGATAGAGAAATGAGCTTTTGTAAGAATAGTTTGTGAGTGAATGAGTAGAGAAAACTGTGTGAATTCTTGTGTAATAAACACACCATAGGTAAATTTCATTTCACAGTCTTCTTGAACCTTCTAGTGAGAGGGCACTTAATATAATTGTTTGAACTGACTATTTATAGAAACATTCTTTGTTGATCAGAAGCACGTTAAATAAAACTATGGCTGGATGGTAATAAATGTAAACTTAATTGTATGGTCTATACAGTGAAATAAAAAATAAAGGAAGTTAGTATGTGTCACTTTATCACAAAGTTGAACTGGGTAACAACGTTCGATATTACGCACCAATGCTCATGCTCATCACCCTTTCAGCCATCTGCCAATGACTTTGCATGGAAAAGTCGATCAGTAATTATTATGTTTGAGAGATTTGGTAAGCATTTCTACGTTTGTTGTAATGATGCATTGTATAATCGCTGTGGACCAGATTGAATGACGTTTTAAAATTGAGGAAGAAAACAAATGACTGCTACCTACATACACTGAGAAATCAGAAGATTCAAGGCACTCATGATAATCTGACTAAACTGTTAACAACCAGAATCAGGTTACGCAAAGAGGAAAAGGAGCTTTAGCTTAAAAGAGGATTATGTCAGGGAAGATAATTTATCATTGAAATATTAGCTTATTAAAAGCATCCTCCAAAGAATGAAAACAGAAAGACTCTGTACTACTGAGCTACGTTCAATTTGTATGAAGGGGGCGCTAAACAATTTTAGAATGTCATGTTGCTAAAGACAAATGAAATGTATTTATATCTGCCAGCTACTTTGTTTTGTGAGTTGATTCCCGTGTAGTTTGTTCGATTTACTCAATTTTGATTATCGTTATTTAAATATTGTGACAAATGAAAAAAATCAGCCCAGTTACTTTTCTATTCCTTATTATCTCCAAATATTTTACCACAAATACACAGATTTCTTCTCGTCGTTAACACGTGTACAATCTTTCGGGCTATCGCAACTCACAATGTTCACTTATCATAACCTCGCTCAATTCTTTTGGTGTCTTACTTCACTTTCTCTGTTCATCATGCACTAACTCCGACTATGTAATCACTCGCAACTCTCGCTGAATCTTCATTAGTACCAACACGACGACACACACGCACAGCTGCCTTGCACTCACTGACACATTGACCGATTCGTGTTTGTAACTGTAACTCTAAAAAACTCACTCCAACTGTTGTTCTCTAGCCTCCTTGTGGGGATGACGTCACACGGATCTTTCTCGAGTTCCACATGCACACGCAGCGGAAATGATGCAGCTAGAAGTCGCGCGAAAGTTCTCGAAACCCTTTTTGTTTCTGCCGCTTTGATTGTTGAGAGTCACGTACACACAGCAGTCGTGCGAGGCAGGCTCGCCTTGAGCGTCTTTGTCTGTTCGCCGGCCCGGCATGTGGTGTGAAGTAGCTTGGTCCCGTGCGTCCTTTGCGATGTCCCGAGTCCGACATCATAATATTTTGTGTTCACCTAAAAATAAATTTGACTAGTGAACAGTTAAAGATGTGAAGATCGGCCTGGAAATGCATTTGCCAAAAAATTCCCATCTAAGCTAGCAATTTATAACTGATACAACAAATTCAAAAGATACCGGGATTTTAAGCGATCCATTTGGTGAAGGATGCCCAGGAACTTCTGTTACGGATATAAATATTGCCGCTGTTCAAACTGTGCCTGAAAAAGATCGATGGACATCTTATTAATTTAGTCGGGTCTTATAGAGAATTGGTATGAGTCAAATTCAAAATACCGTATAAGAAAACTGCCTCAGGACTTCCTCCTCACTGACTCCAAAGATAGTAATTTCTTAGAATAACTTCATTCCAAACTCTTTCTTAACTCCTTGACTATGATTATTGTATTTAGCTTGTTCAATACCTTGTTATCATTGCATAGCCAAATTGTATTCTTGATATCCCATGCTTGTAATATTGCTCAATTGTTAACATTATGTTCTTGTTAACTATTGCACGTGTTAGAGGCAATGTCCTTGTAATATTTTATTATTAACCTAATTTATCACTGGCTTGTATAGCAAGTTTGCTGATCGGCCAAATAAATATATTAAAAAATAATTTATATCAATAGTTAGAGTTGTTTCCCTGGTGCACTTTGAGACTTTCTGCAACTGCCTATTCGACTTGCAGATGTCCTGCCGATCGATAAAACTGTAAGAGCGGAGCGCTGAGGATCAAGTAGTGGTACCCCTTAAATATTACATTGTCGTCGTCATCATCATCATCGGTAATGAATTTATTGCTATGATCCTGAAAAGAGAAGTAAATTGGCTGAATGGGTCTTTCGAACGGAACGTAAGCCTACAAACGCCTGACGAATTCGTAGCACTGGTTTTTCTTTTTTTGCCTAAAACGAGCCGCATTGCACTTGAAGATGGACATGCCGTTACTACTGGTCACTACACAAATGTCTCTTTGGAAATATTGGCGAAAAATACCCAAAAGGAACACAATTTTACATTCATAACAACGCATCATTGTATGCAGCAAAACTAACAACTGAATATCTGAATATCCTAAGGTCAGCACAATAGACTCCCCGCCAAACAGCCCTGCCCTAGCATCTTGTGGTTTCTTTTTGTTTCCAAAATTTAAATGTAAAATACATGAAATGACTTCATCATCGAATAAAGCAGTGGAACATTATAAAAACCTAGTTTCTAAAGTGTCACAGGAAGACTGGCATTATTGCTTTAAGGACTGGATTCATCGAATGCAAAACTGTATTGACGTTTTAAATGCTGTTTTGCTTGACTGAAATATGTATATTTAGAAGCATTGTCAATTGTACGTTGTCAAATTACATAACGAGAAAAGTAGCAATGCGTTTCCAAGTAAAGTGTTACATTTCTCCGAAGTATCCTGTGAAGGTAAGACCTAAGAATCTATATTTTGCAGTCTACAGTAGGGCTAGTTGAGGAGCCTCCAGCCCAGCGCCCAAAGAGTGTTTCATGGCGTTTAAGTCCCACCTAAAGCATTTCTGTTTCTGTATGCGCGAATATGTGTATTTAGTATGAGTGCGGATAAAATAAGTCAGTCACAAGAGAAAAGCGAATAACAAAAGTTTTGATAAACAATCAAAATAATAGGAAGCACATAAACAAAACAAGAACGAAAGAATTGCGGAAAATCTGCAAAAAAGTAAATGTTACATTCGCACGACTTTCACGGTTGTTTTACAAACTACTCTTATAAAAGCTCATTCTTTTGTCCACTTCTTGGCCACTGATATAAACCTTTCATTAAACATTTATGCATTTCGTTGTAGGCAATTAAACGCATACAGGAGGTTAAAACAATAGTCAGGTTTTGAAAAAGCGGATTGCTATTTCAATGGATTTGAATGTCCATGCTCCTTGCATAAAACTAGAAAAAAGGAATAGCCACTTCAATAAAAATATTTACTAAGTATTCTAAAATCCAATCAATTACAAGGAATGTCTCTGGTATAGTTAACCCCACAAAAAACTATATTTGACATAAATGTTCTCTTTGACGAGTCTACGTACTTTTTTACTCCCCATTGATTTCTTTCTGCCTCTTACCGTAAGTAATACATACCGAAATAATTCAGAATGAATAGAACTTTACTATTTGTTATGAACATGTGTTTAACGTATTTATATTTTAATAGAAATGGTTAGAGGCTTTTCTGACGAAATAAAAAGTAAATAAAATGTCCCGTGTAAAGAGCATCTACGGCGACATGTCGGTATTGAGTTGTTAGGTTAAATACTAGACATTCCCCATTTACTGTTGTAGGCGGTAAAGACAGTAAAAAGCAGAATTTGGCTTAAATAAACCTCCTGCCTTATCAGAAATTGTTAAACTGATTAAACCTCTTCTACTTAGGCAAATAAAACGAAAGGGGGCAGAGGTTTAATTATTCTCAAAATAGCACTGCCTACTGTTTTTTAAACTTGAAAGTTGATCCCTGCATTAAGGCGTAAGCTGTATCTCTGAGACTGGTATCAGCCTGAGGTTCGAGTAAAACAAATGCAGTGCACATAAATATCAAATGAGATAAACTGGCACAGCGGCGCTGACAAGAGTGCGGTTTTTATTTGACTACAAAGCTCAAGCAGAATTATCGAATTCCCTTTGCACTACGCTCCCCCAAATGCATTCGTATGGGGGCACCCGCACTCTAGAGATCTTATCATAAATGCACAATACAGGCAGAAGATTATTTAGTATTCACTGTAAAGTGTTTCTGTCAGTGATGTTCCATTCTTTCCTTTGTTTAGCCGTACCTACAAATGGCGCCAAGAGATACGCCGATAAAACATATATTTTAATTTTAAGTTTTGAAAACAGGTTTTAGAGGATTAAAGCATTTCCGTAGTTGGTTCTTCTAAACTGAAAGGAGATTAAATTGGCTTTATTATAGAGAACGACGCTTTATAACACGTAAACAAAATTGGTGATATTAAAATGAAAGGAACCGTAAGAGATGAACGGAAAGAGTAGGTAATAATGCAGCTAAAAGAGTTGAGGTGTGGAATGCACACAGGGTGAACACGTGCGACGGTGAACTCTGGCACGGTCAAGTAAAAATTACGTTCAAGTGATGTAAACTCCGGCACCAGAAATTAGGAATAGGAGAGATACAGATGGGGCTCTGCACTCAACCCAGGCTTGTACCTATGCCCCCAACGGAGCTCCCCCGGGAGGAAGAATGAGATGAAGGGAGATATCAAGCAATTAAAATTACAGTATGCCTATGATCTAATTTGATTTCAATATACTGCTCTTTTAACGAATTCAAGTCTTAGTATCGTTGCCGCAAGTGTGAAGTGTGTATATTTAGTTAGTCTGCGTTATTTGACAGGAACTTATTGCTGGCTGCTTTGGATCTTTATACAGGTTTGCACATGAAGCTGTATTATGGTGCTTATGAACTTGAAAATGTTCGGATAACTTCGATGGAAGGCAAATTGAATTTGGAATGAAATTATTCAACTGCATTCTATATCCCGACTTGAAATTCCATAAGCATAAATTTTGCTAGAGCACAAATTCTTAACAAAACACCAGCACCACAAATCATACTTTGCTTCGTATTTAAAATAAAATGTATTCTCATTTACTATCATATTTTCCGCGTTTTGACTAACCACGACAGGGAAGGTCGTGTCCATTCTGTCTGTACTACAGGGCCTCTCAGGGTGCATACGTCGAACAATGTGAGGTGTAAAATGCCATACGAAAAGTTGACGTCGGTGCAAAACCTGACTCGCTCTTTCCTTACACTTGTCTTTTTTGCTTTGCTGTCTTTCCCTTGCTGAGTTTCACCACTGTTCATTCCTCGCTGCATAAAGTCCACCTGCTGTGTGCAGTTAAGCTGATTGTAATACCAAATCTGGGCTTTAATTTTAACGATCCAGAAAGCACTGGTACAAACCTCACTTTTGGATAAAGAATGCTTTTCTGCAAGATATAGCAATCGTTCCTTTTGATTTCACCATATATTTCTGTGAATACTCTGTTAGTGTCTTTCAACAGGTAATTTTCTACACAGATTAGTATTGTATCGTACATGAAGCACACTTTCAAAAAAAATGTTTCCGCTCTGATTTAAATGGCATTTTTTGCTTTCTTTGGAGAAGGTTGTTCCATAATTATGTATTTGTATTGCACGTAGCTATTTCAGTGATAAGCAAGGGGTCTATCAACAAACGATTCCTCTACTTCTAAAGCTATGTCGACTACAAACCGCATCCAACCAGTCAGAGATCGAACCCGAGCCACTTTGGTGAGTAGCGAATGGTCTAACCACTCGGCTACGGTGCGGCCTGCTGTGCCAGAGCTTACGTTTCTGCTGTGTCAGAGTTTCCACGCGCAAAGTATTCATGCTTTACGAAAAAGGGATAACCGTGCCGAAGTTTACTACCACGTGGGTGAACATAAAGTGTGAAACATTGACCATAAATTGCAAATATTACAATAAAGTTAAGTGCTGGTTTCTTTGTTGTCTTTTCGAGGGAGGTAAAGTCTCACGTAAAGGGAAGAACCTAAGTCGGCCCCAAGTAGGCCTTTGGAATTCTAAATCTAGCCGTATTATAAATTTCAGATTTTTTACATGAATAAATTAAGAAATGTACTTAAAACATTTGTTTTCTAAAATAAAAACCTGAGAATGATTTAAAATACTAATTGATCCGCAAAAAAAAGCATTGGATTAATGCACAAAAATGGTTTTCTATTTCAAAGCCACTATATATTTTTAAATTGTTGTTGTATCAATTCTCATAATCACAACAAATGTTGTGAGTGCACACCATTTACTGCCGCGACCCAGTCTGTTATGTACGAAAATTTTCTCTTGCTCTGTATGCATAATAATTAGGTGGATCAAAATAAGCACATCTCCATTCTGATCCGCTGTTTCAGTTCTAATACTTTCTTGGGTCTATTCTGGTACACTCTGGATTTCAAATAGTCCAGGCATAATAAACTAGAGGAGAGGTCAATTAAAATATTTTATTTTGTTGTTTAACGACGCTGTCAATTGTCAAGACCACATCAGCGTCGCCGGTGTGCCGGAATTTTGTCCCACAGGAGTTCCATTAGATGCCAGTAAATCTATAATATTCGCAAAAGTTAAAGGCATATGGAGGCGGGCCGTACTGCAGACTCCAGCGAATCGTAAGCTTGCCCCTCCTACCAGCGCTGCCGAATGTGGTACACGCATCTCACGCGTTCTTATGTACAGAACCTCTGCCGGTACATGCTCTACGCTTGGCAACAGCGCTCTGTCTGAGCATTGGCCAGCGTTCACATGCCTTTAACTTTTGCGAGCGGTATACTAACATGCAGCTGTCGTTTTCAAGCACACTTAAAAACCATCGCTTTGGGCCAGATTTCAACCTGCAACCATGGGATCAGTGGGCCAGCGTCTAACCAACTGAGCCACCCAAACTGACCGGTTCAGGTCAAGCAATTAGATGGCCATTCGAGTGTCCACCTTCTACAATCCGTATTCCAGGAAAGCTGTGTCTAAACATGCCCTAACGAATCTTCCAAAGTGTGCAGGATGTCCATGATACTGAAACCAAATCTCATCGGGCCCACTTGACCTACAGGACCTTAAACTCCACTCTCTCACTCACTCACTCACTCACTCGCTCGCTCGCTCGCTCACTGACTCGCTCATTCACTCACCCATTCACTCATAAATGTCATTGTGAAGCATGTTATCAAAACTTGGCAATCTGGGATGATATCGTTCTGCAGCAAGTATAGAAATCTACCAGCGTTTAATTTCTTTCATTGAAAATTGGTCCTATGTGTGATTGTCAATTAAACCTACCCGCTTCTTGGATGTTGCGTATGCTGTTGGGTCTCCAATGTGGATTGTTTTCGGTGACGAATAACAACAGTTATAAGTATTAGCTGTACCATTTAGGTGAAAACTAACGTTTTACAAGATCCAGTTCCTCAATCAAAGTCATCTTTACTTAATTCCTATACAAAGTGGATTTTAAGGATGCAATTTAACGATTTAATGAACTACAAAGAAACACATGGTGCGGTAACACCTTGCCAGTTGCTACGTGCTTTTCTTAGAAAGACAGTAATAGATTAAGACTAATTTCATTATTCCGAGCGGAGATGGATCATCCACATTTTCTCTTGTTCTTCACGGTTCCTGTTTCATTGAACTTCTTTACAGCTTTTGACAGTGTGCACTATCCTATGTTTCCGCCTGAATTCACTTTATTAAACAAACTACAAACCTCTTACTGAGTTCACATTATATTACCATGTGCAACTATAATTACAAATAAGTACTTATTGTTTTTCCTTTTCACTGAGATTTTCCATATTTAGTAAAGATTTGCACAGATAAAAATCATGGCAGACACAACATTTAATTGTGGCTGATAGCTGACCACTTCATGATCAGATTATGCTTTTCCTGTTGTGCAAATTATATTTATATTACCGCTTTTACAGCGAGATCTAGCAGCATGTGTAACTATACAACACCACGGGGCGTGGCAAGCCTCTGATTGGATGTTGTGTTGACCAGCTCCTCCTGCTACCCGCCATTAAATTTGATGTCTACTATAAGCTTGTTTTTAACAACAGTATTCCCGGCCTATTAAGAATAACAAAATTAATACTCTCTATAAGTTGTCACAGATACTTTGCACAAGGTTACAGAAAGGTCAGATTGTGTCACAATATTATTTCTGTATGTTATATTTTTTATATTCCATTTATATACCGTCTTTAACATAAAGGTCATATCGGCGGCTTTCAAACTCTTGGAACAATTGTTCAAGGGCAATAGGGTTCATTCGTTTAACGGTGGTCTTGAACTTTGGGTTTTTATTATTTTTTTTCTTTTTATTATATTAAATTCACACACACACACACACACACACACACACACACACACACACACACACACACACATTTACAATCCCATTCATACTTCTAGATTCTAGGGAGGATGGGGAATAATCCTAGTGGAAGGAAGATTCGCATTCTCCCAGCCGGGAATCGAATCTGGGACCACTCGTGCATTATTTTAATGCTTCTTTCTCTGGTTAGTTGTGTTAAATAAATGTTCAATATCCTATAAATTCTCGAGTATTCCGTCTAGAAAAAGAATGTTTCAGACTAAGGTTTCGTAGTTTATTGTGGGCTATCAGAATATTCTAAATTTACCTGGTTCCAAAGTAAAATACTTAATTTCACCCCCTCACATCACTTGGGGGTCCATAGAGACCATGCTCCTTGTGCTGTCTGGAAAGCCCCCACCTTCCATGAGAATAAAATGTCAGCACTTAATTTTATGGATCCATTTAAAACTTATGGCTAATGTTCCATACTTTTTGTTCACATGCATATAGACAAAAACAGACAAGCTCTAAAAGCAGAGTAAAGCGCTTGCAGGAAATAATAAAACTGAAACAAAAGAGCGCTAGTGATGCTAAAACTGAAGCTGAGAAGGGAAAGGGGCAGATTCTTAAAATGAAAAACCAAGCAGATAAAAACCCCAATAAATAAATAGATGAATCAATGACAGATGGAATATGGATAAATAGCTGATGCAGCAATAGCTCTACATGGAACTAAATTTCGTGTATAAATTTTAGTTCTCTATCGCTTACAACACATTTTATATATTTAAACGAGCAATTCTTGTATATAAATATATTCCGCGCAACTAGCAAACGGCTCTAACGATTTCGATCAAATTTTGTATTCAGATAGGGTTTTGCTTATTAAGTTTATCTATATAGGTTTCATTCCTGAAAAGAACGCGATTTTACGTGTAACAGTCACAGATACTCAAAACCTTACTTTGGCCATAATGTCTCTGTTAATGGGCCAATTTCAACAAACAAGCCAGGATATTAAAGGTCTCGTCAAGAGCTTTCAGAAAACCTAAAGAAACTTTACTTAGCTATCTTAGTCTACGCGCAAGTCACAATTAGTCGATTCGTCCGATATGACACAATGTTGGAGGACGTTAATTCAAAAAAAAAAAAAAAAAAAAAAAAAAAAAAAAAACAATTAGTCGAAACCTTATTTTGGTAATAATTTATCTGTTGATAGGCCAATTTCAACAAATTAGCCAGGATATTAAAGGTATCGTCACCGTAACGGCTCCAATAATTTATATTTAGTTAACATTTTGCTTTTCAAGTTTGTTTAAATAAGTATGTTCTCCCAAAAAAACACGATTTAAAATAAGGAAAAGAAACTAATAGTGGACCGAAGCTCGATCTCCCAGGTACTAATATTAACACCCAAAAATGCTACAGGAAATATACTAAAATCGCCTGAAAATAAAACAGCAGGTTTAGGAATCCACCCATTTGTTGTGTGTGTGTGTGTGTGTGTGTGTGCGCGCGCGCGCCCGCTGAAAAATAAATGTCATATAACGATAGGGTTCTTCATTCTCCGATTTCCACATTGTCCATTCTCTGTAAATAATCTTTAAATATTCTAAATTGTTTTTATTTTCACCAAAATTTCCTTAGCTCTGTTTATTAAAATGACATATTTGAGATATTTTCATGAAAAATAACACAAATACACAAACTCGCACTCGCGCGCGTAGCGTAGAGGCTCCCCCTAATAGCATTAAAAATGAAAAATGTAAGAATAATACTTTTCATCATACTGCAGTTTGAGTCAAATATTTTTTTACTTAGCGTTCGTCTACTCCGTAATATTTCTTGTTGCATGTTTGTTTTACTCTCTATGAACTGTGATCTTAGTTTTTCTCTTCTCCACCCCATCCCCACCCCCACGTGTTTCAGAAGCAATAAATTGCCTTGGTATATGGAACTGTGTTTTGACTTCCACCGTACATGAAACCGTGCCAATATGCTCTAATTTGGTCACCTAAATGTTTATACATCGAAGGTTTTAAAACTGTTAAAACTGTTATTACTTTCATTGAGGTTATCTACTAATCTACTAGAAACCTGAATTTCAAAGTCTGAAATGTTGTTGTAAAAATGTTCTTCAAAGAATAATATTCTGACGCCATAATGAATTGACTGAATGGGTCGTTCATTCGCGACTCTGGACTACTCAGAAGTGGGACGGGACTGCTTTAAGACAGGTACTCTGTATATCTCTGTGACTTGTCTGCCTGCAGTCTGTAGCCTCATGTGGTGCCTTCACCTCATCACTTCCTTTTGGAGGTTTGGGGTGGTAGCTGTAATAGATCTCACGTTAATTGCAGTGCGCGAGGTGTCGCCTTCCGTTGCATACCTTACACATACAGATGGAGAAAGAGAAGCACATTGTGTGATTCATTTATATAGGTAAGAGGTGGAGCATGGACGGAAGGGATTCCACACTGAGCCAACCGTTGAGTTTATTGTATGTCAGACTCCGGGAAGGAAGGAATGAAAAATGAGAGCCCTTTACGGGCGTGTTAGAACCCACGTGGGTAGTGTGAACCAGCGTAAGGGTCCCTAATGTGTGCTGGAGATTCTTCATCTCTACACCAGGGTTCATCAAGTAGCCACCGGTGAGGTGAGTACAACGCCACCCAACAGCCGAGAACAGCAGTTACAGTTCGCAAAGTCCCCAATAGCAGCACAGAATTCGGCCACCGCCAACTCTTTTGAGCCTGAAATGGAAGGCCAGGAAATTTGAAGGATGTAATTATTCCTTCCCGAATTTGCCTTGTGAGCCAGGAAAACGCCCGAGAAAAAACCAGGGGTCAGGAAGGTCGGCCGCGAGAATCAAACCCACGGCCTCCAATAGCTAGCCTCACGCGTTAACGATAGCTACCATCTCGCTCGGTTGATTCATTTGTCAATCGGTGGTAACTGTTGTTATTGGAATCAAATAACTCAATAATAATGATGATGATAATAGTAATAATAAAATAATAATAATAATAATAATAATAATAATAACAATAATAATAATAACAATAATAATAACAATAATAATAATAATAACAATAATAACAATAATAATAAAACAATAATAATAACAATAATAATCATAATAATAATAATAATAATAATAATAATAATAATAATAATAACAATAATAATAACAATAATAATAACAATAATAATAATAACAATAATAATAATAACAATAATAATAATAACAATAATAATAACAATAATAATAACAATAATAATAACAATAATAATAGCAATAATAATAACAATAATAATAACAATAATAATAACAATAATAATAACAATAATAATAACAATAATAACAATAATAATAACAATAATAATAACAATAATAATAACAATAATAATAACAATAATAATAACAATAATAATAACAATAATAATAACAATAATAATAACAATAATAATAATAATAATAATAATAATAATAATAATAATAATAATAATAATAATAATAATAATAATAATAATAATAATAATAATAATAATAATAATAATAATAATAATAATAATAATAATAATAATAATAATAATAATAATAATAATAATAATAATAATAATTAATAAATAATAAAATACGCAGCAGGAAAAACAAGGCTCGGACTTCCCACTGCTATCTTTTCTTATCACAGTGTACAGCTAGCCGCACTTTGTCAGCTGAACAATTGCGAACCATGAAGGTTTAAGAGAGTAAACTACCGAAACACTTTAATGGTTGTATTACTGCTGTAGGGATCATCTTCCGCACCTGTAATTTTCGACTCGTATAATAGCATTTTGCAGTGCGTTCAAAACTAAACTTACCAGGTTTAAAAAGCTATGTTTTAAACACGGGGGTAAGTTATTTCATGAATACAACGTGGTTAGGCTTAGAGTTTAAATGTATTACCAACAACACTTGTAAACAGAATTATGAAACACGCTAAAATGTAATTTTCCGGGGCTCTAGAAGCTGTATGAAATCACATTCGTTTCACAGTCATAGGTATTTGTTTTTTTAATTTTGTTATCCTTTGGGAAGGAGAGCTGTCCTGGAATGCCTGTTATTTCGGACCTACCTGGCAAAGTAATATAAATTACTGTTTTAGTTTTGCTCTGACATCAATCTCCACGGGTGGTTGGCATCACTGGGTGTGTTTACTCAACCCATCATGCGGTTCTCATCAGGACGATAAATTGACTTTGTGTTCGCGCGCTATACATAGCCAAATGTCCATTGCAAAGCTTTTTTCTTCCATTCTTTTTTCTCCATATACATGTTTTGCCCGTTTCAATACAACTTTTTAACGAATCAATTTCACATGCACATGAGTAGGGACGCGCGATGTATTTCATGTTTCGAAATTGACATGTAACCGCTGTGGTTTTTGTGTCAATAAGCTCTCGGTCCGCCATTCCGTGCTTTTGGGAATATGAGGAGGAGGTAATCTGCATTCAAAGCTCTCGTTTGCTTTGGAGCGGTTGCTCAGCTGTCCATCATATTAGATGAAAAGGTCCTCGTCCTGTGATTTCTGTTGACCACAAAATCAGGTACAGTTCCATTTTTTAATCATGAAGTTAAAGCTACATGTATATCACTGGTTTCTGATATTGATTGCGGTCTTGTCAACCACTGTGCCCAGGAGTTCTCTAGGAAATTGGTACAATGAACGTTCTAAGATTAAATTTTTATATAGACAGGTAATTTAGAAATATTGCTAAAGTGAACAGTGTTTTTTAACGTTTAGCATTTCTTTGAATTGGTTGATCATCAAATGGCCCTGTTATTACTATATGGTATTAATAAATTCAAGTATTAATAAATCCCGGATCGCCAGACGAATGCTTGGAAGGTTAGTTTTATGCCCCGAATTTTCCCTCCCTCTGTTTCACTCCACTCATTTCATTCACCCTTTCATCCGTTTTGTCTATTTCAGAGTAGAAAGTGTCAGCAGGAGTCCCGATGTAGCATGGTAGGAGGGGGGCGCGAAATGCTCTAAGAAACTTCGTACCCTCTTAGGTATCGTGTCCCCTTGCGGCCCTTGAACCACGGAGAGGTCCCTGCAGGCAGCTCTCTGTGCGAACCGGTGTACTGGTTGATGTCGGGGAGTTTCAACCTTGGAAAATGTAGGGACTCCTACCCTCTGCTGTGCCTACGCTACTGTGATCTGACCACCCTTTGTCTCCTCTCACCTCACCCTTTCCTCCCGGGGATGCTCCTGGGGACGCACACACAGAAGTTGTCTAAGTTCGAAGTGTCGAAACTCCTCTCTGCGTCTCTCCTCCCCTCCTCCTCCTCACAGGAATTTAACTAAAAGAAGCAGCCAATCCGATCGCACTTTCGTATGAGGCATTTTACCAGACCATTGCTAATGTTAATGTTTGAAGGGTATCTACTACACATTACTTCAATACAGCAGCTAAGCAGTTATTTAAGACAGAGCGGCAACTTCAGTCAGTAGTTATGAGAAGTATCTAGCGCGAACTTACCACCTGATTAACATGCGGTTATAACACAAGTTTGGCCGAGAGGGCCCGAGGCGCCGACCACGTCCTACTCTCCACCACTGGACCCCGCTCTTGACGCCCGTGGGGCATCCAGTGGTCGGGTGGTAGGGCAAGGCTGCACCCCAAGGGCTGTAGTGCCACAGGGCAGGACATATCACTATTATAGCAACAATATTATTTCTTTCATAGCTTTATCTTCAATTGTTTACGTCTCTGAACAGTTGGCGAGTTAATTTATGGATAACCCAAAGTTACGATAAGGATAAATTTATCAATACTTTTGAATGTAGTTTTGTTTATTTTGTATTAAAATCTGAAAAGTTTCAAGCTAGCAGGGAAACTATAAATCCTATGCTTGAGAGTGAGTGAGGGAGAAAACTTTCAGAATAAATGATTTTGACCACTACTCACTGTTGCTTATCTTTATAAAACATTTTTTTAAATATTTCTTCGTAGGTACAAATGGAATAATCAAATGTTTCAAGACTAATCGTTACATACTGGCCTTAAAATGTCATACTCGTTTCATTAGATTTCAAGGAACAACTCAACATTTCGAGTACTTTAAAAAAATATCGGTATTACATTCACATTACTTTTTCTACTCAATCTTTAACGAACTGTTCTTACAAAAGCTATTCTTCTACCTACTTCATGTTAACTGAAGTAAACGTTTGAAGAAATTATTTTATTACACAATCTTTACGGATACAAGGTGAACAAGGGAGTACAGCAACTTTTAAAAAGGTATCTCATTTAATGGCTCTGAAATGTTCTCTTTGCATGATCATAACAACCAAATGAATGCCAATTTTACACTTGAAATACATAAAATATTTGACAACTCAACCAAATAAAAAAATATGTTTTAAGTGACTAACGGCACAACATTTTGCATTTGTCATAAATTGTGCGATTTAACTTGATGCACATTTTTGTGCTGAGGCGTTTTGTCTATCTCTTACGGTTTACATGTTACAAAGAATTCAGTTAGAATGGATAGAACTTCAGCAAATTCAACACATGTACTGTATTTATCATACAAATGATTTAACATGCCTTATTTTAATCAAAATCGTTATAGAGTCATTTTTGAGAAAATAAAAAATAATTAATTCTTTGATTTATATAAAGGGTTGTTAAGCCTACGGGAGAGTTGCTGGATGCCTTTGTGTCCTTGAATTTACATCAATTAAAATTTGGAGTAATATCTGAAAGCTGGGTGGATAGTAACACCACAATTGGTAACTTCTGGCAAAGAGCGGGAGAGAATTTGGCATCAATACAAACACTAATACTGAGAACAGACTGCTAATAATTCGTGCAGGTGGTGTAAACGGATATCTGACAAATTCTCTTCTTCTTTACAAGACCGGAAGAACTGCAGCCGACTGCCATGGACGAATGAACTACTTAAACTTCACAAAATAGATTAGAGAAAAGCTGGCCCTAATTTGCCCCTTCTTTTGTAGTGTTAAACAATGCTGCTTGTCACAATGTAGATGTAGATGAACCCCCACCAAGTAGGCTGTGAAATCTGATATGATTTTGCGGTTGCAGAACAAAGGGATTCAGAGTTACAGTTCTATGCGTAGAATATGTCTTTACAGAACGATTGAAACACACAAACCTAAAGAGAAGTTTTTTAAAACGGGTGCATTTTTGGTTCTGACCAACATAGTCTATCTCATATCACAGCATGGCTAACGATGCACCACAGCTCATGACGTCTATAAGTCCGAAGTAAAACAACCGGTAATTTGTCTGCGAACACTGGTGATCAGATCGCTGATGTTGCTGGCTAATCAGCAAACGACGAGTACATAGATGTCGTTACTTTCCTGGGCGATACGCGATGTAAGGATATCGCTGCTCGGAAATGTTATCAAGAAAGGTTTTCCATCTATCGTATAATGATACGAATACGACTTGAAGGAATGTTCACTACGCAAGTGGAAAGAAACAGACCAGTAACTGAAAATGAAGAAGACGTATAGAATGCCTCGAGTATTTTGAGGAACATCTTACACATGGCAAGAGCCGTAAACGTATGGGTTGTTGCGCACATACTCAAGGTTTTTATAAATCTTAACTCAATATCTAATTTTAGGTTTTGCAAGTCAAAGAACATCACAGCTCATTATTTAAGAGCTAAAGATCATCTTTATAAAGAATTTTGAAGGAAAGATTTTGCCAACAGTATCAAGTTTACCTGAACCAACTATAAGACAATGATTTCTCCATAGTGTCGATCATTGCACGTGGGTTAGGTAAACACTTGTTGACATCCCTGATTTCCTTGTAAATATTCTCTGGAGTGATGAATGCTACTTCAGATACAATGCCACTATGAGTAGATATAACATGTAGTACTGGGCATCTTCACAGACAAACACTACGTGGTATACATGTAGACAATGTTATCAGACCTGTGTTTCTACTACTCAGTCTTAGAGTACCAAGTATTTAGAATACCTGAAAAATGAGCCATAGTATGTTCTGATGACGGCCAAATGCTATTTGCAGTACAACACTAAGATGTACCACTTTGCTGTTACAAACCTGTCAGGAATCATTTGAATCAGGAGTATCCTGGACGCTGGATCAACCATCAAGACCTGATTTAATCCCATTATATTTTTTTCGAAGCTACATTAGGAATATTTTGCTTCAAATAGATCCCCTCTAGTAAAGGTTTTACGTAAAAGTATTAGTTGAAGTATGGGCATGAGTCACACCAGCAGTTCTCAGAAACATCCATATGGATATACGGAGAAATTGGAACATATTCAATTAGAGAGGTCAGCAATAATTACTGAATGCTGTAATACAGCTTTTCAGTCAGTTTACACTGCTCATAACCATTATCACAGACTATACACTCTAGTGCAAGCCTGGGAACTACCTCTCGTGAGAGTGATCCGCTGGTAAGCAAGAGTCGCTCACGCTATTGCGCCAGTTCCCCACTGGGCTGTATTTACTTGGAATTGCCCCATTGAGTTCTGCAACTGTTTTAATGCACAAAGGAATATCTGTATACCCGAAATATGGCCCTGTTAGACCACCTGGCACAATTAACAATACACAAAGGTACACCGGTTAGATGTAAATAACAATCAAAGCGAAATGTTAATATACCAAATACACTTGCCTCGTATGCGGTGACGACGTTAGCAATATCAGAAGGCTTATAAATAAAATAATTGAATCAGAAGCAAGTAGTCCTACGTAATGTAATGATAAAATAGCAGAGGTATCAGAAGTAACAGATCGTCTCAATGTAGAGGTCTTACGTTAAAGAATCGTTGAAGCACATACTTCTGTCACACCTTCAGTTCTCAGAAACTTTATATGGATACAAGAGGACGGTTGGATCAATCAACAAGGCATCATTTTGAATACCTACTCTATGAATGAAGTCAACATATCAGTTGGATCAATCAACAAGGCATCATTTTGAATACCTGGTCTAGGAATGAAGTCAACATATCAGTTGCGTTTGATGGCGATGGTAACGGTGAAAATATAATAGTAAATCATAACACTAACAAAATCATTAATAATATCAAATGATGGTAATAATAATAATAATAATAATAATAATAATAATAATAATAATAATAATAATAATAATAATAATAATAATAATAATAATAATAATAATAATAATAATAATAATAATAATAATAATAATAATAATAATAATAATAATAATAATAATAATAATAATAATAATAATAATAATAATAATAATAATAATAATAATAATAATAATAATAATAATAATAATAATACCAAAACTACTACGTGAGGGGGGGGGGGTCCGCCTCCCTTAGCTGCTTTGGTGAGAGCGCTGTGGCCCTCTAGCAGCCGTGGTACTTCTGACGTTACCAGAAATAGACATGGCCGAACATCTGAGCTCCTCCCGTAAAGGAGTTGTTCGGATTAGGTAGGACTCTGGCAGTGGTTCCCGATACTCACGGGTAAATCTGTACTAAACGGATAGGTACCGAGGCCACTTTACCACCCACCTGGGTTAACCCAGGCGACTCGAACTTACTCCTGGACTCCTGGGAGATTAAGTACGTCCTGCCTCGTCCGGATGGGGTTATGAGAAGCCCTGAGAATCTCGGGTGCTAGCCTGCAGAGCTGGTAGCCGGTAAGCTAGACGTCCGGTGAATCTCATCTAGGTTATTAAGTAGTCTTCCCGGATGGGTTGACGCGCATAAGTGGCGTATCCACTTCCGCCCCTGTGTAAAAGCAGCAGGGGGGGGGGGGGGGGGGGCTTTTTAAGCAATAAGGTATTGACCTAATGGAAAGACCCACGGAAAGGAGTGGCACATGGATGCCGCCTTCCTTGGTACGAAGAGGGGAGCTTTGGGTAGACCCTTGGAGACAAAAAAAAAGTAATTACAATAACTAATAAACGTGATACTCATGAGAATGATAATAACAATAATAATGATGATAAACATAATGATGCTGATAAACACATTAATAAAAATAATACAAATTAAATAATATAACACAATAACTACAAACAAAAATAAAAGCTATAAATAATAACAAAATACAATAACCTAATAAGAAACGGTCAAATGCCAAAGAAACGTTAGGTGCTCTCATGCTTGCACATTACAATCTGTAATCCATAATGTTAGGCAACAGCATCATATACAAGAGTGTGTTTATAATTCCTGGAAAATAAGGATCTTGTAAGTAAAGTGAGACCATTTCGATTGTTTCTATCGTTATTGTCTATTATCAGAACTACACATGCTAGTTCAACTGTCTCTCAACTCACGTCTTCGCTGAGAGGCAGAAATGCCACTGCCGTCTCTGTGACCAAAATTGCGCCGTGGAATTCTGCAACTGTTTTAACGCACGAAGAGATAGCCACTTAGTGGGACACCTGGTATATAAACTACGTATATACACTAGGTATATACCAGATGTGTCAGCTGTCCCTTATTTTCAGTTTTGTGCAATCCACTTTTTATACTCTAACATGAAAACATCAGCCCGTATGCTAGATTCTATCCAAGTATTTGACACACATATATGTTAAACTGAATATTTATTTCCGAAGTTCTAGTAGTTCAGTTAGAATGAGCACACGATGTGTAAGTAATCGGTGTACTGTAGATGTAAGGCTGTTCGATTCCCCTGCATGTACTAATGTTGTTACTGTGTAATATTCACTAATAAGATTGGTTGAACAATTATTGTATTTAAAGCTGCCATTATTTTAATTCGTAATTGTTTTAGTTCATTTTATTATATTGTATATGAGGATACCTCTCCTGGTATAAATGCTGAGCTGCTTGTGCTTGGGTCTTGCCTCTCCGTGGATCAAAAGCATACCAGTGTACTCGTCTATCGAATGGAGGGATTCGGCGTTCCTAATAACCAAAGCCACGAATTTTAGTACGCCTACCGTGTGCATGGGGATGGTTGGTCTAAGATTCACTGCTTAGCCCTCCTGCGAGCTAGTACAGAACTGGAATTGGCTCTTAGTAACGAGTCTACCACCACTGATTTGCTGTAACACGCTTTAGCCAGCTTAGCTATGCCACACACAGAACTAAATGATGCTGCTTTCAGCTTACGTCTGTAAGCCTAGTACCCAACATTGGAATAGTTTTTACATCTAGTCGACAATTTAATGGAAATAGAATATGAACATGTTCTCTACATGTGCACTGAAGTTAAATTTGCAATATTTGTCTGTTGATGTAAAAGGATTGCTGAAATACTGCTTTTCAAAACTATGGAGCTCATGGCTGCCGTCTATACAGTAAGGGAAGCATATAATAAATTTAATTCTCATACCATCCATACAAGAACGCCTGAGAATTAGGTGACCCTTCGCGCAGGTCTCGCTGAAGTTGGGTACTTACTTCTGTGAAAGATAGTACATTGTATACACATATTTGCAATAACGTTGTAACGGATGATAATCTCAGCTTTGGTATACCTATCCAATAGGAAAAAAATAAAAGTTTTCAGCTCTTCTAAGTACATTAACTCTAACAATAAACTTAATCTACACAGACAAAAATGTAGACCAACATTACAATTGTGCTGCATAGACCTCCTAAAGCAAAGTTCACTTTAAAAAAATCTAATTCATTATTTCAGCCAAAGAGAAATGCCCTTGTGAATAAGATTACCCTGTCGTTTGTTTTGTATATTGCAACGACTTAAAAGCCATTTCTCTCTTGTTTAATGAGCGTAAAAGACGTTTATGTGAAGGATTTCTTGTTTGACAATTCCATTGTTCTCATTAGAAGACCTCCTCACGCTTCATTTTCCTGTAATAGCTCTGTAAAAAGCAGTAAAATAAGTGCCTATAACAAGATTATAAAAGGGAACTGAAATTTGGAAAAGCGAACGAT
Source organism: Tenodera sinensis (assembly GCA_030765045.1). Taxonomy (NCBI): domain Eukaryota; kingdom Metazoa; phylum Arthropoda; class Insecta; order Mantodea; family Mantidae; genus Tenodera; species Tenodera sinensis. The sequence continues at coordinate 61,975,360 of CM060971.1, read as the reverse complement.
GATAATGCGATAAACTACTTTAGATTCCTCTCCCTAAGGCTAAATAAGCTGGCAAGGAGAGAAACAAAGAGACATGGGCATGGTCGTTAATTAAGGTTTGTACACAGGCTTAATTAGAGCAAATCCCGGTATGTGAAGCTCGGATCCACCCTCCTGTTCAAAGACGGAAACTCAGGAAGAAACTGTACAGAACCTGAAGATTACTCTTTGAAGGGCTTAGAGTAGTTCGACTCTACTTGAGACCAGTAAGGGAACAAAATACCTGATCTGTGAGCAACTTCTAGAATTTCTACCTTCATTACAAGTAACACACAAGCTTTTTGTGACGATAGTCATTATGATAATGATAATAGCAACAAACTATAATAAATATGTTCTCATTACTTTCGGTTGTCAATGAGTAATTAATACCAAGGAACATCATCGACTATCCTGAGGTAAAATATTGTAGGTATTATTTCAATTGCTGTTTGTAGGTGTGTTTATGTGCGCGTGCGTTAATATGCTTACTCATTACGCAGTAATGGTCCAAATGGCTGTCATCAAATTTACTGCACAGCACTCCTGATCACTCACTTAGAAAATAGGCAATTTAACATCTTATTTATTTCAACTAACCCCTCTGTGAGGACGGCATGAAATGAAGGAACTACAGAAGGCTACAGGTAACAGACAGTCAGGCCACACAGACGCGCGGAAGTACCTACAGTGCCAGACCCGTACCATTTTTGGAGCTGTACTACTCGAATTTCAACATACAACAATTTTCTATGATTGAAATTGAAATACAACGTATTACATCAATACGGTTTTCTCTACTCACTTTTCTTTTACGAAATGTATCCTTATGCCCTTCTCTACTACATCTTCTCCAAACCCAAAAATGTTACAATTTTAGGTGAACTGTAGCACACACAGACTTGAGATATTTGGTCAAGATAAAGAATTTCCTGTGGCATTTCCCATTTGATTAAAATATGAAAAGCTTGCTAAAAGTTTAAAATATTTGAATACGGTTTACTACATACATATTATTCAGTAATGCGAGTTTTTATAGATTTTCGTTAATACAATTGAGGTTAAGGAGTGCTTGTTGCCTAATGGCAACAAGCATGAATTTTAGCTCTAACAAATGGCTTAAGAGAAAATAAGCAACAGGTTGTTTCATGAGATAACTCTCCGATTGCGAGAACCACATTTTGCGCCTTTAATATAGCACTGGCCAACAAAAAATATTTTTGAATTTTTCCTTCACTTCATGAGTCAAATTTTACTAATTTTGGGTTAAGAAAGAATATGATAAAGCAAAAGAATTATTAGCATAATGGGTGGAAATATTTTATTTTAGCACATGCAGAGTAAACAATAAAGTTTAATTAAATATGTCAGTAACATTCAAAGTTCAATTGATCCTTTTTTCTTGAGCATTGCATTTCAAGAGTTCTAAATCGATGGAAGAACCCCTGGCAGATAGCTGGCCTGGATCATGCGGTGGCTTCATAAACTCGTTGTCTTTTGACTTTCCTCTGATGAGTGAGTTCCGGAGCATCCCCATGCAGAGACCAACAGTAAATCTGCAAATATTGCTTCATTCCAATGGCCTTGATATCTCAGTTCCATTTTTCCTGTGTTGTTCAGCGTATTTTATTGACATGAGGAGCTCTTTCATGTTTGCATATGCAAGTATCCTTCATGTAAGCTGTATGACCAACAGCAATAGAAGGAAGATGGTTGCCGTTCTGAAGTAATACAGCTTTCAAACTTACCTTGAGGGAAGTGATTAAGGATCTGAATGTGGAATAGTTAGAATAGCAGATGGAAGATTCGGGTACTAAATTGTTCTTTATTCATTGATAATCCTGCCTTTATAGCTGGAGTCAATCAGAAATAGCAGTCATCTATATGGTTTGTAGGTTTTCGCCAAACCATAGGTAAAGTCATAGATCGTTTTTAGTTTCTCTACTGGTAAGTAGGGGAAGTATTATATTCCACCCAAATATTCGATGTCGAGATTTCACCGGAAATATATTTTGAGACCTCTGAATTAAAAAAAAAAAGAAAAGCATTTTTAGAAAAAGGTTCGTGTGTGTGTCTGTGTGTCAGTCTGTCATTCTGTAGACAGCGTAACTCAAAAACGAAAAGTCGGTTGAAAACTAAAGTTCGTATTTAAGTTAAATGTCCTTCAAGGATGCTACACGACGATTTTGAAGAAAATAGCCCCACCCTAAACTATCCTTTAAATGGAACATTTTTCGAAAATGTTGATTATCTTGAAAATGGCTCTAACGATTTTGATTAAAATGTCATATGTTTGAGATATTTTTATGACAAATGAAATGTACATCTTGAATTTTCTGGCTATAGCCCCTGTAGTCACATTTACTCTGGACGACTTTTGCATAAGACCATATCACACTATAGAAAAAATGTAGATCTTGCTAAAATACACAATTTATGTCCGAATAAATGTTCTTGTAGGGTGAACCATTACGGAGATATTCCTTGTGATGTGTGTGAGTTTCGGAAAACAAAACTTTGGTGAAATGGAACATCGGTGTTCATTTTTTTATATGTTATGTGTGCTAACAGAACGAATCTCAAAGCTTTAAAAGTATTGACTATCGCTCAAAGCCTACTGTATTCTAATATTCCCTTGCACCTACAAGGAAATAGGCAATAAGATAATTTGTACAAATGCTTATCTCAACCAACACGAAGAAGATATAGGAGTAAGAGTTTGTAAGAATGGTTAGTACAAGAGTAGAGAAAGTTATGTGAGTGCAACACATAAGATTTTTTACTTTTCAGCCATTTTTGTAGTGTAACAGAACAAGCGTTGCAACAGGGATATCTGGAGCCCATTCACAGTCAAGGCAGAGAAGTTGTGTATAATGTGTATAAATACTTCGTGAGAAAGATGGGACACACTTGCAACGCCGCACTTCCCCTCTTACCCCTACCTGCGCGGTATATGTCATTTACCGCCATCGTTCCTGAAGGCTACTCTAGTTGAATCGAAGTAGAGGTTACAGGAATAAAATATGAACCTAAAGGACAAATTATTAGTTTTTCTTTTTAGCTCCATGCTTTCAAGCCATCAATTAAATTCGACTCCGAATGGTGAATGAAACATCAATGAGACCACGCATTGGCTGAAAGGAGCACGCGTGTAATTATATGTCGTAATTTTGCGAGAGGGTTTCATATTACGATAATTATCCGAAATACGAAAACCTCCAGTATATTTGTTCAGAGTATTCCTCGAAATAATTAAGTGATTTATTTAATGCTATTTAATATTAACAGGATTTAAAAGTAAATAACTTGCAACATAATACCATTCATACATTTAAATTAAGATTTTTGACAGTTGGCACTACAACTAATCCAGTAGGCCGCGAGAACAACAATAACAACAACAACAATTTTGCGTTAATCCAGGGAAATGAGGAATCAGACAATGATGAATGTAATGTTTCCGCTGTGACTTCGTAACCTTTTTCGTTGCAAAATATCTGAAACTGATTCCATACGCATGACCTGCTCTTTTGCGTATTTTTTTACTCCGCCTCTTAATTAAAATATCAATATCCTGTAGAATATTCGCAAAATCCTTTGTCTGCCAGTTTTGTATGGCCCGCTAATTATATTGCGCATGCATACTTCAGTTGTTCAGAAACGTAGTCAAATGTTTAGGTTTACGGAACCACAAGGTACAAAGAGATAATAAAACGACCAAGAGGTGATAATCCAGTATGAACGGAATAGTCACAATACAGTAGAATCCCGATAACTCGACTCTCGATAGCTCGACATTCCGTGGAACTCGACGACCTTCTTTATTTTTATTTTTTATTATTAAACTTGACAGTAATAATTTCTATTATCTACTATGCAGTATAATTAGTATAGGTAAAATTTATTTAATGTACTACACAACGTACCGCATTCTTCCTCACAGTAACAATCCACTTATTGATCTTCGACAGCTAGCCAGAACATATTATGCAACCGGCAGAACATTGTCATGAAATCTAAAGCTTGCCACTAATAATGTGGTTACATAGCACAAACACTTGTTAGGAAGGCTTGTAGGTTTGTTGCTTTACCTAGTACAAAGGTATTTTTTTAGACGTGACGAACTACGCTGTGGTTTATGGTCGAGTCTACTTTTGCATTTGTTAGACGAAAAGGGTATCAGGTAATTTTTGCGACTTTCCTGTAGTACATAAACATCGCGGAGCATCTCGTATTATCAGCTGTGTCTTGTATATTTCAAAGAAGGAAACAGAAACGTTACCCACATCATCAATTTGCATGATGTCACTCACGCAGATCCCAGCAAGGCCATTCGCCACGTCGTACAGATAAGCTAAACTTTCAATTACATATTTCTGGTTACGGTGCAGCTTACAAGATTTCAGGTTTACCGTTAGTGTTGTGTTGAGTTGTAATTTTTGCCAGTGAAAATGTCGAACGAGAAGAAAAGATCAGTTAACATGAAAACAGAAATTAAATTGAACGTATTAAAGAGACCGGACAAAGCGGAACATACTAATTAATCTAATTAATTAAAGTACATTTTAATTTTCTTTGTTATATTGTGCTAGAATATATATTTCTGTAATTTGCAGTATTATGATATGAGTTGCGAATAGCAGACGCCTTATTCCGTAAAACTCGACATTTCGGTAACTCGACAGCCTCTCAGTACACATAAGGTCGAGTTATCGGGATTCCGCTGTTATAAGAGTTCGCTCCTGCTAACGCCATAGAAATACCACTCCTGAAATTTAACCTTTAGCACGCGTTACATTCTTATTGCTCTTGTACAGACACAATATAAGCATAACAAACGCTATTTTTGTATAAACGATTGCAATTTTGTACTTACTTTACCTTAACGGTACCGAGCAAGATGGTTATGTGGGTAACGTGTGAAGCTCGCATTCAGGAGGTTCTCGGATCGATACCCATAAATCACTCTCTCTGGCCTTAGGTTCTTCACGGTTTGGCCTGGTCGGTAGCCGAGAGCTACCACGATTTCATTTCTATAATTTCACTTTCATTCCATTTCCCTCTCATGTTTTAGATGTCCATATACCGAGCTGGTCCCTGGTATGTGCACGTACGTATAAACATTTCCTTCACATTTTAAACAGATTTAGGACTGTCAGAACTATTACTCCTGGTCTGATTAAAAATGTTTGATATTAATGCGTACTAATTGCTGAATTACTTCGTTGTTTGTTTGTTTGTTTGTTTTTTTTTTTTTTTTTTTTTTTTTGCTGTGCTTTGTTCTTCTTTACTTTCTCTACTGGTAAGTAGAGGAAGTATTGTATTCCACTCAAAAATTCGATGTCGAGATTTCACCGGAAATATGTTTTGAGACCCCCTGAATAAAAAAAAAAGCATTTTTAGAAAAACATCCGTGTATCTGTGTGTCTGTCAGCCTGTCTGTCACTCTGTGGACAGCATAACTCAAAAACGAAATGTCGGTTAAGGATCAAAGTTGGTATTAGAGTTTAATGTCTTTCAAGGATGCGACACGAAGATTTTGAAGTAAATAGCCCTACCCTAAACTACCCTTTATATGGAACATTTTTCAAAAATTTTGACTTTCTTGAAAATGGATATAACGATTTTGATTAAAATCCCATATGTGTAAGATATTTGTATGAGAAATGAAATGTGTATTTTTAATTTTCTGCTATAGCCTATGTAGTCCTGTTTATCCGGGATGGCTTTTGAATAACTCGTAAACCGCAAGAGATAGACAAAATCTTACTGTACAAAAAAATGTAGATCTTGCTAAAACACAATTCGTGTCCAAATACATTTTTTGGTAGAGTGAATCATTTCGGAGAAATTCCTCGTTGTTTGTGTTAGTTTCGGAAAACTTAAGACTTTCGTGAAATGGAACATCGTTTTTTTATATGTTGAGTGCAAAGCGAACGAAATCTGGAAACTTTAAAAGATTTGACTATCGCTCAAAGCCTACTGTATTCTAATATTGCCCTTGCACCTACAAGGAAATAAGCAATAAGATAATTTTTGCAAATGTTTATCTCAATTAACACGAAGGGGATATAGGAATAAGAGTTTGTAAGGATGGTTAGTGCAAGAGTAGAGAAAGTCATGTAAGTGCAACACATTAGATTTTTTTAACCTCGTTAAAATATACGTGTCAGTTTGAATGTTCTTTTAAACATGTTAGAAATCGGCGAGCGCAGATGCACTGAACGAGGAAAACAAGGTGAGGGCATGTGTACCTAAGTGAAACCCCGCTGCCAGTGCAAATGTACTTTAGAAGTGAAAGGCTTTGATAGCGTCAGAACGCGGAGTTTGGCACGAAAACTTAAGGGACAAATGAGGGGAAAATTGCAAGGTGACTTAATACCGCTACCGCGGACAGTACTTGTTTGCCTGTTAGACGCCCAAACAGCGTCCTGCTCCCTATCATAAAATTTGATCAGCTTTTCCATTTCCCTCTATGCCACTATGACCTGGCACTCATTCATTCTGTTCTACTAAGCTTGTGAGTATATTTAGGCAATTTAAAACCAATCCTGACATTACCTTATGTCTACTTACAGCATGGTTATCCGAGAAGACAGGAATACGTTTTATGTTTTCGCGTATGCATTGGATAACAGCACAAAGTTCTGTTTCAAAAGCATTAGCATAGTTGCCCATGGGAAGAAATTGTTTCCACCAGGTCCTATGCCATATACTTCAGATCCTATTCCTCAGCTACATGAAAATTTTCTAAGGAATTTCCAGAGTTTTATTCGTCCAACGTTCAGGATCACTAATGATCTTGAAGTTCTTTATATAGTCAGGGTGCATTTCTAAACATGCATCTCCTATATATTTCGGGAATTCGCAGTCGCTTAGCGTATTAGAGCTATAGAGTACCATTCTTGCCTCCTTCATTAAAATCAAGTGTAATGGAGTCAGGTTGAAGAGTGTCTCCATTGGTGCAGTAAGAGTTGTTTTCATAGCTTCAGCAGTAATGTGCTTAATAATTAAAATAATATTAAATTTAATTTGTCCACACAGTATGTTTTCCTAATTATTATTTACTTTTAATAATATTTAACTCTCGTTATTACAGTATACGATACCATATGTGGTAAACTAATGATTAGACATCGGGCTTTGTAGCACTAATGGTATCTAAAAGGTGCATCAGTACCAGTTATGCTGTAAAAATCTTTAAAATATGCGGTATAATTTCGAAAGTAACCACTAGTCACGCTCTAAAATTACTAACTTTAAGCTTATACTTTGTTCAACTTACATTGTACCTACATTTTTTCATATACCTATACTTTTCCTATCATTGTAATTTGTAATACAAAATAATAGTTTTCTCTAAATGCTCAGGTTCAACTATATGACATTTATTGGTTAAGAAAAGTTTCTTTGTTAAAAAGCATCTTTCATATATCCGGAAAAATTTGAAAATCTACTCTGAAAATATTTCTTCAGAAAGCACTACGTTTTCAATGCAGTTATATGCACTATAAAAGGTTAGAAGCGCCGAGGGACATGAAACATGTTACAAAACATAATTACGTATCACAAGTAATAATAAACTAGATATCTTTTTGCATACAAATTGAAATCTACTGATGATACATGAAAGGAAATGATAATTGGGAAACGACGTTTTGAAAGGATTGTAAGCGTTTCAGGTCTAATTTTAGGGTACCTTAGCCGAGTTTACCAGTCATGAGTGAGGAAAACCTCAGTGAATCTGAGCTGCGGATGTCCAGCTCACTAGTCTGTGCTTTAACGAGCTCGACCATTCCTAGCGGTACTAAAATCTAATTGCCAGCATAGCATTTTAATAGGACGAAACACAGAATAGTGAAGCTGTAGAGAGTAATAACTAAAGCAAGAAGAAATACCCAGCATGTGGTCCCAGAGGAGCACCAGCTGCACTTTGTGTCACCTCATACAAGTGTAAACTTTTAGCCCCCATAACTCGTACTGTGCCGTCATTTGTATAGCACGGAGAGAGGAGCTAAAGTTGTCCTGCCTTGTTTATGCTTCGGGAATAAGTGGAAGTTTAGTGCGTCCCTTATACCATTACTTAAACGTTACATGAAAAGGTTCTGGATTCTCATAAACATAACGCAGCTTCTGTGTGAGAAACATTACGGAAATTGTTAAGGAGCTCTGGGATTTTCCCTCATATTTCTCATCTCCACCTTCACATCAACGGAACAGCTATTATTAAAATAAAAATGAGGCATAATAATAACAGTATTAATCATATAACTTTCTCATTGAGGGCCAAGCATCACAATTATTCAAGTATTTAACAATAATGAGATAATATATGTATTTTTAGACCCCTTAAACTAAAATGACACAATTTAACAAAAGCTAGAGGTACTGAAAATTGAAAAAAGATCGAAACATATTAAAAGTACTGTTAACACTGGGGAGACCAAATGGCAAATATTTCAATAATTTCGTTTTTTTTTTTTTTTGTTTTTTTTTCGGCTTATTAATTAGAATTTCCTCTTTAATTATTGATATATTTTATAGTTGTAAACTTATTCCTCTACATATTTACTTCTTGTTAATCAAGATAAAGATTTTTAGAAATTGTTTTATTATATATTGCCTTATGGGTACAATGGGATTAGGACAATACATTAGGCTTAAGCGATAGTCCCATCTTTTAAGAGATGGTCGCTATGTGACAGCTTTAACATTCCCTTTTCTTTGCATAGCCAGAATATAAAAAAACGAATAGTGACTTCCTGTTTGAGAAAAGTATAGATTTCTTAAAAAAAACATAAGTTGCGTGCTTTAACGAGATCTACATTTTTTGTGCAGTAATATTTTGTCTATCCCTTATGGTTTGCCAATTATGTAAAATTCATCCAAAATGAAGGGTTCTTGCAGCATATTCCCATAAAATCCATGATGTACCTTTCATTGTTCATAAATATGACTTAAACATATGGTATTTTAATCAAAATCGTTGGAACCATTTTTAAGAAAATCAAAAAGTTTGAAACCTTTTCCATATAAACGATTGCTTGGGATGGGGATTTTTTTTTAAATGTTCGTGTTGCTTCCCTGTATGGTGCTTAAAATTACCAAGTTTGGTATTTAAGCGACTTTTCGTTTTTAAGTTATAATGCTCACAAATTCAAATGATCTTTTCTAAAAATGCTTTTTTTCAGATTCAGAGGGTCGTAAAGCATGTATATCCGGTGATATCTCGATATCGAATTTTTGTATGGAAGAAAACACTTCCCCTACTTGCTATACATAGTAATGAAAGTAAGAATAAATATCATAATGCTAAGAGGCTTTTAAAAAGAGAGGTAAGCTTTAGCCCATCTTGAGGAGAAGTTTTGCTCTACGAATTGATACTACTGTTAAGTTTAACAGATTCTATATTCGATATTCATGTTTTTTCTTACTTTAAAAATGTTACGAGTTTGCTTTACCATTTGTGTTTTCAACAGCTTTCTCTGTAAATGACATTTGCTGGCATAAATGACCCGTTTTCTAAGAAACTACACAAGAAAGATAAATGAAATTTTAGTCGGTTGTTAGTCTACTTTGGTGTTAATGACATATCCGTTGTTTTAACAAAAACAAATAGTAGCAGATAAATGTTATTAAAAGAAGGTAAGACTAGTTAAATAATCATATCTTCTTTAGTAAATTTGGATAAAAGTAGATCAGTGAACTTCGAAGGCATGAGTCTATCTGTAAAAATGTTAGTCTGCCATTTCAAATATTTTGGGGTAATGGGTAAAGTCCGGGAATAACTTCTAGTTATATAATGGGCATAAACTTGGCCGATTCAATATTGATGGAATAGGTTTCTTAGCCTCACCTTAAAATATTTTTCAGTTGTGGTAAGAAATGTTTACCACTTTCTATACCATGTAGAGGAGCTATTGCATTCCACCCAAATTTTTATACCAAGATTTCACTGCATATACACGTTTTGTGGTCCCTTGAATCCAAAAGAGCCTTCTTAGAAAATTGTACGTTTGTTTGCTGTGTGTGTTTGTGTGTGTGTGTGTGTGTGTGTGTGTGAGAGAGAGAGAGAGAGAGAGAGAGAGAGAGAGAGCGCACACGTATGTTTCTTTTTTCCGTTTCGTATGTCCATCCAAATGCATGTCCGTGAATGGCATAACTCAAAAGCATATTTCAAATTTCAAACTTGGTATTTAAGTCAAGCAACTTCTAATGGTTTAAAATGATTTCCAAGAAACTTCCCCTAACTAGCCTTGATAAAATGAATTATTATTGTTATTGTTTATTTTCTCAAAAAGCTCCTAACATATGTTACATGCATTGATATTGAAAATAAAATGCATACCCTGAATTTTGTGAATAGACTGTGAAATCTTCTATATTAGTTCGAATTTTGTTTAGCTTTCAATTGAAAGGAATCCTTAAATTATAAGATTTTAACTTACCACGAAAAACATAATAGATAACTTGTGTCACATAAAATCGTTCGTGGTGTTAAGCTTTTTTCTAAATGCTGCATGTAGAAATATTCTATGTCAAACGTTACCTCAAGGAGATGCGAGAAAGTTTGCGATTCTTGCCTTTTCTTCCCCCTTTCTTTTCTCTCCTTCGTAAGATCTTGTTACCGTGAATAAACACTTCAAAGCAGTTTCCACATGTTTTTCACTTAGCACGTCTAGCTCAAATTGAAATAACTCCTAAATTAAAATCTATCCTCAGTACGTAACTTTAAATAGAAGAGTCTTATATATTTAAACGAACAAATCTTGTATATGTATCTTGGAAACGGCTCTAACGATTTCGATCAACTTTTGTATTCAGATAAGGTTTTACTTTTTAAGTTTGTCTATATAGGCGTCATTCCTGAAAAAACGCGATTTTACATAAAAAATAATATTTTTATTCCCGCTTCTACAGAGCAATTGAACCTTATTTTGGTTTTTCTTCTCTTTTAATGGAGCGATTTCAACAAAAGCAGAAGCGTTTTAATGCCCTCTTCCTGGACTGTCATAATACAGTAAGAAATTTAACCTAGCTATGTTAGTTTATGTGTTACAGCTCGTCCCGTCTATATGTTTGAAATAGAAATACAACGTATTACATTTTACGGCTCAAATGATGGTGCTTATGAAATATTTATATGTATCTCTATATCTCTTGTATCTCAGAAATGACTTAACAATTGCGACAAGCATTTTTATTTAGTTAAAGTTTTGCTTTTGAAGTTTATCTCAATAAGTTCTCCCAAAAACACAAGATTTCACAAAAAAAAAGGGGGGGGGAATGCCGAGCAAAGCTCGGTCACCCAGGTACTTGCCCATTAAATGAATACTAAATACTCAAAGAGCATTTGTGAATTTGTTGTAGTTAAGAAATACTTGTGTATTGATCACCATAGCTGAACAAGAGAGATGGTTCCGAAGTAACGTGTGACCTGCATTCGGAAGGTCCTGATTCGATTTCCTTCAACTGTTTACTCTGACTTTGGGTTTTTCGTAATTTCCCTGATCAGTAGGAGAATACTGGAATGATTTCTCATTTACAATAATTTCCCTGGCAATAGCTCCTTTGCCTACTAGATATGTGATATAAAAATTAAAAATGACTTTCTGAAATAAAGTCTCAACTTTTAGAGGTCTATTAGAGATACAATGGTTTATCTCTTCTGGTTTACCAGTTACACAAAAGTATATAAAATTATTTCAGAATGGAAAGGACTTTATAGGTCATTCCCATAGCAGTTAATATGCTCAACTCATTTATCATGTAAGTAAACATGTGATATTTTATCCAAATCGTTGGACGCATATTTGAGAAAATCCGAAGTTTTGAGAAATCTTCCATGAAAAATGAAGTTTGGTTTGCCGGTATTTTCTGTCCTAATACCACGAGAGGGTATGACGATATGACGATAATTATCCCAAATATGAAAACCTCGAGTGATATTTGTTTAGTGCATTCTGCGAAATAATCAACAATTCATCAATTAAATATTATATATATTATATTTAATAGTAATTTAAAAGTAAATAACTTGCAATAAAACGCACACATTTTAACCAACATTTATTTTCACAGTTGTCACTACTACAATTAATGTAGTAGGCTGTGAGAACAATAACATCGTTTAATCCAGGGAAATGAGGAATTAGGCATATCATGAATATAAGTTGACGAATTTACGTTACTAGGCTGCTCTATTCACTAAAATATTCGACAATCTTTTGTCTGCCATTTTTGAACGACCCGCTAATTATTTCTGCTGCGCATGAATGCTTCAGATGTTCAGAAACGTAAGAAAATGTTTAGGTTGGCGATTGCAAGGAGGTGAAATAGCCAAAGTGATAATTCCTAATGACTGGAATAGTCTTGAAGGTTTGGTGTGTGTGTGTGTGTGTGTGTGTGTGTGTGTGTGTGTGTCTTGTAGTGTTTAACGCCCGCTTTTACTACTACGGCACCACAGGCGATGACACTGATGACATATGGAATGAAGATGGAGCACCGGTGGAATGAGATGGCGGGGGAAACCGGAGCACCCGGAGAAAACCCGCCCTGACGCCGCTTCGTCCACCACAAATACCACATGCGGGTCCCTGGGATCGAACCCGGGCCGCCTAGGTGGTAGGCGAGCGCGCTAACCGCTTAAATATCAAGTTTGGCATTTATCGGGCATTTCATTTATGGGTTATGCTGTTCACAGATGCCTTGTCTAAAACGCCGTGCCACTCCATATGCGCAAGTGAGGAGAAATGCGGGGAAGTGTTGAGAGTGGTGGGGGAGCAAGTGAATAGAAGGTTATCAGAGCTTGGAGGCAGTCACATATACAACGCGTGAACTTATCACTCTCACGGCAGCTGGAAGACTGAGACTGACCCCCCACTTCTCTTTTATGTAAGTGAACTGCTCTATGCTATTACACATCCTTACTTCGGGAGTGGGGGAATGTCAGGACGTTTTAGATAAGTTGTACGTATACACAGACTCGGAGACAGACACAGACCATTTTCTAAAAAGGAAATTATGAATAAATCTTGGATATAGCTTCAACACAAATTTGTTCGTGAAATATCGACATCCAATTTTTGAACGAAATACCATATTTTCTATTACCTATCCGTATAGGTAGGTAGGTAATCATGAAGAGTGATAGAGAGAATTTGTTGTTACAAAAGCAGGAAAGTTTGCTGTTTAATTTGCGGATTTCAGTTTGCAAATATAAAGCGCTACAATATTAAACGCCACTTTGATCAGAAACGTAAATCAAATTAAAGGTATTATATTTATTTACAATTTCAAGAGGTACTTTCTGAATACTCGTATTTATAAACGTATAAAGGGAACGATATGATTCCACCTTTTAGTGGTTTAGTTTCTTCTTAGTTTATTTAATATACACTATTATATTTCGTGTTTCAAAGTTTGAACACAACATCAAGTTTAAAATTAAAGAATTCATTGCCTTGATCAAACAGTTTCAAAATATTTTTCAGGCTAGATGGCAATGGAACATTACTGCTTTATTTATTGTGAAAGAGAAACAATTTAGTATGTGATCATAAGACAGAGTGAGGATATTACATGCATAAAATAAAGGAAGGTTATAAGCTTCAAGATTATGTAATTTGCCTAGCCACAGTAACTATTGTATGCAAAATATGTTTAATATAAACAAAAGTAGTTAGTAATAGTGTAGAAATTATTGCCACTCAGGTGGAACGAACCCACCACTGCAAGTGTTGTGTCCAAACAAACTTCTTCACACTGCGAGTGTGGGGTGGGTAAGGCAAGTTCAATCGCTACCTCTCCTCTCATGCCCATGCCTGTAATAGAGAAAGTAACAAACAATTGAATATTTGGAAGACTGACGAAATGGCATCAACGTATTCAGTTAAAATTACTTAAATATTTTAATGTGCAGAAAAATATCTAATTTCCCGTTGTTTATTTCAGTAGGCTTCCGATACTGTAAATGGTAGTAGAAAACAAAAAAGTAAAGGAAGATACCCCAGTCAGAGATCTGCATAAAAGATTATGTTCAAAACTACATGATACAGGCAAAGGGAGAAGAAAACTCCCAAATCCCACAAGAACAAATACAAACAGATGATGCAGGAAGCAGATCGTTTGTGCTGAATTCCTTGCCCCACTGTAGCAAATCTAAAGCAGGGGGAATGATAAGAGATTCCGATAACAGTCGCTGAGCACAATATCCCACCATCGAGTATTCCTTTGAAGGCAAGGTTGATTTTAAACCACTAGAGAACGTAGCAAAATCCCTTTTGGAGCCCAAGTCAGACTATCTAATCCACGGCAAATCGTCTCGTTGAGTGAATACTAAGGCAGCAATGTAAATCCTTTTGTCCCAAATTAACTGAGACCTGACGTACTTCTTGTACCATTGCGAATTACTAAACTGAAAGTAATGTGCTGACAGATTGTCAGATAGACTCTAATGAACGGCAGAGAAATTTGTACAATACTATTAGAATTATACTGGGGTGGGCCAAAAGTCGCGATCGGATAATGTTTATATTGAAATAACTCACTTTCCGAAACCGAAAACTAATTAAAAACTATTAATAAGTTGATAGAGCGAGGGCATTGTTATGTTATAGCGACAAGCCAGATTTTTCGCGAATTATTCAATGTGAAACTCTGTTTATGTTGTACACAATGGCTGATATAAGCAAATATACGATTGAAGAACGTCTCATCGTTAGTGTATTAGTTCAGGGAAAAGAATAAACTGGCGAAACGTATGAACAAATCAGAGAAAACTTCTTTCTTCGTTTCCATAAAGGAGCTCCCACTGAAGCTAATCTCCGAACGCTGTAAAAGAATACTTTCTCAGCAGGATGCAAAACTCATTCCTTATTAGTGCAGCAATCAATAAATAAATAACGTTTTTACGTCACTTGTGAAAGTTTATTATTGCTACACAAACTTAGAAAATATCCGATTGCGACTTTTGGCCCACCCTGTACATATGAAGAACACAGGTTGAAAAACGAGGTCCACTTTGTAACATTTTATGCAATCGTACCTTTGTAAACAGGTTGTTACTGCTTTCAATATTCCTTATAGGTAATTAGTTCATATAAGTGCCAATAATAATAAATAATTGAATGCCAAATTATTTCATGATTTCTTTCCTACAGCTTACAATGTTAAGATTACATAAAATATTATGTCCAACTCATGGATAGAGGTAAATATGACGCAATGTTATCCTCTAGGTGGTCTAGAGGTGTCTCTAGTTCGGAGGTTGTGGGTTCAAACCCGGTGGACGACGATGTATCCTTTCCGGCGTGAAACTCCTAGCGTGGCTTCCTTCGAAACCGGTGGTCCCGTTCGTATATTTCCTACACGTAAAACAACCTCAAGCCTAATAAAGAGGCCTCTGAGCTCAGGGCTTCATCAGAATGAGTGTGTCTCTAAATTTTGTCACTCCGTAATGGAGTGATAAGAGTTCTAATTTAGTATAACATAAACTTCCTAATTTAAAAAAAAAATTGACATTTTACCTTAGACTCTTCATATGAATATAAATTAATAATGATAAAAACGAAATATCAATCAAAATATTTAGTAATTTTAGATTTTGCACAATGATTTACATTAGCATTATAAAGGATTATTCTGAAACCAACAGTCACGATTTGGAAAACTTGTTACTATGTACGTGTATATGTCCTTATATGTGTCTGAATTCAATTTAAGAAACAATGAACTCTTACTTTCGGGCCCTGTAAGTAAAACTAAAGATATTAACAATAGCAGTATAGCGCGTATAAATTACCGTACATGATGGTTCCGCGGCAGCGATAGACTCGCAGCGACTGCGGTCGTGATTTCACTTTTTACTAAACACGTGGCAATGAAGAAAAAAATGTTAATTGGCTAATTGCATCTCTGTAATCCACAAGATTTTTTGCACGTAACTGTACTAACAGAAAGATCGATTAATTTCATAACCATACAAACGTTTTTAAATAAATTGAAATAGCAAGTTGTAATAGTAATACCAGAGCGTTTAGAAGGAGAAGTGTGATCACTGCTGTAGTTCATGTGTTCCGCCACACAGATGGCAGTGCAACTGCTAGTGCGGTACAATGCTAATACAAACACTAGGGTTTAGCAGGAGATTCACCTGGAAAAGTAGCAAAGGAGAAGAATAGTGTCGTTTAACAATAACTAATTCACGCATTCACATTCTGACAGCCATTCACAGAAATTCAAGACAATAATGTTACCACTAGAATGCAAAATGGCATTAAAGGAATGAAGTAAAATATAATTTCCTGTGAATGAAGAGTTAACTTTTTTCGGGGATTAAATCCCCCAAATCTACAAACCCATCCACTTTCAAAGAATTAGAATCAAATCGAGCTTCTTTTATCTTTACTTCGTTAAAAATTAAAATTCCATATCGTTCGTTTTCATTCTTATCCTTTAAAAATTCAGATACTGCATTTCCAGACATTTTTGACCTTTGATTAACTTTCTTAAATGTGATTTTGATTGAAGTTGAAGAAGATTGTGATTTAAACAATGTATGTATCCTTCGGGTGACTTGATTTTTAATAGCAGGCTATCTAAAGGAAATTCTTCATAATATTTCATGCCTTTCTTTTTAGTTGCCTTTGATATTTTCAAAATTGCATCAACAATTTTTTCTTTTTACTTAGGTATTTTGTTCCATCACATTCATCGATATTGCTACTACTTCCTTTCAAGTACTTGAATCTTGGCATTGGATACTTTCATTTGGCATTTTAGTCTAATTATATTACGGTGTTGTTGATTTGACCTTTTCTTAAGTAGGCCTACTTTATTACTAAAATGTCTATTGGTAGCCCCTACGAGGGGAAAACTAACAGTCGTATTTTGAAAGCCTTCTGCATGATTCCCACTGTCTTCTAAATTGGTATCTCTTTCAACCCTTTTTGATGGTCTCTGTGAAGCAAGTTTACGGGAATGTATTGGGTGTGATAAGTATTTAGGAAGATTAGGAAAAAGTAATCTCTACATTTTCTCCATTAACTAGAAACTTGTCTACGTTTATCAAAAGTTCTTCTGAAAAATGTGAATCACACACGTAAATATTAGATGAAAGGCACTTGTCCTTTCTTGGTATGGCCCTCTCCCATTTAGAAAACAGTAGTTTATATTTTGAAGGTGTAAAGAAATGTTTACCTTTAGATTTGTTATATCCAGATCTACAACCAGACACTAAACACTCAGGCATGTCGATTATTTCTATAAATTCACAGTTTCATAAAAATTAACAACAATTCATCGCACTGTAACAAACACAGCAACCATACACAACAATACTCCAATGCAATATCCAGCGAAACGCGCTGTAAATAGCCACACTAACGACTTTGCTGCCACCTGACGGAGGCGCCAGGTAGCTCTTGTATAATCATATGGAAGAGCAATGGAGTGATCACACTTTTTCTTTCTACTCGCTCTGGTAATACTACTACTAATAATAGTAGTAGTAGCAGCAGTAGCAGTAGTGGTAGCAGTGGTGATGGTGGTGGTGGCGGGGGCGGTGGCGGCGGCGGTGGTGGCGGCGGCGGTGATGGTGATGATGGTGGCGGCGACGGTGGCGGTGGTGGTGATGGTGATGGTGATAGTGATGATGGTGGTGGCGGTGGTGATGGTGATAGTGGCGGTGGTGGTGATGGTGGTGGCAGCGGTGCTGAAGGTGGTGGTGGTAATGGTGGTGGTGATGGTGATAGTGGCGGAGGTGGCGGCGGCGGTGGTGGTGGTTGTGGTGGTGGTGGTTGCGTTGGTGGTGGTGGTGTTGGCGGTGGTGGTGGCAGCAGTGGTGGAGGTGGTGGTGGTGGTGGCAGCAGTGGTGGAGGTGGTGGTGGTTGCGTTGGTGGTGGTGGTGTTGGCGGCGGTGGTGGTGGTGATGGTGATGGTGATGGTGATAGTGGTAGTGGCGGTGGTGGCGGCGGTGGTGGTGGTTGTGGTTGTGGTGGTGGTGATGATGGTGATAGCGGCGGTGGTGGTGATGGTGGTGGCAGCGGTGCTGAAGGTGGTGGTGGTGGTGATGGTGGTGGTGATGGTGATAGTGGCGGCGGTGGTGGTGGTAGTGGTGGTGGTTGTTGCGTTGATGGTGGTGGTGTTGGCGGTGGTGGTGTGGTGGTGATGATAGTGGTGATGGTGGTGGTGTTGGCGGTGGTGTGGTGGTGGTTGTTGCGTTGGTGGTGTTGGTGGTGGTGGTGTTGGCGGTGGTGGTGTGGTGGTGGTAGTGGTGGTGGTGATAGTGGCAGTGGCGGTGGTGGTGGCGGCGGCGGCGGTGGTGGTTGTGGTGGTGGTGATGGTGGTGGTGGTGATGGTGATAGTGGCGGTGGTGGCGGCGGCGTTGGTGGTGGTGGTAGTGGTGGTGGTGATGGTGATAGTGGCGGTGGTGGCGGCGGCGCCGGCGGTGGTGGTGGTGGTGATGGTGGTGGTGGTGGTGGTGATGGTGATAGTGGCGGTGGTGGCGGCGGCGGCGGTGGTGGTGGTGGTGATGGTGGTGGTGGTGATGGTGATAGTGGCGGTGGTGGCGGCGGCGGCGGTGGTGGTGGTGGTGATGGTGGTGGTGGTGGTGATGGTGGTGATGGTGGTGGTGGTGGTGGTAGTGGTGGTGGTGATGGTGATAGTGGCGGTGGTGGCGGCGGCGGTGGTGGTGGTGGTGATGGTGGTGGTGGTGGTGGTGGTGGTGGTGGTGGTGGTGGTGGTAGTGGTTGTAGTAGGAGTAGCAGCAACAATAGTAGTAGTGCCGCGCGTTCTTAAACCGACCGGACCGCCCCGCAGCGGTACCACACCGGGCGAGAACCGGCGGGTTCTTTGCCAAATTTACGCGTAAAGCACCGACAAGTCACAGGTGTGGAACACTAACTACTGTGCTAATTTGCATTACCTGCATCACAACAGATGTTGAAATTGATGACCTTCAACGTAAATACATTCCCTATATCTCCGAAAACAACTCTGGTTTACCCACAAAAGTTCATGTTGATTGATTGCCTGTATTTCCATTGTGATACTCTCCTTCATTTCTTGTAACGTGAACGTATTTGACGTATACACTTTATTCCTTAACGTTCCCCATTGATAAAAATCACAGACCTGATACCGAAATTTAGATTTCCGATCGAATGGGCTTTTGAAAAAGACACGTTTTAATTTAATTGCCGGATGTGAGATTTGCGATAAGTGTTAAGTAATAACATACATAGATAATAGAGTAGCAAGTGTTGTAAGGTGAGCAAGATATGAGTAAATGATAGTCGTTAAATTTGTAGAATAAACGCATTATTGGTTTGAAATTAACGAGTCATGACGTCATACCACATAGTTTAAATACACGTTCGAAAGTTAGTTCTACAAACCTTAAAAGTCGCGTGAGATATCTAATAAAATATAAAGTAAACATCGTTTAATCCTAAAAAAGTAATTATATATTTGAAATTCATAAAAGAACATGTTATAATAGAAAGGGACATTTCTAAATTGCGGGAAAAGGAAATAGCATTTTGGATACGAGGCTTTCTTGGATGACGTCATGACATTCAAATGAACGAACGGTCTTCTTAGCGTGGGTAAGAGAGGAAGAGTCAGTACTCAACCAGAGACCAGTACGGGAGGTCGCGCTGCGTGGATGTGAGGGCGATTCCTCTACATACACATATAGAATCGGCATATCTCCCGAAAATATTTAAAATAAATAATATATAAAGTTGTTCTTGGGTTGTCCATTACACTTACGCAAACCCGAGATAAAGAGATCTTATGCAGAACTAGCCGAGGCGAGCTACATCGAAGGGCAACGTCACGTCACCAACGACTTCAGCTTCAAATGGCGAGGCAATAACTAGGACACAACGATTTTACAGCTTCAAATTGGCATCCCAGCGTGTGGCCCCGAAAGAATGGACCAACCCCCCAAGACGACCAGATTAGCATCGAGCCAGCAGACAAGAAGGTGCCCAGCGTGTCAACATCTGTGAAAAGTGTAGTGAACAAGTTTAAGTGCAGTTAAAGTGAAATAGTGAAAATATTGAAAATTTTGGTGAGTAGAAAAACACATGTAAATAGCTTAGAAATGGAAGACAGTGATACAGACTTCTTAGGTTTTGAAAGTCCGGAAATTGAGAAAAGTGTAAGTAGGATGGAAGAATTTAATCAGAATGTAATTGGTAGCAGAATATGCCAAGAAGTAGAAGATCAGAACGTTAGAGAAACACCTAGAGGTAGCTCAGAAATGTTTAATACTAATTCAGAAAGGCCAGCAATTATGTCAGAAATAGAGAATATGTTTCAAAAGATAATGGAAAAGATGAGTAAGATAGATGAAACTAGTATAGAGTTAGGACAGAAATTAGAGAAGGGACAACAGGAAGTGGGAATGCAATTGGAGAATCAGAAGAGAGCTTTCGAAACCTTTAGGGAAGAAGTTAGGGAGGAAATTAATAAAGTTAGTAGTGAAGTAAAAGAAAATAGAGAACAGGTAGAACAGGTTAAGGGAGAATTAGAGACAATAAGGCAAGAAGTAAAGAATTCTGAAAAGAAATTAGGTCAACAAGTGAGGGAAAAATTAGATAAAGAAAGGGAAAAAGTAACATATAGATTAGACAAACAAAGGGAAGAAATTAGAGAAGAGTTACAGGGGTGTAAAGTTAGAATAGAAAGATCTGATGTAGAAAATGAAAGGCAGGCTAGAAATTTGGAGGATGTTACAGACCAAATAAAAGGGGTAGTAACAGAAATTACTCAGGTAAAAGAGGCCTTAGAAAATTTGAAATTAAATGAAAATGCATGTAATCACAACAATCTTAGTAATGAAGTTGCAAGAAACGAGGCAATACCAGGTGTATCAGCTGACATTTCGATGCAAAATAGAGGTAACAGTAATTCCCATTCTGATCTCGGAAATAGCTCAGGGATAGGTGACAATTCAAATTTACATTGGCCTAACCATGTCTTAAATGAAATGACACCTCCAGTTTTTGAAAATGAAGATTCAGATGATCCTAAAGCCTTTTTAGAAGGGTTACAAGAGTACTTCACGGTGAAACGTATACCAGAGGAGTACAAGATGGTGATAGTAAGAAAATGTCTAAAGGGTAATGCTGCTAATTGGCTAGGCCTTTCTATGGGTAACAATACTGATTACAGGACCTTTAGAAACATCTTTTTAACCAGATATTGGGGAGCTAGTAGGCAGGCTAATATTAGAGTTGAATTAAGCAATGGAAAATTTAATCCTAGATCGGAGGAATCGATGGTCAACTATTTTATGAGAATAGCGAGAAAATCGAAGATGTTGGATCCTCCCTTGGATGAAAAAGATCTAATAAATATAGTTACTCCACATTTTCCGGAAACGCTTCAACACTACCTAATCATAGCCCGACCCGATAGCATTGCAGCTATGATCGAATTATTATCAGCCTTAGAAGTCAATAAGCCAAAACACGCATTTGGAAATAAATATGAAGAAAAAGAAACTGTAAATTCTTTCGGGCAAGGGGCACAGTATTATCAGAATAGAAGTGAGATTAGCGAAAGATATAAAGGAACAACACCAAGGATGGAATCATTCCGGTGGGAAAATCAAGGTAGATATAACCAGAAAGGGCGTCACCAAAATAGAAATGGTAATCAAAGGGGAAGAAATATAAGGGTGAATTATATGAATACAAATAGATTTGATCGAGGTAGACGGGGACGTTATTTTGGACATAGTAGAAATTCAAATGATGGGTATTGGACAAACGGAGATAATGAGTTTAGACCGAGGTCACCAAGACAGGAAGAAAGGTATTCTAATGGACGAAATTCCCCCGAAAATGCGGAAATGGTTGAGGCCATTAACACGGTCAAAAACATGGTAGGAAGTAACCCCGATTTAATGCAGGAAAACAGAAGTAACAATTTGGGAAATGGTACAGGAGCAATACATAAAAATCAGGGAAACGCCAGACCCGGTCAAACGCGCCTTCAGTGAGAACTGGGTATCCTAGTAATGATTGTGATAAGTACTCGGAAATAAATAGTCCTGGAAGGCAAATGATGATACAAAAGAAAAGAGAATGGAAAAATAGAAACGACGAAAACGAAAAAATAGGAGATCCACCTAAAATCAAAATTGGAGTAAATGGAAAACAATACAATGCAATTATAGATACGGGATCAAATAGCACAGTATGCTCACAAAATTTTTATGATAATTTACAAAGTAGTGGCTTTAAAGTAATGTCTTTACCAGTTAATGGGATATATTGCTCGCTAGCTGTGGGAAAACGAAAAGAGAGAGTAAAATTTCAAGCAATGATAAATATTGAAATAAATGGGAGAATACTTGGAATTTTATTTCTGATTGTAGGAAGACTTGTGACAGATATTATAATAGGTTGTGATTGTCTTTATGCCTGGGAAGCTGTGGTGAATTTTAAAAACATGATTCTAGAAATGAAAGTTGAAGATGAGACCATTATAGTGCCTTTTGTGGAAGATAGTAGTTCAGAAACTATTGTACGAGAAAAAGAGGAAGAAGAAATCCAAGGGGATACATTCTTTGTAGAATATGTTAAAGTAGGAGCTATGGAATTAACTGAAGTAAATGTCAAAGAGTACAGTGTCGATAATAAAGAAAATGTAGAATGGGATAAAAATGATTTCATAGACAATTTGAGGGTTTCTGATGCAACTAGGTACTATGATAGGGAGAGTAGTGAAGACTTAGAAGAATTGTTGAGAAAAAAAGTAACTCAGGCTGATCAACTAAATGAACAACAGAGGGATAAATTGTTTGAAATATTAATCCGAAATAAAGAAGTATTCTCTGAGAAACCTGGTAAATGTAATATTTATACTCATTCGTTTGAGATGATACCCATCAAACCTTTTACACATAAAGCGAGAGCTATCCCTAGTACAATAAGAGAAGAGGTAGATGCAGTTATAAAGTCAATGTTAGAAGATGAGGTTATTGAAATTTCGAATTCAGAATTTGTGAATCCCCTATGTATTGTAAATAAGGGTAATGGAAAGATTAGGGTGACATTAGACTCGAGAAAACTAAATTATTGTTCATCATACTTTCCATCAGGGAATCCAACAGAACGTGTCCTCCGAGATATAGGAATTTATTTACGTGTACTTACACATCATAATCACAAGGATTGGGTGAAATATTGTCCATTGATAGAAAAGATTATCAATCACACCATTAATGTAACTACTGGGTTTGCACCAATAAAATTAATGTTAGGAATTGAACCAGAACCAATATTGATCGGGGAACCAAAAACACTGAAAATTAATGACATTCAGTTAAGTGAAGAAGAAAGAGCGAAAATTGCTTTTGAACGAATCAAGAAAAAGGCAGAGAAGCGAAAATTAAAGAAAAAGAGTAGAAAACATAAATGGGAACCTAAGATAGGCGATTGGGTACTAGTTAAAGACCATAAGTTATCAAGTGCATTGCGAGGTAGGAACAAAAGGATGGAATTGTTATATAAAGGTCCTGCAGAAATTATATCAAAATTTGGTTATCATACCTATGAATTAAAAGATGTTAAAAATGAAAAATGTCTGGGAAGATGGCATAAACAACTCCTTCGACCATACAAGAAACCGTGTGGTGCCTTGGAACCTTGATTTAATGTAAAAGAAAAATTGGAAATGTCATTTGTCTATTGGCGCCCAATCAGCTTTGAGATAAAATGTAAATGTTAGCTTACTTGAAAATCATATATTGGTCAGGTACTTACATATTCATGAAAAATGCAGAATGTGAATTGCTATCTAGTACCAAGAGCCTAAAAATATATTGTATAGAGCTCACAATAACAGCTTCAGAAAGATTGTTAAATTGTTCATCTCCGCATAGAGAGAAAACAGAATATTTACTTTGTAAACATTTGTTAAAATATTTAGATGTATAGATAGTTATCACAGCAAGACAAAGAAAGAATTTGTCTGAAGAGTGTAATGGATTTATATAAATATATGTGTTACAATAACAAAAGTGAAAAATCACAGTGCAAGTGATAGTGAGAGCGAAGTGAGCAAACATGAACTAAAAGAAGGAAGTATAAAGAAAGACTCTTGAAATTTAACCTTTATATAAAAGCTTCACAGAAGAAACCATAACATATTGTAATTAGTATTTAAGGATTAATGTTAAGTCAAGTGTATAATTGTTTGTCATGTTAAAAAAGATTAATGAGAAAATGTGTTAATAACCAATTTCAAAAACAGTGTAATTGAAAATTGTATATAATGGGAGTGTTGCCGATTATTCAAAATACAGGAGTAATTTTTAATTTTTCTTTCGGGCAAGACATTTACATTATTTTATTATGAAATAATAAAATAACATAAATGGGGGCATTTGATACCGAAATTTAGATTTCCGATCGAATGGGCTTTTGAAAAAGACACGTTTTAATTTAATTGCCGGATGTGAGATTTGCGATAAGTGTTAAGTAATAACATACATAGATAATAGAGTAGCAAGTGTTGTAAGGTGAGCAAGATATGAGTAAATGATAGTCGTTAAATTTGTAGAATAAACGCATTATTGGTTTGAAATTAACGAGTCATGACGTCATACCACATAGTTTAAATACACGTTCGAAAGTTAGTTCTACAAACCTTAAAAGTCGCGTGAGATATCTAATAAAATATAAAGTAAACATCGTTTAATCCTAAAAAAGTAATTATATATTTGAAATTCATAAAAGAACATGTTATAATAGAAAGGGACATTTCTAAATTGCGGGAAAAGGAAATAGCATTTTGGATACGAGGCTTTCTTGGATGACGTCATGACATTCAAATGAACGAACGGTCTTCTTAGCGTGGGTAAGAGAGGAAGAGTCAGTACTCAACCAGAGACCAGTACGGGAGGTCGCGCTGCGTGGATGTGAGGGCGATTCCTCTACATACACATATAGAATCGGCATATCTCCCGAAAATATTTAAAATAAATAATATATAAAGTTGTTCTTGGGTTGTCCATTACACTTACGCAAACCCGAGATAAAGAGATCTTATGCAGAACTAGCCGAGGCGAGCTACATCGAAGGGCAACGTCACGTCACCAACGACTTCAGCTTCAAATGGCGAGGCAATAACTAGGACACAACGATTTTACAGCTTCAGACCTTTAGCACAAGCGATTTAACATTTCCAAGGCGTCAGCTTTCGTGGCAGCGAAACTTCTGAAAGTTAAAATTACATGCTTTACAACCACAAGATCCTGTGAGTAGGGTTAATTATTGCAATTGCTTTTAGCAGTTCCTTAATGATGACGAGATGGACCCACCTTTAACGTTCTTAACTGATGAAGCATGGTTTTATCTTCAAGGTCGCATTTGTACTAAGAACAATTGATACTGGGCTACCGAAAATAACCATATTATTCATGAAGTTCCTCACCACGCGTAGAATTACCAGTCTCATGTTTACGACACAACAGTTGATTCACACGTTTATGTAAATTATATTTAAATATTTTTTCCCGTAACTAACAAGAAATGAAATATTGTGTGACTGGTTTCAACAGGATCCAGCTGATAATTCTATGCATGAATTGCGAAGTGTGTATGGAGGCAGAATAATTAGTCGAGGATTGTGGCCCCCTCATTCCCCTGACCTATCTACAGCGAGTTTTATTTGTGGGCAATAACATGAACTTTTCCGAGTAAAGCAGAATTGATTCCGGACGTATAGGGAATGTGTTGGTGTTGAAGGTAATCAATTTCAACATCTGTTGTGATGCAGAATGCAAGTTAGTACAGAAGTTAGTGTTCCCTACCCGTGACTTGCCGGTCCTTTACGTGTAACTCTGGCGGAGAGTGCATCTGTAGTAGTAGTAGTAGTGGTGGTGGTGGGGATGGTGGGGTGATGGTGGTGGTGGCGGTGGTGGTGGTGGCGGTGGTGGTGGCAGTGGCGGCGGTTGCGGCGTCGGCGGCAGCAGCAGCAGTAGCAATAGTATAAATTTTCCACATCCTCCCGGCTTGACACCATTCGACTTCCTTCTTGTTGGTTCTGTTAAGGAACATATGGAAGGCCAACACTACAAGATGGTGGAGAATATTCAAAAATGAGCGCGACAGTGTCTTCGTGCATCTGGAACGGAATTGTACCGTAAGGGTATCCTCAAACTTGCAGAACGATGGGGAAAATGTGTCCAAAGAAATGGAAACTATGTTGAAAAGCGAGAGAAAATTCTGTAGATTATGCTGATGTGTATGGTATATCTAAATGTATAGCGATAAGATTTTTTTAAAAAATGTTGCTCACTACATTATGACCCAATTATCATTGTTGTTGCTATTATCATTATTAGTATCATCACCATCATATGCAGCGAGACAATTATTGAATAATGGTCACTCTTTATCCCTAAAGTAAGTAGTAATACTTTTAATGCAGCACGTTATGACTATAGAGGTTCCAAAGCAGAGCAAGCTCTTTAGATGTAAAGTGAACGAGAGAAACATGCCGAGGGAGGGAGAGAGAGATGACGGAGAAAGGAGCAAAGGGCATGAGAGAATATTCAAGGGATTTTCGGTCTTGATAATTGAATTTCGTGTGTCGACTTACAAATAGGCTCACCCACCTGACCTGCGGCCCACACTTTACTGAAAAACACCTCTTCCCCACTTCACAGGTCAGCACCTTTAAGGCGAGAAAGTTTTACCTTAAGCCGGCCGACATCTCTCACATCCCTGCAACGTTTTAGAGCTGCGCCGTGTTCTGAATTACCAAATATTGTAACAGAACACTAATGGATAAGAAGAGGATCACACACTCTCTCGCTTAAACTCATCCACTAGCAAAGCGGCATGTCATTTTAGTGAAGTACTAGCAAGAGCCTGCTGTGTGGCAGTTGCACCTCTACTATTGTTACTTTCTCTAATAATTGTGACGTACTGTAACGTTGTACTGGGGTGCACTAGAAAGTAACTCTTGTTAAATCTGTGCAACCCACTGACACGTTTTAACCCTTTAGGATACCGTGGATCTTTAAAGAAATTACACTGGCAATTAGCAAGTCATGCTTGCCTTTATTATAAGAACTACAAACATACAAAACTTAACACCTTGGGTTACATAAACCTTGAATGTATCGCCACTTTACAGTGATTAGGAAAGAATATCACTTGACAAATACCTTTTGTGACATGATGGTTTTAATACATTAACATTTCGAAAATTCCTGCCATGCTGATAAAGTTTTTACTCACGTGGTAACGATTTAGTTATATAAAATGAAAAGAGAAGAAGTTTTACTCACGTGGTAACGATTTAGTTATATAAACATGGAAAGAGAAGAAGTAAAGATAATTTAGAAAGCAATTACTCGCGTATAATCACATGATGCCTCCCTATGTACCTAGCCACCATTTTCTCTGCTCATGCTTCGCAGACAGTTCCTCCGTCGTTGAAATCCCAAAGTCGACTCACTGTCTGACGTTCCCGGACCTGGCTTGACAGGGGTGACTAGTTGATGCGCCGCTGTTTACGGCAGTTCCCGCAAGAGGTCGTGGAATTCTCGGTGTAGATATGCAGGTTTCCTGTTGAAGCACCATGACGCTGCTTGTTTTTAGATTTGGCGAAATTGTACTGATGGCTGTCTTTTGGATGGTAGGTAAAATAACGGCTCATAATTAGGGGAAGTATTGTATTCCACCCAAAATTTCGATGTCGAGATTTCACCAGAAATATGTTTTGTGGGTCCCTGATTAAGAAAGCAGTATTAAAAAATCTGATGTGTTGCACTCACATGACTTTCTCTACTCTTGTACTAACCATTCTTGCAAACTCTTATTCCTGTATCTTCTTCGTGTTAGTTAAGACAAAACATTTGTACAACTTATCTTATGGCTTATTTCCTTGTAGGTGAAAGGAGAATATGGGAATACAGTAAGCTTTGAGCGATAGTCAAATATTTTAAAGCTTTGAGATTCTGTTGTCTTTGCACACTTAACATATAAAAAAATGAACAACGATGATCCATTTCACGAAAGTTCTAAGTTTTACGAAACTCGCACACATAACAAGGAATATCTCCGAAATGGTTCACCCTACAAGAAAATGTATCCAGACGTAAGTTGTGTATTTTAGCAAGATCTACATTTTTGTATAGTCTATCTCTAACGGTTTACCAGTTATGCAAAAGTCGTCCAGAGTAAATACAACTGCAGTGGCTATAGCCAGAAAATTCAAGATATACATTTCATTTGTCATAAAAACATCTCAAATGACATTTTAATCAAAATCGTTAGAGCCATTTTCAAGAAAATAAAACTTATCGAAAAATTTTCCATGTAAAGGGTAGTTTAGGGTGGGGCTATTTTCTTCAAAATCTTCTTGTTGCAGCCCTGAAAGACATTAAACTTAAATACCAACTTTCGTTTCTAACCGACTTTTCGTTTTTGAGTTATGCTGTCCACAGGTTGACAGACACAGACAGACTGACACAGACACACACGGATCTTTTTCTAAAAATCTGATGTGTTGCACTCACATGACTTTCTCTACTCTTGTACTAATCATTCTTACAAACTCTTATTCCTATATCTTCTTCGTGTTAGGTAAAATAAACATTTGTACAAATTATCTTATTGCTTATTTCCTTGTAGGTGCAAGGGGAATATTGGAATACAGTAGGTTTTGTGCGATAGTCAAATCTTTTAAAGCTTTGAGATTCTGTTCTCTTTGTACACGTAACATATAAAAAATGAACAACGATGACCCATTTCACGAAAGTTCCAAGTTTTCCGAAACTCACACACATAAGAAGGTATATCTCCGAAATGGTTGACCCTACAAGAAAATTTATTGAGACATAAATTGTGTATTTTAGCAAGATCTACATTTTTGTATAGTATAATTTGGTCTATCTCTAACGGTTTACCAGTTATGCAAAAGTCGTCCAGAGTAAATACGACTGCAGCGGCTATAGCCAGAAAATTCAAGATATACTTTTCACTTGTCATAAAAACATCTCAAACATATGACATTTTAATCAAAATCGTTAGAGCCATTTTCAAGAAAATAAAACTTATCGAAAAATTTTCCATGTAAGGGGTAGTTTAGGGTTGGGCTATTTTCTTCAAAATCTTCTTGTCGCATCCCTGAAAGACATTAAACTTAAATACCAACTTTCGTTTCTAACCGACTTTTCGTTTTTGAGTTATGCTGTCCACAGATTGACAGACACAGACAGACTGACACAGACACACACATGGATCTTTTTCTAAAAATGCTTTTTTTTGGATTCAAGGGGCCTCAAAACATATATTTGCGGTGAAATTTCGACATTGAATTGTTGGGTGGAATACAGTACTTCCCCTACTTACCAGTAGATAAAGTTAAAAAGATCCGCGTGCATGTGTGTGTGTCTGTGTCTGTGTATGTCAGTCTGTGGACAACATAACTCAAAAACGAAAAGTCGGTTAGAAACCAAATTTGGTGTTTAACTTTAATATCTTTCAAGGATGGCACATGAAGATTTCGAAGAAAATTCCTCCACCCTAAACTACCCTTTACATGAAAAATTTTTCGAACATTTTGATTTTTTCAAAACTGCCTCTACGATTTTGATTAAAATGACATGTTTATGGCAAATAAAATGTGTATTTTGAATTTTCTAACTACAGCCCACGGAATCCTGTTTACTCTTGATGATTTCTACACAACCGGTAAACCGTAAGAGATAGACCAAATCTCACTACACAAAAAATTTAGATCACGTTAAAACGCACAAGTTATGTCGAACCATTTCTGACATATCCTTGTTATTTTTGTGAGTTTTGCAATACTTAATTTTTTCTCAAATGGAAGATAGTTATTCACTTTTTTATGTCTTGGCTGTACAAAGAGAATGGAATTTCAAAGCCTTCATATAGCGACCAGCTTTAAAAGATTTGACTATCGCTCAAAGCCTTCTGTATTCACATATTCCTCCTGCACCTACAAGCAATATGCAAGAAAAATAATTTCTGAAAATGTTTATCTCACTAACACAAAGATGATAAGAGAAATAAGAGTTTGTAAGAATAGCTAGTACAAGAGTAGAGTAAGTCATATGAGTGCAGCACATCAGATTTTTTTACCTCCTCAGTGTTAGGCAGAGGAAGCACTGTACCGCTTCAATATTGTGAATTTACCGAAATAAATTTATGTTTTGAGTTTCCTTAATTCCAAAAAAGGCATTTAGATAAGAATGGGGCTCTAATGACCTAGCTGTTGACGGGCCCTTAAACCCTAATCACTCACTCACTAGAAAAGAACACCTATGTTTGCATTCACGTGGTTTAAAAGAGTTGCATATATAACAGGGGTAAATGTAGTCAGTGGCCTGCGTGAACTTTGTTCTGCTTATAAGAAAACAGAGTGGAGCGGCAAAGGAAATATCCAGGCTTCAACTGGCGAGTGCAGCGCGTGATAATAGAGAGGAACAGTCTTAGAATATTTTTCGCTTCACTTACAAGACTTTATCTTCCAGGGAATAAACTTACTCCTATTTATGCTACTATTGTCTAACATTACGGATTACAGATTGTAAATTACCGTAACAAAATCCATGCAAACATCAGGGCGCGTAATGTTTGATTGGCATTTCTTCGTTTCTTAATAATGTTATTGTTGCATTTTATTATTATTTTAGTTATTGTTATTATTACTATTGCTATTATATTGTTATTGCTTTTATTTTATTCTCATTAGTTTATTATTGTTTATTATCATTATTACTATTATTACTATTTCTCATTTTATTATAATAATAACAATTAATTTTGTTATTATTTTATATTAATTATTTTTATTACAGTGTTTATTATTATTGTTGTTATTATTGTTATAGTTCGTATTATAATGATGATGATAATAATAATAGTAATAATAATAATAATAATAATAATAATAATAATAATAATAATAATAATAATATCAACAGTGATAAACATAACGATAAATACACCAATAAGAATAAAATAATAATAAATTTAACATTAATATTAATAATATAAATAATATAATTTAATATAATACAATAACGTCAAACAAAAATAATAACAATAACTAAAAATAATAATAAAATACCACAATAACATTATTAAGAAACGAAGAAATGGCAATCAAACATTACGCGCCCTGATGTTTGCATGGATTTTGTAACGGCATTTTACAATTTGTAAACTGTAATGATAGACAATAGTAGCATATACAGGAATGAGTTTATTCCCTGGAAGATAAAGTCTTGTAAGTGAAATGGAAAATATTCTAAGACTGTTCCTCTCTATTATCACGCGCTGCACTCGCCAGTTGAAGCCTGGATATTTCTTTTGCCGCTCCACTCTGTTCTCTTACAAGCAGAACAAAGTTGAAACACGCCACTGACTGGGTTTACCCCTGTTATTTCTGCAACATTTAACTCATGAAGGGTTGTCTACCAATCCGATGGCGAGTTGTAGTGGGCCACTTGGTATATCCTGCTTTTAACTGTGGGATGAATAGGAACGGCAATTGTGTTACTCGTTAAACATGAAACAGTGGATTCCATTCCCGTCCCCCAGCCGGGAATCGAACCCGGGACTCCTTGCACAATAGCCAGGTACTCTACCGACTGAACTACAGGTCCAGTAAACACTATTAAAAAGTAAATTAATGGTATTTGTCTGGAGTGGATGTTCGTGAAAGAAATATAAAAGTAAATACACTGAGAAATGGAATTGTAGCATTGTTAGAATGCTCCCTATCGGAAGCATGTGTTTGAGCTAAAAGTAGGCAAAAAGTAGGTTTGTCGATTGCAGATTCATTAACTAAAAAAGTGTTTTATTTATGTCTGTAAAACAAAACCTTTATTTTGTTTTTTCTTTTGCTTAGACGTATTTATCTTTTGAAGGCATATCTCTTGTGTCTCCCTCTCGCCTCCCGATCTCTACACGCTCCAGCTCTGGTCAAAAGATTTCACATATTCTGTTGAGCGAGTCTAAAGTTGACAGTACAATTTCCTTCTCTCAGCATCTTCCATGTTCCAGAAAAAAAGCGTTATAAAACAGATGTAACAACGAAAGAAAGGAAGAGGATCGTTCTGTTTTTTATTCGTTAGGTTTTAAAAAGATACATGAAAAGGAGCAGTCACTAACAATTTCCATCCTAATATTTCACGAGAACAACAAGGGCCGACATATATACCAGAAAAGCGATATAACGATCTCTTTGTTATGTTATTCAAAGTGTTACTGTGGACTGTGCAGAAAGACTTGTGGTTGATAAATGTGCCTAGGGCAACCTTTCCAAAACCGTTAATTTTCTCAAAAATACACAACACGAGGTGCTAATTAAAATTGTTTTTCCGGTTCTGGACCGTGGGTGGAGTAGGGTAGTACAAACCCGGGCCACAAATGGACATGATTAGTTAGTTTTGAAGTAGAAGTTTTAATGAAACTGTGATAATTATGTAGGTCAAACGGCAATCAGTATCCCACAACTACATGGGAAGAATGGAGAGAACCTCTCCAAGATACATATTACTCTAGAGTCTGGTATCAGGCATTTGTTACAATCAAACAAGTCAAACAAAAATGCAATAAACGCAATAAATCGAATGTGTCACACACATTATTTTTTCAACTCACTTTAGTACAAATTATATTTACAAACGCCTATTACTCTCTGCTTGTATAGTAAGCAGAGAAAGTATTGCATTCGCCCCAAAAAATCGATGTCGAGATTTCACCGGAATTGTTTTCAGGCCCCTTGAATCAAGAAATCATTTTTAGAAAAAGGTCCGTGTGTGTCTGTATGTCTGTCAGTTTGTGGACAGCATAACTCAAAAACGAAAAGTCGGTTAAAAACCAAAGTTGGTATTTAAGTTTAATGTCTTTCACGGAAGCTTTTGAGGAAAATTGCTCCACCCTAAACTACCCTTGACATGGAAAATTTTTTGAAAAGTGTGATCTTGAAAATGGCTCTAACGATTTTGATCAAAATGTCATATGTTTGACATATTTTTATGACAAATGAAATATATATCTTGAACTTTCTGGCTATAGCCTATGAAGTCCTATTTACTCTGGATGGCTTTTGCAAAACTGGTAAACCGTAAGAGATAGACCAAATCCTACTATACAAAAATTGTAGATATTTCTAAAACTCACATTTTATGTCCGAATATTTTTTTTAGAGTGAACCATTTTGGAGATATTCATTGTTAATTGTGCAGGTTTTGGAGAACTTTACTTCTGTCAAATGGGACATCGCTATTCATTTTTATATGTTAATCGTGCAAAGAGAACGGAATTGGAAAGCTTTTAAAGATTTGACTCGCTCAAAACCTACTGTATTCCCATATTCCCCTTGCACCTACAAGGAAATGAACAAAAATTTAATTTCTGCAAGTGTTTATCTCAACCAGCACGAAGAAGATAAAGGAATAAGAGTTTGAAAGAATGGTTAGTACAAGAGTAGAGAAAGTCATGCGAGTGCAACATATCAGATTTTTAGAAACAAGTCCGTGTCTGAGTGTGTCCGACTATCTGTGTCTTTCTGTCTTTCTGTTTGTCTTTGAATAGCATAACTCAAAAACAGAAACTCGGTTGAAAACCAAAGTGGGTATTTAACTATAATATCTATCAAGGATGCGACACAAAATTTTTGAAGAAGATTCCTCCAACCTAAATTACCATTTACGTGGAAATTTTTTCGAAAAATATTATTTTCCCATAATTGGCTGTAACGTTTTTTATTAAAATGAAGATATTTTTATGGAAAATGAAATATGTATTTTGAATTTATTGGCTACACCTATGTAGTCCTGTTTACTCTTAATAACTTTTGCATAGCTGGTAAACCGTAAGAGATAGACCAAATCTTACTGCACAAAAAACATAGATCTTGTTAAAACTCACAATTTACGTCCAAAACTCTCTTTTTTTCGTAAAGTGAACCATTTCGGAGATATTCCTATTATTTGTGTGAGTTTTGGAATATTCATACTTTTCTCAAATGGAATCTCGTTATTCACCTTTTTATCTCTTGGCCTTGCAAATAGAACGGAATTTCATAGCCTTCATATAGTGACCAGCTTTAAAAGAGTTGACTATCGCACAAGCCTGCTGTATTGCCATATTCCCCTTGCATCTACAAGAAAATTAGCAATGAGATAATTTCTGCAAATGTTTATCTCGACTAACATGAAGAATATGTAGAAATAACACTTCGTAAGAGTAGTAGAGAAATTCATGTGAGTGCAACACATATTTTGTTTCTATTTATTTAGATCACAAGATATAAACATTCACAGTAATTAATTTTATTGCATCTTTTCTTGCAGGTATAACAGGATTAAAGAGATAGAACGGACCAAATCTTTTAAGAGCTGATCGCTATGTGATGGCTTTAAACTTGCGTTCTCTGACACTTCCTGTTTGAGAGAATCATAATTATTTGAAAATGAAACCAACAGCAAGGATTATGTCGCGAATGGTTAGCTCCATAAAAAGTAGCACAAATTGTATACTTTAACGAGTTCTGTATTTCTTGTATAGTAAGATTCTATCTCTTACACTTCACCAGTTAGTGTGCAAAAGTTATTTGCAATGAAGAGGACTTCAGACGCTATTAAAGTCAATAACATGCTTCATTTGTCATAAAAAATACCTTAGACATATGGTATTTTAATCGAAATCGTTAGAAATATTTCGAGAAAATCAAAACTTTCCAAAATATTTCCATGTAAAGGGTAGCTTTCTCCCTCACATACACGCGCACACATAGAGATGTTTTGTTTTTCTTAAAATGTTTTTTTAAAATTATTATTATTAAGGGGTCTCAAAACATTTCCGGTGAAATATTGGTATCGCATTGTTGCGTGAAATACGAAATTTCTCCTACTTATTGTAAGCAGGTATGTTGTAGAGAAAGTAGAAAAAGTTATAGTAAAATTAAAAAAAAAGGGGAAGGTATGCATTCACATGGACTTTCTCTATTTACTCTTGTATAAACTATTCTTAAACCGTTTATTCTTCTATCTAATTAGCACCTGAGGTGCAATACCCTTTCCGGGCCAAGATCTGTAGAAATGGATTTATTGCATATTTCCTTAATAGGTACAATGGGAGTAAGAGATACAGTAACCCTAAGCGATAACCAAATATTTTAAGAGCTGGTCACCATATGATGACTTTGTCATACCATTATTTTTGCATGACCAGGACATAAAAAAACGAATTCCAAACCAATGACAAGGAATATATACTGGAAATACCTAGTTAACTCCAAAAAGTCTTGGTTTATCAGTAATGAAAAAGTAAGCGATCCTCAGAGGCAATACCAGGAAATTCAAGATATGTTCAATTGTAATAAAAATATTTTAAACCTGTGGTATTTTAATCAAAACTTTAGAGCCAATTTTGAGTAAATTTAAATTTTTTAAATTAGTTTCACATAATAGGATGAGGGATTTTCTCGAGAATATTCGTATTACATTTCTCTAAAAATGTTTTCTTTGATTATTCAGGGGTTTCAAAACGTACATTTCCGGTGAAATATTTGATATCGAATTTTTTAATGGAATGCCATAGTTCTACTTACTATGCGTAGTAGAGAAAGTAAAAAGACATTATATATGTTAGGAAGTTATAATTATAATACTCTTAATAACCAATATTTGGTTTAAAATCGTGCAAATCATATATTTCATTGTTGCACACTACCACAAAGTATTGCTGCATATGCTCTTGTTTTAGGTTGTCCGCATCAGGAACTACTGATTTACACAGTCTAACAAAAGCTGTGACTGTCTACCAGACTTGGCAACGGCTGTAGGAAGTACCTTATTTTCTTGTTGCTATTCTTTGAAACGAGAGCGAATGTTTGCTGTTAACTCTGTTTATTAACAAAACACTTCTTTTTGTGTTAACTTTCTTTTCAAAAATCTTGCACAATTGTTCAAGTACTTAAAAACACGTCATATTCACTGTTTGCTCAACTAAACGTTTGAAAGAACATTTTAGTCTTAAATAAAAAAATAAATCTAAAGATAGAGGTAAACATCTCTTTCGCGCTATCTTTTTAATAACTTTATTGGGAAAAACTGGAAGAATAGTAATATGATCCCTCTTGCCTTTATCAATACGAGGAATTTTACACAAATGCTGCATCTGCTGTTCAGTGTTTGACTGACTGCAAAAAGGTGCTATGTCTGTTGTAACTTGACAATATCACTATCAAAAGGTTTTCTCTAAACGAATTCCTGATACTGAGTGACTCGTCCTCAAAAAGCAATTCTGCATGCATAGTAAGATGGTCACATTTAAAGTACAAAAGGAACAATGAATGATGTGCATCGTCGAGAGTCCCCTAAATATAACACAAAAATTAAAAATAAATTGAAAAGTATAAGTTAATTTTAAAAAGCCAAAATTTATCATTTATAACAATGCAAATAAGAAGCAAATTCTTAGGAGGGCAAAATAATGCAAAATAAGAAAAGGTTCTATCACTTCTAATTGCCTCAGAACACGATTATTCTACATAACTTTTGATTTATTGCAACCCTTTAAAAACCTAACCTAACCCTAACACCCGGCTCTACTTATTACTTTATCGATTAGACACCATGTATAATTTATTTTATGGTGGTCGAGTTTTAACGTGGCACTCTTTTTACTATCATTGCCTAGCATGGGCTGTGGAAAAGCCTTGGGTTTCTTTCCATGAAATGGCCAGACCCTTTTAAAGCCCTATTGTATTCCCTAATTACCTGCCGTGGTATGAAGGTAAATAGGCTCGTCTTAAAAGAGGGACGGCTTAGAAAGAAATGGTGAAATTTCTTTCTCTAATAGGCAAGTGCCGGGTTACACTCCTCCAGCATAATGCTTTATACATTTGAAATTCTGCGCACCTACTGCATAATTTATAATACCAGTCAGTTAAACAGTACTTGCGCTTTGTCTTCAGTCAGTATGCTCTTTTCTTCACTTTTTCTATGAATAATCTGTTCAGCTACTTTTAACTTTGTATGGGAATCGTCATGTTTATAGCGATGTTTTGGAACATTCAGTTCATTACACCGCATCTTTCATTGGCTGGCGTAGAGTTCTTTTTTCTTTTCTTTTTTTCTTTCTATCTCTCTCTCTCTCTCTTTTTTTTTTTTTTTTTTTTTTTTTTTTTTTTTTTTTTTTTTTTTTTTTTTTAAGTGTTTAACGCCCACTTTTATTACTTGTGACACCGCAGGTGGTCTCATGGTACAGGGAATGAAGACCAAGCACCAGTGTAATGAGATGGCGGGGGAAACCGGAGAATTCCGAGGAATCCCAACCCTTAGCCGCTTTGTCCTCGACAAATCCCACATGCGGTAGTCTGGGATCGAACCCAGGTCGCTTTGGTGAGAGGAGAATAGTCTAACCACTCGGCCTATGTAGAGTTCGTTGCTACCACCACTTCCATCCAGTAGGAATCGATTCATATCTGACTTTAGCCAATCAGAGACATCAGAATATCTTCCCCACATGGAGTAAATCATATGATAGGAACTGGTTCCCCTTTACTTCCCTGAGAACCTTAGTTGCGATGTCAGTCTAATTATAAAATAGACTACACAAAGGGCTCGCTATTGCCATTCTGTGCTCCAGTTACTATCATCGCAGCTTTATTAAACACAGTGTGACCATTGTACCTTTTTAATGGCTACTGGTCACGTGGTACAATTTCGCAATTAGGATTCCAAACAAACCGTGGAAGCACGTATAGTTCTTATGAAAGAAGCAGAATTATGTACATGTTTCTATGCTTTAAATCTAATCTAAATAGATTTTAAGCTACAAAGCACATGTTTTAATCACAGATTCTATACATGTTATTGTAATTGCCATAGTTCATATTTAAGTCTTGGCATACATGTAAGTCGTAAACTATTTAAGTTCTTCATGCTCCATTATTTTTATGCGTTGAAACTGAAGTATTTATCACCGTATCCAATATATTATTAGTTTATGGAACTGAAGCTTTGGCAACGAGTTCAAGCTGTCCAGTTGGCTATTAGAATACAAACAGGATCTATAGAAATCTGGCATTGCAATTTATTCGAATTTAACTGGACTCCACTGCTATTTTGATAAGATATTGGAGGATTAAAGCTGCATTTCCACAACACGATGATAATGTTCTATTCATATAAAAAGCTCACTTTTTTATGTTTATCCTAATAAATGCGTATCTAAAATCACAACTTCTAGATACCGAAATCATAATTCATTTATTTTGAGATAGTGCGAAAGGCGTTTGTTATAATACTCATGCGGGGAAAATGAATCATTCTTCAGAGCCATACAGACGGGTTAATCGCCAATATTTAAAGAAACAAAAGTAAACATTTTTGAAACGGTTAATCCTATGAAGAAAATTGTATACGACATAATGTATGTTTTAATGTGAAATGCATTTCCCCTTCAGTGAGATTTTCTCTGTCGTTTAATAGTTTCCAAGAGATACAGAGAGAGAGAGAGAGAGAGCGCGCGTACTTGTGTAGGTGCGTTTGTCCGTGTGTACGTCCGTCTGTGTGTGAGCAGTATAACTCAAAAACCAAAATTCGATATAATACTAAACTTGGTATTTAAGTTCAACGTCTTCCAGGAATGCGAGACGAAGATTTTCAAAAAGGTTCCTCCATCCCAAGCTATCCTTTACATGGAAACATTTTCGAAAGTTTTGATTTTCTCAAAATATTTCTAACGATTTCGATTAAATACCATTTGTCTAAGGTATTTTTATGACAAATGAAACGTGTTATTGGCTTTAATAGCGTCTGAAGTCCTCTTCATTGCAAATAACTTTTGCATACTAACTGGTAAAGCATAAGAGATAGAGTCTTACTATACAAGAAATACAGAACTTGCTAAAGATACAATTTGTGCCATTTTTATGGAGCTGACCATTCTCGACATAATCCTTGCTGTTGGTTTCATTTTCAAATAATTATGCTTCTCCCAAACAGGAAGTGTTAGAGAACGCAAGTTTAAAGCCATCACATAGTGACCAGCTCTTAAAATATTTCATCCGCTCTATTTCTTTAATCCTGTTATACCTGCAAGAAAGTATGCAATATGAGAATGTCGTCAAAAGTCCTTTTCATTCTGGATGACTTCTAAATAACTGGTAAACCGTAGAGGTAGACAAAGTCTTACTAAACAAAAACTATATGTAGATCTCGTTAAAACACACGATTTGTGTCAAATACGTTTTTTGTGGAGAGAACTAATTCTGAGATATTCCTTATTATTTGTTTTCATTTTCCACTATTTCCTGGACATGCAAAGACCAGCTCTTTAAAGGTTTGACTATCCCTTAAAGCCTATTATATACCTCTGTTTCTATTGAACCTACAATTTCTGCAGATGTTTATCTCCATGAAGTAGCTAGAAGAATAAGAGTTTGTAGAATATTTTGTACAAAAGTAAAGAAAATAATGTGAGTGCAACATTTTTTTTTTTTTCATACTTTGGTAGTGTGTGTTTAAAATTTTATGAGAATATTCTTTACATTTTCCTGCTGTCCATGGCTGAATCTTTGTAAACAGGTAGCAAAGTAAAGCTTAGTGCTTGTACTTTCCTTATTTTTTACTGGCAAACACACTATTTCCTCTTTCCTCTTACTTTTTGTTTTCGTATGAAAATGTGGTTCATAAACCGTACAGAAATTACTCAGTGTACAGTTTAAAACTTGTTTTCTTTGCTTTTTCAGCATTACAGCATTTTATGACAGAGCAAATAAAGCATAACCGTGCTGAGCTGTTAATGTCAGAAGCAGCGCGTTGATTCATTTTCTACTCCCTTGTCTCTAGTTCTTGTTACAGGGATGAAAATCCAGCAGATAATCTTGAAGGCACAGAGTAGAAGACGTCGTGTGCAGCTAGGTATTCATCGGTGCTTCCGACCCCTCTGGGCAGTTTGGCTGGACCAAGACGGAAACGTTGGTCAGTTTAGGCACCCAGTTACCCGAGGTGCAGATAATGAAGAACAAAAAGGAATAGATAAGAGAAAGAAAGAGACAAGCAAAGTTTGGTGACGCAGAAGA
Source organism: Tenodera sinensis (assembly GCA_030765045.1). Lineage (NCBI taxonomy): Eukaryota > Metazoa > Arthropoda > Insecta > Mantodea > Mantidae > Tenodera > Tenodera sinensis. Next base: position 61,935,232 of record CM060971.1, on the reverse strand, counting down.
CACGTAGTTTCTAGTACGTGAGGCTGATGCAGTCCCCTCGGGAAGAACAGGAACGGGAAGAAGAAAAAGAAAAGGAGATAATTCTGTGCCGTGCATGTTCTACTGGAGACAGGAGCGTTCTTCCATGAACGTAGTGTTTCCTATTAATATATCTACTGAGGACGGTTAAAGTGGATCCAAGGTGGCACGGTTGGTTGAATATAACAGGTGGGTCACTTCACCCGGTATTGGAGTAAGTAGATAACCCTTCGTGCGTTAGAAGACCTGCAGAAATCACCGGGGTAAATCCAGTCAGTGGCGTGCGTGAACTTTGTTCTGCATGTGTAGCGCATGATAATAGACAAAACCGGTCTTAGAATATGTTCCACTTCACTTACAGGACTTTATTTTCCAGGGAATAAATTCATTCCTGTATATGCTGCTATTATCTATCATTACGGATTACAGGTTGTAAATTGCGCGTAACAAAACCATGCAAACATGAGGGGAAATAATGTTTCATTGGCATTTCTTTGTTTCTTATTAATTTTATTGTGGTATTTTATTATTGTTTTTAGTTATTGTTATTACAGCTATTGTTATTACTTTTACTATTTTATTCTCATTAGTTTATTATTGTTAATTATTATTATCTTTGTTATTACTATCATTATTATCATCATTAGTATACCATTATTATTTTAATAGTTCTATTGTTATTGTTAGTTATTGTTATTTTTGTAGCCATTACTATTATCATTAGATTCACTATTATGAGTATCATAATAATTAGTTACATTTTAATTATTTTTAGTATTATCATTTTCATTATTACATTAATATTAATATTTGTATTGTTATGGCCTATTGTTACGCTATTATTTTCACCTTATTATCAACAAATGCTACTATTATGGCGACTTCTTTCACAGAATAGGTTTCAAAATGATGCCCTGTTGATTGATACCTACAATGTTTCAACCGTCTCGTATCTACATGGACGTTTCTAAGAACTGAGTGTCTCCAAAAGAAATAATCGAATGGGGTTAGATCAGAGATCTTGCTGGCCATGTTATTGGGCCACCTAGACCCATCCAGTGTCCAGGGTACAACTAATTGAAATGCACATTTACAGGTTCATATAGCCGGATAAATGAAACCGTGCTTCATCTGCGAACCATGTGATGGAAAATATGGCAGGATTTTACGCAATGAACACCTGAAACCAATGACAATAATTCAGTCGCCCATACTTATCTGGTTCATGTAATTGATGAACAACCGTAATCCTCCTATACGTCTTTAGGTTGTTTATTGTTTTGTGAGTTTAAGGGCGCTCAACTTCTAGGTCATCAGTGCCCTTAAAAAATTCATGGCAATAGCCAGATATAAATTTGAATCAAAAATAAAATTACTAGGAACAAAGAAAATATACACATAAACGTAAAAAACAGTTGCAATAGCCAGATAGAAAATACCCTATCCCAATAACCCTTAACATCTAAAAATATACAAAAATTTTATTTTATAAAGAATCGTTCTAATAATTTTGGTTATTATATCGCATGTTTAAGATGTTTTCAAACGTTTGACAAACGAAATACATATATTGAATTTTCTGACCGTCATCCTGGAGTCTTCTTCGCTTTGGACGACTTGTATAACAAGTAAAACCATAAGATGCAGACAAAAACTTTACTATACAACTCGTATATACATAGCATACTGTTTGTATCAAAATCTGTAGGTAATTGGTTTGAATTTTCAAATACCTATACTTTTCTGAAATAGGAGCATGGAAAGTTCCAAGGTGCATCCTAAATAATCCTTTAATACCGTTTTGCCAAAATCTTGAGTCACTTTCAGGTTCAAAGCTTGCAATCTCAAAACAAAAATGCAACTAAGATTCCGAAAAAGCGCTGAAAGGGAATCAATGCACGTACAATCAATGGTAGCTACGGCAACCCAGTATTGAAAGATCGGTATGAAAAGTCGACAATCCATCGTCAAGTCTCTGTAGTGATATTGGATTTTTCGAGTATAATTCAACGTTTAAACTATATCATATGACAGGATATGATATATTCTGCTGTGGCTACCTCTATAGACTGCTAAGTAATTGGTGACAGACAGATGTAACTTATTCTCTGATCAATAAATATTCAATTATATTTTTGCCTATATAAATTAAAAGTACGGGGGCTGTCCCAGAAGCACCCGACCTAACGTATAGGGTAAAGGCGGGGCAAATGGACAGAGGGGCAAACGGACAGCTTCTAAGTAATTTTAGCGCATTTTGACTTCCGAGTTTGGTAACAGTCTATGCTGTGACGCAGAGTGTTCATCTGGCTTCTGTTGATCAGCTGTATAAATATTTCCTGTGTAGACCTTCCAGAATTGTTGGAATCCAGCTTCAAAGCTCTGCAGGTAAAAATATACGTCTATAAATTTCTGAAACTGTAAGAAAATGCGCTGAGTTTGCAAGGATTATGCGGATTATGAGGGCTTCTAGAAACTTCTGCTACGTGTTACAGTCATCATAGGGAGTACCTTGGTATGTTGTTATGCTTACTGGAACCAAGGAGCTGCTGTCCTCTCTCAGGGAAGCTGCATATTAAGGGCGTGTAGAAGGGGGCAAATGGACAGCTTGCTGTGGGGGCATACGGACACGCTCTTATCGAAGCTTTCTGAGAGACAGATATAATTGTGATCCACATAAAAATGTTTTCCAAAGTATTCGCTATCTAAAATAGGTTGTTTATGATTTGTAGTTATTGTTCGGAACCGGTAAAGTACTTTAAATCGCTGTACATGGAGCAAAGAATGCATGTCAGGTGCTGTGAAAACTGTAAGAAAGAATGGAATGCCTTTGTGGAATAAACTTGGTAACATTTTTAGCTGTGATGAAACAGGGCTGTAGCTGATTTAAAACAAAAAAAGTGATATCACAGCGCAGTAAGAAAGATGTAGTGAGCCAGGCAAGCTGTGAAAAGGGTGAAACCATTAGTGTGATGGCATGTGTCTCAGCAAGTGGGCAATATATGCCCCCCTTTATAGTAATAAAAGTTCAGCGATACAATGAGAATTTTGAGATTGGCATGCCTCCAGGATCTAAAATTGTTCTATCAGAAAGTGGCTACATGAAGTGGGAACAATTTGCACAATTTCTTTACCACTTTATTTCCGTGAAACCTAGTAGAACTGTGTCAGTGGATTCAGGAGCTGGAGAATTTATCCCTTCAATCCCAACAGTCTTACAGACCATGTATTTTGTCCAGGACAAGTTCATTTACAGAATGAACAACATGAAAATGCAGAACCTGATATTGAAAATGAGATCCTTGAAGCTAAGAATCAGGCACCGTTGGACATTCTTCAAGATGCAATCCCAGAGAATGGGAACAATTGCGAAGTTCGCAGTTCACCAACACAAGCAGGCCTGACTCAAGTTTCTACACCCTCGACAAGCTCGACTTGATAAGTCCTCATCCAATAACTACTCTGGAAATTAAAAGCAAACCAGGAACTAAAAGAAACTCGAGAAAGTCTGAAGTTATTACAAGCCCAGAGTTTATAAATGATCTGAAAAAGAGGAAGAGTGTCCGTGCTAAAAAGGAAAAGGCGGTAGCAGCGAAAGCCCGGAACACTGGAGCTAAGAAGAAGAATCTTGTCTATGAAGGAGAAGATATCTGGAAGAAATGCCGAAATTGCTACAAGGAAGGTGAGAATTGGGTTTAGTGCCTCAACTGGTGCAAACTGGTACCACGTTAAGTGTGTAGAGGCTGGAAATGATCCATGTTTCATATGCCACAATTGTATAAGTGATGACAGTGACTAAAATTGTTGGTGTCCGTTTGCCCCCAACAGAGTGTCCTTTTACCCCTGTGGTTGGGGCAAACGGACATTGTAACATCCTTAAACTAATTAATATTTTTCTGTTCATGTATCTTATTCCAGACTATGTAATTTTCAGTTTTGTCAACTGAAGGTTCAGTGCTTCTGTTAAAATAATATTTTTGACTCTACAGTAAATAGTATGACCTTCATTATGAAAAATGTGCTTAGCCTGTCCATTTGCCCCGCCTTTACCCTATATGTACGTACAACTGACCAAAGTACCAGCCTCATAAAGCTTAAGTTTGAAGTTCGACAACGCTACGTCGTTTAGTATTTATTTGGCAGCCATCAATAATTAATCCTCTCACCGAATTTATAAACATGGATAGAACTGGTCATCGTTATGAAACAATACTTTCATTTGCAAGGATTCTGTCCAACAGATATTAAGATATTGAGTGGTAGAGTTTAAGCGAGCTGCCAAGCCGAACATCCAGGGTCTACCAAATGAGGCAACCACGCCAGAACTTATTAAGAGAATCCACAAAACGGTATTGAACGACCATCGACTGAAAGTGTGCGAGCTATCAGACATTGCAGACATTTCAAAATGTGCTGTACGTCGCATACTAGCTGAAACTTAGGACATGAGAAAGCTGTGCGCAAAGTGGTGCCGTGTTTGGAACAAAACCAATGTGGTAAGGATGTTTCAATCGAGTGTTTAGTGATGTTTCGCCACAGTAAAGCTGAGATTTTGCGTCGATTCAGAAACATGGATCCAACACGTCACACCTGAGACGAAGGAACAGTCGAAACAATAGATTGAAAGGGGAGAATTGACTCCAAAGAAGGTAAAGACAGTTCCATCTGCAGGCAAGGCATGATGTCAGTTTTTTGGGGTGTACTTGCGGTAATTTTCATTGATTATCTGCAAAAATGAAAGGCAATTAATTGCGAGTATTATGTGAACTTGTTACAACATTTGAGTGATGAAATCAAGTGAAAAAGCTTTGTTTCATCAACACAGTACATCAGTGCACATATCCATTATTGTCATGAGTTAAAGAGTTAAAGTACGAATTGCTTCCTCATGCAATTCGCCAAATTTAGCGCCCTCTGATTATTTTCCATTTCCAAACTTGAAGAAATGGCTTTGTAGTAAACATTTGCCAACAATGAAGAGCTGGAGTCCGCAGTTGATGGCTATTTTGCAGTCTCACTATACATAGGACATCGAAGCTATTAAGCATCACATGAAAAAGTGCATCGAGTTAAAAGGAGACTATAGCGAAATAAATGTTTTTCAAACATTTTTGTTCTTTCTTTGTTAGGTCAGGTACTTCTTGGACAGCCCTCAAATCTTCTTAAACAAGCTCTAAAGAGCATTCGTCATATGTTCGGAATATTCTACGTGATAAATCAATCTTTTATTTAATTTCTGTATTTATGGAGTAGACGCAGAGTAAAACAACCAAAAATGAAATTAAACTTAATTCCAAATTATTTATTATACAATCTAGATAATCGTTGATTTCAGGGATTGTAACTTTCTTACATAAATAACTATTACTTATTCAATAATTGTTATAAGTTACTAATTTGCTAGGTAGGTTCCTTTAAGTACCATTATTTGACAGTTTTTGATTGCATTATGGATTTAAGACAATCATCTGTATAGAAGTTTTCATTGTCCAAGATAATGCTTTTATGGGTATAGTTTTAAAATTAATTTTACTGTAATCAATATTTGTGTTCAAAACAGTCAGCCGCTGCTCCTGCTCTCGTAGATCTCTTTTTATATATAAATTAAATAAGTGACATGCAGCACTATTGTCTCATCACACAAATTATTATTTCTTTTGTCATCTTCCCTATCTTTTGTTTCACCCATATTTTCCCTCTTCGTGTAGATACGTTTTAGTGCTTCCATAATAAGCGCAGATCTTCTCTGCGTATCATTATCCTCAACAAGTTAGTTATGCTCTTTATATGTTCACTAATTAATGAGTTATACACACGTGTTTTCTCAAATATCTTGCGATACTTCTGGGAATGGATATTCAATGAAGTTGCTAAGAGACTTCCAGCTCCACTGTTCCTTGTTTGTCTCTGACCGCAATCAGTGTTTGCTCACGTACATTTACAGAGAAGCACGTCCGTCCTTCTATATCTCTGTAATGCATAGATGCTACGATTTCAACTTGAGAGTGTGCAGTACTTAGACCTCTTAGAGGGGTTCTTCTTTCTTTCCCTTACGTGCTTTTCTGCTCTCCTTTCTATAACAACTACTTTTAACCACGGTTCACATTCACCGTGAAACGTAAATAAACAGTCTTAAGGAAAAAGAAAATTACTACCATCTCCCCTCACTCACTCTCTCCCACTCTCCCTCCCTCTCTGCCACTCTCTCTCCCTCTTATTGGAACACCCCAGAAACCAACTGTGCCATTTTTCCCCCATTATGACTCGGTCTGGTTATATTTGGTGATATTCCATATGTTAGGTAGCATTACTACCGCCAACTGTTCGTAAAATATAATCATGCTAAAGCTACGGTCATAGTTGATGTTATTGCATCTGTTATGTTGCCACAGTCTTTATTTTTGAACACGCTGCAGGGAAGATAGCCGATATATTTTAAAATAAGATTCTGTTTACACGCAGTATTAATCTGTAGACGCCGTTGTATTGCTCGCATGTGCGTGGTTTTGTCTTGAATTGTTTTAGAGCATTATATACAGTTATTGTTACTGTTGTTATTTTTGTGTCCCCAACGCAGTAGTGCATTAAATATATACGATATTCCGCGTTCGGAAGTATCGTAATTTTGTCCAAAAGCACTATTGCAGAACAAGATTTGCCGAAGGTAAGTTCGTCAGTGTTGTGTTGTAACGACGTTCCAGCATTATTGAAAGCGTTTCAACGCTTCCTACTTTAACCTTGTGATATTTGAGGTTAACATGTTGTATTATATAGGTTGGCAGTACTGCTTCCTGGTGTAATGTCCACCGCAGTTTAGTGTAATGGCGATATTGAATTATTGGGAACTGCCGATAAGCTGTTTACCCTATATCTGAGATATTTATGAGGCATTTGTTACTGAATTGTAACAATTTATGTTCAACAAAATAGTTATTTAGATTTTACTGGTGGCTTGTATAAGCAAAACGTATCTATAACTGAATGTTCTATTTATAGAACGCTTATAAACTATGAACATCTAGGCAACATGTCTAGGAGAAGGATACTCAGAATACAAACCCTGATCCCCCAGGTTGGGGGTTATGCGAAAGGCTGGTAACCTCTCCATGTAAAATTGCAACTGCTCATATGCTCCAAACAAATTAAAAATAGAGTAAAACCTCTTTAATTCAGGCTACATGGACATGGTTTATTTTTGAAAAATGTTTAAGGGAAAAATGATCCAATATATAAGAAAAAGAAATCATTACGGAGCTAGCATATTTAACTAAATGTGTAATTCAAAGCAAAACATTTTTTTACACACACACACACTTCTGGAACCCTTTGTCCCGAACTAATTTAAGTTTGTGTATTTGTCTGAGTTTACCGGTGGCTACTGAAAAACAGCTAGCGGCATACTATACCACTACAGTATGTAGAGGTACAACCCTCCGATAGACGGAAGAGGTAGAGGAGTGCACATACAGAGGAGTCTCCATAAACCTGGAGCAGAGCACTGCAAATAGGTCTCAACGGCCTTTATTTTAGTTTTTTGGTTTTGCTTCTAACGGGACCCCTGGGAGAGAGGATTATGCGGGAGACCCGAAGGGCAACCTTACCCGAAGATGATGTACGCTTGAAAAGACGGGGTTTGTAACGATTCCAGATGTAGTACTAGCTAGACACGCCATTCCGTTTGGTAGTCCCAGAGACGCCAGCCACTTCCAGGAAAGAAGCCCTCAGTAGATCCACCAAATGCAGCAGGAATCTTTTCCAAAGAGCACAATTGGCCGTTCTGCCGCAAGACACCGAACACGGTCCCCTGAAACAGGACATAATGAACAGAAAATTCACTTTAGAAGATTAACCATCCCAGAATTCGTGTACTGACTGGTGAAACCATGAATAAAAACCATGGTCAGAGTGATCAGCCAGACAGAATGCTAACCTTGAACCTCCCAAATACGAGCCTCACACATTATTCCGGTGCCATCTCGCTCGGCTCCCGTAGAGGGACTCGATGTATTTTAGCACAACACGTCGACGTCATACAGACAGCAAGATGGGAGTCATTCACTTCCAGGCCCTTTACGGAGGTTGTACGGAACAATGCGTTAACAACAAACAAAGGAAAACGTTACTGGTGAAGAACCACTAAATTATAACATTGGAAGTGGAATATCTGGGGTTTAATTGATCATACTGCTTACGCTTCTGCTGGCTTGTATTAAAACTACTATAATATAAGCTTCTCCATAACGAGTCAGTTGGTATCTGCAGTAGACGTTCAGCTCCTCAAGAATGGCAGGGGTCGATTTCATGTTAACAATTACCAGCACTCGTGAGTTGTAGCCCTGCTGATAGGGATAAGGAAGTGCATGTGTTTTCTTGCTAGCACCTATGTAGTCCCATGTAGGAAGCATACCCTCACCCACGAGCAACATATATCTGGGAACGGACACTCCAAGGTTCTGACAAATTTGATATCGAGATTTCAACGGAAATATGTTCTTTTTTAAGGCCACCTGAATCCAAAAAAGCATTTTTAGAAAACTTTCCGTGTGTGTGTCTGTCTGTCAGTCTGTGGGCAGCATAACTCAAACCCGAAAAGTCGATTGAATACCAAAGTTGGTATTTAAGTTTAATGTAGAACCGTTTTCCTCACTTAACTATCTCATGTACTGCAAGACATGTCTATCAGGAAATCTCTTGGATCTAACGAATTCTTGTTAACTTAAATCTTTGCCACCAAAAATCTGATTTTTACTTTCTCTACTAGGTATAGTAAAGTAGAAGTATTGTATTGAAGCGGATAAGATAGATGACCCAGATGAATAGCAACAGTATGAGAATGTCTTTCAAGGATACGACACGAAGATTTTGAAGAAAATTCCTTCACCCTAAACTACCCTTTATAAGTAAAATGTTTCGAACATTTTCTTCAAAATGTCTCTAACGATTTTTAACTAAAATGCCATACGTTTGAGATGTTTTTATGACAAACGAAATGTATATCTTGAATTTTTTGCTATAGCCCATGAAGTCCGTTCTGAAATTTGATCTGTTCACAGAAAACCTCATCTTTCAGGGAACTTTGCTTTTTGTTTACTTCTGAACATATATCCGAGAGCAGAAGGCTTTTCTTGTGCACTACTTTTAAGTCCTATTTAATCTGGGTGACTTTTGCATAACTGGTGAACCGTAAGAGATAGACAAAATCTTACTATACAAAAATGTAGATGAACATTTTATGTTATAAACATTTTTCCTTCAAATTCTTTTTCAGTATTAAGATAAACCATAAAGGATAATTCAGAAAATCGTCGAGACATTACGAAAATATTCCATTGGTTCCCTCACAAACTCAAAGTTACGGAACTTCTCGAACTGGTATTAATGTTGTCCGTGTTTACATGGAATACAGAACGGACTGTTTCGTATGTAATAAAAATACTAGTATAATTTGTCTTGAAAATCAATATGAAAAATCTGATGTGTTGCACTCACATGACTTTCTCTGCTCTTATACTAACCATTCTTACAAACTTTTACTCCTGTATCTTCTTCGTGTTAGTTGAGATAAACATTTGTAGAAATTAACTCATTGTTCATTTCCTTGTAGGTGCAAGGGGAATATGGGAATACAGTAGGCTTTGAGCGATTGTCAAATCTTTTAAAGCTTTCAAATTCTGTTCTCTTTGCACGGTTAACGTATAAAAAATGAATAACGATGTTTCATTTGGCAGAAGTATAAGTTCTCCAAAATTCACACAAATAACAAGGCATATCTCCGAAATGGTTCATTCTACAAAACAAAAAAAAACAAACAAACAAAAATTAGACTTAAATGGTGTACTTTAGCAAGATCTACATTTTTATATAGTAAAATTTGGTCTATCTCTTAAGGTTTACCAGTTATGCGAAAGTCATCCAGAGTAAATAGGACTACATGGGCTATAGCCAGAAAATTCAAGATATACATTTCATTTGTCATGAAAAGTCTCAAATATATGGCATTTTAATCAAAATCGTTAGAGCCATTTTCAAGAAAATCAAAATTTTCGAAAAAATTTTCCATGTAAAGTAGGGTGAAGCAATTTTCTTCAAAATCTTTGTGTCGCATCCCTGAAAGACATTAACCTTAAATACCAAATTTTGTTTTTAACCGACTTTTCGTTTTTGAGTTGTGCTGTCCACAGACTTGACACACACACACACACACACACACACACACACACACACACACACACACACACACACACACACACACACACACAGACAGACATACACACACGACCTTTCTCTAAAACTGCTATTTTATTCAGGGGGCCTCAAAACATATTTCCGATATCTCGACATCCGCGTTTTACAATTTGACAGATGGTGCAGAAGATGAACATATTTTGTGCTAGCGTTGCTAAGCACTTCAGGAGAGATTAAAAGGTGTAACCCATTAAAGCTAAATTTGCTAACTTTATGAGCCATTATCGCAAAAACTAACATATCACACTGAAATTTTTAAGGGCTGTACATGCGTATATTCGAAGTTCAGTTATCTATTTTTACACATTAATATAATTTATTAATGCATTTTGGATGTTTTTCTTAATTACACACTTTCAATTCATATTTTAAAACATACCTAATCAAGTTATTAACGTCAAGGAATAAGTAACAGTCTGGAGGCGTTATTTTTATCATAGCAGCATTTCATTCAGCTATTTTAAACAGTTTCGAGAAAGCGGATCATTTATATCAGAAAATGTCATTTATACAAAAAGCGAGTGAAAATAGAAAGAAAAAAACAACAAAAACTCACATAAGTTTGCAAAGAGAAATCCCATTCTTTGGCCATAAGAAAGTTATATTTAGAGGGGTCACCATTTATGTAGAGCAAAACTTACCGTAAAAGATGAGCTAAGTGTGTCTCTCTACTCTAAAAGGTATATGGGGTACTTTTGAACTTTTTAGCAATTGCCTACGAAGTCCTCTTCACTCCGAATGAATTTTGCAAAACTGATGAACCGTAAGAGATATAAAACAAGTCATTATACAAAAATGTAGATCTTGTTAAATCACACAATTCATGTCACATTTCCAAGATAATCATTGTATTTTTTTAAATTTATAAGTACTTTTTGCCCGTTTTTAATCTCTTAGCTATGGAAAAGAGAACCCCTAGGGCCAGTTCTTAAAAAATCGATTAAAGGTTACTGCATTCCCTAATCCCATTGTAGGTACCTATAAGGAAATGCATAATAAAATAAATTCTACAAGTGTTTTTCTCTATTAGCGTGATGTAGATAGAAGAATAAGCGTATGTAAAAATAGTTTATACAAGAATGAAGAGAGAAGGTTATGTGAGTTGACACCGAAATTATATATTCAGAGAAATTAATCATTTAAAAAGAATTAAAAACAATAATTAGAATAATAATTTTTGAATTAAAGATCAATGGTGGAAAAAAAACGTAAAAGCGGGGTAGCCTCGTGAATTTAAAAAGCTGAACAGAGTTGTGACGGTTTTGGTGGTGTCACTTTAGTTCATAGGAAATGGGAAACACACTTTTGGCTGGTCAGCCGAAGTGAAGGCATCGTAATTGTTTGCCTGAGATACATTTAAAACGGACGCACATTTATGTTACCTATAGTGCAGCATATTTTTAGGTTTTCTTACTTTCTCTACTACGTGTAGTAAGTAGAGGAAGTATTGTATTCCACTTAAAATTCGAGGTCGAGATATCACCGGAAATATATGTTTTGAGGACCCCTGAATCCAAAAATAACATTTTAGAAAAAGGTCCGTGTGAGTATGTATGTTTGTGTGTTTGTGTGTACATATGTGAATGTATGTGAACAGCTCAACTCAAAAACGAAAAGACTATTAAAAACCAAAGTTGGTATTTAAGTTTAATGTCTTTCAAGGATGGGAAGCGAAGATTTTGAAGAAAATTCCCCTACCTTAAACTATTCTTTATATGGAAAATTTTTCGAACATGTTGATTTTTTCGAAAATGACTACGATTTTGATTAAAATGCCGTATGCTTTAACTTTTTAAGATATCTTACTAGAAATGAAATACATGTTTTGAATTTTATGGCTATATCCTATTTAGTCCTGTTTACTCTTAATGGCTTTTAAATAACTCGCAAACCATAAGAGATAAACCAAAATTTACTGTACAAAGATGTTTATCTTGCTAAAGCACACAATTTATTTCCGAATGACTTTTTTGTGTAGTGAACCATTTCGGAGATATTCCTTGTCATTTTTGTGGGTTTTGGAATACTTAAAATTTCATCAAATGGAAGATCGTTACTCATTGTTTTATATCTTAGCCGTGCAAAGAGAACGGAATTTCAAAGGTTTAAAAGATTTGACTACCGCTCAAAGCGCACTGTATTCCCATAATCCCCTTGCGCCTACAAGAAAATGAGTAATAAGAAGATTTCTGCTAATGTTTATCTGGATTAACCTGAAGAAGATAGAGGAATAAGAGTTTGTAAGAATAGTTGATACAAGAATAGAGAAAGTCATATGAGTGCAACACATCGGATTTTTTTTAAATACAGATACAGTTTTATTTGACTGGTGAATTGTTTTATGGTCTACAATGGGCAAAAAGTGAAAAGACATTATCACCATAATTAGCATCATCCTCTCTAAACAAAACTCACGCATACCCAGGGAGAGAAACCTCAGTGCTCTGTCGGCGGCAAGGGACTGAATCAAAGGACTGTGAGGTATTATTAGGCGACGTGAGGTACTGTTGTTTCAAACTGTCTTATCCACGTGACCTTCAAAACGTTAATTCAAATTATCTATCCAATATGTGACTGAATAGTGCTTACGAGTCTAACACTTCATATTTTGTTGTGGTTCTCGTATTGTTTACCGTTTCAGTTTTTCGCTTTTTCCCCTGTCTTGTGTAGTTTTAAGAAATTTGTAGTACTTTTCCTTTGTCAAGTATCATATGGGTGGAGGAATTATTGCACCCCAAACAAAACTTCGATATCAACAGGCAACTTAAATAAGTGTTTTGAATCACCTAAATAAAGGAATCATTATAGAAAAAAGGCGGAGCAGTAGCCGAGTGGTTAGACCGCTCGCCTACCACCTAGGAGTCCCAGGTTCGATCCTAGGGACCCGCATGTGGTATTCATGGTGGACAAAGCGGCTTCTAGGCGGGTTTTCTCCGAGTTCTTCGGTTTTCTCCGCCGCTCATTCTACCAATTGCTCCATAATCATCTTTCCATTCATCGATTTCGTCTGCATTTCATATCGTCCTCTTCCTCACTCTCATATCTGATGATTGGCTAACCACCCACTTCTAGGTCTTCACTCTGTTCGGTCCATAGGTTCTTCTGCTCCCGACAGGCAGACACTGGCTTGTAAGTCCTACCTAAGGGGAGAATAATCAGATAAAGAAGTTTGAGAAAAAGATATGTGATGTGTGTGTATGTGTGTGAGTGTGAGTGTGCGTGCGCGCACAGAATAACTCAAGAACGAAATTTTGGATAGTACCAAACTTCCTTTTTAAGTCCATTACCTTTCAAAGATGTGACTAAAAGATGTTCAAGAAAATACACCCTAACTGAGGCAAGACAAGAACAGTTCCCCTAATTACGCAGTGGCAATTCTTCACCTGAAAGCTGATGCTGGGGGAAGTTCCACAATCAAGTATGCGTCCACGAAGGAGTGAAGTTCGGTAGCGTAGCTTTTGTGTATATTACTAATGACATTGTATATGTTTAAAAATTAGCTTTATAACAAAGTGATTTGGTTATAACTTTGGCTATGTGCCAACAATTACTTTCATGTGAACTGCAATTGTTTCAGCTGCACGCCATTATTGTATGGTTACCCTTTGCGGCAAGCTCGCCCGCCTTTCTCCCTCTCTCAACCGTTGCAGAAAGGGAGGGAAGGAAAGCAGCTGCGCAAGATTTGTTCATTGTTGTTGTAGTGTTTAACGCCCCCTTTTACTACTATGACACCGCAGGCGGTGACACTGATGATACATGGAATGAAGATGGAGCACCGGTGGAATGAGATGGCAGGGGAAACCGGAGCACCCGGAGAAAACCCGCCCTGACGCCACTTGGTCCACCACGAATACCACATGCGGGTCCCTGGGATCGAACCCGGGCCGCCTAGGTGGTAGGCGAGCGCGCTAACCGCTCGGCCACGGCGCCGCCAGATTTGTTAATGTCTCACCTCACGACCTATACCTTTCATGTGGAAAAAGTGTGTTATAATGTTCGATTTTTTCAAAAATTCATATACCGATTTTTATTAAAGTGCCATATGCCTAAGATATTTAGTAGGTAAATAAATCACGTGTCAGCTTTTTCTGGAAATAGTCTGTGAAGACATTAGAGAATTCTAGATAATTAAGTATGGCAAAACCAAAAGAGACAAAAACTTACTTCACACAAAATATAGATCTCCTTAATAGACAAAAAAAAAGCATTCTTTTGGAAATATCCATTACTATTTACATCAACTTTTCAATACTTTATCATTGTGAAGTTCCTTCGGTCAATGTTAAGCGAACAAATTAATTTTGTGGACAGCATACACACACCTGCTTTCAAACATTTGAATACGTCTTCATTTTCCGGTATACAGCTTGTACCCACAAGAAATATGACGGGAAACTTTTTCTGCAAGTTTTATCTCGAAGGGCCCTAATGACCTAACTGTCGACGGGCCCTTAAACAATACTCACTCACTCACTCACTCACTCACTCACTCACTCACTCACTCACTCACTCAATCATTCACTTTATCTCAAATGGTATAGAATATATAGAAAAATAAGCTTTTGTAAAAATAATTCATAAAATAGATGTAAAAATAGATGTTTAGAGAATGTCCTGCCAATGTAAAGCATCAGGTTTTAGAAAGCGATACTGGTGGTGATGGTGGTGGTGGTGGCGGTGGCGGTGGTGGTGTGGCGGTGGTGGTGGCGGTGACGGTGGCGGTGGCGGTGGTGGCGGTGGCGGTGGTGGTGTGGGGGTGGTGGTGGTGGCGGTGACGGTGGTGGTGGCGGTGGTGGTGGTGGCGGTGGTGGTGTGGCGGTGACGGTGGTGGTGGTGGTGGTGGCGGTGGTGGTGGTGTGGTGGTGGTGGCGGTGACGGTGGTGGTGGTGGCGGTGGCGGTGGTGGTGTGGCGGTGACGGTGGCGGTGACGGTGGCGGTGGCGGTGGTGGCGGCGGCGGTCACGGTGGCGGTGGCGGTGGCGGTGGTGGTGGCGGCGGCGGCGGTTGTGTTGGTGGTGGCGGTGACGGTGGCGGTGGCGGTGGTGGGGTGGCGGTGGCGGTGGTGGTGTGGCGGTGGTGGTGGCGGTGGCGGTGGTGGTGGTTTTGGCGGTGGTGGTGGTGGCGGTGACGGTGGCGGTGGTGGTGGCGGTGGCGGTGGCGGTGGCGGTGGTGGTGGCGGCGGCGGTGGTGGTGGTGGTGGTGGTGGTGGTGGTGGCGGCGGTGGTGGTGGTGGTGGTGGTGGGGATGGTTGTAATGGTGTAAACAGCATGACTCAGAAATGAAAAGTTGTAAATTTGCATGTAAGCTCACTATCTACTAAGAACGCTATTAAAACGCGACATTTTCGATCTAATACTGATCCCGTACTTTTGCATTTCTTGCCTAGTTTATGAACTGTACTTCTGTAAGGTGGAGCAGTGTCAGGAAAACTTTCCTGAAATGCTCTACGACACAGTGACGGAGATTTGTATTTTATTAAGTTGTAACAAAAATAAAACCTACACACCTTGAACCTTCGTTTGTTATACGCATGAGTTAGAAGCTATTAGCTACCTGATATTATGTCACGCAAACGCGGGAACTGGAATCTTAGCAGGCGAGTGGCGCTCGCACGAGAATCAGGTGCTGATATGAGCGTGGCCGCTTAATCTGATGAGTAGGGCTAGAAGTTCATGCATTTGCATGTTTTTTCATAGGGGTTAAAAATGTATGCTTTTGCATTGTGTGCACGAATTATAGAATTTTGAGTTATTTGGACGTGATTTTATGGTGCATATAACTGCATATTTTCTTGATTTTGATAAATGCATATTATTTCAATACTATAGCCTCAATATAGCATATTTTAATGATTTTTATGTTTGTTTTTTTTCCCACCTGGATAATATTTTTCATATTGGTAGTGTTGCATATGATGTAACTCGCCAGGTGGCGAGAAGCAATGCTGAGTCATGTTGTTATGTAGTGAATCCCCTGTTTCCATCCTTTCATTATATGTTTGTGCGTAGAGAATAATCAGTGCGTTATCTAAGACGTTTATATTAACAAAGATAAAGTGCAGGTCAACGTTTTGAGCAGCACGATTATATAAAACGCTTGCCTCTGCGTGGTCTTCAAACGTAACAGTGTTGTGAACTGGTTCCCTCCAAATTAAATTAGGCGTATGAAATGTTAAAAAGCTCTTCAAATGCCGAAAATAAAACCAACCTAGAGTGCTAGATTAATTAATTTACAGAAAGAGTTTCGGGTGATTTAATATCTACAGATAATAGGGCACTGTTTTGTGGAGCGTGTGACAAAAATATAGGGAGTGAGAAAAGATTTCAAATAGTTCAGCAGATAAACACAGCAAAACATAAGGAGAATTTAATCAGAAAACTCACAATCAAATAACCTGTTCTAAAACAATTAGTAGTGTGTTTAGGAAGTAGGGTTACTGAATTATCCTATGACTTGCGCCAAGCATTTTTAGCTGCTGATATTCCCTTGTTCAAAATTAATAATCCGATAATATTTCTTGCCAAGTGTACTCAACAACATGTGCCTGAAGAAAGTACACTGCGTAAGACTTATGTAGGGCATTGTTACAATAACGTATTGTCAAATATACAAAATTTAGCGGATCAGTTTGTGTGGTTGCCTGTTGATGAAACCTCTGATTCTGAACGCCGTTCTATTGCTAATATAATCGTGGGTGTCTTAAATAATGAACAAAAGACTACAGCTTATCTCCTTAATATGTGTAAATTGTCGACCACTGACAATGTAACTGTGACACAGTTTGTGATGGACTCTTTGAAATTACAATGCCCATGTGGAATCGAATACAACTGGTTGCTTTTATTTGTTACCATCGAATTTCTGAGACAATACGCGATTCTTTCCCACCGGTAGATAGATTTGTGTCCAGCACAAAGAAAATTTTTGTTAAATCTCCTAAAAGAGTTAAGTTGTTTAGATCAACAGGACCTAATATCCGACTTCCTCCTGCACCGGTGTTAACTCGATGGGGAACATGGGTCGATGCAGTTTTATATGATGCTGAGCACATAGAAATAATCGAAGAGGTTGTTAATTCATTGGACTCGAACGATGCTTCATCAATACAAACTGTGCAAAATATTCTGTCAGGCACTGGGTTAAAGAAGGATCTTAGTTTCATATCTGCCCATTTTTCTTTCTTACCAACAGCCATAACGGCATTGGAAGCTGTAGGATTTCCTTTGCATGAATCACTTACTGTGCTTGAAAAAACAATATGTGATCTAAGTTCGGTTCCTGGTACCATAGGACAAAAAGTGAAAGAGAAAGTGAATTATGTAATTTGAAAAAATTCTGGTTATAAACAGATGTGCGATATTCGAGACATCCTCGAAAGAAAACCATCTGTCACACCAAGAGAGTTCACTCTGTCTGTGAAACAGTTAACATCATTTAAATATGCCCCTATAACATCTTGTGACATGTAAAGAAGTTTTTCACGTTACAAAAGTGTTTTGCCAGACAATAGACGACGTTTTACTGTTGAGAATGTGTGTAGTGTTGGTTGTGAACTGCAATTTAGCAGTTAATACTAGCAGCGGAACCACTTGTGCTTCAACCTCTAAGGAATAAGGTAACTTTATTATTTACACTAACTCGTCTACTGCAAAGGGACATGAACTGTTCTAATGAAATAGTGCATATTTCTTGGCATATTTTGAAGTTTTTAAGAGCATATTTGCATGCATATTTCAGTGTCTTTTAGGGCATGAACTTCCGAGCCCTACTGATGAGCCTGTAATTACATCCAGCACAATGGCGTTTACCATGCCATGGGGTACCATTGGTACTACTCGCATATTAAATTATGTAATATTATGAGATACTCATAGATGTTAAAGAATGCTTATTTTTCTAGAGGAGATTTAGCCTCTCGTTTTACCAGAGGGTTATATTACTCTATACCAATCAATACGCAGCGGCTATTGCCCAAGCTTATCGGGGGTCGCCGCTGGACAGTTAGATAACAGAGATAAGTAGCAGCGGAAGCGCTCTTGCACAGCATGAATGCCAGAGGTGCTATATATAGATAATCGGAATCTTCAGAAAGTTTCCCTTCCTCCTGCATCTAGGACATTCTAAAATGTTCTGTGAAAATTTCTAGCGGGCATATAAGTGAGCCAAGGTAACTAGAGAAAGAAGGTAGGCCACTCCGGCACAATTGCTGCCATTGGTTGCCGGCAAGATACGTCACACGGAGGTCTCAGAGCGCGCGTAGTTCAGACAGCAATAGAAAGTGAGCGCTTTAAACCCGTTTCGACATATACCATTTAAACGATTGACTGACAGTTCCAGTGTGTAAACACTTAAGCAATAATAAAGTGTAGAAAAATACAATGATATGTGATAGAAAAGATACCTTAACTGAAAACACATTAGAAACGTTCGTCAACACATTCTACTAATTACAAACCAATTTTACTACCGCCACAACTACAATCAAAATAAGAAGTAGCAAATTATTGTTTGATCTTAAAAGTAGACTTACATTTGGTCATGTTGTTGCAGAAGAAGTAGCTGACACCCACTGCTGACACTTCCTCGCGTTCGTTTTTGTCATACTTACAGCTTTTAGTTTGTTATTTAAATGCCGTATCCTAATGAAAGTGCGGGTCGTGACGTATAGGGAAACAACTCTTTCATCCAATTCAGGAAATTTAGAGCAAATCATGCCAGTAAGCGCTTTCATCACTCCAGCACCTTTTGAAACATTAAAGCCATGGAATCCCGCAAATATAACTTCAAATTCCTTCACTTTTTGGTACCACTGTTCAGTCGGCCGAACAAGTTCCCCCTTTGAAATAACTGTAATCCAGTCCTGTGGCACTTGTTTAGGCAAATTACAGTCACTGTCTTTGCTTCCCAAATTTTCTATCTTAGAAATTAGTGCGTTAACACTTACCAGAAAATGCATCTCATAGAGCAATTCGGCACTTTTTATTATGGTACTTCGTGCCATTTTAAATGCGCCCTGGCTCAGACAGAATGACTCCAACCCTTTTAAGATAAACAGAAAGATAAAAGGAAGCGAAATACATTGATCTTTGTTTTGTCAAAGACTATGCACCGCCTTATCCCAAACCGCACTGAAATTCAGGTATAACATGAACGAAAGGCTAATGACCCTTCCTGTATAGCTATGCAGTGCATCTTTCACATTCGGGAAATACGGACAATATTTTCTTTCCCATTTTAAAGAAAAGGAGCAAGGTGCTGGAATTACCGTGCAATTATACAATGCTTTGATGATATTTCACAAACAAACGTAATTTGCAATTAATCACATTATTTTACAGCCTCAAATCAGATTTTCTCTAGTTTTGATCACTGAGGTCATCTATTTTTTTTTTTTAATTAACGTCCTCCAACATTGCGTCATTTCGGACGATGAATGAAATGGGTGAAATGGTGCTCAAATGAGTCCGAGGTCCATAGAGCTTTAAGTTACCCGACATTCGTCTTCTCAGGATAAGGGGAAACCTCGGAAAAAACCTTACCCGGATAACTTACCCTAAGCGCGATTCGAACTCGCGACCTCTTGAACGTGAAGCAGACACGCTAACCATCACGCTATCGAGGCGGGCAAGGTCATCTATGAAAACGCGCAATATGTAGGTATAACTAAAATTATTTGTAGTTGTTTAATGTATTAAAATATGCACAGTATATATTTCAATGATAAAAGTCTGATGTGCTATATACAAATGATTCTCTTTGCTCACTCTTGCGCAAAGTATTCTTACTAAGGCTTATCCTTCTATATATTCATGTTAACAGAGATACACTTTAATTACACATTATAAAGGATTCATAGGTGAAAGCGATAGACAAACCTTCTCCCGCCCCCTTCTCTCTCTCCGTTTCAAATATATTGGTATTTTCAAAAATGACAGCTGTCGTAATTGTGTTATTTATTTCATTTTCCTCTGCGCTGAATTTTCATATTGTTGAAAAAGAGTGGCCACACAGCTGTTCTTAAAAGAACAGCTCAGTCAATAAAATACTGTCTTAATAGGGAAAGAATGTCAGTATCACATTCTGTTTTCATTTATTACATTATTAAAAGGCCTTTTAATAAGGGCTACGTTGCAATTATAACCTAAATCCTAAAGAAAGTGAAAAAAGCGTGTTGAAAGCTCTTAACAAAGTAATAATTCCTCCTACAGATAATTTTCATTTCTGTTTTACGAAATATTACACAATGAGAGCTCTGTTTTGTTCAATTAAAACGCCTGCGTTGACATTTCATGTCAGAAAACAAGGAAACTAGAGTAGAAATACTTAGTACGATGGGATTTGAATTATATCGTAAAATGTAAGCTGCACGTGTGAATATCGGTACTACGTGACTCCCGTGTGACGTCATCAGCAGACAGCTCTAGGAAGAGCGATTGCGCGGGAAGCGGGAAGAGGCCCCCCTGTAAGTGAGCGTTCTCGTGAGTCAGACACAAAGTCAGCAAGTTGGTGAGCGCGTTTCTGAAGCGCCATTAAGTGCGATTCTTCATGTGAGTTTGTGATGGCAGTTGTGACGTACAGTGAGTCCTGCTTCCGCGAGAGATTAGAGACGTATTGTGTTCGACTGCTGATAAGTGAATCATAGGAAGAAGAGGCTATTTCTCGTGTTTTTTATTATGCGGCTAAATTACAAAGAAAAATGAAGAGACGGAAATTGAAGTACATCACGTTCGTGAAGTGACGTATAAACTAAGCGAAGTCACAGTGAAAGTTGAACCAAATATTATTAGTGAAGTGATAGTGAGAGTTTGGTAAAATGACAGTGAAAACTGGAGTCACAATATTATGAAGAGAGAGAATTTTACAAAAGTTTTATACGATCCTTACTTCCTTCTTTAAAAAACTGCTCCGACATTTTTTAGTAAAAGGGGGTCAATGCCACTGTATTCTACAGTGTGCTGTACTATGACGTCACAGATGCCAACATGAAACTAACAAACACCGCTATGCATATTCAATTACAATCCCAAAGCTTAGTGCAGGGCCTGAGGACCCTAATCAATAAATTAGCCGAGATATTGAGGGCCCTAAGCTGCAAAGCCTGGCCGAGGGATGCTTTTATAAGAAGAGGAGTTGCGACCTTTGGCGGCAACTGCGAAGCGACGACAAAGTGTAGCCGAAACATCATGTAGCTAAAGTCAATAATCATCAAACTAGCGAATTTCAATCAGTCCTTTAGATTGACACTCGTTGACCCCCTTAATAAAGAAGCCAATATGTTCTTCCGCATTTGTTTTATAAAGTAGGTAAGTATCAAACTTAAGCTTTATTTGTGGTTGTGTATACAGGATAATTTCCGAAATCACTCAAGTGGTTTTGAAAATTATAATATAAATTGAAAAACGCTATTCTTCCTAAGGAACAGAAGCTATAAAATATGTATAGCTATAAATTGGAGATACAGAGGAGCCAATTTCGCTACTATCGATGAGCATTGATTAAAATATAATATTTTGGTCCTTTTGGAGAGAATGGTGATATTCTAGCCTTACAAGACAAAATGAAGGTCATAAATGTATATAATTGGCGATAGCTGTTCCTTTCTCTGAGTTAAAGGCTTAAATTTCGCGCCTCATAAGTACGATCATTTCACCAATCGTAGTTAGGAACTCTGCTGCGACTGCTATACTCCGTGATATACTAAGATCCGTTTCATTATTGGTTGTTGGATGCGCTACTGATCTCCTTGAAATGCCGCCATAATGGAAGTTCAGTTATATGATTCTACATATTGTAGATTATGTGCTGAAGAAAATCCTAGCGGAGTTTTATTATATGATGTTGATGGAAGTGACACTGATTTAAGCGTCCTAGTAAATCGATATCTTCCGTTTAAGGTAAGTGAGCGGTTATAATATTTCAAATGAGGAGGTAGCTTGACTTCCTACTTTTCGTTATCAAAATGGAGGGTGCATTGATCATCGTTGCACAAATTGCGTAGGTCCGTGCTGTTTAGCACTACATGAATCAGTGCATGTTCCAATATAAATATAAAGTAAATAAATAAATTATTTGATGTAAATAGACACAATACATTTTTCAGAGATTCAAGTCCTTATCCAAAAATAAAGTTAGATGTTAACAAGCCGATTGTACCCTTCCATTATCCCAAAGTGAACCTCAATATGAGTAGAACTGCAAATGCAAGTGATGCAGTAATAGACGTAAAATGATCTGTTTATTTATATGATTAGCAAGTTATTGTAAACTATAAATGTCTTTATCAGAGAATTGCTCTTCCACAAGGAAGGTATATTATATTTAAAGCATGGTTGTGTACTAAAATTCCACAAAAGGTCCTTCCTAACCTCAATAGACCTGTGGTTAGCAAAATGTAAATAACATGTGAAAACCTAACTTTGCATACCAAATAATTGAGAGAATAAGTGTATGTAATATAAATAGCGTTCTCATTAATCGTGTTATTCATTGTAAAATGTAAATGAAACCAGCAAATCAAATGACAGTCATTCCTAGGTGTGATAATTCTTTCATGCATAAACAGGCAGTCTGATTGTACACATTACGGTATATTTCATTCTTTAATGCCTAGATTCAGGATGATGGAAAGCTGCCAAGAACCATTTGTCCAGGCTGCAATATTCAGCTTCAAGCAACAGTTCAATTTTTTGACCTGCTGGTGGAAGGGCAGAGGAAGATCAGAGATCTGTGGAAAAGCCAGGTAAATTCATTCAGGATATGGAAAAAACACCATACATAACAAAGCTATACTTTCATTGGTATTATACACAACTTATTTTCTTTTTGAGTTGTATTATCACATATATTAGAGTGTTTAATAAAAATGAAAATGAGTACTTATATGAAGAGAATTGTGAATGATATTAAATACATATTTACAATGTGTATGGTGGAAAATTGCTCTCAGTGGCAATAGCATTTGTATGTGTTCTTGAAATTGCAATTAGATAAGAATTTTAAATCCAGAATAGATGGCGTTAACCTTATTGTAATCCTTAACTGGTGTATATATATATCTGTTTCTGACTCGGCTTGAATTATTAGTTGGTTGAACTATTAATTATGAACGTTACTCATTAATACCCATTGGGTGGTATCAATAAAACTGAGCAATGACCCAAGAGAAAACTCGGAAGCAAAGCAGGGTGAACTATTTTGCAAGAGCAAAATCACTGTTTCGTATCAATAAAAACTGTTCATGTGTGCAGAACATTTTCTCCATAGTGCTATCAGTTTACTCCACTTCTCTTATCGCCACCTTGCAGCTACATAAACAACCGGTGCAGCCACAGTGACCATTCAGTGAGAAAACAAATGGTTAAGTTTTGTGGAAATCCTAAAAGCATACCCTGTGGCATTAGAAAATGTTACTTGCTGGAAATGAGGCGAAATAAAAAAGGCAACAGCTTTAAAAGAAATAATGAAAATTATACAGTAAATTTTTGTTCCGACATAACTGAGTCCAACTAAGAAGATGTATTGGTATATCTGACAGTAAGGTACGTTATACTACAATATTTTGTAGTTGTTATTGGTATTCCTGGGAGCTATTTCAATACTGCATTATATGTACCAAGGTTTGTTTTACAGGTGTAACAATTCAGATTTTTCCAATACCAATAAATAAGACATTAGTGAAATGAAAATACATGAGCAATTTTAATGATGCATTTACCAAATTTTCACTGTTTGAATTTCCATTTAAGTAGCTACATTTTATGAGTAGCTTAATTTGTGAATATTGATTGACTTTGACAATGTCACTCGTGACATAATTTTAATTCTTTTGGATACGAGAGCAAAATCTGTCATTCAATTTTTCTCTCAAATATGCTGTTGGCTTTAATCAGCGTTATACTAATCCATAGCATGGGGATTTTATCCCCTCTGGGAGGTCTGACATGTGGTGCAACTCAGCCTCGTTAGTCCGGGGGGTGGGGGGGGACCAATTGAGGAGCTACTTGATGGAAAAGTAGCAGCCCCAGGTCATGAAGACTGCATAACTGGCCGGGAGGGATCGGGACGCTGACCACGTACCACCCTTCAGTACTGCAACCCACCAATGACCAATGACGTCTGTAGTGGGCCGAGGTGGAGGATTTGGTTTGGTTTAAGGGCGCTCAACTTCTAGGTCATCAGTCCGAGGTGGAGGACACAGCGGCTGGGTGGTAAGGCTTGGCTCTTCATGGGCTGTTTTGCCAGGGCTTAGTTTAGTATTGTTCCAGTGGGCAGCTTGAATTTCATTTTGCTCCTTGCATGTGTAGTTTTCAGAGAAGTCGATCTGTATCACAGCTCCACTAATTGCAACATTTTCCTGAGCCTTCCTAAAGGTCTCAGATTGCTGTCTTTTTACGTAAACCTGATTTAGGAAACATGGCAGGCAATTGGTCAGTTCTTAATGCAGTCTTTTACAGATCCCTTTTTTACTTCAATTTCCATTCTTCCATTAAGTGAACTCCACAGGTTCCATTCGCATGGAGAATTAACGAGTTCATCCAAAATGTCTGCTTCACTCAATCCCTGGCACTTGGAGCATCGTCCCTGCATACAATCACTCAATTTCTGATCACAAACCACTTGTGCTGTGAACTTACGAAATTCAGTCGCAGTGAGTACGTGATTTTTACACAATGCCTTGAGAAGAAAACTTCACATTTTCATGTATAATGCAAGTGCACACGTTATGTGGGATCTGACTTTGAAGATGCACGTGAGCAGGGCGTAATTCTGCAAATTTTGTCAACCACACAGACATTTCTTCTCTGTCTTGTAGATAGAGTGCATGTGCTTCTTTTAATGATACATAATGCGAACTTCTTTTGTTTCTCCTTGAACATGGATTTCAATAAAATCATCTCTTCCAGGAGCTTGGTAAGATATTGAATCATCCTGATAGAACTTGATGATTGCACTTTTAAGTTCCTCTAATAGTTATTTTCCTGATAATGGGACAGAATGCTTTGGTTTTACATGTAATCCCTCTTCAATTGCTAACTTACAAATCATTTCTTTTCGTTTGCGTGGAGATTGAGGCAGTGCTTCAACACGTTTTCTGCACTTTCCAAAATGCTGTCTGCTTTTGAAAGCAGTTGATGTTGATGGAGTATCCTTATCAATCCCTTCTTGGTCTCTCATCTTCTGTCTTGCCCGCTGTGCTTGCTTATGTCTCCTATATTCAGGTGGTGTTTTCTTCCTTTTTTTTTTTTTTGTTTCAGTATTGCTCTTCCTTTCCTCATAGTCACTTTTATTTTTTCCTTCCATTATGCATAACTCCCTTGCTCCTTCAGACATTTATATTCACATTGTCTTTGGGGTGGTGTTTTACCCATGGAGTCAGAAATGGACTGATATGTCTATCCTCACAAGTAACTCTTATGCGTATGACGACCACTGGGTGCCCACATTAACTGTCCATTAGTCACATGTTTTGTGGGAAAACGAATGACTATAGAGGAAAACTTTCTGATACTTTTTTATTTGTTATATTGTAATGACAATCAAAAAGGATGTTTTTTCAGTTGATTACTTTTCCCTCCAGAGCACTTCATCCTTATTTACCGTGACTGACATTGACACACAGTAATAATTAAACAGTCTCTAAGGACTTTTTATAAATTTTGAAAATTATTAGCCACAGACATGTTTCAAAGACGAAGAGTCATTGTGTGATTACAGGAACAAAAAATTAAAACAGTTGTACATAGCTCCTGAAATATTGATATGAAAATCACCGTTATTTGCACTTATTTTTATTGTTTGGGAAATATGTGGGTAAGAAGTGAAATTTGAACCCATATTCATGTTATAGGTTGCGCGTTCGTTCTTGACGAATGACCTTGAGCAGAAATCCAATGAGTGAGCCTACCCTTAATAAATAGGTCAGCAAATGTTTATGCTACGATAACAGACACCTCTGTTTTCCTCTGTCGCGTTTGTGTATACAGTCGACTGCAGAAGTTTTGTGCGGTACGGATGTATGTATGCATGCAACGAAAATAGCAATTCAGACGAGGGAGAGATGTCGGGAATAGAATAAATGCAAGAAAGTTAAGTGGAAACAGTTATAGAGGTATAGTGTATAATACGTGTGGCTGATATTACTGCAAGTGTCATAAATTGATTTGTAGTGTTGTACTACTTCAGCTCAGAAGCATGCGCGTCATCTCACTGCAGACTGTACCTCCTCTCTCTCATTCCCGCAAAAGCTGAGTAGAGACTCGCATTCAACCTTTCATATAAAATTTTCATTCGTCAAGAAGTAACGCGCGACCTATAAAAACATTTATTTTTCACTTCATAAGATACTTTGGAGTATCTAGCATCATCTTTCCTCAGTAAAAGAAGTGAAACATTAATTTCAAATTTTAACACTCGGTATGACACATTTGCAGAATTGCTCATTTACGTTATACTAAGTTACATTAGTGCAATATTATGTAATACATAATCCAGTCGTAATATTAACACACATAAAAAATGACTAGCAATGCAGGATTTGAACCTATGAACTTAGGAGTGGAAGCAATGCCTTCTTAACCTCTTGGCCACTGTAATGTTATTGTTTTGTTTTCAGTACTTATATGTTAACCATTGCACTATCAGTCACAGACTATTATACAGTTCTTTTGTATGCATTGTGAACACAGCTTTTACAAAGATACACAAAGTTCTACAACCTACACTTAGACTCTGGAGATGACTGGCTTTTTTGTCCATGGGTGTACACCTTACACCTTTCCACACTCACATGGAATCTTGTACACTCTTGGTACCTTGAGGAGCAGTGGATCTTTTATGGGCCTTAGATATTGTCAGATCTTTTTGGGTGTGATGAAGTACGAGGTCTGTACAAAAAGTATCCGCCTTGTGCCGGGAAAAAAAAATTATGTACCTGAGTGGATGGGACTCTTAATCCCCTTCAAAGTGGGCCCCTTCTGAAAGCACACACTTAGTCCAGCGGTCCTTCCATCGCTGGAAGCAGTTCTGGAAAGCTTCTTTTGAGATGGTGCGCAGACGTTCCGTCGCGTTGTGCATTATCTCCTCACGGGTCTCAAAACGGGACGCTTTGAGCGTTGTCTTTATCTTTGGGAACAACCAGAAATCACATGGGGCCATGTCAGGTGAGTAGGGAGCTTGACGAACCTGCGGAATGCCGTGCGAGGTCAGGAAATTCTGGATCAGGTGTGACGAATGAGCTGGAGCATTGTCGTGATGCAGCTGCCAGTTGCGTGCGGCCCACAGATCAGGTCTCTTGCGTCGAACTGCATCACGAAGATGGCGAAGGACTTCTCGGTAGTACTCCTTATTGATGGTCTGCCCTTGTGGTGCGTACTCATGATGGACAATGCCCCGATAGTCAAAAAAAACAAGCAGCATCACCTTCACTTTGCTCCGAACCTGTCGTGCTTTTTTTGGTCTTGGGGAATGTGGGTGCTTCCATTGAGATGACTGGGCCTTTGTTTCTGGGTCGTACCCGTACACCCAGCTCTCGTCACCAGTGATCACAGTCTTCATGAACTCAGGATCGCTATTGGCGCATTCCAGCATGTCCTGTGCCACTGCAAGGCGGAGTTGTTGCTGCTCCGGTGAAAGCAGCTTGGGCACAAATTTTGCTGCCACTCTTCGCATGCCCAAATCCTCAGTCAAAATGCTGTCTGCAGAACCAACGCTGATCCCAACCTCAGCAGCAATCTCCCGAACTGTCAAACGTCGGTCCTCCATGATCAGTGTCCGCACTTGCTCGATAACAACAGCATTTCGGCTCGTTGATGGTCTTCCGGTTCGTGGGTCACTCTCCGCCGGCATGCGGCCATCTTTGAACCGGTTATACCACATTTTAATTTGAGTAATTTTCATTGCATCATCACCGAAAGCCTGCTGGATCTTGCGAATGGTTTCTGATTGGGTATCCCCAAGTTTCTGGCAGAACTTGATGCAATACCGTTGCTCCATGCGTTCCGTCATCTTCCAGAAAATGTGAATGCGACGAGCGCGTGTTACACGGAGCCAATCACTGGTAGCTACTGACGTGACCGGTGGTGCTGCGGGGATATAAATATTCACGCATGCGCAGGAAGCTTCCTTCTACGAGTATGCGCAGTTGGCATACCTACCTAATTCTTTGTTAGCGAGAAAAAAAATAAGGTCGGATGCTATTTGTACAGCCCTCGTAGGTTTTCATGTTGAGTTAGAAGAGGATGTGAGAAATCTTGTTAGAAATACATGGAAGGGTATGACTGCCTTGCTGAACCAGTTATCTTTGCTCTTGGGATGAGGGAGACATGACAGATTGGTCCTATTATCTAATACCCTTCTGTGGGCCTCCCTGACATTATGGTCACTGTATCTTGTAGATGTTGAATTTTTTGCAGAATTTTATCTTTGTCTGCTGTGTCAAAGGCTCAATGAAATAAAGTAGAAACAACTGTTTCTCCTTTGAGCAGGATGGTGATTGCTGGCAGTGTCTAAATAAGGATTAGTGTGTATGTGGGTGGGCGTCCTGTACACTTTATGGCCCATCTGATTTCTTATATACCAATATATCCAAGAAGGGAACGGAGCCATCGTTCTCGATTTCCATAATAAATCTGATGTTTACGTGCAAACTATTGGGATGGTTCAGAAAGGCAGTCAACTTATCTTCAGCATGTGGTCAAAGAAGAAAGGGGTCATCAGTATATCTGAAAAAGGCTTTGGGTGTTAGATAACAGAACTACATTCATAAATACAGAAGATTATCTGGGCTCTTCTTTAGGATAGGTGACTTAGCACTTGCCGGCCAGATTCTAAGTCCGAAGTTACTTACTGCGCATGCACCGACAGTGGTTATCAGAATCGCCACTAGGTTTTGCTGCATGCACTAGCTGTCACTAGCAGACGATTTTCACATCTGCCAACATTGCTTTTTCAACTACACTACTTTTGGTTGCCAACACATTAAACACAAATGTCTGTGGCGTCATTGCCGCCACAGACATAACGCCAGCACGACTCCATACTATTTTTGTGGAAATTATTGTGCACGTTATTTTGCTCATACAGATATATCGCTAGTGCAACTCCATACTATTGTTGTGGAAATTATAGTGTACATTACCGTTATTGCCTTGTTACTGGGTCCACAAAATGCTGGCTCGTTCTTTTTTTATTTATTTTATTTTTATTTTATATTATTTTATTATATTATTATATTTATATTATTTTTATTATTTATCATTCTTTTTTATTTTATTTTATTTTCGAGTGGAGAAAAAATCCATTTATGGAGCCCCATGCGCTGGGATTTTATATTATATAGCATTCGAGTTCTCAGCAGGCCCTCGTCGTAAAGAAATTGCATGCATTCCTCCTCATTATAGCACAGAGGCACTAAATCTACTATGCTAATGAAGCGAGTCATGGCACTCTCACAACTTGCTTCGAACAAGGTCACTAGCATACTGCTGGGTCCCACTATAACGTTCAAACTTACAAGTGGCAACAAATTAATGGGGAAATAGTGCTGTTGGCAACGCTGAATTAACACTGCAATAACACAGCAACTTCGGCAACTTTCGTTAGAATTCGTACACACTGCCGAGTTGGACTTAGCCGAAATTCTGACCAAGTGCTCGCGTCACCCAATCTAAAGAATATCTGTTAATTTTAATTCTTTTGAGGTTTAACAAGCACTGGACGTTTCAGATTAATTGGAAGAAAACTCTTTCATAATTTTTAAATGAGCTAATGTGCTGAGAAGTTAAAACATCTCATAGTGTAGATTCTTATCTCACTGCTTAAAATAAAGTGTCCACAATATCAAATACAAAATTATTTTGAAATTATATATTTTTTAGAATTTTGGACAGATAGGTAATCTAAATTATAGTATTCCAAGATTTTTTTTTTAAATTAATTATTATTACTCTGTTCCCTTAATTAATAAGCAGAATACATATAAGGAAATTGGCATTCAAACAGCATATTTTGGACATATAAAACTGACTATGAAAATGAAGTGCTTCTAAACAGTGGGGCATGTTTATAAAATCTTTGTTAAAACACTTGTCAACATTCTAAAGTAAGAACAAATTAGAAACTAAAAACTTCACTTATCTTAGTAATGTTGATATTCTTTTTCTCTTTTGCTAACCCAGGGGTTTCAAGCTATGTCCAGCTCATTCTCAAAGCCTTAATCCTTAATTTAACTTGTCAACATATTTTAAAAACATGTATTACTCCTCATTTTAAAAACACTTACTGCTCCCCTTTCTTAAAATCACATAAGACTTGTTCGAGAGAGAAATCTTTTCCATTCTCAGCTGGTCAATCAACAATAAATGTTGGGACGATATTTAAGTAGAATGTAACTTTGTAACTTCAACTACAACGTTATAACACTTTAACTTTGTCACCCTTTAGCGACCGCTGAATTATGTATACGCGCTAGCTTACGTACAACTCCCAAGTTGCACGTGTACTCTCGGCTCGATTCAAGATGAGTGTGTCTTGCGTTGCATTTGTTTTTGTGCGGGCAACAAGAAGGAAGTGATTTCCATTGGCTAACTTTAGAGCACGTCATGGTAAGATAGGAATCAGCCCACTAAATCGTTAGTTTTGTGCATACAACAATTGTAACCTTATCACTCTTTTAAATCTGCCTAGGCTTCCATTCTTGAGACTTTAACATATTAGCTTTATTACGTCTTCTCCTTCACTATTGACTAGAATCTCCTTTTGTTTCTTTCCATTATCAAATATATATTGACATTATAATTTCGGTTTCACCGTTTTCCTTAGTTTTTTAATTGTATTTTTCATTTTTTAAAATCACTTACAGTACCCTATTATTTATTCTGTAGCTTAAATGAGACTTATGTCCATCCAGTTTTCAGAATACCTCATAGGCAACATAAGGTTACTGTTATGACATTGTATTCTAAATATGGGATTTCTATGTTAGTGATCAAATAGCTCAAAATGTTATTAAGGTAACTTTATTTTTAGGCACATTAGCACAGCAATTATTGATTGATGAAAAGATTGATTAGAAACCAGGTAGGCCGCTTCTAGAGCGTTGCACGTAGCTCAAGGCCCATTGTGCACCATGAATCTAGGAATCCAAAGGTATCAATGAAGGTAACCATGCTCCTAGGTTTCATCCCTTTAATATCCTCCAGTTACAAAAAAGGAGATCCCAGAGAAATCCTCTCTGCTGTGCACAGAGGATGTTCAAGGTGGTTTCATCCTCCTGTCCACACTTCCTGCATAATAGGCTGTCAAACAAACCTATTATGTGCAGATACCTGCGAAGAGAATGGTTCCTTGTTTACATACCTCCAAAGAACTGTCAGTTCTCACACTTTGAATGGATATGCTAAAGAAGGGTTGTGGACCAACAAACAGTGCACCTGCTCCCTTTCTTGCTAACTTATCTGCAATTTCATTGCCTCTGAGCCCTAATGCTCTGCAACCCACAGAAGAGTAATAGGGCTTCATTCAAAAAGGCTGACCAACATCCTTTGGTATCTCGCACCAATTGGATGTTGTTCTAACAGCACACAGTGCTATTAATGCTGCCTGGCTATTGGAGCAAATATCTACATTTCCCATGCAGCAGTAATTTAGCTGCATGGAAGACAGTGCAATACTTAACTAGGGAGTAAAAGAGCCTTCTTTTAGGCACCTTAGATGCCAGCACCGGCAGCTCCCTGCCATCTGAGAACCATCTGTAAGCAAGCTGAGCTCCCTCCACAGAGAACAGCCTCAGTGTCCTGCTTCCAACTCTCCCTAGTTGGAAATTCCACACATACCTTGTCCAGGTTAAACAGGCCCTGTAAGGTACTCCACCTTCCTAGTGATGGGTCGCTAACATTTATAGTCGCACGTTTTATTCCTGATGCCCCAAACAAAAGCTGCTCTAATTTCATATTTGTGCAGCATATCATTAATATAAATAGGTTTACTGAATAAATGACTTAAGAATGCCAGCTCACCTTATATGAGTATATTTTTATATTAATAAAGTATCAAATTACTTTTTTAAGCATATACAATACTTATTTGCTTATGACCTTCGATAGAATTTTTTGTTTAGTATTCCTTGTTCTGTACTACTGATTTAAGCCATTACACATATCACTGAACATTTATTCTGTCAGCTCGTACAAAAGTTTTATGAATTTAGTCACTGTCACTGCTGTTATAACACTTTTCACATACATTTTTCATGTGCTTTAGATGCATAACTATCAAACATCGGGCACCAGGGCTCGCACATTACTGCCTAGAAAGGTACCAAAGATCATGAAGATACACTCCTATCCATTATGTAGTAATACATCAATAAGAATGATTGGGGTGTTCTGAACACCTTGCATGACCACTAAAGGGTTAAATAGAGGCATATCCCCGGAACCAGCACCTCCTAAAGAACGACTGTCCATGTCTCCCATTGGTTGCAGCAAGCAGTAGAGGTAATCTGATTATTAAAAATTGTTAGTGTATTTAACAAGAATCTCATCTCATGTGAAGGAAAATGTAATTCACAAACCTAAACTCAGAAAATATATAAAATTATTATGGACTGGATTATAAAAATGGTGCATCACAAACATTGACTTTTAAAGTTTCTACTTGGGTCATATGTATTTAAATAAGCTACTGCTCATGTACCTGTTGCATTTGAAATACTGAGATGATAAAACATTCAACTGTGAAGACTTTAAACCATCATACTTTTTTAGATAATTTAGTATGTGTGTTAGTGATAATGAGGCCTTGTTTTCCAGTTATTTAATAGTTTTGAATGCAGAAAATGAACTTCATCACCATGTAGTTATACTGTATATCATTTACATAAAGCAAAAATAACATGGCCTCCAGTACACAACTCTTAGGAACTCCCATTCTTATCACATGATACTTGCCATTTTATGTTTGAGTAATATACAGTATGAGAAAGTTGAGGTCACAGTCCTTGAAAATAGTTTATTCTATTAAAAATGACACAATGTTGATTACAGAGAAAATCATTTTCCCCTTAATTACAGAATGTTCTTTTCCAACTCATCAAATATTGTTGGCCACTTTTTCTTATGCCAACATTAGCCTAAGGTTTCAAGACAAAGTCCCAACATCCATAAAGCAAAAATAACAGGGGCCCCAGTTCAGAACTCATTCTTATCACATCATACCTAAGTTTAATTGTACAAATACTATTTCCTTGCTTCCAATATATTTCTGTGCAATGTAAACTGTTTTGCAATGAAATGAGATCATGTATTTTACCTCTTCATAGTTTCTCATGTTATGTGTAAATTTAAACACTGCAGCACGGTTGAATTAATTATGTTGTTTAACGACGTTAATTGCCAGGATCATATCAGCGCTGCCAGTGTGCTGGAATTTCATCCTGCAGGAGTTCTTTAACATGACAGTAAATCTACTGACTTGGAGCTGCCGTTTTTAAGCACACTTAAAAACCATCAGTCTGGGTCAGATTTGAACCCATGACCTTGGGATCAGTAGGCCAACATCTAACCAACTGAGCCACCCAGACCGACAGTACAGTAAAAAATCCTTACGAAAGCCATCTTGGGACTGGACTAATATATTGTTTGAATGTAGGAAATCCACTGACCTGTAGGTTACTTATTTCTATATATTATAAAAAATAATGTTATGTTCCTGTAGGAGTGCTTAGGTCCTCATTGCCATGGCCTTGCCAACCAATGCAACAACTTTTGCCTTTTCTGGTGTTCACTTGATGCAGTTTCGTTTGAACTCCCTCCTTATATTGAAATAAGCTGTGCATCACTTCACAGGATTATTTCCGAGGATCTGTGTCTATCGAAAGTGTGTGCAAGAAGGGTTCCTCATGCTCAGAGTTGCCGCCAGATTGCAATTTTTTGAGGATGAGGGAGATGGCTTATTCGACAGAATAGTGACCGGCGATGAAACATGGATCCATCATTGGACACCCGAATCCAAAAGACAGTATGGTGTGGAAACGAAAGGATGACGCAACACCAAAAAAGGCAAAAGTTGTTGCATTGGCTGGCAAGGTCATGGCAATGATATTCTGGGATTCGAAGGGAGTGCTGTTAATTGATTACCAGATCCATAGGACCACGATGACAGCTGCTCGCTGTTGTGAGGTGCTGAGAAAACTCAGAAGAGCCATATAAAACAAAAGGAAGGGAAAGTTGAGCAAATCAGTTTTTCTGTTCCACGATAACGCTTGCCCTCACGCTGCTCATGAAACTCAAGCCCTGTTTGAGCAGTTTCGAAGGGATGTTTTCGGTCATCCACCTTATTCACCTGACCTTGCACTGAGTGATTACCATCTTTTTCCGGAGCTCCAGCAACATCTTGGGGGAAGGTGCTTCGTAAATGACGAGAAACTGAAACAAGAAGTGGAATGATGGCTGTCGAGTTTGGCGGGAGAGTGGTTTGACATTGGGTTAAAAAAACTGTTACCATGGTATCAAAGATATATTAAGATTCAAAGAAATTATGTGGAAAAATAGGTACTGATTGTAGCTTTCAAAATATACCCTTTTTAAAATATTTAAAAGTTTTATTATTTTTTTAAAAAATAGTACAACTTACTTTTGAGACGCCCCTCGTATAATCTATTTTAGGTATGGTTATGTATAATTTGAATTAAGGATAACTCTAGGGCTAGAGGAAGGTTGAAATGGAAAATTGTCTTTGGGGGTATGCTGAGAAAAAAAGGTTGAATATTACCGGCATAAATCTATAACCATTTATCAGGTGGGTATCTGTTTTCTAGAGTTGCTAGGGCTATTTGTTTTTGTACTTCTGGTTCATGTTTCTTAATGTCAGCTACTAATGTTAAATTTATGTTGTATGACTGGTAATTAATGGGTTCAATATTTTATCCACATGTTCTATTTCTGTTGGGATTTCTAGTCCTTGTAGGAACTCTTCACTATTTTTAGTGGAAGCACTTGTGTTTTCAGTGTTTGGTGATTTGCGTTTTGCTTCATTCACATAGAATTTGAAGAGGCTTTTAGTTTGCTGTGAAAATTTGTGGTTTGTTGTTCGATTTCTAGTTCTCTTGGTAAATTCTGTGCATTAAGTTGCAATGCTAAGTTTGGTGTGGATTTCTCTTATGATATTTTGCCTTTTGTATTTAGTTTGAGATTATGCTTTTTTTTTTTTAAATTAACGTCCTCCAATATAATGTCATTGGACGGTTTGAGTTTATGAAGTAATTTAGGTCTCCAAACAGAATCATATGCCCCTTTGAAATTTATGAAAACAGCTAGGATATTCTCTTGTTTATTGAAGGCTGTCTTGATGTCTTGTGTTAGTTGAATGATATGTTCAGAAGTGGATCTTTTTGGATGGAAACCTGCCTGTTCAGCTGTTTTTGTTTTTTGTTTTAGGTGCCAAGTTAAACAAAAACCAAAAGTTGTATGTGTCCCCTAGGTGGTATCAAATGGGTAACATAACTGTTAAAATAGTTTCATTTGTATTTGCAACTGTACAATTGCTTATGTCCATGACTTTAAAATCATGGAATTTTGTGATTATATGGACATAGATTGGTTGTTGGTTGTTTCAATGTTATCTGCAAATAAACCTTTTTAGTGCATGATAGTCTGTGGAGACGAAAATTGAATATTGACATATTGGCCTTTAAATTATATGTAGTAGAACCATAATCTCTTAAACCAGCTAGCTACACTTTTAACATCCAATCATTTTATCATGTTGGAGTTGGTGGGCCTCACAGAAGAACCCAAATTGTCATGTTTTTTTATGGAAGCTGTACTATATTACCATGAGCAAGCTTGTCTACAATTTTAAAAAGCTATACTTGCAGTGTCAACCCTTTATAATATCCTCTCTCTCCCATTTTTCTCTCCTTCTGTTTGTTTTTTGTAGAATGCCATAATAAATTAAGTGTTAGTTTTCAAAATTGTCCTCTTGTGCACGTAGTAACAGTGAGTACCATTTGTTTCAGTCAAATGAAACCTGCTGTTTATTATTCTTTCTTTTAATCATTGTGCAAAATTTTAAAATAGTTTAGAATAGAAATTTGGCAAAGAACAAAACATGAAAATTATTTTGTTGAAATATAACATTGTTTCCTGGGCTCATCCCAG
The DNA here is from genome assembly GCA_030765045.1 of Tenodera sinensis. Classification (NCBI taxonomy): domain Eukaryota; kingdom Metazoa; phylum Arthropoda; class Insecta; order Mantodea; family Mantidae; genus Tenodera; species Tenodera sinensis. Next base: position 61,898,814 of record CM060971.1, on the reverse strand, counting down.
TTGTTTCAAGCCATAGCAGCATTATGTAATTAAGCTCTACATTCAAACTTTGCTCTTATGTCAATGTTCTAAAGACATTTTGCATAAATGTTTTGTGAGTCCCATTAACCATTACTGTAACAGGCACCTGGATATTTTTATTTCTGACAAGTCGTGCTTAGATAATGTATCTTTGACTGCAGGTTGAAAGGCAGAGAAAGGCTGAAAGGGAACGTTTAAGAGCCGATGGAACTGTATCAGAGTCTGTTTTCGTAACTCCAGACTTTCATGTAGAAGCCGATGGAGACATTGATGGGCAGAACAAGATAATTATCCAAAGTATGATCCTTTCTTGGTTTACTTCTATATATTTTACTGTGAATAAATAGTTCCTGAGGCTTTTATCCCTTAAGAGGTAGCATGGGGTATTTTGCAAGTTATATACCAGGTGGCCCACTTCATCCGGCATTGCGGTAAGTAGCTAACCCTTCATGCATTAAAAGAGTTGCAGAATGCACTGCGGTAAATCCAGTCGGAGAGACGGCAGTGGCATGAGTGAACTTTGTTCTGCTTGTAAGAGAAGATGAGTGGGAGAGGAATTCCCCAGGCTTCAACTAGTGTGTGTAGCGCATGATAATAGACAAGAATAGTCTTAGAATATTTTCCACTTTACTTACAGGATTATTTTCCAGGGAATAAACTCATTCTTGTATATGCTGCTATTGTCTAACATTACAGATTACATGTGTTTTTATTTATTTATACTAAGCACCAGTACTGTGGACAGCATAACTCAAAAACAAAAAGTCGGTTAAAAACCAAAGTTGGTATTTAAGTTTAATGTCTTTCAAGGATGCGACACGAAGATTTTGAAGAAAATAGCCCCACTCTAAACTACCCTTTACATGGAACATTTTTCGAAAATTTTGATTTTCTTGAAAATGGCTAACGATTTTGATTAAAATACCATATATTTGAGATATTTTTATGGCAAATGAAATGTATATATTGAATTTTCTGCCTATAGCCCCTGTAATCATATTTACTCTGGACGACCTTTGCATAACTGGTAAACCGTCAGAGATAGACCAAATCATTCTATACAGAAAATTTAGATCTTGCTAAAATACACAATTTATGTCTCAATAAATTTTTTTGTAGGTGAACCATTTCGGAGATATTCCTTGTTATGTGTGTGAGTTTCGGGAAACTTAAAACTCGTGAAATGGAACGTCGTTGTTCATTTGTTTTGCATGTTAAGTGTGCAAAGAGAACGGAATCTCAAAGCTTTAAAATATTTGACTATTGCACAAAGCCTACTGTATTCTAATATTCTCCTTGCACCTACAAGGAAATAAGCAATAAGATAATTTGTACAAATGTTTATCTTAACTAACACGAAGAAGATATAGGGATAAGAGTTTGTAAGAATGGTTAGTACAAGAGTAGAGAAAGTCATGTGAGTGCAACACATCAGATTTTTCTTTTAGGTATTCTTCACTAATGTTTTAATTATGAATAGATTATCAGGAGTTCTCCTACAAAAGCCCATTTGAAAATCAGAGAGAATGTTATATTCCTCTACCCAGTTTTGTAACCAATTCATTAGAATACCTGTAAACATTTTTCCAACATTTGATAACAAAGTACCTCTGTAGTTATTAGGCTTATCCACACTTCCCTTGCCTTTATATATGGGGTGTATTATTGCTTTTCTTTAATATTCTGGAACATTGTTTATTTGTGGTTGTGAAGGTTTTTAGTTGCTTTTATATATTCAGGTAGACAATCACTTACTTGTAGTTGTAGATAAACAGGAGCGCTTTCGTGGAGGTTACGTCCACATCCTCAGCCAGTAGCAACTGGCAAGAGTAGCAAGAGTTGCTACTGGCTGAGGATGTGGACGTAACTTCCACGAAAGCGCTCCTGTTTATCTACAACTACAAGTAAGTGATTGTCTACCTGAATATATAAAAGCAACTAAAAACCTTCACAATGATCAGGACATCACTATATATAATGCTTCTCCTTTTAATCTTAATTGTTTATTTGTGTTAAACAAACCTGTGAACAACTTTACTCTATTTACATCACTACACCACATGAGCATCGGCAGACTTTTTTCCAGGGGGGAGCCACATGTTGGAAGTTTGCAATCAGATATTAATTCATTTTATTGTGGAAATTTATATTTATTGCAGTTAGCCATATTGATTTGTGCTAAATAACAATTGTTCTAAATTAAAATAATAGTTTAATAGTCAGTAATTGGTTGCACATTAAGTTCACCAACTTGCAAGGGCCCCCCGTTCACGACACCCATGCTACACCATTCTTTGATAAATTCTGGAATGATCCCCTCTATTCCTGTTGCTTTATTCTTTTTCATTAGTTTCACTAGTTTAATTACTTCATCATCTCTCACTTCACTATCCAATATTTCTATGTAACTCATTCCAAAATTCACCATTGGTGTTGCCTCACTATCACAATTCTCCTCAACTAACATTTGAAAGTAATTTAACCAATCTGACTTGATATTTGGTTTAGTTACATACTTGTTATATATAGATTTTAATGCTTTCCACACTTTGCTAATATTGTTTTCACTTAAAATCCTAATAAGGTTATTCTCATTCTTTTTTCTCCACTCAGGTTTATCTTCTAACAATAAGGTATAAAAATTCCTACTCTTTAGAAATTCTTGTTTTACCTCCTCACCCCCTACCTCTCTCCTTTTAACTAGTGTTTGCTTCACCACTCTTTTTGCTACTACACATTCCTCATCAAACCAACCTCTCCCTTTTTTTCCTCCTCTCCCCTTTCTCCATCCATCTCCCGCTCTTTGCAATAATATGTTAAAGATATTGTTTGCATTCCCTATTTTGTGCTTCTTTAGCATGAAGCTTATTATCTTCTTTCTTGGAAGTTTAAAAACAGTGTTGTAATAATCATTTTAAACCAAAAAGGTGAATCAATTAATAACACTACACAACAGTTACTTGTAATTTACCTATTGGCAATATCCGGTTGATAATGGAGGAAAGTCAGCCTCCCGAAACATGTTCCAGTAAATTATAAGTAAGTGTTGTGTAGTGTTATTAATCGACTTACCTTTTTGGTTTAAAATGAAGCTTATTCTCTGTTGGCAAATTTGATCATACTTGGACTCTAATATTGACTTAAATGTATTACTCTGTTCCTCCATCCATTTGAATTCATTATACTTCCTAGTATCCCCTTCCCATGCAATTTCAGGTGCACTCTCCAATTGAATTTATAGATCTGCCACTACTGAGAAGTGACTACTATTTGAAACAAAGTTGTTGTTGTTTTCTAGTGCCTTGCATCTGGCAATGAAGCCATTAGCATTCGTGCTCTCCAATACTTTTGAACTGTAGTTTCTTCTGATCTTAATGCTTCACAGGCCTTCAAGTGGTCTTCGTTCAATTTGAAACTAAGTTCATTATCTTAAAATTGCTTAATGTGTACCCCATGTTAACTGGCCAAGTCAATGACACTTTGCGGCTTGGGTTCAATCCCAGACAACTGCATCTGGGATTTTTGGTGGATGAAGCAGCGCTGGGGCGGGTTTCCTCCGGGTTCTCCAGTTTCCCCACCATCTCATTCCACCGATGCTCCATCTTCATTCCATGTACCACCAGTGCAGTAGTAGTAAAAGCAGATGTTAAACACTACGAAAAAAAATTACACTTTACCCACTCATATTCACAAAGGTGTAGTCTCCCGCTACATCTTCACCATATTTACCATTTAAAATATCTAGAGCATTCACTTCACAAAATTCAATGAATTTTTCACTTTGCATGTCTGTACGCTTATCTCTGCTATGTCTGACAGGATCCCTTTTAGTTCTAGTTTCATTTCCAAAAACCACCTCACTCTCTATATTCACATCTCCCTCACCTATTCTGATATTAAAATCACCCATTATTATCATTTCCGCATTCCCATGTTTCTCATTTAATCTCTCAATATCCCTTTCTAAAACCTTCATCAAGTCAGAGTTACAGAACTGCGAGGAAACAGGTGCATTATACACTACACCTAACCATAATATGGCATTGATCCAAAGCCATAAATTCCTAATGGAAGCCCGTTTCCCATCCATTCTTGCTATCTTCATTTGTTGTATTAATTTCTTCTTCTAAGTATGCTATTTCACTGATAAGTCCATATTGATAAAAATGTCTGTTCCTTTTAGTTGCTTTGTCCTCTTCAACACTTCATACACAAACTGCACAGAAGTAAATCTCCCCACTATCATTCTTGCTCCTCTTACTCTTCCCGCTCTGAAGGCTTCGGCAATTTCCCATACCTGTAGCACCATTTCAAGTTTTCCTTCCAGGGTCTCTTTAATTTCTTGTATGGGCCATACTCTCCTCTGTTCTTTCACTCGTGCAATAACTAGGTTGTGACACCTCTCTTCCAAAAATTGTATTCTTTTGACGTGTTGTACCTTTATTCTTGTATCTTGTTTTTTCTTATTTCTTCTTTGATTTCCATTATTTCTTTTTCCACCCCATTAAGCTTGCTTGCCAATCTCTCATCCATATCCTTCAGTCTGGCCAGGATTTCCTCCACAACTTAATTCCCATTAGGTCCAGGGTTTATTTCAACTCCACCAATTATGAACAGAGAAGCCATAACACATAACATAAGAAATATATTTCCCATCTCTTCTACCCCTTTGTTTTAGTCTCATTGCATTTTAACCTATCAAAGGTTCCAAAGTTGGTATTTAAGTTTAATGACTTTCAAGTCATTATGTTTTATGCTCAGTCACAAAGAATACCCCAAGCGTATAAAAAACAAGATAAGGCTATCCAAAAAACTATCAGAGAAACTAGTAAGCCAAAAGGTATACGAAATGATATTTTTATTCAGGATTTTAATGAAACAGAACTGGATTTAGCAATAGAACAATTACAGAACAAAAAATCTCCTGGACCTGACAAGATCCACCCAGAGTTTATTAAACACCTTGGCAGGAAAGGAAAAGAAATCCTACTTAAACTGTATAACACGTGTTGGAGAATGACTGTACCTTCCGACTGGAAAAAAGCCATTATCATCCCGATTTTAAAGAAAAACAAACCCTCAAACAATATTAATAGTTTCAGACCAATATCTTTGACCAGTGTTATTGCAAAAGTGATGGAAAGAATGGTGGCATCTAGACTTAACTGGTTTCTAGAATATTACAACTTAATTAATAGTTCACAGACCGGCTTCAGACAGAATCATAGTACAAGTGAAAATGTACTCCTACTAAGCCAAGACATCAAGGAAGCTTTCAATAGAAAGGAGGATACCTTGGCAGTATTCATTGATTTTAAATCAGCATATGACTCAGTCTGGAGAAATAAATTAGTTGAGAAGTTGCAATCAATAGGTGTGAAAAGTAACATGCTTAAGTGGATAACTCAGTTTATTTCACAAAGATTTTGTGCCACAAAATATAATACATACATTTCCAAATATAAACAAACACACCGAGGACTTCCACAAGGTGCTGTTCTGAGCACAACACTCTTTAACATATATATAAATGACCTTCTATCAATAATAAAAAGTTTAGAAACCAAAATTGCTTTATTTGCTGACGATGTAGTCATTTGGACTTCAGGCTCTTCAGAAAAACCTGAATTAATTAAAGACAGAATAGAAACAGCCCTAAACAAAGTACATGAATGGAGCACCAAAAACCTCATGACTATCAATGTGGAAAAAACAAATTATGAATTATTTACACTAAAATACAAACCAGTTAATGTTAGCATAAATTATAATGGTAAACCACTCAAAGCAGTTGATGATGCCAAATACTTAGGCATCACTTTCGACAGAAAGCTAAGTTGGAAAAAACATATAACAAACATCTCAGAAAAGGTTGAAAAGAAATTGCAAATCCTGAAAAGGTTAGCTGGTGCTAAATGGGGCTGCTCAAGGAGAGTCCTTAACACAACATACAAAATGTATATTAAACCAAACCTCTTGTACTGTTCTGAAGCTTTAATAACAGCAGCAAATGCTAACATCAATAAACTTGAACAAATACAAAATCAGGCTCTTCGCCTAATCACTGGAGCAGTTAAATCCACACCTATTGATGCCATGCTTGCCTTAACACGGACCCCATCAATAACAACAAAAATAGAAGAACAAGCATTGCTCCAACACGAGAAAATGTTACGACTGCCAAACTCTAAATGGACAGAAGAGAACCTCCCCCATTCAATCCTTAAAACTCATAGTAGTTTCCTAGAAAAGGTAACACAGATTAAATCCAAATTGAACATTCCTAACACCAGAGAAAATCTACTTATAAGAGAAAATCCATTGGAATTATTGCAACCTACCTTCAATTTGGAATTAATAGAGGAAATAAGTAAATCAGACACACCAAAAGAAATACAAAAACTTCTAGCTCTGGAAACAATCAATACTAGGTATCCCACAGAAGAATGGCTGCACATATATACTGATGGATCCTCGAAGGAAAACCTTACTGGAGCTGGAGTTACATGTTCACATTTTTCCTTTTATCATTCTGTTGGCAGAGACACAACAAATTATGATGGAGAAATAGAGGCTATATACATTGCTCTCCGACAATTATTAAATCTTCCCTTAAATAAATTTAACAAGGCAGTAATTCTTTCGGATTCTAAAGCTGCAATTCAGGGAATATGTTCAAATACTACAAAGAAGTCAACAAAAATTAGAGAATGCTACAAAATGTTAACACAACTCCAAAAAGTTAATAAGACTGTTCATCTCCAATGGATTCCAGCACACTGTGGAGTCATGGGGAACGAAGCTGCAGACTCACTTGCAAAGAAAGGCACAACAATAAAACAAAAGTCTAAATTCAATTTCTCATATTCCTCAATAAAACGCTTGATCATAAAAAAATTTTGTCATTCATATCTACAAGAAATAGAAACAAATGCGAAAGATAAAAAATGGATTACACTAAATTAAGTAAAAATTGAAGCTATTAACAGTGAAGCAACAAGATTCTAAAATAAGAACAAATTAGAAACTAAAAACTTCACTTATCTTAGTATGTTGATATTCTTTTTCTATTTTTCTGACCCAGGGGTTTCAAGCTATATCCAGCTCATTCTCAAAGTCTTATATAGGAATAAGAGTTTGTAGAAATGGTTAGTACGTGAGTAGAGAAAGTCATGTGAATGCAACACATCAGATTTTTGTTTTTACACCTTTAACCACTTTTCATTCATTTCATACTTTTCCTCTCATGTTATCTGAATTTTCGATTATCCTAGGTACTGTCAGTCTTCCTTACCTCAGATAATCAAGATTCTACTCTGCATTAATTTCCTTTCTTCAGTAAAACTATAAAAAAGGGGGTAATAAGTTTTCTAAACTTGTTAATTTATGCTTTCCAGTTCTATTCCTAAAAATATTGATTTTTGGATAAATTCATATGAAATTGTGTGAGAAATATCCAACTGATCCCGTCAAAGAAGTAGCGAAATTAACTTCTGAGTTCACCGGTTTTTCGAGTACCAGTATAAAAAGTGTTCGTAAAGAAAAGTAATAATTATGACATGTGCATCATTTATTTTGTTGTGACTATCAATCTTATCGTCTCTAGTTACATGTTAGTCACTCTTTAAATTGACGGAATAAGGGATCGTATCCTTTCTGTTACATATCGCATGCACTCACCACATGGTTGTGACAGTATTTCTGGCGCGAATGGTGGAAGGATACATTATAACTGTGAACTGGCCACCTGCTGTCAGTTTCGCGTGGATCAACCTTAGAATGAATAGATAGTAGTGATTAACATTTCACAAATTGACTCCGGGGTCTCCATCTAGGGGATATGTGAATAGCGACCACAAGGTACCCAAGCTGTGCAGAACATTACTTCCACTTACTGGTGTTTTGCTCCTCACTGTAACTTTTCTATCTGACCTTACCTTGGTCATCTCTTGTTCTCTTCCGACCCTGATGCTTTAGGGCTCCCGAGGGCTAGGGAGTCTTTATTTTTCCAACCTCTCCATTTCTCTATAAAATCTTAACCCCTAACATGCTGACCTGTCATGGTATGTAATACGTCCTCTGATTGGTGATCAGAGGATATGGTCGGTGAATTTATTTTTATAACTCTCCCGGTCAGGTCGGTGAGACCCGTAAACCGACAGGTGTGGTCCTCCAGACATTCTGGGGGTTGTGAGAGAGCGATGTGACCGCCAAAACATAAAAATATGGTGCTCTCTAAAAAGCGGTTACTATTACTGCTATTGCTCTCTTCAATATCATCAGTGAAAAATATTGGAGAGCAAGAGGATTAATGACTTCATTGTCAGAAATCCAGCATTAGCTAACAACATGAAAATTCAATGAATCCTAGTATTGCAACTGTTATTCTATATATATATATATATATATATAATACTAGAACACAAAATAATTACTACAGAGATAATGTAAATAAAAAGGCCGCTGAAAAGGATCCACTTATGATGGGTAGGATACTTTATAACAAATTACCCAATGACATTAAAAGTTTAAGGGGCAAAGAATTTCAAAGGAGGTTAAAAACATTCTTAATTCAGAAATGCTTGTACAGATTGGATGAATTGTAAATATTGTATATACATGTAATTTTGTTTTGTAACTTTTTATAATTATTTGACGATGCTTGAAACTTGTAAAAGTCTATAAGCAAATAAATTTCAAATCCTATAATTGGTAATTATAATAATTTATTCTACAGTCTAAATAAAATGAAATTTATTAGTGAGCGAGTGGAGTTAAGTTGATGAGGTGGAATTTATTAAAGGTATGTAAAGGACATTCATCTGTCTACCTTTTGTTTTCATTTATTAATATGGATACATGTATAACACATTAAAAGCCAAGTTCTGCAATGTCCCAATAAGCTTGCCTATATTTACTCTCCAAATGAACTTTACTGACCAATAAGCAATGCTCTCATTCTACTATCATATTCTTCCTCTGGATAGCAACAGGATAATCTTTGATGCATAAAGTTTGACATTCTGACTTCATCAGAAATATTACCATCGGGGAATTCATAAACTAGAAGGGAATCAATAATTGCCTTATGAAGTAGACAACTACAAACTTAATGAAAGTTAGTGTTTATCACATGGTTTCTTTTGGCATTGTTTTAGAATAAAATGGAAATGACAGAACAAAGCAGGACTAAAACTTCTGCAAAAGACTGTTGAAACTTCACAGAAGTATATAAGATTGTACAAGAATAAAAAGTGATGCAGTAACCTGGAGGGGCAGGGGCGGGGGGGGATGTGGGAGGCAATTGCATCTAGTCCCATGATTATTTCCTGATGTTTTTCATGAAGTTGCTAAGCTGAAATCTGAATTATTATTATACAGTAAAACTTGATCAAAGCAGAATGTGTATACTTTAAAAATCTGTCTAAAGCTTACAAATCCAGGTCTTAATGCACTGCACCGAGACTATGGAGATGCCTTAAACAAGTAATTTGAGGTAGGACACTTACAGTTTGTTTAACAAATTTGTAAGTTATAGGTATGAATTTCTAAAGCGCCAGTGTACCATTGGCAAATATCAACCACTCGAGAGTGCAACACACGAAAATCGTTCAGTCTTCCATTGTCAAGTGATCAGTTTCAAGATTTGAGAGATTTTTGTGGCATTAAATCTTGGAAACAATGATAAGTAGCCAAAAATTTATATTTCCATTATCAGGCAGCAGTTTTAAAGGCATGCTAAGCCAAGTTTTCACCCGGTTGTGTTGTAAGAACAACTTATCAGCACCTATACCAATACATTTCACACCATATAACTGCACTGTTAGCTGCAGATCATACATTGCCTGTCTCAACTTACATCAGTCACATCTATACATCTGAAACTATTTTAATATAGTTGAATAACATCCTGTACATCAGTCCTGATGAATGCAATATATTTTTATATGCCAATTTTTTTGTGTAAAGGAAAATTTGTGTATTGGAGAAATGGAATGCAAATTTTAAGATTAATCAATAATTTGTTGCATAATGCACAAAAACACGTGTACTGTCCCATTACATTATATCGTTATTCACATCTATACAAGCATGTTGCTTCTTAGTATAAAGATTGTGCAGCATTGAAATAAGCTTGCACTAAACATCTTGAACAGAGTACGACAGTTGTTTCTTTGCCATGAAAATTCAGGTGACCATCTTGAACAGTTCCTATAAAACTGACGTAATAATTCTGATGATTCCTCCACCTGGTGGCCGGAGGTTCTGTGGTTCAAACCCCAGCTGTGGCATTGAATTTTTCAGTTCTGATACTACGTCTCAAGCATTGGCCACACACAGCTTGTGTGTTTAAAAACACCAGCAATAAGTTTGTTGGCATAAATAAAGATATGCTGTACTCATTAAAGCTGAAGAAAATGCAGCATTAGTTAGGTACCGCTTTTACTTTGGCAACAAAACTATAAAATTTTGCAACACAACGGTTGTGGAGGAAATCAGAAAGAAGAGGAACAAAGTAAAATAATCACATGCATAAACCATATCATAAAATTTGCAGCCCACACTAATACTACCAAACTGTTGGAACTATTCTATAGTGACAAATATTATGTAGAGAAAACGGTTGTGAACTGAAAATTTAAACAGACTCCCTTCCTTGATATGTGGTTAACAAAAAAGTTAGATTTAAGACATTTAAATCTAGGGTTAATAATACAAATAAATAGTTACATGAATTACAATACAGTAATTATATTATGTTAGTGTTATTAGTTTCATAGGGTTGTATTGTATTGTACAATATACAAATAAGTGAACATATGCTGCATAGAAATTAAGATAGGCAATTAATGTATGTGCCTTACAAATTAATATTCATGATGCATGGTAATTGATAACATTTATGTAACCTAGTGCATTTTTTATAATCCAGAAGCTTGTCCAATCTGGAAAATGATTTTGGTCCCATACTTGCTTTGAGCAAGTTTTACTGTGTTATGAAGGGAGAAAATTTGTATGCATGTATGTGTGGGTTAATCTTAAAAACCACTCAATCAATTTTGATAACTCTTTCACCAATGAAAAGCCTAAGTCTTTGTGACTGACTATAAAATATCTTATAATTTCAATTCATAAAATATTAATAAAGGTTTGCAAAGCATGTGTTTTTTTGTTTTAAATTAACGTCCTCCAACGTAATGTCATATTGGATGGTGAATGAATGAAACGGGTAAAATTATCCTCAAATGAGTCCAAGGTCCATGGAGCTTTTAAGTTACCCAACATTCGTCTTCTCAGGATAAGGGAAAACCTCGGGGAAAAAAAAAAACTTATCCGAATAACTGAATCTCTTAAGTGAGATTCAAACTCACGACCTCTTGAACTTGAGGCAGACATGCTAACCATCACGCTACCAAGGCAGGCTGCAAAGCCTTTGCATTAGAATAAACACAGGCTTTGCAGCCCGCCTCGGTAGCGTGCCTGTGTATTAGAATTCAAGTACTTCAGAGTTATAAAAGAACGTGCTTGCAATGGCTGTCCAGGGAGAGGTTAAAGCATTCACATATTCCTCTGGCATGAATATGTAAATTATAAGTAATATATTAATAATAGCTGTGACTATGAAATTATAATCATAAGGGGTAAAGAAAATGATTAACCACAAAGTCCTCTAAATCATTGTACAGTAATTTCATAAAGAATGGTGGGGGGTATATAAAATTAATGAAAATGTCATTTGAATTTACAAAGCTACCCATGAAAGATCCGGTAAGCCAGCAGTCTTTTATAAAAGCAAGCTTATGAGCTTTGTCTTCGTCCAATGTTTGGAAATAGTGCTGTCTCCTTGTGACCTTTCGCCTGATGTGCAGAAACATCCTTATTTCCTTGTTGTCATCTGATAAATATAACTCTGTCATGATTAGTGCTGTGGTGATAAGAATTGTGTCAGTTGTAAACATGAAAGCTTATTTGTCAGATAATGGAAGTATCAGCTTCTCCAATTACCAGAATGTTACTGCCAAAGATATTTTCCAAGTAGTGCTATCCAGAGATTGTAGAATCCCCATCACCAAAAATGTGGTACAGTTTACCACAGCAAAGAAAGACCCCAGGGGATGAAATGCTCTCTATGACACTAGGACAGTTGTTCTAATAACTTTACTCCTTGTGTAGTATACTTTCTCTGTCACACACACTTGCTGTCCTTGTCGCACTGTTTTCAAACAGATAAGGGCAGCAAATTCCTGCCAGGGACTTTCTTTCCATTGGCGAACAGTACATAGCTTTATCATTGAATTGTAAAACCAGTTGTGAGGCAGTGATTATTTAAATAGAAGGCTTTTGTGTGTGAAATTTTTATCCCTTAATGAGGTTTTTCCAAGCATGAATTGCTGTTCAAAGAGAAGCATAGACATTAATTTATGTGCATAAAAGATTTCTCTTTCTGTTGTCATTGTTGTTAAAACTAAATACATAACTTAAGTAGAAACACAATATTTCCATTGCACTGTCGCCTTGTTAAGTCATGAATATTCTTTGGAAAGCAAAGCATATTACTCTTTGCAGTTTTGGCAGATGGAACTCTCTTTTCGGCGGACCATGAGATGGCACTCAAGATGGAAGGCCTGGAAAGGCCACGACGAAAGCGAGGCCGACCTCCAAAACCCAAAACAGAACCTACAGAGGAGAAAGAGTTGGAGGTTCAAGACCCACAGTCGCCAGAAGCATTACAGGAACAGGATGACATGGAAGAAGATGCTGATGGTCGAAGAAGACGGAAAAGAAAAGTGCCACAAAGGTTGACATTTGTTAGCTTCAGAATTTGTTTATGTTTAGTGCTAACGCATAGTTTAGGGACCTGAGTTTAAACTCGAATACTACATAGCAGGGGTAGTTTAAGGTCAGCAGCTACTTGCTTACAGCTGAATAAAGAGGAGATAAAAAGGTTAGAATAACTACAATGGAGTTCATATAATATCATACCCAAGTGGTTTACTCTATCCCATACTCCTGGGACCTGGTCTAGCCATTTCAACAAACACAATATCTAAAGAGAATTCCAGCTGGTCTGTATGTTCATAAATAAATACTATACTACTTTTGTGTACACCTGTCTTGGCCTATCCTATTTTATGCTTTAATTACCCATGATGGTGCATCTAAGAAAACTGGATGTGATGACCCACTTAAGGTCACTTCACTCTGGTTGCTCAGTTGGTTAGGCCTTGGTAACTGATCCCAAGGTCATGGGCTCAAACCTGGTCCAGACCAATAGTTTTCAAATTTGTTTAACCACAGTGGTCGGTACTTGAAAAGCTACAAGATTGGTGCTTGCATTATTAATTTTGTCACACAGGCAGTCCTTGAGATTTCTGTAATTATTCTGATGGAAATGTAAAGTTTAGTTAGCAAAACAGTTGATTCAAGTTTCAACAAGCTGACATTTTCACTACCTGAAAAGTTGATTGTAGCAAGAACTTTCCATTCGCACAGACAATCCTCAGGATTTCTGTAATATTATTCTGGTTGAAATGTAAAACATTTATTACAGATGGATGGTTTTCATGTAAATCTTTCTTTTGATACAGTAAACAAGTAGACGTTTTTTGTTATCTTCACTACCTAGAAATTTACAAATTTATTCTTAACTTTAATCGCAGTAGTTAAAGTTATTTATATTTATAAAGAACTTTTCCGAAAGCTTCCTTTTTCCCTGTTTCGTGGGAAATAATATCTTAAATCATAGCAAATCCTGGTAGAATTAGAATGTAAACATCGGGATGACCAAAAAATCAAAACAAGTGTTGTTAGGTTATAGTTGCCATCAGGAACAAAGGTGGTTGTGCAGTAGGCAAATATCCAATGATGTCACAGTCACGTGTTTTCCAGCCAACTAAACGCAACCTGTTCCAGAGTGCGTATTTGTACAGTTTTACAGTGAAATTAAGTCATTCTGAGCATTAGGTCCCCCCTGTTGTGTGAAGTAAATTCATTAACAGTTCCAAAGGTGACAGAAGCAAAAAGACGTTATGTTATTCATGGTCAAGCCAGCACTTCCCCTCTTTCCCCTACATGTGCATTATCTGTCACTGCCATCATTCCTGTCAGCTACTCTAGTTGTGGCATGAGTTTACCATTCACATAAACAATCTTTGGGATTTCTGTAATTACTCTAGTTGAAGTGTAAGGTTTGTATGGTAAAACAAGAAGTAAATTTTTCTCTTCATGACACAGTCTTATAATATAGGGCTATTGTGTCTTTTGGCATTATCTGTATTAGCAATGTGTATATTTCAGTTTTATAGGAAATATTTTCAATGTTTTATACATAAGAAAACTTAATAGCTGTAAAACATTTGTACTCAAAAGTAAAATGCATTACATAGACAAATATGAAATATAGTCACATTACAATAAGGTTTCTATACAGGACTTGTAGCGGGATAAATCAAATCAATTGCTAAAGGAAATTCTGAAACAAAATGTTCGCCAACCGATCATTCCGTGTAGCAGGTAGACGGGTATCAGCTAGAGTTTGCTCCAACTCAGGGTAAAACAGTCATTAGTGTGACGACGCAGACAATGCTGAACAAAAGGCGAAAAATCCTTTTGTGCCTTTTGTTAGGCTAATAGGGACGCCATGTGCAGTGAGGCGGAATTCCCTCCTGGAACTCCCCCCACAGCAAGGCATGCCTATAGGTGGAAATTCGGGAGCCGCGCGTACAATATGAATTTCCACCAATCACGGCAAACGTGTGGTCAGAAGGTAAGGGTATATTCAGGGGAAATGGGAAAGTTATAAAACCGGCGAACACGCATTTTAAAAACCCAGTCACGTAATACACCCAGTCATGTAGTACACCCCGAGCCCCAGTCATGTAATACACCCCGAGCGCCAGTCCTGTAATACACCCCGGGAGTCCTACAACATACCCCGTGAGTCCTACAACACACACCGAGAGCTCTACAACACACTCCGACATTATTACAACACCCCTGCAACATTAGTATCAGTGCCGCCCAGTACCGCGAGGAAAAGTCAGTGACGAAGTCAATAACAAAGGGTATATGGCAGGAAGAGTAGCATTTACTGTGGACTGGAATAAAAAAGGTTTCACAATAATAACTGTGGTTATTATTTCTTCAACACCCACGAGATAAGATCTCAGCCGAGGCATCTGTGTGAGACCTTTAGGACGACCAGCCGCAGACTACAGACCACAATGTGACTAATCACTACTGAGGTAATATGCTTTAATGTGAAAATGTCTCACTGAATAGCATGGTGCTGTAAATATGTTATTTTGAGAGGTAGAACTGGAACTTAAAAATTCAATGCTATTTTGTGCATTAATGAATTCCAATGTTAGTGAGAAGTAGAATCAGAACCGAAAAATTCAATTTCTCTCAAACCATTGCCCACATACGGCTTATATGTTCAAAAACACCACCAGTAAGTTTGTTGGCATAAATAAATAATAATTCCAATGTTATTGCTTCTCACATTGTTATCATCATTATTATAATAACATAGCTACTGATTTGCCCAAATCAAAGAAAAAATCAGCTGTTATAAGAGCCAGAGCAGCAAATTTATATTCAAGCTTCGTGAGTACTCAAAAAGTAAGGAGCGGGACAATGGTTTACCCCTTCTAGCTTCTACTGAGGTGATAGAGTATGTTATGCATTGAAAGTGGGGAAAAACCACTGTGAAAAGTGTGACCAAGGAAAAGTACTCAGTTGATTTTAACACGCCCTCTGCAGTTCTGTATACTGCCAGAAAACCAAGACCGTAAGACAGCCCTTAAACTTCACTTGATGCATTTCAAAAGGATGCAAATAGGCATCATATGTATCTTTATTATACGAGGAAAGTGATACTGGTGCCATAATCCAAACTCCCACTCCAGTAAATTAAAAAAAGAAAAATGTGATGGCTTTATCACTACTGACGACAGACTACTGAACCAGTCCGTCATTTACCTAACTCCCTTTCCGCAGCTCAATTACTACGAAAGCAATCATTCTTGGTTTAAAACTTGTATAAGTTCTGTAGTTCCCCATACTGATCTCTTGCGAAATAAGCATTCATTAGAATAACTATGGAAACAAACAGCTATACATAATTGAAGAATAAGATGACTATTGAAATTAATTACATCCCTTGCCGTTTCATTTGCTTATTGCTTAGGCACATCTGTTAATCTCTGCTCTTTAGGTAGTTGAACCAATCAGATTCATTAATGGGCTACGCAACATCTCCCCAATCAACAAGCTGATGGCATCAGCAATGAGGAATATATTATTACAATACATTGATACCCTGTGTTCTGTCCCGTGAACGTAACAGGTTGCAGTGGCAGCACATTATTTGTTCAATATTTCTCAATAGTGAACACCTGGAATATTTGAGAGGTAGAACTGCAACTTAAAATTTCAATGCCACAGCTGGGATTTGAACCACAGACCCTCCGCTTACCAGGTGGGTGCTCTAACCATTAAGCTACTGTGACAACCTGCTAGAATGACTCTGAATTCTCAAACCAGTTCGTATTTCTCCTGGTACACCACAAAGGCAGTCTCACATCAGAGACAATTACCCCAATGGTGACATCCTATTGCAAGTTACTTTATGTCCCAGGATTAAATAAATTAAATACAAACTGGTTTAAGAATTCAATGTCATTCTGGCAGGTTGTCACAGTAGCTTAATGGTTAGAGCACCCACCTGGTAAGTGGAGGGGCTGTGATTCAAATCCCAGCTGTGGCATTGAAATTTTAAGTTCCAGTTCTACCTCTCAAACATTGCCCACAAACGGCTTGTGTGTTTAAAAACACCAACAGCAAGTTTGTTGGCATAAGTAAATAATAATTACCACCTGGAATATTAATGCAACAATTATGCTGGAAATGCTAAGTCCTGATAGCTTATCTAGAAATCAAGGTGCAACCATTATGTAATGAAATACAGTAATTGGTGAGGGAAGGAATTCTATTTGTTCTCATTGCAGATTCAAAGAGGCTGTACAGGGAAAGGAACTAGAAAGGATCTTTCGAGAAGAGGGGGTAATAGATGAAGATGAACCAGAAGAAGAGGAGGAAGATGAAGTAGAAGAAAGGCCTGTGATTGGTGACCATGATGGAGCTGATGGTAGGTTGATTTAATGTTAAACTACAACACTCATTAGCATTAGGTATAAGAGCAGAACAAACAGATTTTAAATGGTAGTAGTAGCAGTAGTCTAATGCCCAGGAACTTCAATGAACTCCATTCATTTTCTTGCTTCCCAATATTGGACAAATGTGAGTTAAAATTTAAGCATTAATTTTATTTTCCAGTATAATGTTTCTTGAGGATATCTAGAAATGTTGTACTGATATTATCCACCTGTGAAGTATTTTTCTAGCACAGATGCACAGAACTTGGTAAGGAGGGATGCAGGGGAGGGGAAGATACTGGTTTGCATTCTATACTCTGATATCTGTGATCGTGCTTTGATAGCATTTTTCAACCAGTGTGCCATGAATTAGCCACAGGTGTGTTGTGTGAAAATTAAAATAAAGGTATCAACCTATAATATCAATCCTCAATTAAGCACACAGATCCTAAATTAAATAAATACTGCGAGAGAAAACTTCATTAATAATAGCTAGGGCTAGGAAGTTCATGTATTTGCATGTTTTTTCATAGGGGTTAAAAATGTATGCTTTTACATTATGTGCACGAATTATGGAATTTTAAGTTATTTGGATGTGATTTTATGGTGCATATAACTGCATATTTTCTTGATTTTGATAAATGCATATTATTTCAATACTATAGCCTCTATATAGCATATTTTAATGATTTTTATGGGTTTTTATTTTTTTTTTCCCCTCCACCTGGATACTATTTTTCATATTGGTAGTGTTGCATATGATGATGTAACTCGTGAGGAGGCGAGAAGCAATGCAGAGTCATGTTGTTATGTAGTGAATCCCCTGTTTCCATCCTTTCATTATATGTTTGTGCGTAGAGAATAATCAGTGCGATATCTGAGAGGTTTATATTAACAAAGATAAAGTGCAGGTCAACATTTTGAGCAGCACGATTATAGCAATGCTAGCCTCTGCATGGTCTTCAAACGTAACAGTGTTGTGAACTGGTTCCCTCCAAATTAAATTAGGCGTATAAAATGTTAAAAAGCTCTTCAAATGCCAAAAATAAAACCAACTTCGAGTGTTAATTTACAGAAAGGGTTTTCAGGTGATTTAATATCTACAGATAATAGGGCACTGTTTTGTGGAGCATGTGACAAAATATAGGGAGTGAGAAAAGATTTCAAATAGTTCAGCACATAAACACAGCAAAACATAAGGAGAATTTAATCAGAAAACTCGCAAACAAATAAGCTGTTAAATAACAATTAGTAGAGTGTTTAGGAAGTAGGGTTACTGAATTTTCAATGACTTGTGCCAAGCATTTTTAGCTGCTGATATTTCCTTGTTCAAAATTAATAATCCGGTATTTAAAAACTTTCTTGCCAAGTGTACTCAACAACATGTGCCTGAAGAAATTACACTGCGTAAGACTTATGTAGGGCATTGTTACAATGATGTATTGTCAAATATACAAATTTAGCGGATCAGTTTGTGTAGTTGTCTGTTGATGAAACCTCTGATTCTGAATGCCGTTCTATTGCTAATATAATCGTGGGTGCTTTAAATAATGAACAAAAGACTACAGCTTATCTCCTTAATATGTGCAAATTGTCGGCCACTGACAATGTAACTGTGACACAGTTTGTGATGGACTCTTTGAAATTACATGTTCTTCAAGCTCCTTCATTGTTACTTTGTTACTAATACAACAAGCAGACATGCTTACTTCAGCAGCTATGGTTCACTTGTTAATTGTCTGAGTGAAACACAGCAAATGGCAGTTTATTGTCTAAACCTGCTGCTAGGTATGCTCAGTAGCTGCAACATGCTCTCTCTGTTGGTTGGTGTGCTATTTCAAAATTTTGGGTTCTTTTTTAACGCACCTCGTACATATACAGCTGGATCCTTAGTCGTAGTAATGCCTTCTCCATCTGACCTTTGAATATGATACACTGAGTTTTACTTTCTGTTTGCAGAGATCATTGGACATCTTGAATCTCGAGAAGGCAAGGATCTTGGAGAACTAGTGATAGTTAATCGAGGCAGAGGCAGAGGGAGACCTCGTGGCAAAAGAAGGAAAATTCGCTTTCAGTGTGAAATTTGTGGCAGAGGATTTCAGCATAAAGGACGTTATATTGTACACAAGTGAGTTTTATATTTCTTATCCTCATTGAAAACTTGAGATAGTTATTATATGTGTCCCCAGAAATATTTAAAACAAACATGAACTTGACTGTTTATTCAGCATTATTCTTTTACTGTCTGGAATATTGTCATTTTGTTGATATAATGATTATTTGTATAAATATCACATTAGTAATGTTAAAAATATAAATAATAGTAATGATAATAAATTTAGCCTATAGGCATTCCATAAGGGCAAAGGCCTCTTGTGTACATAGGGACTAGCTCATAAATAAACTCCGAAGGTGAGGGTATCCTTGGGAGTTTGTTTGTTGCTGAACTGTCTTCCTATTCCTAATCATATTTTCTAATTATAAATCCCTTCTATTTTTCCTGTCTCCAGACACTTTCACGCTGCACTTTTCACAACTTTGAGTGCTCAAAATATAAATAGGCATTGCTTTTTACTTCACGTTTTGATTGACAAAAGAAATGCAAGCAGCATACTGGATGTGAAATCATGCAGAGGAGCAAACTGTGATAGTGATCATTTTCTAACCAAGACTAAATTTAGAAGCAAAATTTCCTACAAGAAAACTGAAGGAATTGAAATTCCAAAGAAACTTAATATATACTCTGTACATCAAGAGATCAGAGGAGATGTAAAAAGTCAAAGCCACGCGCGTTTCGACCACAGTGCATCCTCTTGATGCTTTCGCCATCTAAATAGTCCCTTGAAGAAGTCCTGTTACTAAGGTCTGAAATCTCACTTAATGTTTGCTAAAGCACGAACTAAATGTACTAAGCATAGTGTAAGAATACGCAGTTAAGTGAATCTGTAACCAGCCTAACTCATTCGGCGCGCCCATTATTCAGTATGAAAGTAACATGGCAGAACAAGTGAGTGTTATGAAACATAAGCGCGACAAACCGTTGCAAAGTGGTGAAAAGACAATAATATTGAACGTTAAATAAGGAAAAATTGAAGCTATTAACAGTGAAGCAACAAGATTCTAAAGTAAGAACAAATTAGAAACTAAAAACTTCACTTATCTTATTGATTTGCTGCTAACCCTGGGGTTTCAAGCTGTGTCCAGCTCATTCTCAAAGCCTTGCTTTGCACCAAGAACTTGCAATATTACTAAGATAAGTGAAGTTTTTAGTTTCTAATTTGTTCTTATTTTAGAATCTTGTTGCTTCACTGTTAATAGCTTCAATTTCCTTAATTAAGAAACTGGATAGAAAGACCAACAAGACAAAAAAGAGGAGAATATGAAAAGCTGCGGAAAATAGCAGATAAGTTATGTAGACAAAAGAAAAGGATTTATCTAGATAAACATATAATAGGAATTGAAGGAAACATTAAAGCCAAACAAACTAAAAAAGCATACAGAGAAGTGGGAACAATTAAAAAAGAGTTCAAACCATGAACAAATCTATTAAGAGGAGATAATAATGAAATAGTATCAAATGAAGAAGAAATAAGAAATAGATGGAAACAATATTTGCAGGAGCTCCTGAACACCTCAACAGAGGAACAAAACGTGGATTTAACACTAGAACAGGAATATGAAAACAGTTGCAGATGGAAGATGAACCACTGGACCAATTAGATGTGGCAATAGCCATTCAGAAGATGAAAAACAATAAATCACCAGGTATAGATGGCATTCTGATTGAAATGTATAACGGGGGAGGACAGACATTATTAAAAGTAATGCATGAATTATTCATAAACATATGGGTTGAAGAAAGAATACCAACAGACTGGAAGAAAAATTTAATGGTACCAATATATAAAAACAAAGGAGACTAACTACAGTGCCAAAACTAGGGGAATCTCATTGTTGTGTACAGGCTACAAAATATTAACCTCACTCATAAACAATAGACTAGAGAAATACTCAGAAAGTATAATTGGGGAGTATCAGCAGGCTTCAGGTTCGGAAGATCAACCATTGACCAGATATTTACAGTCAAAAACCTAGTAGAGAAAGCATGGGAGCATAGCATTGAAATACATCAAATATTTATAGATTATCAAAAGAGGAAAGTTACTCTCAGTAATGACAATTTTTGCAATACCACAAAAAACTGATCAGACTAACGGAAATAACTGGCAGAGTCCAAATACCATGTAAAAATAGAAGCAAGTATAACGGATGGTTGTGATTGAAACAGGGAGACGGGCTAGCACCTTCCCTTTTTAATATAGCATTGGAATACGTAATCAGACAAATGCACATACAGACAAATTCAACAACCTTCTATAAGTCAATACAACTAACAGGGTATGCAGATGACAATGTAATGGGAAGAACGAGGACAGCAGTATCTGAAGCATATAGAGAATTAAAAGGAGGAGCAAAAACAATAGACTTGGAAATTAATACAGCCAGAACAAAGACAATGATACAAGCAGAGAAGGAACTATACAGGAACACTGGTAGTAGATCAACATAACATAGACATAGATATAGTAAGGAACTTAAAATATCTGGGAACAATAATTAATAACAATAATGATGAATTGGAAGAAATAAAAAGAATAAGAATGAAAGAAGAAAGAATACCAAGGAGTTCTTAATGGCAAATTTTATAACACAAGAGCAGTAGGAAGACTTGAGAACAAGACGGGAGGATGCCATACAGAGAGATGCTCAGCATTTACTGGGAATACGAGGATGGAGAAGGAGAGCTGGAGAAAGAGAGGAATGAAGGATCCAAGGCCCAGAAGGGGCTGTAGCACCACTAGAAGAACAAGAAGAAGTAGAGGAAGTTTGTTTTTTACTTTGTTTATCCAGCATTATTTTTATGTTGTCTGGAATATTGTCATCTGTTGATATGATTATTGTTAACTTTTATATATCATTTGTGTTCGCATGATCAATGATTAGTTGTGTAAATATCACATTAGAAATATAAATTAGTATTGTTTTCTGGGTATGTCCAAGATTATAATATGCAAAATATGACTTCATCAGACGTCACGAGAAAGTGTCTTCATCAGACTTCACGAGAAAGTGTCGTTAAGTAAGATAATATCTGAATGCTATTGTCATAGCAACGAATCAATTTCTGTTCTTGGATCTACATTTACGAGAGAGACAGACACTTTTCACGGTGAGACTCTGAGAAATTGGGAATTAAAAGATTTAATGCTCCCTGCCAAAGCGTCTATATGAGAAAAATGTTATTTGTTAGTAATACTCTGAGAAATTGAAATATATGTTGTATTATACAGTGCAGTAATCTTAAATCACTGTATTTAGCGAGATTCAATTCAAATTCATTGGCAAGTTATTAAATATCCTAGTCTCACAACACTTGGCCCCTCTTGCAAACAGGGATATTTTATGTTCAATAGCTTAAATTTGTTTTGCTTCTAATATTGTGGAAATAATATCTTCATTTGTCATAAAATTAATATTATTTCACTTCACATAACATAATGTGATCTATAAATACAGCTGGTCACAGTTAATATTTTTAATTATTTAAAAAATGTCCTACAAGAGTCAATTTTACCAATGTTTGTAATGGTTCTAATTGTTTTTTGGGTCTTAAAAACTAAATAACTATCTTTACCATTTCTTCAAAACATTATTCGTATCACAAAATGTAAAATGTTTATAGTATTCATGTCTAATTCTTTCTTTATTATACTTATTGAAAAATAGAATCTGTTTAATTTTGCTATTAAGTCAGCTATATGTATTCCCCAATCTAGATGTTGATCTAAAAATTTTGTATGGTTAACTTGTGTATTTTTGTTTTATATATTTAAAGGTGAAACCTTTGTAGCAATTATTTTATTAGGTATATTCTAATAGGTAAAATGGGAATATGGGGAATACAGTAGGAACATTTTAGAAACATTAAATACAAACAGTTGGAAAAGTCAGCGGTGGCAGATCATTTTTGGTCACTTAATCATGAAATAAACCCTGAGGTTAAATTATTAAAGCAATTAAGCAGGCCCATCAAATTGATGGTTTGGGAAAGAATATTTATTTTGAAAATTAGGGACCGGGTTATGAATTTTGAAATACCTTTTACTGATGTTGTTGCAAAATTCATATTAGGAGAAGGGGAGGAATGACATCATCATAGGATGTCATGGAGGGTGACGTATATGTGACGTCATCGCTAACTTGTAACGGCTTGTCTGTAGCCAGACATGCTGAAAATGTGAAAAAGTTCTCTGAAATGTGTGCAAGCAGACACATAAGTTAGTGACGTTATTGTCTCAAGCAGCCAATGCTTCTGTTTTAGTTGATCTCTGTTACTAGCTTCCTTACCATGTAAATAATTATAGTACATCTTGAATTTTTTTGTAAATAGCCTTTGAAGTCCTCTTCATAGGAATTTGCGTAACTTTTAAACCATAAGACAAAAGTTCACTTCCCAAAAAATGCACATCTTTTTAAATACATGATTTCTATTAAATAATGACATTTCTAAGATACTCATTATTTGAATTTTTCAATACTTTTGTCATTTTTGAAGTGGTCATCATTAAGTTGTTTCTCAGAAAGAGTATGAAATTTCAAGCCCAACATACAAAGATCTATCATTTGCAGTGTTAATTGCTGAATCATCATCATCTTGACAGTGTACATACCTGGTGGAACTCGAAATATGGACCCCTCAGATCTCCACCTGGAACTGGCCTGCCATGTTCTCTCTCCTTGATTCTGACTGCTGAGAAGTTCTACTCTGGCGCAACTTTGCTGCATGAAACTCTGCATGCATTTTCAGGGTGCAAGATCGAAACAACACAATTTAGCCAAATACATGAATGTTTGACAAACACTTTATTACATTTACTTTTACAGGCCTCCATAAATTATTAGAAAAGTAGATCCAGACAGTTTGGATATTTTGATTGCATCTTTCTAGTTACTTCAGTCATGCACCATTTCACATTTTGATACACAGTAACTGTTCTAAATATATGAGTGGAGAAGTGACATGAAGTGACCTCTGCACATCCATATTTGTAGCCTTTTTGAGCCTATATCTCATGCCGCAAATTTATTCTCTTATTGGTTGAAAACCTCTTGTATAAATATTGAAATGCCTGAGGACTTATAAAATGTGCATTTCTTATTGGTTGGAAAAATTCCTCACATTGCGCATCAAAATGGACAATTAGGAGATCTCCTCACCTCACTGATCCTGGCCAACTGACATAACTTTGAAAATACCACAAACTCCGTCTAACGAGCATTCCTCATGAGACCTCTTCTGAAACCTGCCCAGGTCCAAGATACAAAAATATTACATTACACTGAAACATCATACAAAAATGAAAAGGTAACTCAAAATTTACCTATGGAATAAAACTGTACAAAACTGTTACTTAAATATATTAACCTCTTCAGGGATATGGACGTGAAATCACGTCCATTTAAAATGACGGACGAGCGATATGGATGTGTATACACGTCCTGTGCGTTTGTGCATTTAACCCTTATTTATCCACTATCTAACTCAACTTATTTTAATTTTCCCCCGTTATGAAAAATTTAATTAAATTCTATATGCTTTACTGGCTTACCTTTATATGTTCCTTCTGCAGTGTTATGCCTCAAAACAGGGATAAACACACAAGGGCACATCTCCACATTCGCCACAGATCATCCCAGTTTCCTTACGGATTCCCTTCTTGCGGCACACGAAACACCTTCGAGATGGGCGGGACTTCTTTGCTGTTGACGGTATTCTTTTAGGATAATGTTTTCCTTGAAGTCTGAGGGGTGCAGGGGTTTTGGATTTTCTACCCCCAGTATGAAGAGGCCTCTCAACCTGGTATTGTTCAATTAGGCTGCGAGCTATTGATAGTCGAAAGTCCAGGTAGGTCATTGTCTTGTGTGGGTTTAGAGCTCTCCAAATTACCAAACAATTGTATATGGTTATATCCAGCTGGTGCAAAAATACCTTTTTATACCATTTCACTGTTTTTCGTAAAGAGGGATAGGCTTGCAATACCTGATCTACTAGATCGACACCGCCCATGTGCATATTGTATTCCTGGATAACGTCAGGCTTGAAAATGCACATTTTGGTATGGGCATCTGTTTTTCCAGTGTCAATCATCAAAATCTTAGAGGTGCAATTGGATAATGCCGTAACTACCCTCCTGTCCTGCCAGGCAAGGTAGGTCAAAGGTGGGAGCTGACGCACCTTCATTTCCCCTCTCCTTAGAGCCTTCGTATTCACATCTTTTGGCAAACCAATACGATTTGAACGTACTGTGTCTTTCTTTTGTGTAAGGCCATGAATAATTTAGGAGAGCTGTACCAGTTATCTAAGTACACAGTCCTACCCTGATCAAGCACAGGTTCCATTAGGTGCATTACTATGGAGCCAGATAAGCCCAAATCTTTGTCTCCAGTATTGTCAGTCCCTTGACCAGTGTAAATGCAGCTATTGTAAAGATATCTCGTTTTACTTTCACAAACATCAAAACTCTTTATGCCAAATCTAGCCCTTTTTGTTTTGATGTATTGCTTCCAACCTAAGCGGCCCTTCCAAAGCATTAGGCTTTCATCAACAGTGACCTTTTCACCAGGCACATAATTTTCTTTAAATTTTGAAATAATATAATCAAAAACAGGCCTAATTTTGTGGAGTTTGTCATTTACATTCTCTGTGCAGGTGAAATGAAGGAACCGCAAAATTGACGTAAACCTGTTATTTGACATGCATTTTCCAAAAAAAGGAGTAGCTAGCGTGTCATCTGTGGACCAATACATGTATAATGCAGGTTTACGAATAACACCCATAAGTATAATTAGACCAATTAGCCTGTAAATCTCATTGAGTGTTACTTCTGTCCACCTTTGAATTCTGCTCTTAGGCCCTAATTTACCTTTAGAGAGCAGGTCTTCCTTCACCTTACACGCATATACATTTGTTTCCGAAACAATGAGAGACACTAAGTCGGTAGTAAAAAATTTTGTAAAAATGTCAATTGGTTGGCTGTCAGAAGTCAGCTGAGCCTGGGATTGAACACCAGACCCTGTGCTCGTGAAGATGTGCCTGTTTGTATTGGAATTGTTTTCAGCACTCCACAATGCTGACTCTTCACAAACACCTGAAGGAAGTTGGTCACGTTCTTCCTCACTGCTACTTGTACCTATATCTTCCACACCCCCCTCAAATTCGGAAAATTCGCCATCAATATCCAAATCGCTGTCACACAGCAAGAAGTCCTCCACATTATCGTGTGTAATTTCAGAAGCCCTTACACTTCCACCACTCGCTAACCTTTGTGCAACACTGCTTGTTGATGCCATGTTTTAGCTCTGAGATGTAACACTCAATAGCTTCTCACTTCAGCTACAAGCAGGAAAGTATACGTATGCATTTCAAGAAAGAAACAAACGGAGCCTGTAAGCTATATCCAAGTTACGAAACACGTGTAAGGAAAAATTGCAAACCTGCTTAATCTGATGACTCATAAACCACGCATACAGTAGTGTTCTATTTCACATTGTGCTGTGATTTGCTGACGCATAGCTCACACATACAATGGGTCCACTGCTGTTTCTTTCCGAGAAATTATATTAGGTGCCTTCGACAAAGCAAAGTTAACTTTTTACCACAGTGAAACAAATAGTGCCATTTCAACGATTTGTAAATGCAACTCAACATTGCTGATGATGTACATGTATACTGCATATAATGAGTTTTATACCAGTTTTTGTTTCATTAAAATAACTTAAAATTTACGCAAAATACAGCTGTGTATTTAGGAAGCACTTTTAGCGCATTTAACAATTTAAATGCCCTGCGCTGGATATTGGGTATCCGTTCTCGGCCTGCAGAGCTTTTAAATGGCTGTCGCTCAAGAGGTTAACACAAAGAATTTATGTAAAATGTAATACTCGACCAACCAGGAAGATATTCCTGTCTCACACCTCAGTCTTCTGTATTCCTCTTGCATCTATAATGAAATGTAAAATAAAACCATTTTTGTAAATGTTTATCTCAGTTAACCTGAAGCAGATATGTAACATCCAATTTTTAATGTAAAGGCATTAATTCCTTCAGGTAAGATATCAAAATAAATCTCTCAGTTAAGCAAATTCTACATAACCTTCATTCTTATTTTGTAGGAGCTATCATAAAGGAGTAAAATTTGAATGCAGTGAATGTAACAAGAGGTTTTCAAACAAAGAAAACTTTGAATTGCATCAGAAAACAACAGGCCATACTGGAGAAGGTAAGCATAATGTTAGTTCCTCCTTTCCATTAGCTGAATTCAGAGCATCAATTTATTGTTCACTCTCTTTCACATAGCTGTTTGCAGCAACTAGGGATCCTAGATAATGGTAAATAAAATGTTTTCTACTGCCTCTGTCATGTGGTAGTTAACCCTTTCATGCCTGGTGTGTCTTATAAGATACATAGGCTTTTTTTCCTATTTGTACCAGTTTTAACTCTTTTTCTGCTATATTCTTGTTATACTGTCTGTCACCAATTAAAAATACATATTTGAGACGGTTTAAATTGTAAAAAATTATTTTTTTTTACAATTTATATTGTAGTTTTTTTTTTTTTTTTGTTGTTTTTTTTTTTTGTTTTTTTTTTTAAAAGAAAAGCAAAATCCATGCAACCGCAGTCAAATGATACCCCGTCAGCATCCATGTGTGCCATCACACCGATTATTTTATGTGGACCCTCCCCATCCTTTACCACAGGCACTGCGGTTGCCGAGACTCGAACTCACGACCTCAGGCTTTGAGTACATGGCCAGTGCACTACGTGTTGCCTTAATGATCATGGCTATCCAAGCCAGCAGGCTGAAGGTCTCCCAGACCGTCTAATCTAAACCGGTTTCAAATTAGAGGAAGAACGGCATATGTAGCAAAATAATTCAGGCATGAAAGGGTTTAACATGCTAGCCTCCTAATCCAGAGGTCATATGTTCGATTCTTGACTAGATGGTGATGATGGATTCTTTGGCCAGGATTATTCCCAAGCCTTCACAAAGTCAAAGTAAGACACAAATAACAAACAAGTGAACAGTACAGAACATAAAGACATAATTTCTATTACATTCCCAGGTACATTTGTTGTGGAAGTGTTTTCTAGTTTGCATAAATAAATCTTTTAGAGGCTTTCCTAATGTCAGCACCAACCAAGAAAGGGATTGGCAGTCCGCAATGAGGAAAAAGCGATGTTGCCACTTATCGCGACTACAACCACCTGGAGAGCACTGTATGATTATGTGTACGAAGAAGATTGGCTTGCACCTGGAATGTTGAGCACATATTATTTATATTTGTATGCAAAGACAACAGTAAAATATTGAATCTACTTTCAAAGGATAGAATATGCAATTATATACCAGTCTAAATATTTGCATTAACAAAAGAAACATACCTGTGAAATATTATCCTTATTCTAATGGGAAAATGCTGCTGATATCCGAATTCTCTTACAGAGTATATTATTTCCCTAGCTTGTCTTGGGATACCTTTACCAAACAGTTTTATTCGGTTCACGAGTACATTCAATTTTTCATTTGGCAGCACTATCTCTGTCACTATTTGTCGACATTGTTAAATACACATTAAAAGCTTTAGCACAAATGCAAAAGCTTGCAACACACACACAGATACACAGACTCAGACACACGTAAACACAAGGCAAATAACCTTCTATAGAATAATGCAAACGAGCTTCTCAACACACAGGCAATCTCTTAACTGGTACAAGCTCGGGCTGCAGCACTATTTGTTTATATGCAGCAATAACAGAACATAACAAAAGCAGTTTATATTACTGCCGGGTTCATCAGCCACACGCTAATCACATGTTATGTGCGTGTTACATATCGGCAACAGGGTCCTTGTATGTACCGTTTCTATGGAAATGCCATTATAATGCCTTAGCTCTAATTGGCCCTTTTCGTTGCTATGACAACCACTAAGATGCATTCATCCCCTCCCGTTCATTTATGCTTTTTTGTCACATGCTTAACATTTGTCAATCCCCTTCTTAATTGACGCCAAGTATAGTATGCATCTTATTTTAATAAAAAAAAGACAGTGATACAATTGAAGGAAGACATTTTAAGCAGACCCACTGCATTTATATTCACTTCTTTTCTTTTTCCTTTCTGTCCTTCCAATATTTCTTCATTCTGTCACTGTGATTTTTTCTTTTCTTCTGTCCAAATTACAGTTGTTTTCTTTACTTTTTTTTTTCAACTGAAAACCTTAGACATTTTGTTAACTTTCTTTACTTTGCTCCATCCTGTATTATTTCTTCTGTTGTTGTTGTTGTTGTTGATGATAATGTTTCATGTAGACAAAATTTGTTTTTGTGTATAGGATAATTTCAGAAATCAGTCGTGTGACTTTGATAATTTTTTTGCAGTTGAAAACCCTCTTCATTTAGATGGACAGAGGTTACAAAATAGTTCCAAAATTCTAAAACTGCAGGAGGAAGGGGAAGGATAGGATGAATAGGTGTCATATTCATGGTACCTAATTTCAATTCCATTTCATTAAATATGAATATTGATGATAATGAAAACTGAGTCGGATTGAAACACAAAACATCAATTACATATAATTAAACTTGACTGGTTTCAAGAGCCCAGCTTGCTCCCATCATCAGAATTAAACAACTGCTTCTTGTTGATATTGTTTGATTGTTTGATGGATGACATCCAACAGTGAGCCGATAAACTTCCATAAAGGGTGAGGGGTAGAACTGGAACTTAAAAATTCAATGCCACAACTGGGATTTGAACCACAGACACAAATAAATAATAATTCCATAAAGGGTTTTGTGGAGGCAAATCAAAGTTCACTATGCTGAGCTTGTTTTTTATTATAAATTTTTTCCCAAGTATTCAACTCTGCACCTAGGCAGCCCAGGTTCAATCCCAGGGACCCGCATGTGGTATTCGTGGTGGACGAAGCAGTGTTAGGGCGGGCTTTCTCCGGGTGCTCCAGTTTCCCCCACCACTCATTCCACCAATTGCTCCATTATCACCTTTCCAATCATCCATTTTGTCTGCATTTCATATCATCCTCTTCCTCACTCTCATACCTGGTGCTTGGCTGACCACCCACTTCCAGGTCTTCACTCTGTCTGGTCCACCGACAGGCGTCTGACCCTAGGCACTGGCTTGTAAGCCCTAGAGGGTGTAAGTCCTACATAAGGGGAGGGTAATCTGAAGAAAAAGAAGTATCCAATTCTGCAGCGTGTTTTGTAGCTTTCAAAAGTTTAATTCTCGGTGTAATGTGGTTGGATGTCCAAAAATGGTGTGCAACTGCAGGTTTATCCATATGTTTGTATTTGATGCATCTCGTGTGTTCTTTTAACCTAGTTTCTAAATTCCTCTTGGTTTTTCCTATGTAAATATGGTCACAATCTGATTTGATAGATTCCTGCTTTTTTGTTCTGTGGTATCTGGTTCTTTGACTTGTTGCACAGTAATTTCTCTATACTGAAATTATTTTGTGGGGCCAAGAAAATATATTTTTTGAAGATTTTGTGGAATTTGTAGCGCTTACCTGGATGGTAACTGAATTTTTTGAAAATCATGTTTTCTTGTTGAGAGAGTTTAGTGATCTCTTTCAAGTGTTTCTGTTTTTTTTGAATTGTGCTATTTTCTTATCAATGATCTGGTTTTTAATCCATTATTAATTGCTGTGTTGACTATGGGTTTGTATTCTTCTTCTGATAATGGAGTAAAAACCAATCTGTAAGATAAACTGTTCAGGACTGCAAGTTCGTGTGGAACTGGGTTGAAGCTGTTATTTTTTATGTAGCTTTCTGAGTGGGTAGGTTTTCTGTAGATACCAAAACTGATTTTATTTTGGCATCTAATTATTTTTAAGTCCAAAAAGGGTAAAGTATCTTTCTTTTCCATTTCCATGGTGAATTGTATGGCTGTTTTGTAAGTTCAGAAGTTTTATACCTTACTCCTAACACATTTAACAGTAATAATTACAGTATTGTGGTTAATTAAATTAAGAATCAAAGCTAAATGTTTGTACATTTGCCTCGTACACAGCAACAGTGTTCTTGTTAATTAAGGAAATTGAAGCTATTAACAGTGAAGCAACAAGATTCTAAAGTAAGAACAAATTAGAAACTAAAAACTTCACTTATCTTAGTTCTTCACCAAGAACTTGCAATATTACTAAGATAAGTGAAGTTTTTAGTTTCTAATTTGTTCTTACTTTAGAGTGTTGTTGTTGTTGCTGCTGTTGCTAATGCTGGATTTCTGACAATGAAGTCACTAATCCTCTTGCTCTCCAATATTTTTCACTGATGGATGGTGCGCTAGAAGTGGTCAGGCATATTTTAAGGTGGTCTAAATGTTTTGCCAGACAATCGTGTCCTGTAATCAACCTGAAGGTTGCAACTGCCGTTTTTCGGGGATACTCAGGAATTACTATTTGAATGTTTGGTGTTGTTTACCATTGTGTTTAGCATTTGTTCACTCCTTTACTCAGTAATGTGTGCCGTAGCAGTTGTAGTTCAGTTTGATCGTATGCTTTCTCTATATGTACTTTCCTCTTTGGTCCTTAAAACTTTTCTAACACCATCATGTGTATAGTTTTCTCTCAAATCTGACTTTTGAATTCACAAATTTTGCTTTCTTAATTTTACAATTCTTACTCTGTATACTGCAATATTCACTCCCATCATTGGTTTGGTAATTTAAACTTAAAATAATCACAATCCCATCAGTAAACATTTTGAATGTGTCACTGTGTTTCTTTAACATCTTGATCATAACACATTTTTTGCAGTTATACATAGTTGTGGTCTTTCACCATATAGGGTACATAGTTGTTTGCTTGTGGATATAAGTTTAATACATCTTCCATTCCTGCAGTTTATTTCAATTAATTTGGAGAAATGTACAAGAATTACTAAAGAAGTTCTACTGAAATGAAACTATTTTGTTGTTAAGCATCCTGTAAATAGTTTGTTCCTCCCCTTAAGTGAAGCTTAGATGCCAAGGTATGCATTTTGTCTCTGGAAGAAGGCATTTATAAACCAAGAAAAATTTAAACTGGTGTTTCTTGGGCAGGTATAATTGAAGGCTTAGAAGATGGTGAAAATGCTGAAGAAGTAGCATCAGGAAACCGCTTCCCATGCGAACAGTGTGATAAAACTTTCCAGACAAAGCAAAGTTATGAGGTAAGTTCTTGTCAAAATATTGTAATTAGGTCATAACTATGCCCACTAAGGATGTGACACTGAGACAGAATATTAGAAGACCCCAATAGAAAATCGTTCATGTAAATGTTTGTTAAAAGTGTATAAATATTAGAATTGTTTGTGTTCCATAATAAAAATAGAAGACGATAATTGGGATCACTTCCCTAACGAGAAATAACTATTTGCGTGGATGAATACCGCGGATGAAGATGAAAAAGGCGGTGTGTTGCGTCAAAAGGACGCCAAGAAATAGTTCACTAGCGTCGGTACCTCCGAGGTAGATGGACGTATTTTTATGTGTACGCGTCATGAAACAGTAAAAGTGAATTCATTAAGTATTTAGAGACCTTTAGTTAAATTTTGGCGACGTTAGGGAAGTTGTTCCACTAACATAAGACTTTTTAATGTGATGTGATTTATAAATTGTGAACAAGAAGGTGTAAATAAAATGTGTAACTAAAGTTGGACCCAAGTGTATATGCATTCCATCTGTTACCACGACCTTGTAGATAGAAAACGAGTCTCATAGCACAGCCCATTCCATTAGTTTCATTAAAAACAGCATCAACACCATGAAATTTCAAACAATGGGTGCCAAACCAAATCAGATGATTTCTAGCTTTCAGTTAAAATGAATCTGATTAAGAAAATAAACAAAATTTGCTTTCATAAGTAACCAATAAAAGACATAATAAAATTCTGCCTCCTTAGTATTGTGTTAGGATACATTCTACATCACTACAGTAAACTTTTTACTGTAGTGATGTAAAAACTTTTAAGTTTTTAACTATAGAAAGTATTGCATTTTCTTTCAATTCAGCTGTAGGTGATTGAAAATCACATTGCTTCATTGACGTGTTGTTAAATTTTTCAGGAAATGGAAAATTTAATATAAATACTTCATGCCAAATTTCCCACGAAGTGAGTTTCCTAAACTCACTTCCTGGGAAAGTTTAGGAAACTTTGCACAATTATTTAGTGCAGGAATCTACTTGAGCACAAAACTAATATTCTTATGTAATTTGTATTTTCATATTACTGTAAAATTTTGCCCTGTTGTAATCTGAAATATTTACTTATTAAATTTTCTTTGTGTTTGTTGGCAAACATACTGTGTAAAAAAAAAAAAAAAAGCAACCACTGAAGCACAAAGTTCCATTTTCAGTGCAGTTTTCAGTTCCAGCTTTGATGCAATGATCCTTTTTGATCAGTAACACAGGGAGAAGATTCTGCGAGTCTTATTTTATTTTAATGTTACTTTTATTTAATTTTATACCTCATTGTACTGAAATTAAGTAGTCACATTTGAGATAAATGCTATCTTATATGCTTATTCATTTATTTTCCAGGTACATTTGAAAGCCATACATGAAGGCCAGAGACCTTTCTCATGTGAGGTTTGTGGGAAGACATTTGCTTATCAAAACAGCCTTAAAGGACACATGTTATCTCACGAGGTACATAATACTTATTTTTGTATCTGTAATTATTTGTGCAGCATAACAATGGGACATTTTATACAAAATTAGTACAATAGAGTTACCTTTTAACGTTGGCAAGGATTGCAGAGTCATTCAACTATTTAAAAATTAATTTTCTTTATATAGGCTATCTTCTGTTGTCACAAATTTATATAAGTCATCTGTAAATTGATTAAAATGGAATGCCATAACTATGCATACAGGGAATAACGAAGATCACAGTGATCTTAAAAAGTTACATTCAGTAGGCAAAATAGGTTCATCCAACCAGTGGTTGACCACCACCCAGTAGCTGAACATTTGTTATTAATCACATTATAATAAGCTTTTGGCACATGAGATAAGGCTGTTTATTAGTTGCCTTAAATCTGTGACATCATAAGATGTTTTAAGTAAACTGATAATGTTGCTTGAAACAAGATAAATTTATTTTGTAAGGCCCTAAAGTGAGCACTACACATTCACATGCTATTGGCTTGGCTTCTGTTGCATAGTAAGGAAGAACACAGGTGACTACTTTTCTATATGCAATATAATCCATGTATCAGTTGTATATTTAGTATGTTTTATTAATAAACGTACCTCTTGGCATGATATTCTGTAATCTCTATTAATTAATTAAACGCATATGTAAATTGAAGTGGGGTGGTCATCTACTAGCATATCATTTTTATGCACAAGGCCTGAGGCTAGCTAGAGTGGTCAGGCACTGGGAATTTTCAACAATGTAGATTTAAATTAAAACTCTTATAAAATGTCACAATATGTCATATAACATAACGTATAACAAAGGTATTGGCAAATATCATCGGGAACCAATAAATGACCATGTGAGTCCATCTCTGGCCATGGCCTGGTTAGCCCCTGGGTACAGCATGGGCAAATAATTTAAAAATTAACTAAGCCTGGATTTGAACTTTTTCATGCCACAAATGTTCTCTGCCACAAAAATGAATATTTGTTCCAAAAACAATACCACAAATGTAATTATTTATAACTTGGAATCTTTAGAACTACTTAAAAACACAGCTTAATATTTACATTTAATTATTTTTATCAAAGTAAATATATAAAAAGAGTGTCAGATTTTCAAAATCAGATTTAATGCTGACATATGTAGTAGTATTAATCTTGTTAGGTGTTTTGTATGTAATCTAGCTGTTAGTTTAGAAAGCTCTTACACATTCTAGCACTACTGTCTCGATTACATACTGCCATTTTTGGCTTATCAATGATGAATTCTAGTGTATCTATCAGAAGCAATGGCAGTTGGAATTAATGCTATCCAAAATGATAATACAGCAATAAGAAAAGCAGCTCGTGATTTTGCTGTATCACATTGTATGCTAATAACAAATTAAGGGTCAAGTTCAGGAAAAAAGAAAGACGGTGCCTGCAACAATCCTAACTATCCAAATTACTATGTAAATGGATTATTGCCAAAGCAAAGAAAGGTATCACTGTCAAGCAAAGAATGCCGAAGCAGACTATGGTAAAGATTATTAGAGATGATAAAACAGAAAGCACCACTTACAGATAGAGTTGCTAGGGACAAATGGTGTTACTCATTTATAACATGTTACCTTCAAACTACAGAGAAGCACTGTGAATCCATGGATAGATATGTTAATTGGCAAAAATTTAGCCTAGATTACCATTATTAACAAATAATTTGATGTTTTTCAATTTCTTCTTATCTTTATGAGCAAGACAAAATGTAACTGGCCACAGATATATATATGGTTTAGGGATCTATGAGTGTATGTCTCGAAGAAAATGCTCTTGATATTCTGGAGACAGTGCAAAAAGGTGGTTGAACTATTGAAATAACACCAGAAACAAAAGGGAAGCCCAAGAAGAAGAAAAACTTCCTGGAAGACTGCAAGGGAAGCTAAAGCCAGTGGAGCCCTTGCAACAGAGAAGAAACTAATAGTGAAAAAAGCAGACAATGGTTAGGCTCATCAGCAATTCCAGTTCGGAAAGTGGTAATGAAGATGAGGTAAGATAAATGACTCGTGTTCTAAGACCTGAGAAATAACATATTCTAATTATCAAACCAAGATCATAGAAATATTCAGAATATCCTTCCTCCAGAGCCAACAAAAGTGTTGAAAAGGATTATCTGGTTAGCTTTCAGTCCCCTGGTTATAACTTTTCTTAAGTAAAGTAGTATAACCAAAATGGGATTTAAACCCTTCCCGAGCAGACGTGTTTTATGTCTCTGAGCAGAAGGCAATTTTGCTGTATTAACTCTATTAAATACATTTAAAACTATATAAACATGGTTGTTGTTGTTGTTGTTGTTGTTGTTGTTTTCTAGTGCCTTGCATCTGGCAATGAAGCCATTAGCATTCGTGCTTTCCAATACTTTTGAACTGTAGTTTCTTCTGATCTTAATGCTTCACAGGTCTTCAAGTGTTCTTCATTCATTTCTGCTGGATCGTTACACAGGACACATATCGGTGAGGCTGAGATACCTATTCTGTAGAGATGACTTGCCAAGCAGTCATGATTTGTCAATAGTCGGAAGGCTGCAACAGCTGTTTTCCTTGGTCTCTGGGGGATTATATCTGGATTGGAAAGTAGTGTAATCCATTTTTTATCTTTGGCATTT
Organism: Tenodera sinensis; assembly: GCA_030765045.1. Classification (NCBI taxonomy): domain Eukaryota; kingdom Metazoa; phylum Arthropoda; class Insecta; order Mantodea; family Mantidae; genus Tenodera; species Tenodera sinensis. The sequence goes on along the minus strand of CM060971.1, from coordinate 61,862,226 downwards.
GTTTCTATTTCTTGTAGGTATGAATGACAAAAATTTTTAATGATCAAGCGTTTTATTGAGGAATATGAGAAATTGAATTTAGACTTTTGTGTTATTGTTGTGGCTTTCTTTGCAAGTGAGTCTGCAGCTTCGTTCCCCATGACTCCACAGTGTGCTGGAATCCATTGGAGATGAACAGTCTTATTAACTTTTTGGAGTTGTGTTAACATTTTGTAGCATTCTCTAATTTTTGTTGACTTCTTTGTAGTATTTGAACATATTCCCTGAATTGCAGCTTTAGAATCCGAAAGAATTACTGCCTTGTTAAATTTATTTAAGGGAAGATTTAATAATTGTCGGAGAGCAATGTATATAGCCTCTATTTCTCCATCATAATTTGTTGTGTCTCTGCCAACAGAATGATAAAAGGAAAAATGTGAACATGTAACTCCAGCTCCAGTAAGGTTTTCCTTCGAGGATCCATCAGTATATATGTGCAGCCATTCTTCTGTGGGATACCTAGTATTGATTGTTTCCAGAGCTAGAAGTTTTTGTATTTCTTTTGGTGTGTCTGATTTACTTATTTCCTCTATTAATTCCAAATTGAAGGTAGGTTGCAATAATTCCAATGGATTTTCTCTAATAAGTAGATTTTCTCTGGTGTTAGGAATGTTCAATTTGGATTTAATCTGTGTTACCTTTTCTAGGAAACTACTATGAGTTTTAAGGATTGAAGGGGGGAGGTTCTCTTTTGTCCATTTAGAGTTTGGCAGTCGTAACATTTTCTCGTGTTGGAGCAATGCTTGTTCTTCTATTTTTGTTGTTATTGATGGGGTCCGTGTTAAGGCAAGCATGGCATCAATAGGTGTGGATTTAACTGCTCCAGTGATTAGGCGAAGAGCCTGATTTTGTATTTGTTCAAGTTTATTGATGTTAGCATTTGCTGCTGTTATTAAAGCTTCAGAACAGTACAAGAGGTTTGGTTTAATATACATTTTGTATGTTGTGTTAAGGACTCTCCTTGAGCAGCCCCATTTAGCACCAGCTAACCTTTTCAGGATTTGCAATTTCTTTTCAACCTTTTCTGAGATGTTTGTTATATGTTTTTTCCAACTTAGCTTTCTGTCGAAAGTGATGCCTAAGTATTTGGCATCATCAACTGCTTTGAGTGGTTTACCATTATAATTTATGCTAATATTAACTGGTTTGTATTTTAGTGTAAATAATTCATAATTTGTTTTTTCCACATTGATAGTCATGAGGTTTTTGGAGCTCCATTCATGTACTTTGTTTAGGGCTGTTTCTATTCTGTCTTTAATTAATTCAGGTTTTTTTGAAGAGCCTGAAGTCCAAATGACTACATCGTCAGCAAATAAAGCAATTTTGGTTTCTAAACTTTTTATTATTGATGGAAGGTCATTTATATATATGTTAAAGAGTGTTGTGCTCAGAACAGCACCTTGTGGAAGTCCTCGGTGTGTTTGTTTATATTTGGAAATGTATGTATTATATTTTGTGGCACAAAATCTTTGTGAAATAAACTGAGTTATCCACTTAAGCATGTTACTTTTCACACCTATTGATTGCAACTTCTCAACTAATTTATTTCTCCAGACTGAGTCATATGCTGATTTAAAATCAATGAATACTGCCAAGGTATCCTCCTTTCTACTGAAAGCTTCCTTGATGTCTTGGCTTAGTAGGAGTACATTTTCACTTGTACTATGATTCTGTCTGAAGCCGGTCTGTGAACTATTAATTAAGTTGTAATATTCTAGGAACCAGTTAAGTCTAGATGCCACCATTCTTTCCATCACTTTTGCAATAACACTGGTCAAAGATATTGGTCTGAAACTATTAATATTGTTTGAGGGTTTGTTTTTCTTTAAAATCGGGATGATAATGGCTTTATATGTATGTGGCTTTCATGTAACTGTTTTCTTAACGGGCACCAGTTTTACAATGTGGCAGTTACATCACCCGACTTAAACCCCCATTTTGCAAGGGGGACCACACCTATCGTTGGTCAACGGGTCCATCGGACCTAGCCGGGAGGACTAAATAGATGATATTTAGATCCACCGACCTTCCCCTCATGTGCCTCTGAGGGACGCTGTTGTGCTGTGATAGGGCAGCACATATGTAAATGACATTTCCTCCATTTTAGATGAAACAGTTATACCGCTGTGATTCGGTCCCCAGAGCCTCATCTGTTAAAAGCAGGGTGCACCACGGGCAGGATGAGGATGGGAATTGGGTAGGAGAGGCTATAGGCTATATAGGCTATATAAACATGGTCAGATGTACTAAAATACAGAGTTTACCTTGATTTTTGTTGAATTGAATCATTATTGTCTTCCAGGAGTGAAGTTTTGTTCAGCCGCTTAAAAATGTTGTTACAAAAACGGCATCAGCAGCACTTCTCATTTTGCACAGCGTAGTTCTTACATATATTCACAAATAAGCCAGTAGTGCTTCAGGAACTAAATAGTGTCACATTCTGCTTTGTAATAATAACGGTAATGATAATAAATGATAAAAGGTTTATTAGAAATGTGAGGTTATACTTTGTTCAGTGTCTTTTGAGACAGAGGAAGGCATTGATATAACCTTCCACTGTCTCAAAAGACTCTGAACAAAGTGTACACCTAGCTAGGGCAGGGTATCTAAAATGTGTATATACGATTTTCAAACTTTTTTGTTTATCTCAATACTGTTTACACAGGGAAATATGTGAATAGCAAAATGAGGATTACAAAACAAAAATGGAAATTCATCATGTGCAAAGATATTAACCAAAAAAAAGGAAAAGGAAATTTATCTACCCAACTTGTAGAAAAATAGTCTGTGACGTCAGAAATTGGGTGATGCTCTCAGTACAATTGTTGGGGGATTCCAGAATGCAATCCTGGCTTTTTTCGTTGGTGGTGTCGCATGTTTGTGTTTCCTTGAATGCAGGTCTCCTCAATAATTTGCATAATTTCATCATCAAAAAATAGTCTGAAAAATTCTACTGGAAGCATATTCTCATCAAAATGAGAAGGAAGTATTGGTCCCTGCTGGATATTGTGCACTGGGAAGTAGATGTAAGGCCAGGGTCAAGTAACTCACCTCTGTCCAACCAGATGTACTGTTGTCTGCAGCATCTCTTATGCCACTCTCGCTCTCAATTGCACTAACATATGAATTCTCACATATATCCCTCTCCTCATCACTAAGCACAAAATCTGATAACTCACTATCATTTTTGTTCAAGAAGAATTTCTTCTTCTGTCAACCCTTTCTTTTCTGCCATTATGTAGAAAAATGAAACAAACTCTGGCTTACTAGTTGCAATCACTGCACTGTTTATTCCTACACTGCTGAGAACTGCAACAGAAATTGCTGACTATGGAAAATCGGGGATTTACCGACCACCAATATCTGAAAGAACATTTCCTGACATCTTTAGACAGCATATATGAATTATTTGAGCAAGAGGAGCCGACCACATTAGCTGTATGACTCGAAACCCATATATGGGTTTTTGCTCGTGAGGGTCCAGACAGGCCACCCATATATGGGTTTTTATTTTTTACTGTAACATTCTCTTCAGTGTTATAGTATTTTTCGCTTAAATGAATAAAATACTACATTTTCCAAAGATAATTTCTTAATGTGTTTAATTTTCTCATCTTTATTTATTTCTGGTATAATTTTAATCTAGTCACCTACTGGTAAATTGGCAGTCAACTTCTGGAACATGGCAGTCAGTTACTGGGCATATTTTAAAAAACTGATATCCAATTTTTTCCTTCAAATTGAGTAAGTTTTCTGGCTAAAATTACAGTATGCCTCTACTGTGATGGTTGTTAAACATATTAAAAAAAGAAAGTGTTCGTAATATTATTGAATGTGGCTTGTAGAGCTAAATCTTATAAAAAGTTCCCTTAAGTGGTCAGCCACTGGCTAGATGACCCTATGTATACATAGAAAAGTGCAAGAATCAGTACAACAAAAGGAATTTGTAGAAGTATTTAAACCATTGCGCTAGAGAAGTTAATGAAGTTCTGAATACCAGTAAGGCTGTTGCAGAATGGCAAAATAATGAAAACAAACAACCCAACATTTGTGAAAATATATATTTCAACAAATTGATAAAATAAATATCCTTATGAGACCCATAATAAGCAATATAAAAATGTAAGTCTTCTGTTTAGCTAAATAGTTATCCAAGAATTTTAATCATACCCAAAATCAGCCACAGTATCAAACTTCACATATGATTGAGAAACTTAAGGATTTGAGATTACAGTTTCAAGAAACTTCTGCCTCTTTTCCAAGTACCCCAATTGAGACGCACATAATATATCTAAAAAAATTAGTTGAGTTCCACAAAGTTAGGTGGTGAACTAATAGGTTACGTTACTCTTACAAAAATATGCATCAGTTTGGAAAAATTATTGGTTTCAGGTCTTGCAATGAGATGTTTATTACTGCCTTTCTTAGCAGACTTATTTATGAGGTTTTTGAAGTCCACATAAAAGCTTTCTCACATGTTTTTAAAGCAGATGCATAGATGGCATGTTCACAATTGTCCACAGCAAAAACACATCCGCAATACTTTAAACTGCTCAACCTACAAGAAGCCAGTGTACAGTTTACAAGTTTACAGAAACCAAAAGAAAGCATATGAATAAATTGCACATGAACATTTTAAAGAAAATGCAAAACTGGAATTTAAAATTTCAGAAAAATTGTTGTTAGCTAATGCTGGATTTCTTACAATGAAGTAATTAATCCTCTTGCTCTCCAATATTTTTCACTAATGGATGGGGCACTAGAAGTGGCCGAGCATATTTGAAGGTGGTCTTGGTCCATTTCTTCTTGCAGATCACATAGAGGACAGTGGTGAAGAATATATCCCAATTCTGTTTAAATGTTTTGCCAGACAATCATGTCCCGTAATCAACCTGCTTTTTGAGGTTACTGTTTGAATGTTTGGTAGTTCCCATCTTTTATTCTTTGATTTTTCATAGTAATAATTGCAATAATTTTTTGAATTCAGAGTTGACTAATCTTTTAGCTGCATAAAATGGTATTATTAACTATAGATTTTTGTACACTGCTGGTACCCTTTTTTGCAAGAAAATCAGCTTTCTCATTACCACTCAGTGCACAGTGAGCTGGTATCCATTGGAAGACTAGGTGTTTTTGAAGTGCTGTTAGATGGTTAAGGATTTTCCAACATTCTATAATGGTTTGGTTTTTTGGTGACAACTTGGAAGTAATTGCTATAATTGCTGCCCTGGAATCTGCTGAAAATGTGAAAATGTGAAATTCTGTACAAAAGATTTATTTCAGAAAAATTACCCACACAGATAATGACGTTAAGGTGCACAGTTTCAGCTGTTCACACTAGCATACTGCCTTCAACAGTATAGCAACAGACTGAACATAGCAAGAAAGTACATCTCAGAATACACCCAGATGGTGCACCGAAAATAGATACAAAATCAATAGAAAATAAAACAGCTCACAAACATTTCTTTACAAATTAAAGAAAATACAATGAACTAAGAACTGACTGCACTGTGTTTTTTTTCACTGGGAGTGTGGATACATGCTTCTATACCGCTGCTGCAATCACGGTCACATTACTGACATGGCTTTGCTCTGCTCAGGCTCTATAGTATCCAGTTGGCAGTGATATGATGTAATTCAGCTCTTAAAAGTTATTTGTTATTTTGTCCTGCATTTATGCAAAGTCTGTTATGCTCAGCATATGTTTTCTACTGTGCAGTGTGTATTTACTTATGATTTGTTGAATTATGAACTTCGAAATTCCACAGATAATAGTTTAATCTCAAAACTCACCAACCCTGCACCAGATGATGCTACATTTATGCAGGGGAAAAGAAAAAGATTGGGGAATCACTAGCTGGCCAACCTCTCTCTTTCCCTGATTATCCTACTCATACAAAGCCTTACGTTCCCCAGGACTTACAAGTAATTGCCTGGGGTCACATGCCTGTCAAGGAGCAGAGTCAAACTCTGGATCAGAGAGATCCAGAATGGGTAATGAGAGCAAGAAGGATGAAAGGGAGCAGTGGTGGAATAAATGTCAGGGGAAACCAGAGAATCTGGCAGCTAGTCAACCAGCAGTTGAAAATGAGGAAAATAGACTCTTGGTACATATCCTGCCTGTCATTTTATATGTAAAGTAATACAATTGCTTAATGGTGATTCATTTTCCATAATTTAATTATCTGCCTCTGTGTGAAAATTCCTAAGATTTTAGATTTAGAATAATAATAGTTTACTTAATGGAAGTCAACATGTATTTAACCAAATAGATAATAAAGACAAAGACTTGAAATAAATACATTGAAAATCTGAAATGCATACTTTTATCTGATAACTCATTCACTAAGCAATTTATAAGTTCTTTCAAAACTACATTTGTTATTATCTACAGTAATACTTATATATTTCTTTGTTTTGTTATTGTACCAATGAATCCGCTGCATCAGTGCTTGGTATTAGATAAAATAGAAGGTTAATAAAGGACTATTATCTGAGCTATGACATTGGCATATTCATATTGAACATTATCTTATTAAGTGCATACCTCATTTTGGTACAAACAAGAAATAATATGTGGGAGTTAGCTTCTATTTATTTATTAATTTTTTTTTTTTTTTTTGCATCCTCCAACGTAATGTCATATCAGATGGTGAATGATTGAAATTGGTGAAATGATGCTCAAATGAGCCCGAGGTCCATAGAGCTTTAAGTTACCCGACATTTGTCTTCTCAGGATAAGGGAAACCCTTGGAAAAAACCTTATCCGGATAACTTACCCTAAGCGAGATTCGAACTTGCGACCTCTTGAACCTGAGGCAGACACGCTAACCATCATGCTACAGAGGCAGGCAGTGAGTTAGAGTGCCCCTCCTGCTTTTGTATATCTGAATAATTTTGTATATTAATCTTACCAGCCCTAGGTTGCTTTCTCTCAATGATAAATGAAATGCAAAGAAAATAAAAGTATTATTTATATACCATTAACCCAAAATGTAAATAAGAAAAGAGTTTGTTTCAAAAATATATTCCATCGTCCACAACCAGCAGTCAGTACCTGCATTTTACCCCATTTTGCACTTCAGTTGATAGTCATACTTCATCAGAGATATTCAGGAACTTTTAATGCAATCTATTCTACAGATTACAGAAATAATAAAATGCCTTCAGTTTTGCATTTTGAACTCCCATCATGTACTTGCTAAGAGCAAGTCTTATACATATATACACATTGTATGCTGATGTCTTATGAACCTCATATAAAGGATTTGGTAGTTGTATTGGCAGCAATGAATTAACACACTTGTGGAAGATTATATAATAGCGCATCTAGATAAGAGAGAAATTGAAAACCAGAAGTATTGACTATGATCATATTAACTTGTTCCAAGCTGCTTTGAAAGAAAAATGTAGGCATCTAATTCCATTTGAATTGGATCAAGGCTTCACGGGTGATCAGCCGTGTTAGATTTATAAAGATCGAGCTTTCGGCCATTGTAGACTCCGTGGTCATCTTCAGGAAAGATGAAAAAATTTCCTCAGTTTTCCAAATATATACTATGGTTTGGAGGATGTGGGTTGTGTTGGTTGTCCTAGCCAATGAGCGGGTGATGGTCTGTGATTGGGCCTAATGTCACGAGGTATGTGTATCCTCGGCTGAAGTGTTTTCCCGCGGTTACGAACTTTGTCCGGGGTCGGCCGGTTGGGGTGTCTTCCCATGGGCACATATTTTGTTCGGGATCCATGGTGTTGCTGTTTTTGTAGGTGTTTCTGATGGCTGTTGTCCACACGGAGCTTAGTTTGAGTCCGCCATCTCTGTTGTAATTGTTGGGGTGTAATTTGATGTGGATGGCCTCCTTGATGAGTCTGTCTCAGTAATTTTCTGTGTGTTCTAGAACTTTCGTGTCTTTGAAGTTTATTTTGTGGACCTGCTCTATGCAATGTTGGGCTACTGCTGATTTTTCCGGCTGGAGGAGTCTAATGTGAAGTTCGTACCCACAGGAAAACACTTCAGCCGAGGATTCACATATCTCACGACAGTAGGCCCAATCACAGAACATCACCCGCTCATTGACTAGGACAACACAACCCACATCCTCCAAACCATAGTACATATTTGGAAACTGAGGAAATTTTTTCATCTTTCCTGAAGATGGCCATTGAGTCTACAATGGTCGAAAGCTCGACCTTTATAAATCTAACACGACTGATATAACCTGTGAAGCCTTGATCCATAACGTTCGCTGTGAAAGCTCCAAATCTTCCATTTGAATTGTTTTATTTCAATAATCAATATTCATATTGTGAAGAAAATTTACAAGAAATCCGTTTCTCCATGTTACAGGAACAGAAGACTGACAAGGGTTATCCCTGCGACATTTGTGGAAAAATGTTGAACCATCCAAGTTCTGTAGTGTATCATAAAGAAGCTGAGCACAACAACGGACGACGCTTTGTTTGTAATAAATGTGGCAAAGGCTTCAAACACAAGCAGTTATTGCAGCGCCATCAGCTCGTGCACTCCGATGACAGGTTACTATTCCTTGTTGTTTCTTTTATAAATAAGACCCAAGTGCGTTAAAAGGTAATGAGTAGAGCTCGGAAGTTCATGCCGTAAAAAACACTGAAATATGCATGCAAATATGCTCTTAAAAACTTCAAAATATGCCAAGAAATATGCATTGTTTCATTCGAACAGTTCATGTCCCTTTGCAGTAGACGAGTTAGTATAAATAATAAAGTTACCTTATTCCTTAGAGGTTGAAGCAGAAGTGGTTCCGCTGCTAGTATTAACTGCTAAATTGCAGTTCACAACCAACACTACACAAATTTTCAACAGTAAAACGTCATCTATTGTCTGGCAAAACACTTTTGTAACGTGAAAAACTTCTTTACATGTCACAAGATGTTATAGGGGCATATTTAAATGATAACTGTTTCACTGAGAGAGCCAAGTCTCATGGTGTGACAGATGGTTTTCTTTCGAGGATGTCTCGAATATCGCACATCTGTTTATAACCAGAATTTTTTGAAATTACATAATTCACTTTCTCTTTCACTTTTTGTCCTATGCTACCAGGAACCGAACTTAAATCACATATTGTTTTTTCAAGCACAATAAGTGATTCATGCAAAGGAAATCCCACAGCTTCCAATGCCGTTATGGCTGTTGGTAAGAAAGAAAAATGGGCAGATATGAAACTAAGATCCTTCTTTAATCCAGTGCCTGACAGAATATTTTGCACAGTTTGTATTGATGAAGCATCGTTCGAGTCTAATGAATTAACAACCTCTTCGATTATTTCTATGTGCTCAGCATAATATAAAACTGCATTGACCCATGTTCCCCATCGAGTTAACACCAGTGCAGGAGGAAGTCAGACATTAGGTGCTGTTGATCTAAACAACTTAACTCTTTTAGGAGATTTAACAGAAATTCTCTTTGTACTGGACACAAATCTATCTACCAGTGGGAAAGAATCGCATATTGTCTCAGAAATTCGATTAAGAGCGTGTGCCTAACAAGTTATATGAATTAAGTTAGGAAAAATACCTTTCAGAGTTTTTCCTGATTTTACTATATAAGGTAACAAATAAAAGCAACCAGTTGTATTCGATTCCACATGGGCATTGTAATTTCAAGGAGTCCATCACAAACTGTGTCATAGTTACATTGTCAGTGGCTGACAATTTGCACATATTAATGAGATAATAAGCTGTAGTCTTTTGTTCACTATTTAAGGCACCCACGATTATATTAGCAATAGAACGGCGTTCAGAATCAGAGGTTTCATCAACAGACAACCACACGAACTGATCCACTAAATTTTGTATATTTGACAATACGTTATTGACTTGAAGACCTGTGAAGCATTAAGATCAGAAGAAACTACAGTTCAAAAGTATTGGAAAGCACGAATGCTAATGGCTTCATTGCCAGATGCAAGGCACTAGAAAACAACAACAACAACAACAATACGTTATTGTAACAATGCCCTACATAAGCCTTACGCAGTGTAATTTCTTCAGGCACATGTTGTTGAGTATACTTGGCAATATTCATAACCCTACTTCCTAAACACTACTAATTTTTTTAGAACAGGTTATTTGTTTGCGAGTTTTCTGATTAAATTCTCCTTATGTTTTGCTGTGTTTATGTGCTGAACTATTTGAAATCTTTTCTCACTCCCTATATTTTTGTCACACGCTCCACAAAACAGTGCCCTATTATCTGTAGATATTAAATCACCTGAAAACCCTTTCTGTAAATTAACACTCGAAGTTGGTTTTATTTTTGGCATTTGAAGAGCTTTTTAACATTTTATACGCCTAATTTAATTTGGAGGGAACCAGTTCACAACACTGTTACGTTTGAAGACCATGCAGAGGCTAGCATTGCTATAATCGTGCTGCTCAAAATGTTGACCTGCACTTTATCTTTGTTAACATAAACCTCTCAGATAACGCACTGATTATTCTCTACGCACAAACATATAATGAAAGGATGGAAACGGGATTCACTGCATGACAACATGACTCTGCATTGCTTCTCGCCACCTCGCAAGTTACATCATCATATGCAACACTACCATATGAAAAATATTATCCAGGTGGGAAAAAAAAACCATAAAAATCATTAAAATATGCAATATAGGGGCTGTAGTATTGTAATAATATGCATTTATCAAAATCAAGAAAATATGCAGTTACATGCACCATAAAATCACGTCCAAATAACTTAAAATTCCACAATTCGTGCACATAATGTAAAAGCATACATTTTAACCCCTATGAAAAAACATGCAAATGCATGAACTTCCTATCCCTAGTGATGAGAGTTTGCCAGTAACTTCAAACACTGAGTTCGCTACTGTAAACGTTGCAATTAATTTAATTATTTGAAAAATAATAGAAAATATGCCTTTTAGTGTATTATAGCATATCTACATGTGTTTTGATACATTAGGTATTTGCAGATATTTGTATTTCTTATTCCATAAAGAAATTTTTAATCATATTGCGTAAACTTTCATGGCCGGTGTCATAAATACAGAATGAATATCCAGGCCAATAAAGAAAGGCTGATCTTCTAGATGTTTCGTTCGAAGCTGTGTTGAACATCATCAGTGGTGTGACCGTAGTACTCTGCTACTCTCAGCAGAACTGATATGGAGAAATATTCTGTACAAGGGGAAGCCTGAAATTCTGCGTGCCGCGCTGCGTTTTGGTGAAAGCCGTTCCATTTATTAACATGGAAAAGATATTTTTCAGCGCACCACACTTCGCCTCTGCACATCCAAGTGTGAGCCTGCCTAAAAATGGAAAAATAGCCATGTTTAAACTCTGCTGCCCATTTCATTACCATAGCAAATAATAGAAAAGAATCTTCCAAAGTGAATCCTATTCTTTTTTAATTTAGATCAGCATTAAACCTCTCAAGACAAAGCATTCAAGCAGTACCGGCTTCAATTTTATCGATTTTTGGAGGAAATATCAACTTGTTAATTTTCCAGCCAAACAAATTAAGTTGTGTGTGGCTCCATCCTAGAGAGCGATCCTTGCCATTTGAAGCTGGCACCATCTCTGTTTCAGGCCAAGAACTTGCTAAACTGCTCTGGTAGTCAATCTGGGTGACTTAGTTGGTTAGACACTGGCCTACTGATCCCAAGGTCATGGGTTCAAATCCAGACCAGACCGATGGTTTTTAAGTGTGCTTAAAAATGACAGCTCTATGTCAGTAGATTTACTGGCATGTAAAAGAACTCCTGCGGGAAAAAATTCCAGCACACCAGTGATGCTGATGTAATCCTGGCAATTGACAGCATCATTAAACAACAAAATAATTTAATTTTAACTGCTCTTGTAAAAGAGCTCATAGGTAAATTGAAGAAAGTCTGTGTAAGGCATTTCTGAGATGTTAAATTAATAATTGAATTCAAATAGTTCATTATCTGAATTCCATGGCACATATAATTTAAACTATTGATTTGTTTCAGCTAAGTTGTTAAACTTCAATTCTAAGTGTAGTCAGTTTTTAACATTTTGTGCTATCTATTGAGAAGGAAATCTACTACACTTCTGCCCACACAATATACACATGTAGTCTTCGCCTGGTTCATGGAACTTCTTGTTTACACATATCTTGTGGTGAAATCCATGTATGGAGAGGCATGTTGTGACGTGGCACTGTGTGTTACATTCTCTGGTCCATCTGTAGTCCATCATCACTGGTGAGGTGTAGAAGTCAAGGTCAATTTCACTTTTCTTTCTTTCCCTGCTGTTTACTAGTGCCATGCTTGCTTCTGTTGACTGTAGGTAGAATTGTGCACAAAAAGAACCAGGACAATTACAGACTATAGCAAACACTGAAATGTAAAATTAAACTAATGCTCAAACTTGAGGGTACATTTCTCTGTAATTGAGAAACAAATTAAATTTCACTTTGGAAAATGTTTCATAAAAGCTTAACAAATTGCTTTTGGACATGGTATTCCTAATTTTTAGCAGAGGAGTCTTTTTTTCAAATGTTACTGCAGAGGTATTTTTTAGACATGGCGAATGAAGTTGGTAGGATAGGCATGAGTGACATCATGCAAATTAATGGTGGGGGTGGACACATCGGTTTCATAAACAGAAACTCCTGATACTTAAACACGCATTCCAGCGATGTTCAATGCACAGAAGTCAGAGAAATACTAACCTGACACCCTTATGGTTTTATAAATACTAAAGTGAACTCGACCATAAACCACTGTGCAATGTTTCTCCATTCGCCACATCTAAAAAATATTTCTGTAGTTGGATACCTGTAATCATAAATTAAAATGTGGAGGATAAAATTAATTTAGGTATCACATACTGTTGTAATTAACTTTCCTTTTTTTAACAGGCCTTTTGTATGTAAATCATGTGGTGCAAGTTTCAAGACCAAAGCAAATCTTCTAAATCATCAGCCAACACACACAGGAGAGAAGAAATATTTCTGTGAACTATGTGGCCAGCAGTTTGCACATAAAACAAGCCTCACACTGCATTATAGGTGGCATACAGGTTTGTTTTTAAATACAGTCACTCACACTAAGAAATTAATTTATAAAAATAAGTTACAATTTGGAACACTAAACATCACTAAGTGAAAAATCTGCTGTGTTGCACTCACATGACTTTCTGTACTCCTGTACTAACCATTCTTACAAACTCTTATTCTTCTATCTTCTTTGTGTTAGTTGAGATAAACATTTGCAGAAATTGTCTTATTGCTTGTGTTCTTGCATGTGCAACAGGAATATGGCAATACAGTAGGCTTTGAGCGATAGTAAAATCTTTTAAAGCTTTCAAATTCTGTTCTCTTTGCATGATTAACATATAAAAAATGAATAGCGATTTTCCATTTGACAGAAGTATGTTCTGCAAAACTTACACAAATAACGAGGAATATCTCTGAAATGGTTCACTCCACAAAAAAATGTTGTTGTTGTTTTCTAGTGCCTTGCATCTGGCAATGAAGCCATTAGCATTCGTGCTTTCCAATACTTTTGAACTGTAGTTTCTTCTGATCTTAATGCTTCACAGGTCTTCAAGTGGTCTTCGTTCATTTCTGCTGGATCGTTACACAGGACACATTGGTGAAGCTGAGATACCTATTCTGTAGAGATGACTTGCTAAGCAGTCGTGATTTGTCAATAGTCGGAAGGCTGCAACCGCTGTTTTCCTTGGTCTCTGGGGGATTATATCTGGGTTGGAAAGTAGTGTAATCCATTTTTTATCTTTGGCATTTGTTTCTATTTCTTGTAGGTATGAATGAGAAAATTTTTTAATGATCAAGCGTTTTATTGAGGAATATGAGAAATTGAATTTAGACTTTTGTTTTATTGTTGTGCCTTTCTTTGCAAGTGAGTCTGCAGCTTCATTCCCCATGACTCCACAGTGTGCTGGAATCCATTGGAGATGAACAGTCTTATTAACTTTTTGGAGTTGTGTTAACATTTTGTAGCATTCTCTAATTTTTGTTGATTTCGTTGTAGTATTTGAACATATTCCCTGAATTGCAGCTTTAGAATCCGAAAGAATTACTGCCTTGTTAAATTTATTTAAGGGAAGATTTAATAATTATCGGAGAGCAATGTGTATAGCCTCTATTTATCCATCATAATTTGTTGTTTCTCTGCCAACAGAATGATAAAAGGAAAAATGTGAACACGTAACTCCAGCTCCAGTAAGGTTTTCCGTGGAGGATCCATCAGTATATATGTGCAGCCATTCTTCTGTGGGATATCTAGTATTGATTGTTTCCAGTGCTAGAAGTTTTTTAATTTCTTTTGGTGTGTCTGATTTACTTATTTCCTCTATTAATTCCAAATTGAAGGTAGGTTGCAATAATTCCAATGGATTTTCTTTTATAAGTAGATTTTCTCTGGTGTTAGGAATGTTGTTGTTGTTGTTGTTAGCTAATGCTGGATTTCTGACAATGAAGTCATTAATCCTCTTGCTCTCCAATATTTTTCACTGGTGGATGGGGCATTAGAAGTGGCCGGGCATATTTGAAGGTGGTCTCGATCCATTTCCTCTTGCAGATCACATAGAGGACAGAGTGGTGAAGAATATATCCCAATTCTAGGTGTTAGGAATGTTCAATTTGGATTTAATGTGTGTTACCTTTTCTAGGAAACTACTATGAGTTTTAAGGATTGAAGGGGGGAGGTTCTCTTCTGTCCATTTAGAGTTTGGCAGTCGTAACATTTTCTCGTGTTGGAGCAATGCTTGTTCTTCTATTTTTGTTGCTATTGATGGGGTCCATGTTAAGGCAAGCATGGCATCAACAGGTGTGGATTTAACTGCTCCAGTGATTAGGCGAAGAACCTGATTTTGTATTTGTTCAAGTTTATTGATGTTAGCATTTGCTGCTGTTATTAAAGCTTCAGAACAGTACAAGAGATTTGGTTTAACATACATTTTGTATGTTGTGTTAAGGACTCTCCTTGAGCAGCCCCATTTAGCACCAGCTAACCTTTTCAGGATTTGCAGTTTCTTTTCAACCTTTTCTGAGATGTTTGTTATATGTTTTATATTTTATGGAAACAAAGTTCTTTAAAAATGTTTGTAAATTTTTTATTTGCCCAAGGATGGTAAGTAAACCTTTTAAACTTATAGTCATCTTTTATTTTCATGAGGGTAGAAACTTCTTTAACAGCTTTTTGATATTTAAATTTCTGTATTTTTTATGTATAAAATCTGTTTAAAACCATTAATTGCCGAAGTGTTAATAATATGTTTGACTCTGTGTTAAATTCTTCCTTATTAAGGGTGTATTTATTAACCTATAAATTAAACTATTAAAAACAGCAAATTTGTGCAAGAAAGGATTAATATGAATATTACAAATACAAGCACTATTAACAGTGAAGTATTCATGTTTGAATGGCTGATGATGGGACTGAACAGTCTTGAAAAATTTTCATATTTTTAAAACAATTTAAGTGAAGGTGAGTGTAAAAAAGTGACTGAAAATGACCTCAAACAAAAGGATTAATACTTTTATTTGTTATATAATTATGTAATTACATTATTTTTTATGTAGTTTGCACTGATGCATTAGAATTAATGTGAAACTACACCATCTGCATTAGATTTCAAGAACTTCCAACACATATTAAAACATGTGAAGCTTATAGTCTCCAAGATTTGTTAGAACTTTTAGAATTGTCTTGCTTCACTGTTAATAGCTTCAGTTTTTTCCATAAGACTACTAGCATCTTTGTCAAAAACTTCATATCCTCTGTGTAATTAATTTAATATAAAGGGAGTTAAGAGACTACATGCAGCATTTCAAAGAACTTTTACCTCTAAAACTTAATACACAATTGCCCAGCAGGGGGAATAGAAATGAGAATCAGAATAGGAACGGAACATGAAGATGTATATGCCATACGCAATCAGTTGAGAATGGGGATAGAAAGCAGCAGACTAACCTTAATTTGATAGTTTGAATTTATTGTTTCTAAGATTATTTAACAATAAATAGCAGTGTCAACTATAACAAGAAAAGCAAGTGCTAGTCAACCATGATACTTGGAGGAAGGCACCTCCATTTTGTTCAGCAACATCTGAAAAATAAGCCATAAAATAGCTCAGTTGTAAGAGCAACCTGACAAAGACTGGAAGACCCATGGTTCAAATCTTAGTGTGAAAGAACAATTTCCATGTCAAGTAACTGTTCTTTCACACTAGCCATGTGTAGGACAAAGATTATAAAGGTAGAATCGACTGAGAAGCACACTGCCATAGTCAGAATTTGAACCACGGATCTTCCAGTTTCTGTTCATTGCTCTAACCATTGAGCTCCATGGAAACATGCTGGCATGACATTAAATTCTCCTACTTACTCTTCAACTTACAATGCTGTTTAAGTTGTGAACTTCATAGTTTAACCAATTATTGGGTCAATCAACCAATCTAATTCTATCTTTCCAATATTTGTCCAACACATTTGTCCTGTAAAAGAAGAATTAATTGCCATTGAGTGACCTTATAGTTGATTAAACTATGAAGCCCAGGACAACATTGTAAATGCCATTAGGGTATGATATTTCATATTAATTGGGATCTCCTTGTGGTTTACTGGGGAAAATGTGAGTCAGTAGGAAAATTTCATGTGATGCCACCAAGTTGCCATGGTAGCTCAGTGGCTAGAGAAACTGGATAGACCAGAACATCCGTGGTTCAGATCCTGGCTATAGTACTCAATTTTTCAGTCTGATTCTACCTTCCCAAACAATTTCCTATCAGTAACACCATCAAGACAAGGCATAAGAGTGGAATTTACAGTTGCATAGTGAAAACAGTGGAACTGCAGATGTTTCCTTTGCCTGACTGTGCTTCTGATTCCCCACCCACTTGTTCCATAGCTATTTAGTGCTTCTCACCAAATGCATTCATATCATAGCCAAGCAGTAAAAAGCATGAACGTTTTGGGCTCTATTGATAACATGCCAAACGATGTTCTATGTTTGTTTAAAACGGATCAAATACATTTTTTGCATTAGAATGCAAGTTAATCAGCTGTGAAAAGCAATGTGATAAACATTATTTAAAAGCAATAGCGTTATACTCTGTAATTCTTAAATAAATTGTATAACTGACCAGAAACAAATCTGAGAATGGAAACACTTTAACTGCCATGAATCATCTAAACTTTCGCTTTTCAAGTCGCTATTAGAGCACTCTAGCAACCATTACCAGTGAAGGCCTATTGACTATCTTCCACAATGAAGATAGCTGTACACAATGCGCATATAGTACACTGTGATCTGGAACAGGAAACATGAAACTGGACCAAATTTTCTCTTGATATTTCTGGGCTTCAATAAGTTTACTTTGGATGGTCCATGTTCAAATTTGAAAATAGTGTCTTAGCCTTTTTCTCTTTCTGATTCTCATTTCTGTTCCTATTCTCAGGCAGTTCTTCATTAGGATTAAGTTCTGCATCTTTGTAGATGAAATTGTATTTGTATCTCGTGCGTGTTCATAATTTGCAGGACAGAAGCCATACCAATGTCATGTGTGTAATAAGAACTTCTCACAGAATGGCAATTTACAAGAGCATCTCCGAATTCATACAGGAGAAAAACCCTTTTGTTGCGATTATTGTGGTCGTAAATTTACTACCTCCTCTCAGGTAAGTTTGTAAATGATAACCAAAATTGGCCCTAGAAAGTATTGCTAGAAAACTGTACCGAAACAGAGAAAAATGGTACTACTAATGATAATTTGTATACCTCTGCTGCTGTAAGTTTTGCACTTGACAGCTTGCATGAATTTGCATTAAGTTGGCTATTCTGTGCTTGCGATGTTGTCAAAGTTGCTAATACACAGTAGCAGACGACATAGCTTTCTACACATTCTAAAGTAAGAAACAAATTAGAAACTAAAAATCTTAGAAGATTTGAGAATGAGTTGGAGACAACTTGAAACCCAGGGTCAGTTTTTTGCAAAAAGAACTGCAACATTACTAAGATAAGTGAAGTTTTTAGTTTCTAATTTGTTTCTTACTTTAGAATCTTGTTGCTGCACTGTTAATAGCTTCAATTTTTCTTATTTCTACATATTGTTTACCACATAAACAGTGCATGTAAGCCATGAACGTAGAAGGACAATAACTCCTTTGTTATAACTAATAACTGAAGGTAAATGCAGATATAACACACTACAATATAGGTAAAACGAATCTACTACTACATTATGTAAAGAGACGCCAACTTTTTTCTGTAATAGCGCCCTAGTCTCTGGAAAGAGAAGACACGTTTTTGTGACACACGTAGATGTGGACGTTAAAAGTGACCTAAAATAACTAATAACGTGAAAAGATTATCAAGGAAGTATATTCATGTGCGACGAAAGTTAATTTAAATGTAACGAGTGTAATATTGCAAAGGAGAAAGGTGCAAATAAAAGTGATATAGTAAAATTATATCCTGTGTTTGTTCATTTCACCCATACCACAACCTGGGGTAGGAAAAGAATCTCATAGCTCAACGCATACAAAACATCATAATAAAAAGACAGCACCACAACAACAATAAAAATCACAAATATAATAATAAATATAATAAACAAATCATGAAGAACTAGACGCATGTGATAGAAATCACAAACTGAAGCACATGGTTGGAAGCAGTGATATCTGGCAACAGGGAATCTCCATCTCCCATTTCCACTTTTTGACAGACCGACTGCAATGCTGCCCTGTGATTGGCTCAGGAAGTTTTACAGGTGGTGCTATTCTTCTATTATTCTGCCAGTGTACCAACCTTACTGCTAGCTGTCAAGTGCAAACTTACAGTGGCCGGGGTATAGTTGGTCATATGTGAGGTTTTGTAGGTCCCTCACCACATTAAATATGCTTGTGTTCATAATGTGGGAAGTAAGGTTCCAAAGGTATTGTTATTTTATGTCAACCACCTTACTGATGGTTTTAAACACATAAGCCTTGCGTGGGCAAAGTTTGAGAGGTAGAATCAGGACTGAAAAATTTAGTACCACGGGTCTTCCACTTCACACATAGCTGCTCTAACTACTTAGCTACAATGGCAATTTGCCTGTACAAATCAGTTGGGGAATTTAATGTCATACTGGAAAGTTGCCATGATAGCTCAGTGGTTAGAGTAGCTGCACATGAAGCAGAAGACCTGTGGTTCAAACCCCAGCTATGGCATTGAATTTTGCAGTCCTGATTCTACCTCTCAAGATTCCAAAGATTCATAAATGTGCAGTGTGATGTAGTTTACTATCAGTAAACTGAAATAAATTTAATTAAATACACAATATGTCACAATGTGCTTTTCAACAGGACATATTTCAGAAGCATTTGCTTCCAGCATCCAATGAATGCACTTACTACATTTTTCAATGGGGACACATTTCATAAGCATTTACTTCCACCATCAACAGAATGCTGGAAATAAATGCTCCTGAAACTTATTCCATTAGAAAGAAGATTGTGCCATATTGTGTGTCTAATCCCATACAATTTTTGTCGATTGGTTCAAAGAGTAATGGAAAATTCACTTAAGCTTTGATTGCAGTGTGTCTAATTAAGATAACAAAAGTAATGAAGTAACAAAATGAATGCTTTAGTACTGATAAAATTTCCCCCTCTGTCATCATTCACTCTCTGCATAGTGAGTGGTAACACATTTGCCTCGGGTTCGATCCCCGGTACTGGTATGGGGATTTTCCCCCACGGGGAGATCTGGCACAGAGTGCACTCAGCTTCGGTGCACTGCCAGTTCCCACAGCCACATAACAGTGATTGGCGTATGGACAACCAATAGGAGATGAGAGGTGCTCCCTCTCACCTATAAATAAGTCGGGTGCTCCATCAATCTCCCTCTAGTTATGAGTCATTCTCTGAAAATCCAATGCAGTCTTGGGCGAAACATCAGAAAATTCATAGACCACGACCTACAAGCCTGGAATCTACCACCTATTGGATTAACGCCGGCCATGAAAGTCTCAGCATGTTTAAGAGGTGGAATCAGGACTGAAAAATTCAATGCCATAGCCGGGCTTTGAACCATGGATCTTCTGCTCTGCTCTGCTCTTCTCTTCTCTTCAAATCCCGGCTATGGCATTGAATTTTTCAGTCCTGATTCCGCCTCTTAAACATTGCCCACATACGGCTTATGTGTTTAAAAACACCAACAGTAAGCTTGTTGGCATAAATAAATAATAATAACCATCTCAGCATGTACTTCCTTTTCTTTTCTTTTAACCTAAAGCCTAAAAGTTCTGCTGATTCTTTAGGGAAATTTAAATCCCTCACTAAATCATTAAGCTCACTTTGATTAAACCATCTATCCTCATCAGAACTGTCTGGTTCATAAGTATTATCCACTGGAGATTCAGTTTCAGTGTTACTGGATGCAGATGGCAATGTATCTGATACTGTAGATAAACATATCCAAGAATAAACATTGCATGTCTTATCACCATGACAAATCTTTGTACATCCCCTAGGGTGGATATAGTTCGTAGATCTTAATAAATATAAAATATAAATATAGTAATAGTTATATTATTTGACATTTTAAGTAGTAAAGTTGAAATTATAAGCTGTTGAGCCTTTCTAACAAATGATAAGCATGTGGTAATATTATTAGAGTACATGCATTACGAAAAATATTCAAAGCATAAAACTTTGAAAAGCAAAAAATTCTGACATGGTACGTAAAAATGGATTTCAGTTTTGCAGTCAGCGCAAAAATGTGATTCAGAAATGCTCATTCACTTCAAAAAAGTGAAATCCATGCAGAACAGTAAATGACAATGACGATTATGATATAAAATGACTATCTAGACTTGTGGGTGTGGTCCAATGGAAAACCTCCTTCCTGATGTTTCATTCCATTCACTTTGGAGATATTCCTTGTTATTAGTGTGCCACACGCACGCACACACACACCCACCCACCCACACCCCCCCCCCCCCCCACACACACACACACACACACACACAATTCCAAAAATGCTTTTCTTTCCTTCTTGTTACTTTCTCTATTAGTAAGTAGGAGAAGTACTGTATTCCACCCAAAAATTCGATGTCGAGCTCTCACTGGAAATGTATGTTTTGAGATCCCCTGAATCCAAAAAAAGCATTTTTAGAAAAAGGTCTGTGTGTGTCTGTGTCTGTCAGTCTGTGGACGGCATAACTCAAAAACAAAAAGTAGGTTAAAAACCAAAGTTGGTATTAAGTTTAATGTCTTTCAAGGATGCAACACGATTTTGAAAAAAATAGCCCCACCCTAAACAATTTCATATGCTTGAGATATTTTTATGACAAATGAAATGTATATATTTAGTTTTCTGGCTATAAGACCTGTAGTCGTATATACTCTGGACGACTTTTGCATAACTGGTAAACCGTTAGAGATAGACTAAATCATAGTATACAAAAAATGTAGATCTTGCTAAAATACACAATTTTTTTCCAAATAAATTTTCTTGTAGGGTGAACCATTTCGGAGATATTCCTTGTTATTTGTGAGTTTCAGAAAACTTAAAAACTTTTGTGAAATGGAACATCGTCATTCATTTTTTTATATGCTAAGTGTGCAAACGAATGGGATCTCAAAAGTTTAAAAGATTTGACTAGCGCTCAAAGCCTATTGTATTCTAACATTCCCCTTGCAACTACAAGGAAATAAGCAATAAGATAATTTGTACAAATGTTTATCTTAACACGAAGAAGATATCGGAATAAGAGTTTGTAAGAGTGGTTAGTACAAGAGTAGAGAAGGTCATGTGAGTGCAATACATCAGATTTTTTTAATGCTATATTTGCTCTACCTACTGTAGGTATATTTATTTACTTATTTATTTATACTTAGCACCAATACATGGAATATGGCTATACATCAGCCCAGGCTGTTTTTCTTACCATATTCCCACCTAAGTTTTCTTAATATTTAAAAGCATTTATCTTAATCATAATGATAATGGTAACAATAATAATAATAATAATTATAATAATAGTAATAATAATAACAATAATAAATTGAAAAATATGTTGCTATTTCTAAACATATTCTGCTCCAACTTATAATTATGTTAATCACAGAGCTAGTTTCAGAAAGGATCCTCTCCATCATTCAGCTGTTGATCGACCTACGATAGAGAGGACCCTCTCTGAAACTAGTCATGTGATTAACATAATTTTGCGTAAGTTGGAGCAGAATGTATTTGAATTTTTAAAACCGCCACTTGTGGGAAGTGACTACTATTTGAAACAAAGTTCATTATCTTAAAATTGCTTAATGTGTACCCCATGTTAACTGGCCATAATATATAGTCAATGACACTTTACCCATTCATATTCATAAAGGTGGTCTCCCACTGCATCTTCACCATATTTACCATTTAAAATATCTAGAGCATTCAGTTCAGAAAATTCAATTAATTTTTCACTTTGCTTGTCTATGCTTATCTCTGCTATGTCTGACAAGATCCCTTTTAGTTCTAGTTTCATTTCCAAAAATCACCTGATACTCTATATTCACATCTCCCTCACCTATTCTGGTATTAAAATCAGCCATTATTATCACTTCTGTATTCCCATATTTCTCACTTAATCTCTCAATATCCCTTTCTAAAACCTTCATGAAGTTAGAGTTATGGAACTGCGAGCAAATCGGTGCATTATACATTACACCTAAACATAATATGGCATCTAAAGTAAAAACAAATTAGAAAATAAAAGCTTCACTGTTAATAGCTTCATTATTTCCTTATATAATATGGCATTTTTTTTCAATCTGCTTATCTCCCATTATAACCCACAAAACATTTATTGCCATACACCACGTGACTCTTACTGCTTTCCTTAGAGAATTCCTAACGAACAAACCCACATCTGCCGACGTTCTCCCCTGTTTTGTCTCCTTTTCTCCTTTTATTCCTATACGAGGGCTGTACAAATAGTATCCGACCTTATTTTTTTTCTCGCTAACAAAGAATGAGGTAGGTATGGCAACTGCGCATACTCGTAGAAGGAAGCTTCCTGCGCATGCGTGAATATTTATATCCCCGCAGCACCACCAGTCACGTCAGTAGCTACCAGTGATTGGCTCCGTGTAACACGTGCTCGTCGCATTCACATTTTCTGGAAGATGACGGAACGCGTGGAGCAACGGTATTGCATCAAGTTCTGCCAGAAACTTGGGGATACCCAATCAGAAACCATTCGCAAGATCCAGCAGGCTTCCGGTGATGATGCAATGAAAATTACTCAAATTAAAATGTGGTATAACCGGTTCAAAGATGGCTGCATGTCGGCAGAGAGTGACCCACGAACCGGAAGACCATCAACGAGCCGAAATGCTGTTGTTATCGAGCAAGTGCGGACACTGATCATGGAGGACCAACGTTTGACAGTTCGGGAGATTGCTGCTGAGGTTGGGATCAGCATTGGTTCTGCAGACAGCATTTTGACTGAGGATTTGGGCATGCGAAGAGTGGCAGCAAAATTTGTGCCCAAGCTGCTTTTACCGGAGCAGCAACAACTCCGCCTTGCAGTGGCACAGGACATGCTGGAATGCGCCAATAGCGATCCTGAGTTCATGAAGACTGTGATCACTGGTGACGAGAGCTGGGTGTACGGGTACGACCCAGAAACAAAGGCCCAGTCATCTCAGTGGAAGCACCCACATTCCCCAAGACCAAAAAAAGCACGACAGGTTCGGAGCAAAGTGAAGGTGATGCTGCTTGTTTTTTTCGACTATCGGGGCATTGTGCATTATGAGTACGCACCACAAGGGCAGACCATCAATAAGGAGTACTACCGAGAAGTCCTTCGTCATCTTCGTGATGCAGTTCGGCGCAAGAGACCTGATCTATGGGCCGCACGCAACTGGCAGCTGCATCACGACAATGCTCCAGCTCATTTGTCACACCTGATCCAGAATTTCCTGACCTCGCACAGCATTCCGCAGGTTCGTCAAGCTCCCTACTCACCTGACATGGCCCCATGTGATTTCTGGTTGTTCCCAAAGATAAAGACAATGCTCAAAGGGTCCCGTTTTGAGACCCGTGAGGAGATAATGCACAACGCAATGGGACGTCTGCGCACCATCTCAAAAGAAGCTTTCCAGAACTGTTTCCAGCGATGGAAGGACCGCTGGACTAAGTGTGTGCTTTCAGAAGGGGCCTACTTTGAAGGGGATTAAGAGTCCCATCCACTCAGGTACATAATTTTTTTTCCCGGCACAAGGTCGAATACTTTTTGTACAGACCTCGTATATGTGAACTCCTTTATCTCTATATTTTTGTCCTTTAACCAAGTTTCTACAACCCCTAGATAATCGACCACATCTAGTAATTGTTTCATCTTTCCCGTAAAAATTTTATTTTTCAACCCCTCGCAGTTCCAGTATCCTAATCTCCTAACTTTCTCCCTTCCCTATTGTGAGCCAGTTCTCTTTCTATATCTCTCTAAAACTCTCATGCTGCATAGTTCAATCCCCTTCCCTTCTTTCAATGTGCGTGCCTATTTTCTAAGACCAGAAGGCTGCCATTTGGTATTGAAACAATGCTTTCCTCCCCTTCGATTCCAGGTGCTGCGTTTCGTTGCCCATATTGGGTTCGCTAAACAAGTCTGACTTGTATTCACGTTTTACGGAGTTTTTAGCTTTTCAGATTTCCTTTATGGTATTTTAAACTATTTCGTTTTTTATGAAGTCCGACTTGATTCATTTTAGAGTTTTAGACGTGAGGGTTTTTTAGATCAAGCGCTTTTTTTAGATTTTTCCGACTCTCAGGCATTTTATCTTTCTTATTCTGGACATTTTCTTTTCATTGTCTAGCATTTTAGTCTTATTTTAATACTCGGCATTTTAACCTTTCACTTGAGTTTTAGTTTTTGTTTTACTACGGGCCCAAATGACGTTGTTGTTGACGGCCCCTTAAATGTAACACTCCACTCCACTCCACTCCGCTCCCTTTGGTTCCACTGCTTGCTGGCCACGCCCTCACCCCATTTTCTACCAAGCTCCGTTCTGATTGTATTTCTTCTCTGATTGGAGATACAACGTTCTTACCATCTGCTCGTCTGACATCACTCGTTCCTATCATATGCACTGTGCCATCTTCCTGACTCTTTTCTGAGGTAATCCTTTCTACGTAACCGTTCTTTTGTGATGACAGACTGCTTTTGTTCTCCAGCTGGTCTCTGATTGCCCTTTGGACTTCTACTTCTTGCCAGTGTATCTCATGTCTCTCCAGCCTTCAAAAAATCGCACTGACTTGTATCCTGTTGCTGCAATATGATGTCACTTACTCCACTTTCTTGTTCAGCCACCATCTGCCCATCGATCCAAAGCCATAAATTCCTAATGTAAGCCCGTTTCCCTTCCAGTCTTGCTGTCTTTATTTATTGTAAGTCCCTATTGATAAAAATGTCTGTTCCTTTGTCCTCTTCAACACTTCATACACAAACTGCACAGAAGTAAATCTCACCACTATCATTCTTGCTCCCACTCTTCCCACTCTGAAGGCTTTGGCAATTTCCCATCCCTGTAGCACCATTTCAAGTTTTTCCCCACGATCTCTTTAACTTCTTGTATGGGCCATACTACCCTCTGTTCTTTCACTCGTGCAATAACTAGGTTAACTTGTGACACCTCTCTTCCAAAAATAGTACTCTTCCTTTGACATGTTGTACCTCTATTCTGGTATATTGTATATCCTTTCTTATTTCTTCTTTGTTTCCATTATTTCTTTTTCCACTCCATTAAGCTTGCTTGCTAATCTCTCATCCATATCCTTCACTCTGGCCAGGATTTCCTCCATAACTTGATTCACATTAGGTTCAGGGTTGATTTCAACCCCACCAATTACCAACAGAGAGGGTATTACACATAACAAATGAAGTATATTTGCCATCTCTTCTATACCTTTGTTCCTTTTAGTCTCATTGCATTATAACTTATTAAAGGTTCCAATTCTTCCTCTGAAAACTTCAGTGCTAACTTCCATTGTTCCTTATTCCCTTTTTCCTTCCACTTCAGAAGCTGACCACACATAGGTCCTCTCTCTTCCAGTGCTAGCTTAGTACTCCCTATAGGTATATAGTAGAGGAAGTAAAAAATTGAAGATTTTAAAATAGAAATTCATCAGGACAAGTTTTTCAATCATTTGTTTGTATCATCAGCTTTCTTTTCCCTGTTTACTCGTTGCTTAAGAGTTATAGTAAACATGTTTATTACAGCTTCACGGCTGATCACCCGTGAAGCTGTAATAAATAATGCGCGCTGTGAAAGCTTTAAATCTTACAGTAAACATGTAAATCACATGTAACTGTGTTCAGAGCATACCAAATGGTGGTGGTGGTGGTGGTGGTGGTGGTGGTGGTGTTGTTGTTGTTGTTGTTGTTGTTAGCTAATGCTGGATTTCTGACAATGAAGTCATTAATCCTCTTGTTGTCCAATATGTTTCACTGATGGATGGGGCACTAGAAGTGGCCAGGCATATTTGAAGGTGGTCTCGATCCATTTCCTCTTGCAGGTCACATAGAGGACAGAGTGGTGAAGAATATATCCCAATTCTGTTTAAATGTTTTGCCAGACAATCGTCCTGTAATCAACCTGAAGGTTGCAACTGCTGTTTTTCGAGGATACTCAGGAGTTACTGTTTGAATGTTTGGTAGTTCCCATCTTTTATTCTTTAATTTTTCATAGTAATATTTTGCAATAATTTTTTTGAATTCAGAGTTGACTAATCTTTTAGCTGCATAAAATGATAGATTAACTATCGATTTTTATATACTGCTGGTACCCTTTTTTGCAAGAAAATCAGCTTTCTCATTACCACTCATTCCACAGTGAGCTAGTATCCATTGGAAGACTAGGTGTTTTTGAAGTGCTGTTAAATGGGTAAGGATTCTCCAACATTCTATAATTGTTTGGTTTTTTGGTGACAACTTGGAAGCAATTGCTATAATTGCTGCCCTGGAATCTGAGAGAATAACTGCTTGCTGAAAATGTGAAATTCTGTACAAAAGATTTTGTAGGGCCATTCGAAGTGCTTCAATTTCTCCATCAAAGTTTGTAGTTCCATAACTTAAAGATTTGTAATAGGAAAAGAGGTGACATGTGACTCCAGCCCCTGCTCCATGTCGGTTTGATATCAATGATCCATCAGTATAAATACGGAGCCATTCATGTTCTGGAAATCTAGTATGGGTTGTCTCTAATGCCAATAATTTTAGAACACTAATTGGAGTATCACTTTTCTTAACTTCTTCTGTCAGGTGTAAATAATATGTGATGTATAATGTTTGTGTCGGATTGACTTTAGATATGAAGCTTTCCTTTGAATTAGGAAGGTATATATCCTTCTTGATGTCTTGAATTTTGGAAAGAAAGCTCTGCTGAGTCTTTAGTGCATGTGTAAAATTTCTCTTGTTCCATGTATTGAATGGGAATCTGGTATCTGAAGATACCAAATGTTAACATACCAATACCACTTAGTGTGTCTGTTAACAATTCAGATCTGCAAACTAACTGGAACACTTCACTTGTTTGAAACTGGGATTTTGTTTCAATTTCTCTAAAATAGGAATTATATTTAGCTCAAATGGATATTCAAGGTAATTTTATAGAATCAAAGCTTTGTGTTGTTGCCTCTTTTAGAAGGGGAGCTTCACCTCTTCTTATGTTTCTTTCATGTACCAACAATCTAAGTCACATTTCAAATCATCTCTTTTAGAGGTCAACTTTAGAGGTCTCCAGAGTATATAGAATAGACGAGTGCGGTTCTTGTTTCCAGCCTTGGTAGTTCACATGGTCAATGTAAAAGAACAAATTCAATTTGGAAAGTGATTTCTAAATAGTTAATGCTGGTACTGAAAACTGTGATGAACTGATAATGAATGAGAATACTATAACTAAAATTATTTAGAATGGATAGATAACCACATTGATAATGAGTTTGTTTCCAGTTCAAACTGCATGTAAAGCGCCATACAGGAGAGCGTCCCTGGAAGTGTGAATTCTGTGGTAAGACATTCCTGCATAAAGACACTTGGAAGTGTCACACACGTCGTCATAAGGGTGAGAGACCATTCCAGTGCCATTTCTGTGCTCGTGGCTTTACAGAACAGTGGGCCCTCAAAAAACATTTGCGACTTCATACTGGAGAGAAGCCTTATTCCTGTAATCTCTGTGGCAAGGCCTTTGCTGACTGCTCAAATCTTACAAAGCACAAAAAGGTATACTACATATTTTTAAATAAGTTTTAAATGATTGCTATAATTTTCGCATATTTAATAAGCATGGTATGAAAATAAAAGTACCCCAATGAAACAAGAAAAAGTCTTGAGTACTATGCAAAGGAAAATAGCAGACAACTAATATAATATAGTTAAATAGTTTACATATTGATATCAACAAAACAGAATATGAATATTCAATTAGTGCAAAACAAAAATATTATATAGTTAGATGTAATAGTATGTATCAGGGAAATCAAAGAGATGAATGATTCTAACTTTCTAGGATTCATACTAGATTAAAACTTAAACTGGGAAAAACACATTGGCAAAATTTGTAACAAAGTCTCCTTGAGTCTTCTGTATTAAAGTAAATGTCAAATATAGTAGAATTAAACATATTATTGAACATTTACTATGCATTAATTTACCCACATTTGTCCTACAGGATTACTATGTAGAGACAGGAGCAGTTAGGCATACAAACATTATCTTCAATATACTTAAATTGGAGTAATCACGTATGTAAAACTTAATAAAAATAGGGTTGATACAAATAGCCAGATATACGAGCATAATGCATGGGGAAACAAATTTTCATATACGTTCATTTAGACTAGAATTGCACAAAAGAAAAACATCGGTAGCTACATGTATATCATATAAGAAATTACCATAGTACACAAAATGCAGAAAATGCAGAACTAGTTTTAAAAGTGGACTAAAAGGATACAGTACTCAAGGATGACTCTACTATGGACAAATTTATAAATGGTTTAAAGTAAAAATAAAAGTACATACTAATGATGGAAACAGCTTTCATAGTTATGAAATAGGCTAATTGTATACTAATAGCACTTGAGCTTGTAAATTATAAAGATTGTATATAATACTAAGACTTACTGTATATATGTATTTTAACTAAGCTTACACTTCTTCTTCTTCTTTAACTTCCCCTGGTTACTCTAAAAGTGTCGGGGGTCTTCAGTGAACGACTTCCATGTTTTCCTATCTTTTGCCATTCTTTTTAATCCCATCATATTTTTGTTGACTTTCTTCCCCAATTCCTCTGTACAATTCTCATATGTGACTGTGGGGCAGCCTCTCTGTCTTCCTCCTTCTGGCCTTGCTTCCAGAAAACTGTTTTGGCTTCGTTCCCTCATCGATTCGTGATACATGACCGAACCATCGTAATTGTCTTTGTGCTAATCATTTCTCAATTGGGGCTTGTTGCAAATCCCTTCTAATTCTTTGATTTCTTATTAGATCTCTTTTAGTTTTCCCCGCTATACATCACAGGCTTTTCATCTCTGATCCTGTTATTTTACTTATAACTTTCCCTCTAGCTGGGCAGCTCTTGCTTCCACATAATAGGATGGGTTCCAGTACAGTCCTGTATATTTTCAGCTTTGTTTGACGGTGTGTTTCTTTTTTCCTCAATATGGTATGACTAATTTGATAGTATGCTCTATTACCTTTCGTGACTATTATACTCCCTTCTTGTTGTATTTTGTCACATTGGTGTAATATTGTTCCTAGGTATCCAAAGCTCTCAACCTGCTCGATCTTTGTCCCCTTACAGTATACATTCTACTGTCCAACCTTATCCTCTGTCTTGGCCACCTACATCACCGTGCTTTTACCTATGTTTATTTTCATTCCTTTTTCTTCCAGGGTGGCATTCCATTCTTCTATTGCTTGCTGTAATTTTCTTTTGGTGTCAGCTATCAGCACTATGTCATTTGCATATATGTTGTTAGCTAATGCTGGATTTCTGGCAATGAAGTCATTAATCCTCTTGCTGTCCAATATTTTTCACTGATGGATGGGGTGTTAGAAATGGCCGGGCATATTTGAAGGTGGTCTCGGTCCTTTTCCTCTTGCAAATCACATAGAGGACAGAGTGGTGAAGAATATATCCCAATTCTGTTTAAATGTTTTGCCAGATAATCATGTCCTGTAATCAACCTGAAGGTTGCAACTGCCGTTTTTTGAGGATACTCAGGAATTACTGTTTGAATGTTTGGTAGTTCCCATCTTTTATTTTTTGATTTTTCATAGCAATATTTTGCAATAATTTTTTTGAATTCAGAGTTAACTAATCTTTTAGCTGCATAAAATGGTAGATTAACTATAGATTTCAGCTTGCAAAAAAGGGTACTGACAGTGTACATATGAATGCCTGACATTGCAGTGGTTTGATTTTCCAATTTCCCACCTTATTCCTTCCAGTTCATGCCTTGCATATTCTATGTATTTCATCCATTAATATTATAAACAGCAGTGGGCTGAGGCTGTCTCCCTGTTTCACCCCCATTTCCATTTTGAATTTCCATGATTCTCTCCCATCCAACCTTACTACTCCTTCTACTTTCTCATATGTTGACTTAATCACTCTTAGAAGCATTTCAATTATCCCTCTTTTTTCCAGTGTGTTCCAAATCTCCACTCTAGGCACCCCATTAAAAGCTGTTTTCAAGTCTAGGAAAGCCAGGTTGATGGTTCTGCCTCTTGATGTCATTTTTTCACTTATTGTTCTTAACAAATATATCCAATCCAGGGTTTGTCTTCCAGATTTAAAGGCAGCCTGTTCTTCCTCTGATTCGTCTTCAATTTGTCTACAGATTCTGTTTTCCAGTATTCCTGCAAAGACCTTGAAGAAGCTAAAATTCTAAAATAAGAACAAATTAGAAACTAAAAACTTCACTTATCTTAGTATGTTGATATCCTTTTTTTATTTTCCTGACCCAGGGGTTTCAAGCTATATCCAGCTCATTCTCAAAGTCATATAAACAAAATCGTTGCCAAGCTACAATCTTTTATTTTTGTGATAAGTGAAGTTTTTAGTTTCTAATTTGTTCTTATTTTAGAATCTTGTTGCTTCACTGTTAATAGCTTCAATTTTTACTTAATTTAACCTTGAAGAAGGTTGAAGACAGACATATTGCCCCATAGTTTTCACAGTTAGAGGATTCGCCCTTCTTGTATATGGGGATAATTACGTTTCTCTGCCAATCCTTAGGTATTTTTTCCTCTTCCCACGCTGTTCTAAATAATTCTCTCATCTCTCTCATTAAGATCTTCCCTCCTGCCTTGATTAATTCTGGGAAAATTCTGTCTGGGCCCGCAGCTTTTTCATTTTTCATTTTCATCTATTTCTTCCAAGTCTTGTTTCCTTTTTATATTTAGAACTTTCATTTTCCATTCCCTTGTTTTCTTAAATTTGTCTACATTGTGCTCTCTCCACACCTCCAATATCTTCTCAGTATAGGTTTGCAACTCGTCATTTGTATTTTTTACGCTTCTGACCTTCTTACTTATTTTCCCCCTTAATTATTTAATTCTGGTCCAAAATTTTTTCTCATCGTCATGGAAGCTTTCTTCTATTTCATTACCAAACTCTTCGCAGCTCTTTTTCTTAGCTTCGATTACTATTCACCTCGCTTCTTTTCTTTTAATCCTCATGCCAACTGCATTCCTGTTTGTAATAAGCATTTCCATGCTTCCTTCTTCTCTTTTACTGCTGTTTTCACCCATTCATCCCATCATTTAGTGTTCTTCCACATACTTCTTCACTGGTTTCTAAAACTCTTTTTAAAAAGTTTCCATTTTAATCCAACATCTCTTTTCATTTGCTATTGGCATTACTTCAAGTCAATCCTTTAATTTATCTTGATAGATTTCTTTCTTCTCTTCTTTCTTTAACTCTTCGTATTTTGTTCTCTCATAAAATCTTTTCTTATAGATCCTGGACTTTGTGAACCTAGTCTCTGCCACCAATAATTTGTGATCTGTGCTTAGCTCTGCTCCTCGAATGACTTTTATGTCCCTTATTTTTCTTCTCATTTCTTTTGGGTAGGTGAAGTAGTTTATAATGCTACTAACATCTCTTGCTTCCCCTTCAAAGGTTATTTAGTGTATCTTATTATGGTTAAATAGCATATTTCCAATCAGCAAATGGTTCTGAATGCAGAGATCCAGTAACATTGCTCCATTGTTGTTAAGGGGTTCATATACATTATATCTTGTTGTTGTAGTGTTTAACGCCCGCTTTTACTACTACGGCACCGCAGGCGGTGACACTGATGATACATGGAGCACCGGTGGAATGAGATGGTGGGGGAAACCGGAGCACCCGGAGAAAACCCGCTCTGACACCGCTTCGTCCACTACGAATACCACATGCAGGTCCCTGGGATCAAACCCGGGCTGCCTAGGTGGTACATTATATCTTCCTAACACACCTTGTCCTTGAGTGAAATCACTCCCTATTCATTGACGCATCATCCTCTCCCCTCTATTTGATGTCGTCTTTAAGATCTAAAAGATCTCGTCGCTAGGATATCTCCTACCCTGTGTTTGGTGTCCCGGTATCTGACTAGCTCTAGCAAGAGGTCCTAATCTGCAAGGTATGCGTGAGTTGTGGTAGGAATGGAACCAAATGAAGAATTAACAAACATTTGACTTTATTTGCAAATTTCCAGATTTGAACTTTGTCACCCTCTAGCAACTGCCGAATTATGTATATGCGCCAGTTTACATACAGGAAATCACACAAAATTGCACGTGTGCCTTCTGCTCTGTTCCAGACGAATGTGTATTGCGTTGCACGTTTTGCATGGGCGACACGCAGGAAGTGAATTCCATTAGTCAACTTTTGAGCATGTCATGGCAAGATACAAATCAGCCTGCGGAATCGTTTAGGCTGTGCACGTACAACAATTGTAACCTTATCACTCATTTAAATCTGCCTAGGCTTCCATTCTTGAGACTTTACTATATTCAGCTTTATTACGTCTTCCCCTTAACTATCGATTAGAATCTCCTTTTGTTTCTTTCTATTATCAATTACATATATTCACATAATTTTGGTTTCATCGTGCATTTAGATCACCCATTATCATTACCAATGCTTCCTTTGCTTCTGCTTTTTCCACCTCCTGCTGGAGTATAGTATAGAAATGATCCTTTTCAATTTGGCTAACATCCTCTGTTGCTCCATATACCTGAATAAGATGGATCTTTTGCTCTAAATCTATTTCCTTGAGATAATTCTTGAATTTATTGCTGACCAGTTTGTTATCTTTCTATCTATTTCCTCTGTGACAGTTATTCCTGTGCCTTCTTTAGCCGAAGTTCCATGTGGTACCCCAGAGTATCTTAAAACTTATCCATTACCTAAAACTTTCTCTCCAATTCCTTTCTTTTTAATCTCGCTTATTCCTAGTATCTCTATTTGATACTTTTCCATTTCCTTAATTATTTCAACTTCTTTACCATTTAATGTCTTAATATTCCAAGTACCAAAGCATATTTTCTTATTCTTGCATTGTCATCTCCATAATTTCAGTCCTGTTCCGAGACCATTTATTTGCCTTTGAATCATTTATACTCCACATGGGGGATTAGCCCAATAGCAGAGACCCGGTAGTTTCCTTCACAGCCTCCAGAGTCCATGCTGGATTTGTATTCAGGTTTTCTCCTTTAGACAGTTGCTTTCTCTGTAGCTAATGAGAACAGTCTTCCCAGGTTGTATTCAGAGTTTTCCTTCTCCTCTGCTTCAGGTTCTTCCGCCTTGTTGACCAATGGAGGGAGTCTATCTTCTCTCATCCGCCCTCAAAGCCGCTGACCATTGGCTACCATTGGTCTGCGGGAGGTATTTCATTTCCCTCCTA
This sequence comes from Tenodera sinensis, assembly GCA_030765045.1. Lineage (NCBI taxonomy): Eukaryota > Metazoa > Arthropoda > Insecta > Mantodea > Mantidae > Tenodera > Tenodera sinensis. The sequence continues at coordinate 61,828,252 of CM060971.1, read as the reverse complement.
CCACCCTATCCACCAACTAAGCTTACACATGCCCTTAAATTTATATATAAGATGTTAATGTATTTAACTTATCTAACCATATTTTAAATTGAATATGCATTATTTAATGTTAATGATTTGTGTCTATACATATTTTACTTAGTTAAAAATGTTTTCTATTTTATGTCTTATGTATCTAATAGCTGACATTGTCATGACTTAATTACATTGGATTTTTATAACTGAAAAGTAAATGAATCGGCACATACCTGTTACCTTGGAACTTATGTTGCAGGTGCATAGAGAAAATAAAGATGGCAGTGTTATGAACACTCCTTATGCCATGGATCGCAATGTTTGGAGTCTGATTCGCTCACATTTATCAAAGGAAATTGCTGAAGAGGGTAGTGTGGAATCAGGTGCTAGAATTGGAGAAGAGGAAGGTGATGGAATCCAGCAGATAATCTATGTGACATATCAGGATCCAGATGATCCCAATGAGGCAAGAACCTTGCATATTGTTGATGATATGCAGCCCCCTGGAGAAGCCATTGTTGCTGTAAGTAGTTGAAATTTTAGAATTTGCAGAAAGCAACTAGAGCAACTAATACACTTGGTTACTACTTTATGAACATATTTGCATTATAAACAGTGAACATTTTAATTTAAAAATTATGAAAATTGGACACTTTCATGAGATAAAAGCACTTTTCTATAAATTTTAAAATGTTCCATATTAATTGTTGGTAATGTAATTTTAGAATAGAGCATGTAAATTAGTCCTGGCCAAAGTAATATGACTCAGTCCAGTTCAAGCATTGATATCTTGTCACAGTAAGGTTTTTAAAAGAAAGCACCATTATCATCACATGTAATGTTTAGTTACAATATTTTATATATTTGTAATTCTATACACTAAATTGAAAGTTAAGTTGATAAATAACACTAAACAACATTTACTTAGAATTTCCAGGAACATGTTCCAGGAAATTCTAAAGTAAGTGTTGTTTAATGTTATTAATCAACTTACCTTTAAATTTAATTCATTACAACAACATTGTTTACAACATTTCCAAGAAAGAAGATTCTGTCCATTTGAAAGGTAGAACAGGAACTTAAAGATTCAATGCCACAGCTGGGATTTGAACCACAGACCGTCCACTTACCAGGTGGGTGCTCTAACCATTAAGCTACCGGGAAAATACAAACTGGTTTGAGAATTCAATGTCATTTTGGCAGGTTGTCACAGTAGCTTAATGGTTAGAGCACCCGACTGGTAAGCGGAGGGTCAGTGGTTCAAATCCCAGCTGTGGCATTGAATTTTTAAGTTCCAGTTCTGCCTTTCAAACAACCCACACACGACTTGTGTGTTTAAAAACACCAACAGTAATTTTGTTGGCATAAATAAACAATAATTCTGTCCATTTGTCTATTTTTCTTAATTTTATACCATATATAACCTTCTAATCCCTTGTTGTATTACATGTGTGACAATTTTTAAACACTCATAATATGTAAATGATGTCCTAATTTTCTACATAACATAGTGACATATAGGACTAAGCTTTTAATTGAATTAGTTTAATAATTCAATGTCATTCTGGCAGGTTGTCACAGTAGCTTAATGGTTAGAGCACCCACCTAGTAAGCAGAGGGTTTGTGGTTCAAATCCCAGCTGTGGCATTGAATTTTTAAGTTCCAGTTCTACCTCTCGTAGTAGTATTTTTTAAAGTGTAGCTAAACAATATACATTGCGCAAATTGTGCTAGAGAGCCAATATCCATTGGAACATTATTAAACAAATGATACTAACCATTATAAAAGCAAAGGAGATAGATGGAAAAGGTAGATAAATAAGCAGCTTTCCTGCATAATGCATTGCACTTCCTGTCCAAGTAAAGCACAACCTCCTCTGGACATAGCTCCCTTGCATTTAATTAGCACCTATTGATCATAACAAATCACTTGAGCAAAGCAAGTGTGCATTCTTAAGATACTTATTATTCACTGTTTATAATATAAGCTAAAGTACATTATTCAGATTAAAGAGAATGAAGTAATTACTTAGGGGTGTTGTGATGTTGTCCATTGTAAATGCAGCTGGAATCCACCCACCCACCCTGTTTAGAACATTTTCTTATACAGTAATATAATCATGTAACTACAAGAAACATGGCCATCTTGCTGCTACAGAGAACATGCAGGCAGCTTCTAATCCATAGGAGAAGCAAAATTTGCAGTGTTGGCAGTGTTTTTATTTTTGTTTCTTTCACAGTGACATGTTAGTTTATTCACACAATTGTCTAATTTTTGGGTATATAATGTTTGAACAGGACATTTGTCGGGTCCGCTAGTTATGAGTATAAAGTTGTGAATATGCAGGTGACTACACTTTCATGATTCTTCAATCATAAGGAAACCTATTTAGCCTTTTTTGGTTAGTTACTCATCAGTTATTTGATTTTTACATGCAAATTACTCATGTATCTTTTGAAATGCTATTAGTATTATTCTCCCATATTATATATGTATGTATTTAAATGATGGAAAATTAATTAACATTAAACGCTCATATTGCTCCATTTAGAAAATTATTGGCAGAACATGTTTCAAGAACCTGTTGTCCCCATTTTCAACTGCTAGTCAACTAAATGGTGATTCCCTGATCTACTACTATTACTTCTTCTTCTTCTTCTTCTTCTTCTTCTTCTTCTTCTTATTATTATTATTATTATTATTATTATTATTATTATTATTATTATTATTATTATTATTATTATTATTATTGTTATTGTTATTGTTATTGTTCTTGTTACTACTCCTTGTGTATTCCATGTTCCAACGATAATAGTCTGTTTGCATAGCTGTTGTCGTCTTCTGGTGTAACTACCCGGCTTTTCCTTAATGGGTTTTTTAACAAATTACAGTTTTTCTGATACATGGGGAGCTGGCCGTTGTACCAACCCTTAACCCGAAGGACCAGGTAATTTTTGCACCAAGGTTTTCTTCCTTTAGCCTTAGATGATCCAATGCATATCTGAAAGGCAGCAGTGTGTGTAAACACTAGACAAGGAATCCTTACAAGCTACTGACAGTCAAACCAGCTGAGCCTTGGTTTTTTTTTAACAAGGTTGTTACTCCTCCCCCTCATCCTTTTTTAACTTGGCTTGAGACAGACTTCAGCAGGTTAGGTTCATTTGTAGAAATTAAAACAGAGCAATTAAGATGGTTTGGACATGTGAAAAGGATGGATGAGGACAGACTGCCAAACAAAACACATGAATGTACTCCAGTGCAACGTTGGAAGAGGGAAAGACCCAAATGAACATGGAAACAAGGAATAATACTAACAACGAAAGAAGGGAGATTAGAAGATGGATCCTGGAAAGACACAGAAGATCAGAGAAAAATTATAGTTCCTAAATGAATGCGGGAAGATGTCAGACATTTGTAAACCTGAAATTAAAAACAAAAATAATAATTATCATCATCATCTGGGTAACAATAGCATTATCTGGCATACGGTTGGTGAATTTAAAGATAAAACTGTTGTCTGCTGGAATTTCAAAGTTCAGAATTCAAAGTCTGAAACTTTTAATATGTGCTGTTTCCCATAAATCCAGTTCTGCATGGTTATGTACTGATTTTAACAGTTTCATTTTTGTTGTATATGATGAATTTCTTCCTAGAAGTGATTGGCTATGGCTGATTTATCTAACAGTTTGTATCTTATGTTTCTAAAGTGTCCTTTCAGTCTTGTGCTTACATTTCTCTTGGTTTTTATAATGTACTGTAACAATCTAAATAATCTGTTGTGTATAAGCTTGGTTTCTTTCCTTATGGGATTCTGACTGTTCTGATTTCAGTAGTTTTTTTAAGTTTTATTTATTTTGTGTGCTAGGATATGTTGACACTTCCTTCAAAGATTTTCTGAAATTTTTGAAATGTGGAGAAGTGGTATGTAACATTCTTAAATTTAGGTTTATCCTTATTGGGAGTAAGTAAGTGTGTGGGGTTTAAGGGCCCATCAACAATGAGGTCATTTGGGCCCACTTTGTTGGGATTAACGTAGTTATTTATTAGGGTTGTTCCTGTTTTTTGAACTTTTTAAAAAAAATATAAATGATGCAGTTGATGGTTTGCACATGTCCTTTATAATTTATATTTTAATAACAGATAAATGAAGGTGTGTCACAAAATATTTATTGTATTATGATGAGTGTTTAATGTTGATTCATTGCCTATAATTTAATTGTGCGCTTCTCTGTAAAAATGATTTTAAATTCATATATCACCTAAACCACTTGCTTTTAATTTGGTCTATAAATTAGTAAGTTGGTTGACATAAAAAATTACAATTTTGGTCTATAATAGATTTAGCCATCCGCTATTTTGTAAAGATTTACCTCCATATTTCAAGCACTTTTTACACTTTTCTAATTCAGCATACACAGCAGCTCTGTGGCTCTGAAACAACAGAAATAGATTATAGTATTTATAACAAAATATGTTATTTCAAATATCAAAAAATTCCATTTGCATACCACAAACAAATTTTCTGAATCATCCTATTCGTTGAATATATAATTAGGCTAAATAACTGATTACATTTTACATAATATACAATGTACATAATCCTAAATAAATTATCATACATGGAGCAAATCTGCTTACCTTATTTCATCAGTTCTGCAGCAAACAAACCGACAGCCATGTTTTTCAGCTAGTCACGTGACTTCATCGGCTCAGCTTTCTCCGCCAGCAGGGATCCATGTGAAATGTAACATTAAGTTTTCATGCACTACCTTATAAGCCATTTACCAGTTTGCAAAGTTTTTCTTCTTTCTTAAAACAACTTTATGTTGAATTCCTCTCCAAACTCACTCCTTGCTGTATTCCTTTATTGCTAGATTCAGATCTTTGCAAAGCCACCTGTTTAAATCAATCCACGTATATTGTTTATTACTGGCGAGTGATTATTGCTACATTTCATTTTCATTATTGTATCATCTTTATGGAGATAAAATGTCACCACTACCATCAGGTTATTTATTTCATGCTATTCATTAGAATTACAAGAAATAACACATGAAATGCATATTTTGAAAGGCGTAGGAAAAAGTATACCTGTTATTTTTTATGTAACCACCTTACTGCTGGTGTTTTTAAACACACAAACCGTGTGTGGGCAATGTTTAAGAGGTATAATTGGGCTGAAAAATTCAATGCCATAGCCAGGATTTGAACCGTGGATCTTACACTCACTGTAACTTGCTGTAACCACTGAGCTACCATAGCCAACATCCCAGTATTACAATAAATTCCCCATCCGATTCAAATTTTCCTAATAGACCACAAGGGAATCTCACATCTGAGACTAGTATCTAAAGGGAAACAAGGAAACGACCGAGCATCAGCAAGAAACATCATAGAATAGATGACTACTCAGTAAATTGCAACACATGTGGTTTCAGTGACAAGTTCTTCAAAGTCAAGGTCAGGGTTGAGCAAAACGCAAGGTGACGAAATGGTAGGATGTGGCACACAAAAGAAACGGGAAAGAGCCAAGGTGGGGGATGACAGCCTTGGGCATTAGAGAGCACAGAGAGAAAGTGATAGCAGTGAGGGTGAGGGGGAAAGGGAGAACTAGGCAGGAGAAAAAGAAAGAAAGGGGTATTTTGCCGATAGCAACAAGGTTTAAAACATGGTTGGCTAATCTATAAATGAGGAAGTAGAGGGTTTTTATACACGGTGAAAGTGAGTTTATAGGTGTTCTGTGTAGTGAAGTACTGAAATGAAAACTAATGAAGTGTACAATGTAAATTGGTGAAAAGAAGTTATGAGTGAAGCTGATAAGAAAAGTTGAGAAAGAGGGAAAGGAATAGCGGTGGGAGATGACAGAAAAACAGAAATAAAAATTTAAGGGTGTGAGCAGGATAAGATTAGTGAAAAGGTAAACACATGTAAGGTGTATGTAAAAGGCAGTTTTATTGAAGGGCTACCCTAATAGCAAAGGGACTAGGGTGCAGCTCAGGGGTAGTCCAAGGTGTGTAAGATTTGGTACTCAATAAACATTCATTCACCTCAGGGGCAACTTACAATCATAAGTACTTTATGTCCCAGGTTTAAATAACCATTAAATGGTAATTGTTATTTTTGTATGCCAACCAACTTACTGCTGATGTTTTTAAACACACAACACATGTGTGGGCAATGTTTGAGAAGTAGGATCAGGACAAAAAAATTCAGTTCCATAGCCGGGATTTAAACCATGGATCTTCAGCTCAGTCTGATTCTACCCCTTAAAGATTAAAGTGAATCATCATACTTTATCTTGGTATGGTAGCAAGAAGAATTGCCTTTCCTTTATAGGCCGAACAACCACCAGCTCCAGAACTACAAATAACTCCAGACCCTGAAATGGCAGTAAATGACATGGTTGTTACTCCAAGTGAGGCTGAACCAGCAGTAGCAGCAGCAGCAGCAGCAGCAGCAGCAGCAGCAGCAGCAGCAGCAACAACAACAACTGCAGTGTCAGCAGAAGTAGTCAATGATCCTTCTAGTGCACTTGATCTCGAACAGCTCTCACAGGCAGCAGCCATGGAACTGGCAGCTGGACATTCCTTGCAGGTGACAGATGAAGAGGGTAATCCTATCCAATTTACTATGCAGGATGGCAGAGAGTTGCAGGTATTGAACTAGAACTACATACATGATTATCTAGATAAAATTAAGTTTGATCATAGAACAGATATGGGTACATCAGGGTTGCCAACATTTAAAAGTAAAATTATCGTACCAGCCACTCAAAATCATAGATTTGGATTCAAAATTATCGTACATTCATAAACCAAATCCTTCAACAATAAAAATATCAGTATAATACTTATGAAAATAGAAGAGTAATGATGTTTATTATATCCACTTACAAGATTGATGACCTCAACAAATATTACAACTTTAGCACTTATATTTCTCGCATTATTCATCTGAAAGTTCATCTTCCTCAACCGTTGCAGCATTGTACAAATTTGTTGTTGAGGTAAACCTTAACATCTTCTCGGTGACTTGCAGATTTTCAGATTTACCACGTTCTTTTATAAGCTGAGTTCATTTACCGTATCTAGCACCAATCTATTTCTAGCTTTGGTTTTTTTAAACCCAGTTTAGAAAAAAAAAACTCTTTCACAAGAAGTGCTTCCGTGGGGCAAGGAAACCACTGATAATGCACTCGCCTACCACCTAGGCGGCCCGGGTTCGATCCCAGGGACCCGCATGTGGTATTCGTGATGGACAAAGCGGTGTCAGGGCGGGTTTTCTCCGGGTACTCCGGTTTCCCCCGCCATCTCATTCCACCGGTGCTCCATCTTCATGTATCATCAGTGTCACCGCCTGTGGTGCCGTAGTAGTAAAAGCGGGTGTTAAACATTATAACAACAACTGATAATGCAAAGGTCGCTATTTCTTTGAAATCAGTATTTCCACCAAGGTGACATGTGTTTAACGGCACTCCAGAAACTGTCAGGTTCAGGCATGTTTTTTATTTCACTCAGAATATCACTTATTCCGTGTTTTCTCCATTGATCATCAATTTTCTGAACAGTGTCTTCTTCATTGAGATTATCAGACCTGGGCACACTGGCAGTAAGAAGATAAAGGGTAGCAGGCTTAGTAGGGTTGGAAATGGTTGCTATAGGGTGGAGACAGGCCATGAGGGCAAAAGTGTGTCATTATTTGTAATTAGTTTCATTTCGCTGGTGGGACAAACTAGTAAAAATGAAATTTCGCTGATATCGAACTGTCATACATTCAAATTATCGTACACCCCCATAATTATCGTACGGGTTGGCAATCATTGTACAAACATTCAAATTATCGTATGCCCCCATAATTATCGTACGAGTTGGCAACCCTGAGGTACATATACAGTAACTTTGGTTATGTTACAAATAGATTAAAAAAGGAGTTTTTCAAGCTGAAGATTGCAAATACTGGAAAAATTGAAAAAGCTTAATTTTGTTTCTACAAAACATATGGTGACATTCATTTGTGACACTTTTGTTTTGTTTGATATTCTTTGACACCCACAGAGGTAGATGAGGTTGTTAAGGCATGGCCTCATGACCATAAGGTCTTTGGTTCAAATCATGCCAGGATCATCCTCCTTGACTGAGATGTTTTCTCTAAGTTTTCTTCAATCCTTAAACTGGCAAATGCTGGGAGGCACCCTAAACTGAAGTTTGGAATGTTTCCTTTCCCAGTTATCCCAGTCACCAGCTCTTGTGATGTATGTAATAAGAGCAGCCATTAAACACTATTTAGAATATCCAAATTAAATTATGACAATAGCAACTTTAACTGCCCATGAACACATCCCATGTTACCAAACATCCTTCCACTGTGCATTCTCTGCAACTGTGCTTTTGCACCTCACACACATACTTGTTTTATTGTATTTCACCCAAAACGTTTTTCAAGATCTCTTGAGAAATACATATTTTGGGATCCAATTAATCAAGAAAAAGAAACAAAGAAAGCATGTTTAGATTAATTCTTGTTGTCTTATCTGTGAACAGCAACACTGTTAACTAAAAGAGTCAGATGAACACTAAATTTGGTACTTAAGACACTTTCGAAATTCCCATATTCCAAATGCCCTTTCTTGGAAAATTATTTTTTATTTTCTTAAAAATGCCTCTACCAATTTTGGTTTAAAGGTCATTTGAAAACTTCTCAGAATGAAGCATAAAATCATGCCACAGATTTCTTAAATTTTTCTTATTTTTCAACCTAATCTCCCTCGATGTCAATGTACTTAGTCCAGTGATGCTCCATGGCCTTTATCATGTCATGAAAGTTAGATTTCTCCAGATCTGCAAAATTCACCTGAGCTGACAAGTTCTTTATAGGTTGAAAATTTCTTTGTACTAAGGAACTTTCTCAATTTAGGAAAGTGTGATGGAATTAAGTCTAGGGAATAAACTGTATGTGACAGCAAATCATACCCCACATATTGCCATTGCAGTAATACATCTGTGAGAGCAGACATTGTCTTGATACACCAAACTCATGTTTTTCTCATGTGTTTTGCTTTTCCATTAGTTTAGAAGCTTAACATAATAATGGTAGGTACATATTATGCTTAGCACCCCATCCATCAGTGAAAAATATTGGAGAGCAAGAGGATTAATGACTTCATTGTCAGAAATCCAGCATTAGCTAACAACAACATATTATGTTTTAGATAACAACAACTGATGGTCATTCTCTTCAAGTAACAACATCAGATGGACAGACAATTCCTATACAATTGACAACATCAGATGGGCAACCAATAACACCAGAAATGGCTAGTCAGTTGCAGAATGTGAGTGTTGAGAACCCAGACACCATTGCAGCTCCATTAACGGTAAGTCTTATTTTGTAAACTAAACAGAACAATAAAATGAGCACAAGTTCTTCAGTTTGATAGATGAGCTCTGAGGTCGTTTTCCTCACTGTCATATTGGCTCAGCTGTTTCAGGCTGAATTGTGATTGGCTGCTATTTTGATTCCGTTTATCATTGTAAATGACAGCATATTGTGTCAGTGTTAATTGTTTGCTAAGTTTATGCTTAAGTTTTATGTTATATTGTGCTTAACATTTTGCTTTGACTGGCCACTTATACAGTGATTTATGTTACCAGTCAATTTTGGACCAAGTACTTAGGCAGAAAGGGGTTAGTTTGTGCCCAAACTATATTGTAGAAATCAGAAGCAATGAGAGTATGTTATTTCAAAACAGTCGATTCCCTTTTCATGGCCATGTTTGAGTTTATATTTTTTTGTTATGTTTGCTATTCCTACTATTTCTGGCTTAAAGAGAGCAATTTCCATTGCTTCTATCAGTCACATGAATGTTTCGTTGACATCAACTTGTCCAAAACAACCTATTCTTAGAAGAACAAGAGCTGTTGCTCCATTGTTGCATTGTACTCGAGGTGTAACCCATTTTCATATATATACACGCAATAGCACTCAAAAGTATTTTGAGGTTTAACGATGTCAGTGCTGTATGGCAGGCACAATAGAACGACACATTTAACTGTGTTGCTCCATCAAGAGCTTAAGGTTTCTGTGGTTACTTACATAATAAACAAGCAAATTCATGCAATACCAATGTAAGTATATATTCCTTTAGCTCAAAAGTATTTTGTAATTTGAGTTGGTGGTATGGTATACATTATATAGTTACTTAGGCATTCAGACAGTGTTTATTTGTAAAAACAACCATATAGAATCATGCCAAAATAAACAGAATTCTCAACTGATGTGAGATAAGCTGTTTTGCATTGCTTAAAGAAGGAAAAGTCGCAATATAGAATTGCTAGAGGCTTTGGCATATCACAACTAATAAGTCTGTGGAGTCGAGGGCAAAAACAAGGAAGGAGAACAATGATTTCTAAGAAGTTGGCTGCTAATCCAAGAAAATTGGACAGATTGGGGACAAACCTGGAACAGCATTATGGACTGAACCTAAACGTCTTTACTGTAAAAGCCTAAGTAGCAAGTGATTTAAATGGTAGACGACCATCACATAAATCATTCATAAGTTCAAAAAATAGAAATGCCAGGATGGAGTTTACTAAGAAACATCAGCCTTGGAATTCTACAGATTGGTCTAAGGTTTTATGGAGTGATGAAAGTAAATTTAATTTTTCTTCTGAGTGTACAGTATATATGTTGACCAAAGAAACCAAAAGAAGAACAAAATGTACCAGTTAATGACCATTAAGCCTAGTGGTGGCTGTGGCCCAGACCGATGGTTTTAAGTGTGCTTAAAAACAAGTCCATGTCAGTAGATTTACTGCCATGTAAAAGTACTCCTGCGGGACAAAATTGCCCGCCTCGGTAGCGTGATGGTTAGCGTGTCTGCCTCACGTTCAAGAGGTCGCGAGTTCGAATCTCACTTAGGGTAAGTTATCCGGGTAAGGTTTTTTTCCGAGGTTTTCCCTACCCTGAGAAGACGAATGTCGGGTAACTTAAAGCTCCATGGACCTCGGGCTCATTTGAGCATCATTTCACCCATTTCATTCATTCACCGTCCGATATGACACAATGTTGGAGGACGTTAAATAAATAATAAATAAACGGGACAAAATTCTGGCACACCAGCAATGCTGATGTGACCTTGGCAATTGACAGCATCCTTATACAACAAAATAATTTTAAACTGGTGGTGGCAGCATCATGGTATGGAGATGTTTTTCTAGAAGGTGGGGTTGGTCTAGTCCAAATAGATAGCAAATGGATCATTTACTGTACAGTGACTGCTTAGAAAACAATATGGTTCTATGTGGGAGAAAAAGTATGCTACATAATTGGATTTTTCAGCAAGAAAATGATTCAAAACCCACCTCTGGCCATTTAAAAAATTATTTTCAAATAAAAAATCAAACTGGAGTTGCCAAACCAGAGCCCATGTCTAAATCCAGTAGAACACCTCTGGGATGCATTAGGTTGATGTGTTTGTCATGGAAGCTACTCAAATAAGCATCAATTTGCTGCTGCCTTATTGGACAAATGGTCAAAACTTCTTTACCTGTTATAAGCACTTGTGGATTCAATGCGAAATAGATGTGCAGTTATGATCAAAGTTCATGGGTATGCAACAGAATGCTGATTTGTTTTTCAGATTCCAAAATATATTTGTTTTATTCATACATAGATCTACAAATTACTTTTGAGCGAGAAGAATAATTATTGTTCTTTATTTTCCTATATAGATGCCTTTGTTTAAACCAAGTGTATTTGTGTACTAAATTTATTATAATTACATACTTTTCAATTTTCCACTGGTATTGTTTTCTATTATATGTTTATATTTATATTATTGTAACTAATGCTTTCTGCAAAATACTTTTGAGCCCTACTGTGCATAAACTGTGTGTACGTCTGCCAGATATGGTGTATATTTTATGTATTTATTCTCTGCAAATGGGTATTACCCAGTGGCAGAGTTAAATGTACAATTAAGATTACAAAAAATAATTAATAACTGCATAAACAATAGTAATACAACAAAAAGTAAAAACAAATATTAATATGAATAAAACAGTTCCATCTGCAAAACAGATCATTGTAGATATCCTGCTTAAGGTTTTGTAATATGACAGCTAGTTTTTTAAATCACTAATTACTTTACAAATATATAAATGCAGTTCCTGTCCCTTTCCATTTCCCTCTGCATTATAATAACCTTAGAGCTGTCCACCAAATATATATATATACACTCTGTACATCAAGAGATTAAAGGAGTCATAAACAAAGCCACATGCCTTTTGACCACAGTGCATCTTCTTAACGCTTTTGCCGTCTAAATAGTCCCTTGAAAAAATACTGATATTAGGGTCTGAAATCTCACTTAATGTTTGCTAAAGCACAAACTAAGCATACTAAGCATAGTTGAAGTGTAAGGATACGCAGTTAAGTGAATCTGTAACCAGCCTAACTCGTGCAGCGCATGCATTATTCAGTATGAAAGTAACATGGCAAAAGAAGTGTGTGTTGTGAAACAAGCGTGGAAAACCGTTGCGAAGTTGTGAAAAGACAATAATATTGAACGTGCTTAACAAGTTCTGCGAGAAATATCCCGAACTTGCTGTCGATGACGTGATGAAATTAACATCCGAGTTTATCGGTGTGTCAGTTTCAAGTGTTTGCAGTGTATGCAAAGAAAAATCCTCAGTTGGTGAAGTCAGAACTCCCGGCAAGAAGAAATCACGCGCCAGGCAAATGTTGGATGTAGTTTGTGACAAATTTGTGAGATCTGCAATCCGTTGAAAAGTTCACCAGTTCTTTGTTAACAATGAACCCCTGTTAAACAAAGTGCTGTTGGCAGTTATCTCTGATCCCAATCTTCCAGATTTAAAATGAACTTCTTCCATAAGCTGCTTGTGGAGATTGGTTTCGAGTTTGTCTGCAGAAAACGAAAGAGTGTTATTGTGGACAGTTAATTTCCATGTGCTGCATGTTGTGGCAACTCATGATACACAGACTGTGAAAAGGAGTTGCTCTTCTTTAATGGTCTCTTTGGCATGACTCACTTTGTTTTTTCAGGTAATGTTATTAGTAACTTCTTCAACAAAAGAGTTTTGTTTTGTGTCTAGTTAAATTGTTTTATGTTGTTATGTAATGCAATTATGTAGTTTCATTAAGTAATAAATGTGTTATTTTAACCAAAAACTAAATCTGGTGAATCCCGATGTGATCAAACAATGATTCCGTGTGTACATGCGTTCAATTATCAATCATAATTATCATCATTGCATAAGTACGCCATGTCCAACCCGAATGAAACCAATCAGTCAAACGTCAGCATGGAAGTTTCACAAGTTGCAGTAAAAATACTGCCATTCTGGCGCAAAAATGTCAAAATATGGTTCATACAAGTTGAATATCAATTTATTACTGCCATCACTAATGAGAGGACCAAATACCATTATATTTTAAGGTCTCCAGATGCTGAAGTTGCCAAATTGAGATCAGATTTCATAACCAAACCTATATCAGCTGCTCCATATATGGACTTAAAGGCATGTATTATCGCCGAATTTGAAGAATTTAAGATGCGGAAGGAAAAAAGTTACTCAGAGAACTTGAATTAGGAGACAAGAAACCATCCTCTTTACTCAGGGAGATGCGTGCTCTGGCGAGATCACAAGTAATTGATGACTTTTTAAAAACTATTTTTGCAACAGCTTCCTACCAATGCACGGTCAATCTTAGCAGCCAGCCAAGAGGTAGGTTTGAATGCAATGGCCTCTATGGCAGATAAAATTGTAGAGATCTCAGCACCTACTCAGTTCATGTATAGTACGGAAGTAGTTGTTCAATCACCTCAAGATGACAAACTTTCACACGTAGAAAAGCAACTTTCTGAGATAAAAAATCACATTCAGGAACTGTGAACCCGATCACCATCACGTTCTAGATGCAAGTGACCCCTGCATGTATCCAAGCACCCCACCTGCTGGTATCACTGCAAGTTCAAGCAAAATGCTAAAAAATGCTCGCCACCATGTTCATTTGTTTCACACTCATCTTGTAACATGTTACTGGAAAACTTTTAGGACCTCACTTGGCGCAGCACAAAGTGAGGAGGTTAAATTATCCCGCCACCTGTTCATAACAGATCGAAATACAAGTCTCAGATGTTTAGTGGATTCTGGGGCAGATGTATCAGTTCTGCCTGCAACTGCACTAGAACACAGACATTCAGAAGCGACAACTCTATGCAGCAAATGGTTCAATAATACACACTTATGGAGAATGCCTTCTTAACATTGAATTAGGCCTTCAGAGAAGATTTCCATGGCCATATCTTCTACCTGATGTTCACCAACCTATTATTGGAGCCGACTTTTTGAGTTACTTCGGCCTCTTGTTAGACATTGAATCCGAGCAGTTGCTCAACAGGCAAACTCTGATCTCAAGCACAGGTTTCATAAGCACAACAAACCACAATTCAGTGTTTGTGATTGATCCACAGCACAAATATCGTGATTTATTAAAGAGATACCCTAACCTCTTCGCTGAAAAAGCCTCATTTCAGTTCTCCTGAAGTTACTGTGCATCATACAATCACCACTACAGGACCCCCACTCCATGCACAAGCAAGATGGCTACCACCAGATAAACCGACTCAGGCCAAACTTGAATTTCAAGAGATGATCAACCTTGGTATCTGCCGACCTTCAAAAAGCTGCTGATCAAGCCCTCTCCATCTAGTCTCAAAGAAAGATGGAATGTGGCACCCCTGTGGTGATAATCGAGCACTAAATGCCATAACAGTTCCAGTTCACTACCTGGTTCCTCACCTCCAGGATTTTAACTGCCAACTTTCTGACAAAACCATTTTTTCCAAGGTTGACCTTATTAGAGCTTACCATCACATTCCTGTTGCTCCAGAAGACATTCCAAAGACAGCTATTATTACTCCATTTGGTCTCTTTGAATTTATGAAGATGTCTTTTGGACTACGCAATGACGCACAAACATTTCAACGTTACATTCATGGTGTTTTACAGGATTTTCCTTTTGTCTGTACACACTTAGAAGACATACTGGTAGCATCATCATCATCATCAGAAGAAGAACTCATGATCCATCTACAGCAACTTTTTGGCGCCTTGATGAACATAACCTTAACATTAATGTGGGAAAGTGTACGTTTGGAGTGCCGGAAATATCATTTTTGGGTTATCTTGTGTCTAATCGAGGATTGTCACCATTGGCGGACAGAGTACAAGTCATCAAAGACTTTCCATGGCCTAAAACAGTGGCAGAACTTCAAACATTTTTGGGACTTGTGAATTTCTATCGACGCTCTTTACCACACACAGCTGAAACTCAACAACCCTCAGAATGGTAATTATTATTTATTTATGCCAACAAACTTACTGTTGGTGTTTTTAAACACACAAGCCGTGTGTGGGCAAAGTTTGAGAGGTAGAACTGGAACTTAAAAATTCAATGCCACAACTGGAAGGTCTGTGGTTCAAATCCCAGTTGTGGCATTGAATTTTTAAGTTCCAGTTCTACCTCTCAACAACCCTGTTTGACTTATGCACGAACGCAAAGAAAAAGGATAACAGTCCAATTGTTTGGAATCAAACGGCATTTATGGGACACCTGGCAGGAAGGAGGGCCACCAAATGCAAGATGCAACAGAAACAAGAGTTGTTGTTGTTGTTTTCTAGTGCCTTGCCTCTGGCAATGAAGCCATTAGCATTCGTGCTTTCCAATACTTTTGAACTGTAGTTTCTTCTGATCTTAATGCTTCACAGGTCTTCACAGAAACAAGAGTGGGTGGTTTGATCTTCCAATTTTTGAAGATTGGTTTCTAACAGTGGCATTCATTGCCTTATTTGAAAAAGCTAAGCAGAAGGAAAATCATGATTGGCGATAATTTGTCAAGCCGTATATATCTCTGTTAGTGATTAAGCAATGTGAGAAGCACAACATCTCATTCATTCTTCTTACCCCGAATAGCACACACATCATACAGCCCCTAGATGCGTGTTTTTTCGGGCCCTTTAAAAAGACTTGGAGAGACATGCTGACAAACTGGAAAATGTGCACACGTGGCCCTGTCTCTAGAGATGCCTTCCCTGCACTTCTGAGAGAGACATTGGAGAAGATAAAAGCACAGAAAGTAGACAGCATAAGAAGTGGTTTCTGTGCTACAGGTCTAATTCCTTTTGATTCACTGAAGGTCCTCAACAAATTTCCATAGCATTCGGACCCAATAGAAAAGGCATCATCTTGGTCTTCCAGTTTCGTGATGGTACTCTCAGCAGCACGATATGGTACTGCCACCAGAGCCACACGCTGCCGTCGCAAGCTGGATGTTCCTCTAGGAAAATCTATTGTGGTTGATCATTTTGCTGGAGAGGAAATTAGTGAGGAAAACCAGCGAGATTGTCACAAGAATTTGGAAGATCAAAATACTCGCATGCCAGCAGAGGATTCCACACCAGCATAGGCACCTACTCTTGACACCAAAACTTTCGTTTTAGTGAGGTACAACTACGTGTCTGGAAATAGAACACTTCCTAGAGAGTATGTTGGCGTGGTAACTGATATAGTAGCATGAGACGTGGTTGTGAAATTTTTGCAACCCCATGATGGAAGCAAGAGGATGTTTACATTACCAGATGTAGCAGACAAAGACACTGTAACAAAAGACCAGATAAGTAAAATACTTCCAGCACCCAAGGAGAAAAGAGGCACTTTTATTTTTGATAAGGGCACTATATAAGTGTTCCTTTTGTGACTTTCATTTCATTGAAAAGTGCAGGATATATTAATATTTTGTACTTTGTGTTTATGTAGCTTTGTATTAGTTTTGTAATCTAGTCTCTAAAAAAATGACACCTATATAATTTTATACATTAAATATGTCCTTTTATATAATGTGATATGTATTTTTTATTACTGTGTGTCCAAATTAGCCCCGTAACTGGGGAACTACTGATACAAATTAAAAATTGTAGACTGTCCGAAGTTACTCCAACTAGTGAGGTAAATTCAGACACTTTTTATTCTTTTTTAAAATATCAGGGTACATAATCAATTTAATATGTCAGCATATATTCAGTTCCAGCTAATGCTGGATTTCTGACAATGTCATTAATCCTCTTGCTATCCAATATTTTTCACTGATGAATGGGGCACTAGAAGTGTCCGGGCATATTTGAAAGTGGTCTCGATCCATTTCCTCATGCAGGTCACATAGAGGACAGAGTGGTGAAGAATATATCCCAATTCTGTTTAAATGTTTTGCCAGACAATCATGTCCTGTAATCAACCTGAAGGTTGCAACTGCTGTTTTTCGAGGATACTCAGGAATTACTGTTTGAATGTTTGGTAGTTCCCATCTTTTATTCTTTGATTTTTCATAGTAATATTTTGCAATAATTTTTTTGAATTCAGAGTTGACTAATCTTTTAGCTGCATAAAATGGTAGATTAACTATAGATTTTTATATACTGCTGGTACCTTTTTTTCAAGAAAATCCGCTTTCTCATTACCACTCAGTCCACAGTGAGCTGGTATCCATAGGAAGACTAGGTGTTTTTGAAGTGCTGTTAAATGGGTAAGGATTTTCCAACATTCTATAATAGTTTGGTTTTTTGGTGACAACTTGGAAGTAATTGCTATAATTGCTGCCCTGGAATCTGAGAGAATAACTGCTTGCTGAAAATGTGAAATTCTTGAAAAGAGCTTCACGGGTGATCAGCCGTGTTAAACTTATGAAGGTCGAGCTTTCGGCCATTGTACTCTCCATGGCCATCTTCAGGACTAAAATGATGGAAAATTCTCCTCATTCCATCATTTTAGTCCTGAAGATGGCCATGGAGAGTACAATGGCCGAAAGCTCGACCTTCATAAGTTTAACACGGCTGATCACCCGTGAAGCTCTTATCACTAACGTTCGCCGTGAAAGCTTCAAATCTTACATGTGAAATTCTGTACAAAAGATTTTGTAGGGCCATTCGAATTGCTTCAATTTCTCCATCAAAGTTTGTAGTTCCATAACTCAAAGATTTGTAATAGGGAAAGAGGTGACCCGTGACTCCAGCCTCTGCTCCACTCGGTTTGATATCAATGATCCATCGGTATAAATATGGAGCAATTTGTGTTCTGGAAATCTAGTATGGATTGTCTCTAATGCCAATAATTTTAGAACACTAGTTGGAGTATCATTTCCTTAACTTCTTCTGTCAGGCGTAAATAATATGTGATGTATAATGTTTGTGTCGGATTGACTGTAGATATGAAGTTTTCCTTTGAATTAGGAAGGTATATATTCTTCTTGATGTCTTGAATTTTGGAAAGAAAGCTCTCCTGAGTCTTTAGTGTATGTGTAAAATTTCTCTTGTTCCATGTATTGAATGGGAGTCTGATCAACTTTTCGTGTTGAATAAAAGCTGCTTTTTCTATTTCATATTCAATGGGGTATTGGTTAGTATTTCCATAGCTGGTATTGGTGTGGTTTTGATAGCACCTGTAATTAGCCTCAGACTTTGGTTTTGAAAGACTTGAATTTTTTTTGTATTTGCTGTTATAAGAACTTCAGTGCAGTAAGTAAATAATGGCTTTATATATACATTTATGTTGTGAGACTTTGGTTTTGAAAGACTTGAATTTTTTTTGTATTTGCTGTTATAAGAACTTCAGTGCAGTAAGTAAATAATGGCTTTATATATACATTTATGTTGTGTTAAGAGTTGCTGTGGAACATCCCCACTTCATTCTTGTTAGACATTTGTACAGTGAAAGGCACCTTTTTGCTCTTTGTATTACATTTTCTATTTGTTTGGTCCATGTAAGTTTAGTATCAAATGTAACTCCTAAATACTTTGCTTCCTTTATTTCTGGTAATTGTTGACCCTCAAAATTTAGTTTTATTTTTAATGATTTTTTCCTAAGTGAAAAGATTTCGTAGTTTGATTTTGTTGTATTAACAGTCATTAAATTTCCTTTGGTCCACCTTTGTAATTTGGTTAAGGATTGTTGCATGGTTTTCTTTAGTTCTGTACTTTTGCTTTTTGGTTTTGAAGTCCACATTACTAAGTCATCAGCAAATAGTGCACACTTCACACCTGATTCTTGTATTTGTTGTGGCAGATCATTAATAAATGTATTAAAAAGTGTAGTGCCGAGCACTGCGCCTTGTGGTAAGCCACGGTGTACTTGTTTGTATTTAGATATATTTCTTCCATATCTGGTAGCAATAAAGCGTTGTGTTAGGAAATGACATAGCCATGAAAACATTGGACCTTGTATCCCTATTTTTTTTTTACTTGCTTTAGTAGTTTTGTTCTGCATATAGAATCATATGCACTTTGGAAATCAATAAAAACTGATACATTATCTTCTTTTCTATTGAAGGAGTCTTTGATTTCTTGACTGAGAAGTAAGACTTGTTCATTTGTAGAGTGGAACTCTCTGTATCCAGCTTGACATGGGGATATTAAATTTTGTGATTCTAGAAACCAATTTAACCTGTTTGACACCATTTTTTTCCATCACTTTTGCTATTATGCTAGTAAGAGCTATTGGTCTATAATTGTTTATTTCTGATGCTGTTTTATCTTTCTTCAAGAGTGGGACAGTTATTGCTTTTCGCCATTCAGCAGGTACAGTGGTTTTCCAGGATAGATTGTAGAGTTTTGGTAGTTTTTTTGCTGTTTTTCCAAGTTTTTTTTATGAACTCTGGATGTATGTGATCTGGTCCAGGAGACTTTGTTTTTTAGATTATTTATTGCAATGTTCAGTTCTTGCATATCAAAATTTTGAAAAAAGATATTGCATTGAGTGTTAGGATCACATTCTCTTTCTTGTTTCAAATCTTTCTTAAATTGTGTACATTCCTTTTTATTATTTCTTGTTACTTTGTGTGAACTAGCATAATATTTATTGAATGTTTCGGCTCTTACTGCATCGTTTACTAATATTTTATTGTTGTGTATGATAGGTGTGCTGTTGTTTTCTTTCCTGTCCTTGTCATTCATAAGCCCATAAGCCCATATTTCAGATGTAAATAGATGACAAATCAGCGTTAGCCCGTTATTTCTGGAATACTAGCCAAAATATAAGTGAAGAAATTAAATTCTTAACCTCTTTGTGGATGTGGACGTCATATGACGTCAATTTTAAACTGCAGAAGAACCGATTTGGACGTCATATGACGTCCTGTGCATGCATGCATTTAATGCTTATTTAACCCTAATTATTTTAATTTTTTCTTTTATAATAAGTTTAAATAAATTCTAGAATAAATGAAGTCTTACTTTTAAAGGTTCCTTTTTGAATGGTACATCTCAAAAATGGACAGACACATAAGGGCACATCTCCACATTCACGGCATATCATGTTAGTCTGTTTACGAACTCCTTTTTTGCGGCACACCAGACACCTTCAAAATGGACGTGTCTTTTTTGCTGTCGGTGGTATCTTTTCAGGAAAATGTTTTCCTTCAAGTCTGAGGTATGCAGGGGTTGTAGATTTCTTACCCCCTGTATGAAGAGGCCTCTGAATGTTATAGTGCTCAATTAGGCTACGAGCTATTGGTATGCGGAAATCCAGGTAGGTCATTGCCTTGCGTGGGTTTAGAGTTCTCCAAATTGCTAAACAATTGTATATGGTGATATCCAGCTGGTACAAACATACCTTTTTATACCATTTAAATGTTTTTTGTAAAGAGGGATACGATTGCAATACCTGATCTACTATATCCACACCACCCATAAGCATATTGTATTCCTGGATAACATCAGGCTTGAAAATTGACATTTTGGTGTTAGCATCTATTTTTCCAGTGTTCAATCATCAGAATCTTAGGGCTGCAATTGGACAATGCCGTAACCACCCTCCTATCTTGCCAAGTAATGTAGGTCAAGGGTGGGAGCTGATGCACCTGTATTTCTCCTCTCCTTAGAGTATTTGTATTCACGTTCTTCGGCAAACCAATACGATTTGAACACACTGTTCCAATTGCGTTTGTTTTCCTTTTGTATAAGGCCATGTATAATTTAGGGGAGCTGTACCAATTATCTAAATATACAGTGCTGCCCTGGTCAAGTATAGGTTCCATCAGGTGCATTACTATGGAGCCAGATAACCCCAAATCTTTGTCTCCAGTATTATCACTTCCTTGACCAGTGTAAATGCAGCTATTGTAAAGATATCCCATTGTACTTTCACAAAGATCAAAACTCTTTATGCCAAGTCTGGCCCTCTTTGGTTTGATGTATTGCTTCCAACCTAAGCAGCCCTTCTAGACCATCAAGCTTTCATCAACAGTGACCTTATCACCAGATATGTAATTTTCTTTGAATTTTGAAATAATATATTCCACAACCGAACTAATTTTGTGTAGTTTATCATTTACATTTTCTGTGCTGATAAAATGAAGGAACTGCAAAATGCAAGTAAACCTGTTATTTGACATGCATTTCCCAAAAAATGGAGTAGCTAGCATGTCATCTGTAGACCAGTACATGCCTAAAGTTGGTTTATGAATAACACCCATGAGCGTAATTAGACCAATTAGCCTGTAAATCTCAGTCAGTGTTACTTCTGTCCACTTCTGAATTCTACTCATAGGCCCTAAATTGCCTTTAGAAGTCAGGTCTTCCTTCACCTTACTCGCATATGCATTTGTTTCTGTAACAATGAGAGACACTAAATCACCAGTAAAAAGATTTTGTGAAAATGTCAATTGGTTGGCATTGTCAGAAGTCAGCTGAGCCTGGGGATGTATACCAAAGTCTGTGCTCGTGAAGATATGTCTAGTTGTTTCGGAGTCATTTTGACTACCCCACAATGTTGCTTCTTCACGAACATCTGAAGGAAGAGAGTCATTTTCTTCCTCACTGCTACCTATATCCTCAATATCCTCCTCAAAATCTGAAATCTCGCCGTCAAAATCAGTCACTGTCATATGGCAAAAAGTCCTCCATATCATCTGAACTAATTTCTGAAGCCCGGGCACTGCCTGCACAAGCTAATTTGTTAGCTACATCGCTAGTCAAAGCCATGGTTAGAACTGAGATATAACATTTTCAAATTTCTGATAGCTAAAACAAAAAACTGTGAATCCCGTAGCTACACAGCTGTACCATAAATTTCCGCTGTGTATTTATTCTAAGACGTAAACAGAAACGCTGACAGAGAAGTTTGGTTTCTTTGCAGCTTGTACACACACTCGTAGCTATTATTATGTCGTATCAGTAAACAGAATGATAAAACCTTGAAGCCAAGAACATTGCGCTTAGCTAGTTATACGTAAATACATTTGTATGCACATTACACAAGCCTGACTCACAAATTAGATGCGTTCGATGTACAGAATGACTTTTGCTACTGAGAAAAAGTTAGTGATATTTAAACATTTTGTTAATAGAGTCTTTCTTTGTTTTTACGATAGAAGTATAGTGCCTTTAAGGAGCTTTAAGCCAGTTTTTGTGTCATTAAAATAACTTAATGAATACCAAAGATACAAATGTTTATGTACGAAGCATATTTACTTATTTAAGAATTTAAATGCCTTGAATTATGTATTGGGTATCCATTATCGGCCGTGCAGCGTTTAAATGGCTATCGCTCAAGCAGTTAAAAACCACAGAAATGCTAAAGAATTAATGTTTCAGAGAATATCTTTATTAAGAAGTATGATGCACATGGGATGCACTTGTGATTTCAAATGATGTCAACATGTATGCAAAATTGTACCAACTTGTGTCACTTTCAGCTACCTTTGATCCAAATGTTCAAACCAGTCAACAGCAGCTGATGTGGATAATGTGTTATGAAAACATGTTTCTCCTGTAGCGGAATAGAACAGGTTGGAACGATATTGTGATTTAAAAAGAAAAATGCCTTATTTGGAATAGTTAATAATTAACAAGGAAAGGACTGTGAAAATGACTTTCAGAAGGGAAGGCAGACTTGCAGCAGAAGACTACATTCTGTATAAGGGAAACCCACTGCAAAATGTCCCACACTTCAAATATGTGGGATCGACATTACAAACCTGAGAGGATATCTATGATATACACATCAAAGAATGAATCCTAGCAGCCAGGATGACAGCAAACAGTATAAAAATCTGAGTGAACCGTCTGAGTACAGCAATGACCCTATTCTACCTAAATGTTGCACCACTTATAAAGTACAGATTAGAAATTATCTGGGAAAACTTAAAAAAAGAAAAACCTAGAAGCTACAAAGTCAAGGCCCATTTTCTCAAAAGAACACTAAGTTTGTCAAAACGTACACCTTTACAACTCACATGCTGGCAAGGGAACAATTCTTCATAGAAGAACTGCACCTAGACATTCTGCTGCCATTGACTAAAGCCTACAAGGAGTTTGCAGGATCTTAACAAGAAAAAACAACTGTTTCTTCTCCACCATTGTGATGGTCTACAGGGATTGGACAAGAGCCAGATATGACTTGTGACACATGATGATGAGATTCGCGGTAAATGGGTTCCATCGCTGAATATGCACGACAGAGAAGTTCCACAAACCCAGAGACGAGTGCAAGTGTAAAATATGTGGATCAAACTGTGTATCATCTAATGTGGTGCAAAAAAAGGGGGAACTTCACTCACAGACTTCTGCAAAGACTAGAACATCTGAGAATTAAACTGAACAGGAAACAATATTTCAGAAAAAATTGTTAATATCATAAAAAGAATGACATATTAATAACATTTGATGTTATGCTTTAACGAGATCTATATTCTTTGTGTAGTAAGATTTTGTCTAGCTGTACTGCTGCTTGTATTCATGGCATGTGTGATTGCACAAGTGATTGTTGAAGGATGAACCCACAGTCTGTTAAGCACTGTTCAAATCATATAGTGCATTAGGAACAATTTGTTGCAATTTATTACACACATTAATGTACTTTTCCCTGCCCCAATCATTTTTGATCTGCTTGTACAATACTAAGGTTCTCTTACCTCTGATTCTGCTAAATATCTCTTTGTATATTGATATCCTCAATTCTCTGTCTGATCTCTTTCCAAAACTTTCCTTCTAAACTTTCTCTCATGCATTCCCCACTCCTATTTCCTCTGTAATCTTTTATATAGATAAAGCCCAACTATCAAGCACTAATGTTTTCTCTTGCATAATCATACGAGGGGCATCTCAAAAGTAACTTGCACTGTTTTTTTAAAAAAATAACAAAATGTTTAAGTATTTTAAAAAGGGTATATTTTAAAAGCTACATTCAGTACCTATCTTTCCACATAATTTCCTTGAACCTAAACCGTGGTAACAGTTTTTTTAACCCAATGTCAAACCACTCTCCCACCAAACTGGATAGCCATCTTTCCACTTCTTGCTTCATTCCTCGTCATTTACGAATGCCTTCCCCCAAGATGTTGCTGCAGCTCCGGAAAAAGATGGTAATCACTCGGTGCAAGGTCAGGTGCACTAGATGGATGACCGAAAACATCCCATCAAAACTGTTCAAAATGGCTTGAGTTTCACGTGCAGCGTGCGGGAGAGTGTTATCGTGGACCAGAAAAACTGTTTTGCTCAACTTTCCCTTCCTTTTGTTTTGTATGGCTCTTTTGAGTTTTCTCAGCACCTAACAATAGTGAGCAGCTGTCATCGTGGTCCCGTGGAGCAGGTAATCGATTAACAGTACTCCCTTCGAATCCCAGACTATCATTGTGATGACCTTGACAGCCGATGCAACAACTTTTGCCTTTTTTTGGAGTTGCCTCATCCATTCGTTTCCACAACTTGCACACACTTTCCATAGACACAGATCCTTAGAAATAATCCTGTGAAGCGATGCATGGCTTATTTCAATATACGGAGGAAGTTGAAACAAACCTGCATCAAGTGTAAGGCGCTGATCGGTGTTCACAACTGCTCGAACCTCGTCAACAATATCTGGAGCGAGGGAAGTGGAGGGTTGGCCGCTTCATTGCTCATTGTGTAATGTTGTTCTCCCTTCAATGAACGATTGGGGCCAATGAGAAACCATTTGTCTTGACAAAACGTCTTTTCCATAAACACTGCACAACTCGCAATGAATTTCAGTCCCACATTTATTTTTTCCCGTCAGAAAATGGATTACAGTGCGAACTTCGTAATCGGCGGTAGGAACGAGTAGAGTCTCCATTGTTACTGCCGTTTTAATGTCCAAGCAATAAACTTAGGGGCCTAGGAATTTTACGGTGCTGCTACTACACCCATACCTATATACCCTGGGACTTTCAGACTTTTTCCGCCTACCGCGCGGATTTAAAAAAATAGTGCAAGTTACTTTTGAGATGGCTCTCGTACATTGTTTTACTATATTCTGGTCTTCCAAAGCACTAACCTGATACCAAAATTTTATCAATCTTTCAATGATTAGCCCTTTATCTCCTGTTCTACCTAATTCCAGCAGTACTACTCCCTTAGGTGATGCAATTGGTAAACCCAAAATTAACCAACCAAAACTTCTAAGTATTAAGTACACCCCTTGCTACCATCATGTCCCCATACCTCTAGCCCATAAGCATTTTGGCTTCCACTATTACCTTATACACTCTTTCTATTTAATTTGTATCCCTGGTATTTTGAATACACATGCTCTGATCCCCCTCATGGCAATTTACCCTCAGCTAAAACTGCTTTCTTTTGGTCATTTCCATTACTACTTAACTAAACCCCCAAGTACTCATTTCTTCTCACTATGGTTGTTTCCTGTCCTTCCATGCTCCATTTTTCTTCTCTTTTTAATTTATACCCATTTATGAAGACCATGATACTGATCTTTTTATAATTTATCTTTAACACCAACTTTTCCAAAATTCCCCCAAGACATTTAGAGCTCTTCATAATCTCCCAATAGATATAGACCCCACCACCAAATCATCCAAAAATAATAATCCTGGGATTTCCCTTTTATTTATTGTGGGTGAGCATACATTCTGTTTACTAATTACTTCCAGGACATCATCTATAAGCAGATTAAATAGTAGGGCACAACTTACACCCTTGCCTAAGTCCTATACTATTCTTAACTTTTGAAACTCTTCACATCCATCTTTATGCAGAACCTATTCTCTGTATACATTTTTTGGATTGCTCTAAGCATCTTAGTACTCACACCTTTCAATTGGAGCTTCAACTATATATGCTGTATTCCTTTTCTTGGCCAAATGTTTATCCACTATTGTCCTGATGACACATTGTTGACCATCCTCCTACCCTTCCTAAAGCCTGCCTGGAATTCTGATATCTTATTCTCTTTCTCAGCTCAATCTTGTAACCTTTTTGCCAGAACCGTAGTATAAATTTTTCCTAACATTGATAAAAGACTTGCACCTCTATAATTAGTAGGATTATTAATTTTACCCTTACCTTTGTAGATTGGTACTATAATTCTCGTCTGCAATGTTTGATACCTTTCCTCCCTCAAAAACTAATTTAACACTTTTTTCAGCAATTCCCTTCTATTCACATCCTCACTCCAAACTTTCCACCATTCCCCTGGTATCCCATCTAGTCTATATGCCTTATTACTCTTCAAATTCTTAACTATCTCCCATATTTCCTGCTCACTAGTTTCTATATCTAGAACTTCCACTAGCCTCATGGATAGTGTATAATTGGATAAGAACCTTATCCAATTATACTCCACCTAATTACAATCCAGTAATTCCTTAAAATACTCATACCAAGTATGAAGCGCAATATTATTTCTAATGGTCCTTGTTTTATACATTTTTCTTATGATTTCCCAAATTTTCCAATTGTCTTGCATATTTAATGCTTCCCTTAGTCTATTGCTAATCTTCTGTCCCCAATCCTCTCTCTTAAATTCGAATAAACACCTATACCTCCATCTTTTTAGTTCACACTCTACTCTCTTACCTGCTATTACAATTCCTTGTCATGCCATCCCTCCCAACCCTTCCTAATCTCTTCCCTTACTTTCATTTCCCTTACTTTCATTTCCTTTCCTGCATTTTTTACTGCACTAATAATTTTGTTCATTATTCCCTCCATTATTCCTTTGTCAAAACTATTTCCTATTGTATTCCATTCTAAATAATTCCTGAATAATTGTTCATCTTCCTTTCTCCACCTTTATGTCTATTTTTTGCCTCTGTTTGTCTGCTGAGCCTATTTCCTCCCTTTACTCCTATTAAACCTTGCCCACAGTGGGAAATGACTACTAGTCAGCCCCATATTCATTATTTCAAATTCAGCAAGCATATCCTGTACATTCCTTGAGCATAACATATTATTGTTATCCACACTGTCCATTTTTATTTACAAATGTGAACTCTCCTAGAGAATCACTCCCTTTCACACCATTACACATTAACAGATTATTTTCTTCACAAAAGTCTATTAGCTTAAAACACTCTTTAATCTTCACTGTTCCTCTTCACTATCTCCACCTTTTCTTCCAACTCCCCAGTGCTTAGAATTTGAATTTGCTCTTCCCCACATCTAGCATTAAAGTCTCCCATAATAATAACCTCAAAATCCAAATGTTCATTGCTCAACTCATCTGTTGTTGTTGTAGTGTTTAACGCCCGCTTTTACTACTACGGCACCGCAGGCGGTGACACTGATGATACATGAAGATGGAGCACCGGTGGAATGAGATGGCGGGGGAAACCGGAGTACCCGGAGAAAACCCGCCCTGACGCCGCTTCGTCCACCACGAATACCACATGCGGGTCCCTGGGATCGAACCCGGGCCGCCTAGGTGGTAGGCGAGCGCGCTAACCGCTCGGCCACGGCGCCGCCACTCAACTCATCTGAATCCTTATTTAGCATATCAATCAAAGTTTGCTTGTAAAAATCTGAAGCTCCTGGTGGATTATATACAACACCTACTCCTGTTACATTTCTTTCTCTTTCTCACTAACTACACTACAAAGTTATCACTCCTCTCATAATCCATTTTACTCTTAACCCCTTCTCCTTCCATATAAATACCCCTATTCCACGTAATTCTCTACCTTTCACTTGCCCTTCCATTGCCAAGCTTCTGTTATAGTCAAAGTCACTTAACTCTTAAGTTCACATTTTTCCATACCCATGTCTCTACTACCGCATAATGCCCACAAAACTTGCAAGTTTTGCAATCTCTCCATTTGCTAATTTCCCCCATAAACCCTCTACATTCCAGTACAGCAGACCTAAGGTTTTATCCTATACCGATCCTTTCCTTTCAAATCTAAAGCACTCCAATTTGGCTCTACTTCTTGTAACCCTTTTTGGTCCAACTTCACCCCATGTTGTCTCTCCTCTTCTATTTCCAATACACGGCCACCTGAATTGACATTACACTCAATCCCTGGCTTCTCCAAACATGTGCTGTCGTAGTTGTACCATTACTCGAACTCACTCAGCTGTGTAAGTGGGACCGTCTTTCTCATAGTCATTACCATCTGACCCATGTCGTCACTCTGATATATATATATATATTGCTCTAATCCAAGCGTATTCTGTTACATCAAGCATGGACTGTCAGTTGGCAGAATTTTATTTAGATTTATATTTCCTTTAACCACATACTTTTTCAGGATGCTGTACAAGAAAGAGATGATGCAGCAATGGAAGGAGAACAAGCTATTGAGTTTACAACAGAGGATGGACACAAAGTGCGACTGGTTACCACCTTTGAGGTTGATCCCCTCACATTGGCCTCAGAGTATCTTAATGCTGCTTAAATGTTTTACAAACATTTGTTGTAAATATGCAAAAAGTGTTTCTTCCTTAAGGAACACACTATTTAAATTGTGTAAATAATAAATGTATATTTGTAAATTAAAATTGGGAATGTTTAGACTGAAATTGAAATCATGTAATGGATACAAAATAAAATGACTGAATGCGCAAGTTTATATTTTGTTGAAAAACAATTTATTTGACCAGAATGTATAATTTGCAGAAACTGTATAATTAAGAACTTGATTAAATAAGTTAAAAAAAAAAAAAACTGAATTGTATTTATTATTTCTAACATATTACAGTTAAATCTTCATGTAACCTTTACTTAGTTACCAGCAGACTTTAGCCTAAAATTGAGGCAAACTTAAAATAGGGGTTTAAGGTAAATCATATCACGATTTTGTTAAGAAATCTTTGCATTTTATTCCAGTAAAACAGGTATTTCAATTACCACAACTAGAGATGCATTAATTTCAAATTAAAATTTTAAAAGTACCAACATATCACAGTTTTAGGATAAAAACAGAGCAAAAATTCTTAATTTTGGTTCTGAAAATATGTGGTTAAAAACTTGTAGGTTCATATATTGTGAAGAAATAGGTAGTATTAAAAAAACCAAAAGCAATATCTACTTGAATATTGCTTCAATGCTAACTACCTGGTCTGATTGATGCTGTTTCAGTTCTGTGGTTATTGAACATTTCAATAATAAGGTGGCTAAAGTTGCTCTGTTAGCACCAATGATATGGTGCAAGTGCTGCTATTACAAGGGAATTTGTTAATAATCACCCGGATGATAATAACAGTATTCATGAATATCGGTTGACCGCTGTGTATTATGATATCACAAGCCATGTGCTGCAATTCAATAGCAAGCTTGCAGTTGGCTTATATTTGTGCTAATAATTACGTATATTTGAAATGTGTTTTTCAACGGCTTTGGGCTATTATATTAATAGGCAGCTTTTTTTTATTGGAAGTGTTTATTGAGTTTGTTTATTAATGTTTTTGGAAGCAGTAGTTGCTGCTTGTAAAGAAGTATTGCCCGCCTCGGTAGTGTGATGGTTAGCTTGTCTGCCTCACATTCAAGAGGTCACGAGTTCGAATCTCGCTTAGGGTAAGTTATCCGGGTAAGGTTTCTTTCTGAGGTTTTCCCTACCCTGAGAAGACGAATGTCGGGTAACTTAAAGCTCCATGGACCTCGGGCTCATTTGAGCATCATTTCACCCATTTCATTTCATTCATTCGTCCGATATGACACAATGTTGGAGGACGTTAATTAAAAAAAAAAAAATAAATAAATAAAAAAATAAAGAAGTATTGTTAGGGAATAAAGGTTATGTAACATAATTATCTAATATTACTTAGTGGATTTATTTATTTCACCAGTTTTAGTTCCATTTCTTAGTGACTTAAAAATAGAATTTATGTAAATTGCTGTTATAGTGTGAATATTCATTACAATGTAATTAATGAATTGTTAGTGCATTGTGATCGTTTTACTGTAACGTAAATCTAACCATCATTTCATGATCTGAATCTTTTTATATTAACATCTCTGTTTATAGGTTTGTATTTACAGAATGGAGTGAATGTGTAGTGTGTCTAATTGTATTTCTAATTACCTCTCAAACAAAGGACACATTAGACCATTTTCATTTGTTTCTAAACAGTGGCTTCCTATTATATACATAGTTGGTTTTGTGGCCTGTAAAATGAGTCTATATATAATATTAAAATTTTTTTGAAATTGATATTAGAGTAGAATCTGTTAAGATACCAACAGAATTATTTTAACTCTACCAAGACCAAATCCAAATATGGTATATCCCAAAATGAATAGATTTTGTATATCTGTCTTGGAGAGTTATACGCTATTTTAGACTTCGATCTTGTCAGAATTTTAAAATGCTTTTATTAAACCTTAGTCATTTTTATCAAAATTTTAGAAATGAAAATTCAAGAAACTAGTGGTTATTTTAATGACAAGTATACATGTAGTGTGGATACAATGGCCATTGTGAAGCAAATCTGTCATAATTTATGGAACATATTTGAAAATAATTATATAAAAATCATAAACAAAAAAATGTGTGCAAAAAAAATGTAAATGTAAGATTCATTTTTGGCATAATGATTCTCCCACATACACATCCAGCTGGATGTTCTTACCTCATATCATATAAGTTTCTCTTATTAATGGTATTGATAGGATAGATTAGCAGATTGTAGAGGGGATTCAACATGTTAAATTTGAAGATCTTTTGCACTTATGTCCCTTGTGGGGCCCCTCCAAGAGGAAGAATGAAGTGAGAGCAGACAGAGGGAGCAGACCCAAGGAGTCACAACAGCAGAAGCAGGGTCCTTGTCATTTACAGATTGAAGCACCTCGGTAGCATCTAGTGCAACTGGCAACCCGGTCACCCACAGTCTTAGATATCCCGCAGGGGGATTTGATTGTGTGAGAGACATCCTGATAGCAGATTTCATGGACAATTACAACCTAGCTCTCCTCAACATTGAAGAGCCTGCATTTCTCTCAGACTCCTTAAATAGTTTCTCACACCTTGGGCTTGCAGTTTGTTCACCACAGTTGGCACTTTCGTTACAATGGAACGCCCTCTGACTTATACTCTAATGACTACTTTCCATGTCTTATTAGTCTCTTAACGCAAGATACACGTTCCACATGTATGCCTAGGTGGTTCTTGGACCATGCCAACTGGAACCTTTATGTCCAATTGACCAAGTTTGCTTACAATGAGTATGATTCAATGAATGATTTGGCACAGCATCTCCCCAAGAGAATTCTTTCTGCTGCGGAGCAATCTATTCCACGGTCAACTTCTCACCCCCATTGATTTCCTGACCCTTGGTGGATGGATGAATGTGAGAATTCATGCTTGAGGGCATCCTCTTAGGGCTTTTCAACGTCACTCTACATTGGATAATCTAATCCAATACAAGAAAATGCACACCAGGCCAGACAAGTAATTTAGGATACCAAAAAGACTAAATGGACCCATATACCACTTATGTGACTAAAAGAAGCTACAGGAGCTGTTGTTGATCCGTTTGATGCAGCCAGCACTTTGGCAGCGCTTTCACTCAAGTGTCCAGTTAGGAGTTCCTGAGTTCCTTCCAATTAAGACTCAGGTGGAATGTCAAGGCTTTGCGTTTCATTCTAGAAACGTAGAAGATTACAATTGCCTTTTCACCATGGCGGAGTTAGATCATTCTCTTTCATCTTCGCGGCTATCGGCACGAGGACCAGACACTATTCACCTAAAATGTTACAACAACTCTCTCCTGAAGGAAAGGCATTTCTACTCGAAGTCTGTTTTCATGTTCGGGTTGACAGTATACTTCCTGAAAACTGGCAGGAGGCCACCGTTGTACCCGTTTTGAAAGCTAGAAGGGATCATCATCTTCCCTCCAGCTACCGTCCTATTTCTCTCACCAGTTGAGTTTGCAACGTGATGGAACGCATGAT
The DNA here is from genome assembly GCA_030765045.1 of Tenodera sinensis. Lineage (NCBI taxonomy): Eukaryota > Metazoa > Arthropoda > Insecta > Mantodea > Mantidae > Tenodera > Tenodera sinensis. Next base: position 61,796,023 of record CM060971.1, on the reverse strand, counting down.
TTAATGGACGGTTGTTATGGTAGTTAGAAACTTGTAACCTACTGATTAACATCCAGTGTGGTTTACGACGACGCCGTTCAATAGTGGCCCATCTTGTGTCGATAACGACACAGATAATGAACGGATTTATGAAGAATTGTCAAACCGTAGGCAAGTTTTTCGGTCTCGAGAAGGCTTGAGGTACGTGCTGGTGAGCAGGGATTCTATGTTCCGTGTATACCTGTAACATAGGTGGACACTACCACTGTTTATGAAGGACCGTGTTTTCCGAGTAAGGGTCGGCTCGGTTTTTTCTAATCCTCTTATTCAGGAAAATGGGGTACCTCAGAGTTCGGTATTTCGTGTCACGCTGTTAGCTATAACAATTAATTTCACCTGGAATTTCGTCATGCCTATTCATAGACGACTTCGCCGCCTATTGTACTTCTCAGGCGTTTTTGGATTGGCGCCTGCAGCAATTTTTGGACAACCTCCGAGAATGGAGCTCAAACACGGCTTTGTTTCTCAACTGAGAAGTCAATCTGCATTAATTTCTAGTGCCGTAGGAGACGATTGTCACCTTCGCTCCGTTTCGGTCCAGATTTACCTTTCGCGTTTTCTGGGGTTGATCCTGGATAGCAAGCTTAGTTGGTCATCGCACATAGTGCAGCTAAGAGTCTGAATATCGTACGGGTACTAAATGGCAAATCGTGGGGATCTGATTAGACAATTTTGCTGCGAATGTATCGCGCACTGGTCTGATCCAAATTAGACTATGGGTGTATCGTTTATTCGTCAGCACGACCATCTGTACTGAGAACATTAGATACAGTCCATGATAGGGGCATAAGTATGGCAATAGGAGCTTTTACAACAAGCCCAGTGCACGTGTAGTGCGTGTAGTGTTTAACGCCCGCTTTTACTGCTACTGGACCGCAGGCGAGACAAGCCCAGTTGGGAGCCGAATCGGCAGAACCTCCTCTTAGTATTGGCGTGAGATTCTCTTAGTAAATTATGATTATGCACTTAGATGTATGCCTAAGCACCCAACGTTCCCTTCATTTATCACCACCACGCTAAGAGAATGATATAGGAAAAGCTCCCTTCGTTCTAAGTCAGCGGGTTTTCATTTCCCGGGGCTTCTTAGGAAGCCTGATATTGAAATGCCTAACATGTTTCTCAAGGACGAGAATATCTACCCCCCCCCCTTGCTTACCTGACGCGCCCCATGTAGATCGTGGGATGACCGTACACCGGAAGTCCACGATACCTAGCTCTAGTATCCTCACTTGTTTTTTTAGAATTTTTGTCAGGCTGCACTGACCGGCGTTTTATTTACAAAGATGGATCAAAGAGCACCAGCGGTGTTGGATGTCCTTATGTTTATGTAACCGAGCTGCCTACATCCGGTTTTCATAATAGCACTTTCATTTATACTGCAGAGCTGTATGTAATATACCGAGCCGTTTTATATGTGCACCGTCCTAAATTAGGTGACTGCCTGATTTTGAGTGATTCTCTTAGTTTACTTCAGAGCCTTCGTGAGCTGTACAATTCACATACTATTGTACAACGTATCCAAGATTCCCTCCATTTTTTACACTCTTCTGACAGTGACGTGGTGTGTGCATGGATTCCTGGTCACGTAGATTTGCCTGGAAATGAAATATGTAGATTTAGCAGCAAAGGCGGTAACCACCGAACCCAGTATTACCATCTTTCGTATTACTGCGGAAGACTTTAGGCTTGAAGTGTTGAGAGCGGTGCTGGCACGAAGAGTGGTCAGCGGTAGTAAGCTTAGAGATGTGAAAGAACTGGGTTAATTTCCTCTCGTATATCTCGTGAGATGATTTTGGCTCGGTTGCGAATTGGCCACTGCAATTTTTCGCATGGCTACCGGCCCGTCACATGCTGTTAGTGTGTCTCCCTAGCGCACTTTCGAGACTCTGCGACTCCTTACCAGACTTGCAGAGGTCTTGATGGAAGATAAGCGGTCGAAAGGGATTTTAAGTTTTTAGCGGAGACAAACATGAACTTGAAAATTTGACACTTAAGATGGAATTTTTATACTTTTGATAGCTTTGTAACTTTTTTAAATTCTGGCTTTTGCCTCTGTTTTGTGTGGTTATGTATATTTTCGTTTTATTGGTCACTTTATTTTATATCCTGGTCGCGAAGGCCGCATTACTGACCGGGAGGGCTCGGGGCGCTGACCACGCCCCACCCTCCAGTACTGCACCCCACCAATAATGCCTGTAGTGAGCAGAGGTGGGGGGCGCAGCGGCTGGGCGGCAAGTCAAGGCCCTTCCTGGGCTGTAACGCTAGGGGTTTATTTTATATTAAAGTTTATATCTGTCTTTTGCCATGAACTGAGCTGAGCTTCATGATCCTTGAAGGCCAGTAAGCCCATTGGGTCCAGAGACTCCAGGAGTACAGCTTCATCTTAGGACACATGAAGGGGAAGAGCCACTCCAATGCGGATGCTTCGTCAAGGAGACTTTGCCCGGAGGAATGTGGCCACTGCAGTAGGGTGGAAGAGAGGCAGCGTGACATAGTTGACCGCGTGATTTCAGCGGTGCCTGCGGACAGATGGTATAGTGCAGGCCTGAGGAGGGAGCAGCTGGCGGTCACGCATTTAGGACCCCTCCTACAAGAAGTGGAGGTAGGAACCCGGCTGTGCTTGGAGAACGTCCCCGCAGGAGTAGCGCGTATAAGCCTACTGGGCACAATGGGACTCGCTGAAGAGCAAGGACGGTGTGTTGTACCGAATCTGGGAGTCACGACGAAGAAACGCAGAGAGAGCAGCTAGTGCAGCTTGATTATTTAGACCTGACCCTGCAGAAACGCAGAGGAGGAGAAAGTAGTCTAGAGTGGGGAGAAGGCTGGCAGTATTCTCCTTACCTGCCTTTGTTACGCGCATTGTTCACACTACTAGCGGCCTAAAACCCCTCCCAGAATATAGTGGACTTGTCCGACTACTGTGCATACAGCCAAGCAGGGTCAGGTCGAAATAATCATGATGTACTTCCTCGGAGTAAGGTCATAAGGTCCTGAAAGAGGTATCTACATTCGGGTTCATCCGCAGGGCATCTTGGGCCCAACCGCACGATCGACAAGCTGCGACAGAGGTATTATTGGTTGCGCCTACGGGCAGATGCTGAGAGGTGGTGCCGCCAATGTCAAGCCTATACGACGAATTGCGGCCCGCAGACCAGGAGCCGGGTCGCATGCAGCATTGTGGGAGCACCATTCAAGCGCATTGCCAATGATGCAGCAGGACCATTCCCTATCTCCGATCGGGGCAACAAATATCTGCTGGTGGTCATGGACCATTTCACCAAAGTGGCCGGAGGTGTACGTCGTAACGAACCAGGAGGCCAATACAATCGCGAACTGTTCCGGAAATAACTAATTCTAGCTAGAATTGCACAGTGCTCAGGGCAGAGTCACACTTGATCAGAGATATGCTAGCGCTAGTCGAGTGTACAAAACGCACACGACGCCTCTCCACCCCCAGTCGGATGGTATGGTCGAGAGGTGCATAAAGACCCTCGAAGAACATCTAAGGAAGAACATGACCAACCATCAGATGGATTGGGATGTCAGGGTACCATTGTTCTTCCTGGCCTATCGTTCGTCTACCCATGACTTCACCGGGATGACGCAACCAGTTTGGTCTTTGGTCGAGAATTGCGCCTCCCGAGTGACCTGATGTTTGGGTCTGCATAGCCGGCAGTTGCGTGGAGAACCTAGTGGATCGCCTTCAAGATGTACACGGGATGGCCCGTCAGCATATCCAGCTAGAGAACGACCGTTTGAAAACCAGGTACCATCGGCAAGCCAACAGCCTAGTGTTCCAGCAGGGAATGAGTGAGTGGCGTTTAAGAGCCCGTCGACAGCTAGGTCATTTGAGTTCTTCCAGCAGGGAGATTTGGTGTGGCTGTACCGCCCGATCCGGACCAAGGGACGCTACTCCAACCACCCTGACAAGGACCACACTGCGTAGTGAAGAGGATCACGACGTAGTCTACCGCATATAGAGGCTGCCGCGCGAGAAGATACTGGTGGTATACTCAAATCGCCTGACACACTATGGTGGTACTGCTCGGGACGCGCAGCGCTGAAACGGGGGGGGGGGCAGTGACATTGGTTAAGGCCTCTATTGAGTAAGCTTGCCATAGAGTAGATGCTCCTTGGATGATAGTTGCCAAGAAGCTGAGAAAAGTAACAGAGCTGAAAAAGTTAAGAGTTGAAATTTTGAGTAACAAAAAGAGTTTTAAGAGTGTAATTTGTTACATTTGTGTTGAGCGAGCCAATAGTTAAATGTAAATAAAGAAAATAAAATTTTTGAGAGGTGATAAAGTTACATGAAATATTGAGTAAAGTTATAATATCCTATGATTTCGATAAACCCGTATTGTTTCCCGCTTGTGTATCCTTCATTTACGAGCCCTGAAGGAGGACCATAAAGATATCTACCATTTCCTGATAGCCAGAGAAAGCATTGCCTCTGTCCCTTTAATGCGGGAAGTTCTTGGCATCTTGACTTAGTTTAAGTTGTTGAGCTCGGCGCTGTTTTGGATGAAGTGCTTGTCATAGTTGCACACCGCTGGCGGTGGGCCTGTGGAACGATGCCGCATGCCTTTGTGTTACAGGATTGGTGTGATGTTGATTTGGGACGGAGTCGCACTACGCCCTGTGGCCTCAGGTCCGGGTTGTGTCCTCTGGGATGTGTGCCTGTGCTGATTGATTGGCTTATTATGGACGCACGATCTACCCTAGCAATATTTGAGGCATTGGATACTGAGCTGCGTGCTACCCAGGCAAATGTCCCTCCCTGGGCAGTTGAGGATGAGATGCCCAAACCTCAGGCATTTGAGGACCATTATGGAGGACCATTGGGTGTATAATAATCTTCCAGCTTTACATGACAGTGAGCAATGTCACTGAGTTTAATGGAAGTAGTCGTAGTAGGGCTTTAGGGCGCACAACTGCTACGGTCATTAGCGGAGTTTAATGGAAGATGAAATAATTCCGTTTGGCATTTATACCACAAAATGGGAATGTGGATCCTTTTTCTCTGAGAAGATCTCTGCTACTCTGAGGACTTCGAAGCCCAGTTCCTGTAGGCGCTGTTTTATCTCTATCTCCTCCATACTGGTGTACAGGCCCTTTATCACCACTCGGCTGAGGATTTCTTGAGGCTAATGTCAGAACGAACAGAAATTAGGTTGCCCTGCAACTGGACTTTAGGCAGTGCCGTCGAAGATTCCACCCCTACCCCCACTCCCAGTACAGTCTGTGCGCATATACAGTTTGTTCACCAGGTCCCTGGGAGGAATGCAACGAATGAGTAGGTCAGTAAGCCATTCCAGATAAATAAGAGATATTTGCAGCGGGAGTCGTGCTTCTAATCGCGGTTACGATAATGCTGCCAACCTTGGAATGTGTATTCACGCTAGATCAAAGCAAAGAAGTTACTCAAGATAGCGGAACTTAAATGTTATTTTTAGTTCATGCAGTGTATTTAGCTCATAAAACATAAAACAATATTTTCAACGCTCCGTCTTTCTCCCACTGATCATTTTCTACCTTTTCTGTGTGTTTTCAAAAACCTTGCCAGCCTGTTTTGGTCTCAATGATATACCCTCGAGTGCATCTTGCAATTCCTGTAAGGATAAGTCATCTGTTACATTTATCTAACTATCGTTTTACTTTGGCCCAAATTAGTTCTATGGGATTTAGAACACACGTTTATGGAGACAAGCAAACGACAGTGTGGCCCAATAAAACCTAAAATGAGTCCGCTTTAGAAACGTCCTTAGGTTTGTTTTAATCACCCTGTAAAAATCTGTTGTGCACACAGAACTGTTACTTTGAACCTCTTTGCTCTGCAACCGTAATATAATGGCAGAATTCACAGCACTCCAAGGCGGGGATTTATCAACTTCTACACTTCTCTTTTCTATTCTCCCGACTCGTCCAGTGTTTAACTGAAATTAAGAGATGTTAGAATATTAGTGAGCAAACATAACGGGAATAACATTGGAGGTAAGTTGACAACCTGAAGCAGCAACGTTATCTACGTAGTTCACAAAACTGGAGTTACGCCATCGCGAAACTTCTCCGCAGTCCCTTAAGACCACGAACTGGTGAACAGTCAGTACATTGCACCTTGTCCTGCTGTCTTCAAGTGCCGATACCGTGTCCCTTTCTCTGGCCACAGTAATAGGTACATTCGTGGTTATATTAAGAAATACAGTATGTGTAAAACACGCAAAGAGAAAATATAGGAATATATTAAAGAATTTGGTTCGTAGTATTCTATTATTAATGGTGATTTAATAAAATGAAAACTGTCATTCAGAAATAGGAGGAAACAAATGCTTTAACAGTATACAATATTATCGTAGTGAGCGACATTGCCAGCAGGAGCATTTGGTGGGTCCAAATGAACATGGTGAAAGTATGCCCTCTACCTCATATCCAAGCACACAACCTGACCTTGGTTGCAGATTTATGCAGCATGATGATACATTTAACAAATTACACAACCCATGTCTTAAAAGTTTCATGAAGAAAGTACACAAAAAGAACCGTACCAAATGCAAGAACAATACGGAAGGGATACTTAAAATATACATATAGAAAGATACTTGATTATATAAGAGGTTCTGTGGCTGATAATTCAATTTGCGACGTAGAACGCAGTTTTTCACTATATAAGAAATATCTTAGTGCAAATCGTAAGAGATTCACCTTCAGTAACTTCAAGATGTGTATGGTGATTCACTGCAATTGGTGCACGCACGGGAGCAACTGACAATAAAAATGTACATCCTATGCAATATTGTATCACTAAAGATACGAGCTACACTGTTGAAGATGTACAGCATGCGTATTGAAATGTATAGACGCATTGTATATTAAAATGATAATTGTGTTTATACTGTATCAAAATTGTATTTTAAATATTGTTAAAATACAATAAATATTGCATACATGAGATCCCTGTTGTATACATTATTTGCACCGTTTATATTGCGTAAGGTAATAGGAAATGTGTAAACTTAGCTTTGCTGTCGATATCATTGCATGCTGTAGTTGTTTATTCATCCGACTGTATACTTGTAGCGGTCACGTGAACATGCCTCCTTTCATATCTGTGACTCATAGCCACGGCTGTTTACATTTTGTGCGACAGTTCTGTAGTTATATGGAAGGGCAGTCTTTTGCTTTGGCAATAATTAACAAAGTTGTTATAGCCTGGTGAATTTAAACCCGTGAAAGTTATTTCTCTAATGCGCCATATATTTCTGCGGGTGTAGTAGTCTACACTAAAAAACAGATTGGCAAGATTGGCGCCTTGTTGGATGAGGTAGTTGTTTTGGCCTGCTGATTTTGCCCCCTCGGCGTGATTGCTCTGTGCTGTTTCTGACCGGATGAGCACGCTTCTGCGGCTTTGACAGTGTCCGGCATGCTGTTATTGTTCATGTTAAGGTCTAATTCTGATATTTGTTGAGCCATTAACTGTGACGTACCACTGCAACCTGCTGCAATGTAGAAGAATTGATGTTGGACTTCAGTTCTATCTCTTTTGTTTCTGTGCTTTCTTTTTATTCTTTCTGGTTGGTGGTAGTTCCTCTGAAAGTGGGAAATGTTTGTTTGAAGAGGGAAAGCCGCCGGCAAGCCACTGTCGCTAATATTAGCGACCACTGCTCCAGAATAGCGCGGCCAGAGTAGCGGCACCTATCTTAAGGGACACTGGAAGTGAACTTTTGGTTAAAATTGTCAAAAAGTCCAATTTTTTTTTAACCTTAAAATGTTCCTGGAACTCCTGTGCATTTGGATCAGCTAGGATTTTTCATATCCCCCACTCCATGTGGCCATTATGACCCTTTCAAGTAGTGCTCTTCCCTTAACGTACACAGGATGTTCCTATATTTGTTTTTCTCAAAACTACATTTCTGCATATTCCAAAAGAAGGTCGCGCCTGAGTTTTGCTTCAAATTCAATGAAAATTTCCAAAAGTATTCATAAATAGCAGCTAAACAAAACTATGATTCAATATTGATGTTATCATTAACATGCATTCCAAAACATTTCTATGAAAAAATCAATAATTTTTAAGATTAAATTGTCTTTGTTTGTTAAAAAATATGTACAGCATAATCAGCAAACGTATTTGAAATACCTCTTCATACAATTGTTACCCACGTTTTAGAGTACCAGTTCTGCCAATATAAATGAATTTTGAAAAGTCAATAGACGCGAGCTACATTTTGAAAATGTGCCTATTAAATGCATAAAATAATTTATATATCATAAACTAATTATCCAATTTTAATTAATTTTGGTATGCCTCCTATTCTCATATAAATACAAACACAGTAAAAATTTCAGAAAAATCTATCAAGAAATGTGGAACTTTCAAATTTCAATCCCAGTGTCCCTTAATATTGATCTATAAGGGGTGCTTAATTCTAGGGACAGGTATAGATGAAACATAGAGCCACATTAGAAAAAGGGCAGCTATCAGGTATCGAAAGACGCAGGCAACAGAGGACCGCACCCTTGGGGGCGCCTTTGTCTTCCAGTATTAGTACTGTTGGCTATGGTCGCGTTACTTTACCCGTATAGACTACATGACACTGCGAAAAGAAGCGGCGGTGAACTTCTGTAGGATCGTAAGTTCCGCTGGGAGAGGCCGGTCTAATAGCTCGAGATTGCTGCCTATGCTTCAGATGTCCTTCGTTTGCTTCTGCTCGTCGCTCCCGCCGATCGATTTATTCCTTCTGCCGCCGGGTTGAGATCATTAGTATCCAATACCTGTAGTGCCATTTAGTTTAATGAGCTTAAAGTGGATTAATATTAGTGCCGTTGTGGTACACGTCAAAACTATTTACATGCTACTCATTGTGGCGAACTTGCTAAATGATAGTACCGGGTTGCCGCTACAGTTACACTTAAGCGAACATAACGTCGATCTGGGTGGCTCAGTTGGTTAGACGCTGGCCTACTTATCCCAAGGTTGCGGGTTCAATTTGGTCCAGACCGATGGTTTTTAAGTGTGCACATATACATTATGAAGAAACCGGGTGGTTAATAACTGCACAATTTATTATTATAAAAATTGAATCGGTGTTGAAATACTTAACATGTGAATATTTATCTTGACCGGTTTCAAGAGCTTATATTGCTCCAATCATCAGAATTATCCAATTGATTCTTGTGGATGTCTGATATGTGGTTGTTTGAGTTGACATCTAGCGATGGACCGATGAACTTCCACAATGGTAAGTCAAAATTCATTAATCCGAGTTTATTTTTTATGATAAGAAACTTCTCCCAAGTATCCAAATTTGCAACGTCTTTTATAGCTTTTAAAAATGTTCTGGTGTGTCGCATGTGGTGTTCATGGTGTACGAAGCGGCGTCAGGGCTGGTTTTCTCCGGATTCTCCGGTTTCCCCGCCACTCATTCCACCAATTGCTCCATTATTACCTTTCCAATTATCGCTTTCACCTGCATTTCATATCATCGTCCTCACTATCATGCCTGGTATTTGGCCAACCACCCGCTTCCAAGTCTTCACTCTGTCCGGTCCATAGGTTCCTGTGCTCCGTGAGAGGCGTCTGACTAGGCACTAGCTTGTAAGTCCTGCATAAGGGGAGGGTAATCAACTAATCAGGTAAAGAGGAAAGGTGCAATGGCTTTTGCACGTTTTTCTGATTTGACATGCTTTTCTAGTTTTCCCATGCTTCCAGTATCTTTTCTAAATTTAGTGAAAGGCACAGAAATTAGCGCACTTCTCCCTTTTTATTTTTTTTATTTTTATTTTTATTTTTTTTTATTTTATTTTATTTATTTATTTATTTATTTATTTATTTATTTATTTATTTATTTATTTATTTATTTATTTATTTATTTATTTATTTATTTATTTATTTATTTATTTATTTATTTATTTATTTATTTATTTATTTATTTATTTATTTATTTTTTGTTTGCAGAACTTCAATGTCATTTTTAAAAGCATTACACATAATTTTCAAAAAGCCCCACCCCGATTGCGGTCAAAATACTACCAATTCTACCTAAACTCCCATTTTTGTTGGAACTTAAACTAATGTTTAACACTTTTTTAGGATGACAACTTGTGAATGGGCCAGAAATAGAACACTTTTCATTCGAAGACTGAAGTACACTAACCGAAGGCTCAATAAGCAATTCACCATCACATTCATTTCTTTCACACCCCCTAGGACTTACAAGCCAGTGTCTAGGGTCAGACGCCTGTTGGGGAGCACAGGAAGCAATGGGCCGGACAGAGTGAAGACCTTGAAGCGGGTGGTCAGCTTAGCATTAGGTATGATACGAAGAAGAGGATGATATGAAATGCAAGTGAAATGGATGAATGGGATGATGATTATGGAGCAATTGGTGGAACGAGTAGCGGGGGTAACCGGAGAACCCAGAGAACCCCCTCCCCCAGACGCCCGCCTGCGATGCCGTAGTAGTAAAAGCGGGCGTTAAACACTACAACAACAACCCCCAGACGCCACTTCGTCCACCACGAATACCACATGCGAGCCCCTGGGATCGAATTCGGGCCGCCAAGGTGGTAGGTGAACTGTCTAACCGGTCGGCCACGGCGCCGTCCCCTTCTGCTATACGCCGTCCTTTATTAAGGAAAAAAAAGCCAATAAACTTTGTTGTTTACACATTGTGTTTTTTGGTACTAACGAATTGTCAAGACCGCACGTTGCACAAACACATCCTTCCATAGTAGGCTGACTGACTAACCGTTAAAATAGCTGCATCGGCACTCACTGTTGCTCACTTTATCCGATACAAAGTCAAGAAAACGCAAAGGATATTTAAAACGCTTATCAGACCATGATGGAGCATCAAACATGAGCGGAAAGAAACACAGCGATCAGACTCCAATAATACAGATATTACCTCTGGCACTGTTTGTTTATTGCGGACCCTGCGGGTTAGATTAGATTGCGTTCAGCGAGCTAGCCTTGCGATTCTAATAATGAGCAACCGCGATGAATCTATATGTCAGATGTTTGTCTACAGTGGGTTAATGAACTGGGAGTTCTGTTTTCTCAGTCACTTTCCCACTTTCTGCAAAAACATTTAAGGGTATAATGGAAAGTTACTTATTGCCTGGTGCCCAATATAGAAAAATTTAAACCTTTGTGCGCGACCAGATAGATTTATTGTGGAAAGCAGATAAGAGATCTGCTAAAGCTTAAAACATGATATGCTTGGAAGAGTTGCAGAAGACGTCCGCTGCTCTTGTTTAATAACATGGAAATTTTGCTGACTTATGCTTGTGTTCTCAAGTTCTTCTTGCGGGGCAGAAAGATCATACAATACTCTCAGTAGGCTGAAAACATACCTCAAGCAAACTGACGTAGAAACGACAACCATGTTTCTTTTTGCCACACTCCCAAAACTTAGGTTGACAAGTTAGAAACTCTTAATATAATGAACACTCTTATAAGTAGTAATGAAAGGAGGCGACAAACATTTATAAAGTTGCAAATCCAAGTAATTTGCAAGCTGTCGCGTTTTGAAGAATTAACATCAGTAGGTCTTATGGTGTAATATTAACTGTTATTAAACAAATTATCTTAAATTAGTGTTACTGCTCTGTCATAATAAAATTCAACTTCTTCTCTTAACCTAAAATAAACGTAGGTACATGTGTTTCACAAATGTTATAAATACGTTCTCTCCACTTCTGACTTTTGAAAATCGCAACCCTCCCAAGGTCGTGGGTTTAAATCTGGCCCAGACTAAGCGTGTTTAAAAGTCACAGCTCCGTCAGTAGATGCAAACTGGCATGCAAAAGAACTCCTGCTGGACGAAATTTCGGCACACCAGCGTCGCAATTGACAGCGTCGTTAAACAACAAAAATAATTTAATTTAGCAACCCTCCCTTCAATATTTTGTTAGCTGGACACGCTCATCACCTATTTTAACGCATCGAGAATCCAATGCCACAGTACAATCAACTATATGACTATCTAAGGAACAGTGAAGACCGTTTTCACTACTCTGATTAAAGTTCAAGATTTGCATGTGAATGGCAAAACACAATGAAAACATTCGGCCAATCGGTTGTTACAAGGAATAGGATTTTTGGCAATCTTCTTCTTCACCTTCCCTGTTCTAGCACTATCGTGGCGTCAGGACTCGCATTTTCCTTTTGAATCCTACTTTACTTTAGTGGGGGATTAGCCAACGCATAAGGTCCCTATTTTATCCCCAGGGTACTCGGATAGATCTTTAGTCCTTGAGATAGGGATTGGACATTTCATCCTTACCTTGAAAGATTTTGGTTTTCCCGTCAATACTCGGTAGGCTGTTTGCAGTGGTTTGCCACTGGCGATGGGGTCGCCTCTTTCCTATTCCATGATCATTTAGCAATCGATAGTGTAAAACATTCGATTGGTCCATCGCTAACGTCTCTTTCCAGATCGGAGAAAACGCGTGGGAAGAGGAATCTGTGGTGTATGGAGTTACAGTAAAACCTCGTTTATCCGGACTGAGACCAAAGGCAATCCGAAAAATCGAAAATCCGGTTATAGGAGTAATAATCAAAACAAAATTGTTAAATCCTTAAATAAACAGACTTTCCGTTTATGGGGATAAAAGCTTATCTCTTGTAACAAAATTAAGTACAGTACATAGCATGTATTGTTTACAAGACATTAAAAACATGAAAATCTTAATCACATCATTTCTTAACAAAGAATTGGTCCTTAGTCTCCTGTTTTAAACATGCATGACGTTTGAACGATGTACGGTTACACAAAGGCTTTGTCATTAATACTTCACCTGGAGTGGTGTCGGGCTGACGCTTCAGGTACGTCATATGTTTGTCAGCAACTCCCAATTCAGCAGATATTTTTTCAATGTCTCTCCTTTATCAATTCGATTAATAGCATCCAACTTTTTATCTGTTGAAACGACGACGTTCTTTCGCTCTGATGTCATCTTAATCATGTACACTGGATTAAACTCCTAAACAGTTTGACAAGAAACAAAAACAACCCGGTTGAAACACACACGATAAACTCAATGACACGTGCCGTTTGAAAACAGAAAAACTGAGGAGATTGAGGGAGGTGTAGTAAGGGGTAGGCTCAAGGACAACGTCTTCTTCCGGGGCTATTTATAGCTGAGACATACCGTGTCAGCACCGTGTGACACTACAAAATCTTTCGTAATCTCAATGGGCAGCAGTTTACAATACAGTGAACCTATTACCATAATTTATTGTACAATGTATGCAGGACCGTACATTGAATCAAGCTAAAAGGCGAATATTTGGCGTATGTCAAAGGTTACGTCCTTGCTATCAAGTTAAATTTATTATCTAATGTAAACATCAAATTAAAAATAAAATTGTCTGCAAATCTGATTCGGATAAATCAAGTTTTAGAGTAGATTGACGCTGATGTAGTGGTGCTTTAAACGCCTCTAGCGGTTATTAGTTCAACAAGGGTACCGACAAGCGGTAAGCGTTAATTGACAAGCAACACCGCCGACTTAACACTATGCACAATATTACCTAGGGCAAATTTATATCCATGTCTCATAAAATTGTGTTGGCTGATGTTGGCAACCATGTTATATTTTCAGACTAGGAACAAGATGGCGTTAGTGCGTATAGGGTGTATTTATGGGAATGTTTTAAAATTTAATGTTTAAGAATTGGTTTTTTACCCCTAGGATTTCATCTGACGTGAATATTTCGCAGAGTATAAAACATTGGCGAAGAGGGAACTCACTAGTTTTCTTATGCAAATGGTGATTACTTTCTGCATTTCATAAACTTAAAGGCTTATACCACTAGTACATAGTAAATATTTTAAAGTTACGTGATTTTTTCAGCTGGTGATGATAAAGAAAAAGTATAATGAAAGGGATACCAGGAAGACACCTAACTGAAACCGCCGCCTCCAGAGCTATCTACCCTTCAAGAACTAGTTGGTACATCTGTCTTCTTATATGCAGCAAAATACTGAACACTGTTGGAATTTTCCTGGCATATGATGTGTTAAAAATCGTCAGTGTTGCACCTTTAGTCTGCCTTGTAAAATTGGCGTAAGTAGAGATACTAAAATTTAAATACTTTATAGGTGATCGTTGATTAACATTGGCAGATTTTATGTTTTATACTGCTTAATTAGGTCTGCCACATCTTAGTAGAAGTAGCAATACTTCGTTGCTGGGAAGAAATTGTGTTATACAAAAAGTGCTAATTCATATCCTGACTCCTGTATTTCATTTCTACCCAAATATTACATTATTACAAATACTTTTCATTGGGACTTATTTTCATGGCCAGTGGGGGCTAGAAATAAACTAATTACGGAAATCTCAGCATAAGAAATATTTAAGGTGGCAAAGGTTGTTTCTGAAACCCTTTGGCCAGTAGACATTGAGGGCAGTTTGTGGCTATGCTGTTTATTGTGAGGGTCTGGTGATATCGAAATTTGCCCATGTTAGGTTTGATTAATTTGATGTGTAATATGTGTATTTCCCTTCTTTAAATCAAGGTAGGTATCAAACTTTTACCAAGGTTATATTTTGCAATCAATTGTTTCCCTGTCTCTACAGCCCCTACACTGTCTTGGGCTAGATTTCAAAGCTGCAGAATCTGGTAATCCCATTCATAAATACACATAACCTAGTCAATATCTTGGACTACAGGCTATTTACAATATTGCTTCTTAGACAATATTAACATTTGCAGCTCTTTTCAGTGGAACCGTTTGTAATAATGACTTACTGAATTTCTTGAGCACAAAAAGAAAGTGAAAAACAACTATTCTGCTAGACAGCACACTATCTTTCTAGAATAGGCTACTCGCACTAGCCCAGCTTTGCCTAGCTTCACTTTGTGGCACCTTAGCAAATTTATCAATCAAATAGAGTGTGTTATTTACTAAATATTTAATCTCATTAAGAATATCATGGGCTCCATATTGTTTTTTTGTAAAACTCAAGTTACCAAACACAGAAGGGAATTAATAGAATTACTATATAAACAACAACTCCAAGTAAGCTGGTCATAAAATGTGTCAGGCACTGTGAGTACTAATCAGAATAACATTTAATAACAAAATAACCAAAATAATATGCAATATGCTTAGTTCCAACACTTTTCTCAATACACTGTGCAATGTTAAATCTTAAAGTGCTGGTTGGACACATTACAGAGCCATGTTAGGTAGTCTGGTCTTGGAATAGACTCTACCAACGTAAATGTCACTAAACTAAAACTTGTGTTTATGGTAAATGCATAGGTAGTAACTAACACACTTGTTATTCTACTTTGCTACTTTCATCAGAAGAAATATTGCTGGATGGTTTAGCTTTATTAGCGGAATCATCAGGGCTTCCACGGCCCCATATGATTTTCTTGAGACATCTATCATGTTAGATGTTCCAGTCTTGTTAAAACTTGCCGTAATTATCTTTTCGATCAGAGTCCATGCCCAAAGAATCCAAGTGTACATTTGTTCTGCAGTGGGCTCCTTAATGCTGCTTCCTTTCTTCAAATCAAAGGGACCAGATGACAACATTCTCCATAAAAGCATTGTAGATGATCTTTGAATGCTTTGTAATAGAGATGACTATCAATTGTAAAATCAGTGTAAGCCCACCTGATGTTCTGATGACATGAAAAGCTTGTCAAGGGAATTAATGCAGGTAAACAGAGTATTAAAAGGGGACCCACTCAGCCCCCTATTTAATATAGGTTCAGCAGCTGTGATAGCAGAAATTAGACAACAATCAAACCACGTAAAAACCTACATATGTATATGTACACAACATGGTCATAGAATCATCAAATAAGGAGGACAGTGGTCACCCTGCAAGCAATACATGACATTCAACACATTCAAAAGTTATCCTTATAAACAGCAATACTAATATTCAATATAAAAATATTATCTATGGATTAAAACTAGCA
This sequence comes from Tenodera sinensis, assembly GCA_030765045.1. Lineage (NCBI taxonomy): Eukaryota > Metazoa > Arthropoda > Insecta > Mantodea > Mantidae > Tenodera > Tenodera sinensis. The sequence continues at coordinate 61,780,038 of CM060971.1, read as the reverse complement.
TGGGAGAAACAAATAATAAAAAAAACTAAAAAAAGCACGCTTTAATAACAAACCAAACTAAAAAGTAGAGAATAATTTTAAGTGTGAAGAGTTTGTTCTATTGGGATATAACGTCTGTTGGTTCATTATAATTAAATTTGTAATATGTTTATAATAAAATAGTTACATTAACAAACTAATATTGTTTACAAAAATATGGTTACCAAATTGGCCGCACGAGAAAATTAATTAAACATAGTGTAATGGATGCAGTTTTTATTGTTGTTTACAATTTTGAAAGTCATATTATGTGCTGAAGCTTCGCGTTTTTTATTTATGAATAGTTACATATGTATGATGCAGCGGTTTTATTTCGCAGCAGATATTTAGCAAATAAAGGTTTATAAACGAGTATATGCTAGAATGGTTGATTAATGTATTTACATTGAAATTGTTATTGCTGATTACAATTTTGAAAGTTTTATTTAGCAGTCAAGCTTCATTTTCATTTTGCCTGTGTTAGGTTAGGTTTAGTGTGTGTATATGAGTGTGGTAAGAGGGTCCTTTGTTATCGAAATTTTGCCTGTGTAGGTTAGGTTAGTGTGTGTATATGAGTGGGGTGACAGGGTCCTGTGTTATCGAAATATTTACAATTTGGGCAGTGTTTATGCAACAATTTCAATGTAAATGCATTTAATCAATCATTCTAGCATATATTATACTCGTTTATACACATTTATTTGCTTAATATCCGCCGCATAAGCAAAATAAAACCACTATATCGCACATAAGAAATTTGCTTATAAATAAAAAATGAAGCTTGAGCACAAAATAAAACTTTCAAAATCGTAATCAGCAATAAAAACTGCATCCATTGCACTATGTTTCATTCGTTTTCTTGAGCTTCCGATTTTGTAAACATTTACCAATAATAAATTTTATTGTAAAAAACCCTGGGATACTTTTTACGATGTTTTTATCATATCTTTGCTTTTATAAATAGCTACCAATTAACTATTTATAACATTTGATGTCTGGCACCCCACACTTTTGTACAATAAAATTTATTTTTTTGCTAATACAGTAAAACCTGCCTTCAACGGACCCCTTATTAAGCAGAAATCTGCCTTGAGTGGAAATATTTTATGGTCTCATGATTTTAGGGATCAAAAACATGTTAAATTCCCTTTATTAAATGGAAACTGTCTTTCGTGGACAACGGAAATAAAATTATGTCTTTTAACAGAAAATTTCCAGTTTTGGAATGCAGAGCTTAGAAAATTTTCAGGCACCGGTGAAAATATAGGGATAAGAGATTGTAGGAATAGTTAGTACAAGAGAAAGTCATGTGAGTGCAACACCTCAGATTTTTTCCAATTGATATTGCTCAGGGCATTAGGACAAGGTCATGATATTATTGTAGTGTCATTGGTCCGTGACACATGTGTAAGTTTTCAAGTCAGTCAGATGACTAACTTGCTGAAAATTACATTGAAAGATTCTTTTCCATTGATTTGGCTAAGTAATTTTTTTATCCTAATTATCCTGCTCAGGAAATTAAGAAAAAGTCATGATATCATTGTATTGTCATCAGCCCTTGACCTGTGTGCAAATTTTAAAATTAATCAAGATGACTAAGTTGGTGAAAGTTATGTTACGTTGATAAAGTTAGCCAAGTCACCTTTTTATCCTGGTGATCCTGGTCAGGACATTAGGACAAAATCATATTAATGTATTGTCATTGGTCCTTGATATGTGTGCAAATTTTCAAGTCAATCAGATGACTCAGGTTGTGAAAATTAGATTGAAAGATTCTGTTACATTGATAAATTTAGCTAAGTAATTTTTTTTTTATCCTGATGATCCTGGTCAGGACATTAAGGCAAAGTCACGATATTGTATTGTCACCAGCCCTCGACATGTGTGCAAATTTTCAAGTCAATTAGACAACATTAACTGGCTGAAAATTATGTTGAAAGATTCTGTTGCATTAATAAATTTAGCTAAGTAATTTTTTTTTATCCTGATGATCCTGGTCAGGACATTAAGGCAAAGTCACGATATTGTATTGTCACCAGCCCTCGACATGTGTGCAAATTTTCAAGTCAATTAGACAACATTAACTTGCTGAAAATTATGTTGAAAGATTCTGTTGCATTAATAAATTTAGCTTAGTAATTTTTTTAACCTGATGATCCTGGTCAGGACATTAGGACAAAGTCATGATATTCTTGTATTGTCATTGATCCTTGACATGTGTGCAAATTTAGTCAATCAGGCGACCCTAAGTCTGTGAAAATTACGTTGAATGATTCTGTTACATTAATAAATTTAGCTAAGTAGTTTTTTTTTATCCTGATGATTGTGGTCAGAAAATTAAGACAAAGTCATGATTTTACTGTATTATCATAAATCTTTGACATGTGTGAAAATTTTCAAGGTATTCTTATGACTAAGTGAAAATGATGTCAAAAGATTCTGTCCCCCCAGGGGGACCTACTACAGTAGGTCCGGGTTTGGCACACCCGGGGCCCCGAGCCAACTGACTCCCTCGGTGTGGGCTCCTCTTCGTGGTGAGGGAGTCAGTCAAATCGCCCACCCACGTGTAGGCCGTGCGTGGAGACCCGTGTCGGTGGAAAGGTTTATCCTGGTGGTTGAGGGATGTGTATCTGAGCTCGGTCCAGTTTTCTTTCTGAACTCGGGGAGGGTGCACATTTCCAATACACTGCTTTGGTTTCTGCTTCATCTAAACGGGAGGCAAGGGACTAACCCACCCCTAGTCAATCGGCTGGGACTAGGTAATGCACCGAACTCCAGGGTGAGTGGGACGGCGAGCCTGCTATATCCCCCGTGTAGCCCTGTCATCCCAGTGGGGTGACCCCTTGTTGGGCTCCGTGGTGTGTGGGGAGTACTGGGGGATGAAATTATTTTTATGCTTTTATGGCTACCAACACTCCGAAGAGACGACAAGTCAACGATGGAAAAGAGGTCACCGCAGTGTCAGCAGCTCGGTACCTAGTGATTAGTAGAGTGGAAGAGTCACAGAGTTTCTTGAAAGTTAATCCCTATATCATCCAGGCGGGCCTAGATAAGATCGCTGGTCCTGTGAAGTCTTGCACCCGTCTTAGAAATGGTTCACTATTGATTGAGACTTTTACAGCCACCCAGTTCGACAGATTGCTAAAGGCCAAACTACTCCACGGATATCCTATCCGTGCCCGCCTCGGTAGCGTGATGGTTAGCTTGTCTGCCTCACGTTCAAGAGGTCGCGAGTTCGAATCTCGCTTAGGGTAAGTTATCCGGGTAAGGTTTTTTCCCCTAGGTTTTCCCTACCCTGAAAAGACGAATGTCGGGTAACTTAAAGCTCCATGGACCTCAGGCTCATTTGAGCATCATTTCACCCATTTCATTCATTCGTCCGATATGATACAATGTTGGAGGACGTTAATTTAAAAAATATATATATATCCTATCCGTGTCGAGAAGCACCGTAGCTTGAACTCATCCACGGGAGGCATCACAACCTCTCTTTTGGATATGTCGGAGGAAGAAATTTTGGGTTATCTGTCGGACCAAGCTGTTACTGAGGTTTATCGCGTCAAAGCCAAACGCGATGGTGCACAGGTGCCTACCCGTACTCTGTTCCTTACGTTCGATCGGCTTGATCTCCCATCGAAACTTAAGGCAGGGTACGAGGTTATAAATATTCGGCCATATATACCACGCCCAATACATTGTTTTCAGTGCCAACGCTTTGGTCACACTAGGGTATCTTGCAAACTTGCTACGGCTGTTTGCGCTGTGTGTGGAAAGGATGCCCACGACGGAGCTTGTTTATCTGTTTTCTGTGTAAATTGTCGGGGTCCCCATCCAGCGACTTCCCGCGATTGCCCACGCTTTCTGGACGAGAAGGCCATCCAAGAGCTGCGGGTGAAAGAACGCTTATCTTTCAATGAAGCCCGCAAACGCCATCTAGCTCGCCAGCCTTCTCTCCTGAGATTTGGCATGTTTAGCTCAGTGGTACAAACCCAGGTTCAAAAGCGGGATATGAGTACACAAACTACTCCTGTACCTCTAACTGCAGTCGCTACTCCTACTATTACAGCATCGACTTCTGGTTCCGCCGCTTCCAAAACAATATTTGTTGGTACTGAACCTCGTAAATTTAAAACGCAACCAAAGCGCACCGACTTTTTGAAAGATCCTAAAACCTCAGGCAATGACCATTGTACTGTAAAAGCTAGTTCTCCTTCGCCTCCTCGGAGATCCCCATCTCAGGATGCCCGGGGGCGCAGTCGAGCTAAGGGTCACTCTCCTCCTTTGACTACGGGCAATCGTTTTGCAGCACTGTCTTCCGTCTCCGCTGCTGCTGAGCTTCTTCCTTCGGAAGAACCGATGGAGGAGGAGCCTCCACCTCCTATAAGCCCTGGTCCCACACTCCAGCTGAAGGCCAAGTTGAAGCGCCAGACGCAGCCCAAGTGATTTTAAACAGCGCACTCCCTTTCCCTCCGGATGTCCCTCGTTCAGTGGAATACACGTGGCGTACGCACACATAGAGCCGAATTACAGCTTTTAACCAAATCGTTCTCTCCTACTGTCTTGTGCTTACAGGAGACCAAACTTCGCCCACAGGACTCTTTTACCTTTCCTGGCTTTATTCCGGTGCGCTTCGACCTTGCACCGGAACCTGGTTCTCCTGCACATGGTGGTGTAATGTTTCTGATTCGAGACCACGTTTTTTACCAACCTATCACGCTTACCACTACCTTGCAAGCTGTAGCTGTCACCCTCAGTTTACCCGGCTTTAGTTTCATCCTGTGTTCCTTGTATCTTCCACCTGGTTCTCCGCGGTTGCGGGTCTAGCAGCTCTTGTTGTCCAGCTCCCAGCACCCTATCTTCTGTTGGGAGACTTTAATGCCCACCATCCTCTTTGGGGCTCACCTAGGCCATGCCTAAGGGGAACCTACCTAGCTGATTTTTTCACCCAGAATTGCCTCTCTCTCCTTAACACTGGTGAAGCCACTTTTGTGTCTGATTCTTCTGGCACTCTTTCACACCTGGATTTATCTGTCTGCTCAGCACAGCTTGCACATCGTTTTCAGTGGAACGTCGTCTCTGACACCTTCTCGAGCGATCTTTTTCCCTGTGTTATTAGCCTGTTATCGCACTACTCTCCACCGTCACGTGTACCCACCTGGCAATTAAACAAAGCAAACTGGCCTCTTTATTGTCGCTGCGCTGTTTTCGAAGACCACCTGTTCGAAGATGTTGACCAGATGGTGGAACACCTTACATCCGTTATTATCTCCGCTGCTTCGCGTGCAATCCCTCGGTCGTCTTCTCAACCGCGACGATTACCTGTTCCCTGGTGGACTGACGAATACCGAGCCGCTATCCGTGCTCGCAGGGCTGCACTTCGAGTTTTCTGGCGCCATCCCACTCTAGAGAACCTGGTCACCTTCAAGCAACAGCGCGCTAGAGCCCGTCGCATCATACAGGCCAGTAAAAGAACGTCCTGGCTCCGGTTTGTGGAGTCCTTTAATTGCCACACTCCTTCACCTATTGTTTGGGACAAGCTCCGCCGTGTGACTGGCAAAATACCAGCTTCCACGCTACCTGGGCTGCGGATTAATAATGACACCATCACTTACCCTAGAGCTGTTGCTGACACTCTGGGCAATGCGTTTGCTGGCGTTCCCAGTTCTTCGAATTTTCATCCAAGATTTTTAACCCTCAAGACCCGGGCTGAGTTGCATGAAATTCTCTTTCCCTCTTCTAACCGCGAGTGTTACAACGCCGTCTTTACCATGGCGGAGTTGGAGCGGTCCCTCGCTTCTTCCAAACCGTCGACTCCAGGACCGGATGGTGTTCATGTGTTAATGTTACAGCACCTTTCTTCCGCTGGTAAACTCTTTCTCTTGGAGGTGTATAACCGCATCTGGCGTACCAGTACTTTTCCATCCATTTGGCGCGAGGCCACCATCGTTCCAATTTTAAAACCTGGTAAGGATCGTCATCTTCCTTCCAGTTATCGCCCGATCTCTCTCACCAGTGTCATTTGCAAGGTGATGGAGCGCATGATTAACGGACGACTGACGTGGTGGCTCGAATCTAATCATCTGCTAGCCAACGTTCAGTGCGGTTTTCGTCGCTTCCGTTCAACGGTCGACCACTTAGTCTCGCTTTCGACACACATCATGGATGCCTTTCTGAGGAAGAGTCAAACGGTCGCTGTGTTCCTTGACCTTGAGAAGGCGTATGACAGTTGCTGGCGGTACGGTATTCTTCGTACCCTCCATAAATGGGGCTTTCGGGGTCGCCTGCCCCTTTTTATCCAAGAATTTGAGGGATCGAGTCTTTGGAGTGCGGATTGGTTCTGTTTTATCTCGTGTTTTTACTCAAGAGAACGGAGTACCGCAGGGCTCGGTACTCAGCGTCACCTTATTCGCTGTGGCCATCAATCCCATTGTGGAGTGCGTTCCCGCTGGTGTTTCATCCTCCCTTTTTGTGGATGATTTGGCCATTTACTGTAGTTCTCGGCATACTCATCTCTTAGAACGGCGCCTCCAACTCTGCCTTGACCGTCTGTTCATTTGGAGTCTGGAAAACGACTTCAAGTTCTCCACTGAGAAAACCGTCTGTGTGAACTACTGGCGTCAGAAGGCGTTTCTTTCCCCTTCACTTCACCTCGGCCCAGATGTTCTCCCTTTCGCAGACGAGGCGAAATTTTTGGGATTGTTGTTTGACAGGAAGCTTAGCTGGTCCTCTCATATATCCTATTTGAAGGCCAGGTGTGACCGTTCTCTTAGTGTTTTACGCGTTTTAAGTGGCACATCCTGGGGAGCTGATCGGACTGTACTTTTAAGGTTGTATCGCTCTTTGGTCCGATCTAAACTGGACTACGGTTGTATTGTGTATTCGTCGGCTCGCCCGTCGATTTTGAAACGTCTTGATCCTACACATCACCGTGGTCTCCGCTTGAGTATTGGCGCTTTTCCAACGAGTCCAGTTATCAGCCTGTGTGCAGAAGCTGTCGAACTTCCGCCTTCTTATCGGTGTGACGTTCTTCTTTGCAGCTACGCCTGCGGCTTTTCCAGTTTGCCGGAACATCCATCATTTCTTTAGTTTTTTAACGATTCCCTGGACTGTCTATACTCAACGCGCTCCCTGCCCTTGCTCCCTCATGGCGTTCGGTTTCGTTCTCTGCTTCGGCTGCGTGACGTCGATTTTCCAACGACACTTCCCAGAGGAGAAACACGATTTCCCCCATGGCTCCGCTCCGAGATCCAGGTTAATCTGAGTTTGTTGTCCATGCGGAAGACGTTGACGCCAGGTTCAGTCCTCCTTCGTTTGGCCTTTTTAGATCTTCAAGCGCAGATAGGCCCGGGTAGTTTTATATACACTGATGGCTCGAAGGACGAGCATGGAGTCGGGTGTACCTTTATTCATGATCATCAGAGATTTAGCTTTCGTCTTTTAGCTCAGTGCTCGATTTTTACTGCAGAGCTTTTTAGTATTTACCAAGCAATTTTATTAATACGTCGGCAAGCCTTACGGAAATGGATAATTTGCTCGGATTCCTTAAGTGCCCTTCAGAGCCTACGGATCCTGTACCATTAACACCCCCTGGTACAGCGTATCCAGGATTGCCTTCACACCCTCGCCAGTGCTGGCACTTGCGTCTCCTTTGTGTGGGTACCTTGACACGTAGGCCTGCAAGGAAACGAGGCTGCCGCTAAGGCAGCAGTTTTAGCCCCCAGACGTTTTAACTCTTCTGTTCCCTCTGTTGATTTTAGCGCATTTTTACGACATGACGTCTTTTCTCGGTTGAGTGATGACTGGCATGGCCTGCAGGGGAACAAACTACGGGAGGTGAAGCCCCTCCCTGTTGCCTGGAAGACTTCCTCGCGTGCCTCCCACCGAGAGGAGGTAATTTTAGCCAGAATGCATATCGGGCACTGCAATTTTAGTCATGGTCACCTTTTATCTTCTGACGCCGCACCGCTCTGTGCTCACTGTCATGAGCTTCTGTCGGTGCGACATGTTTTAGTTCAGTGTCAGCATTTACGTCAGCTCCTTGACTCACTGGGCCTGCCAGCAAACCTGGCTGAGGTGCTGGCAGACACTACAGATGCAGTAGAGCATGTGTTACTTTTTATTCGTTTAAGCGGACTGTGTGCACATGTATGACTCGCATATTGATCTTTTATTTTTTACGTTTGGCCACTGATGCGAGCTGTTTTATCCATTACTGTGATCCAATGCTTCCATTTTCGCTCGACTGTGCTGTTGCTGACACCATATTGGTGACGGTTTTAATACTTTATTGTTTTAGTTTTAGACCTGTTTGCTTTGTTTTTGACTTTTTATGATTTTAGTGTTGCTTGTGCGCTAATGACCACAGCAGTTGAGTGCCCTAAAGCCCTACTACTACTACTACTAAAAGATTCTGTTACGAGGGTTGTAAAATAAGGTTCCCAAGGATCTGCAGTTGCGAGGAACCCTGTTACAGGAGGTCTGGCAATACTGGCATGTAGCTTGGCTCTCCCTCTCCCAGAACCCTACCCTGCGAGCTGTCTGCGATGCTCAGTCTCGGCTTGGTAGCTGTTAGAAATGGAGCTTCACTCAATTCTCCCGCCAGGTGCAAATTACGCTTTCTGATGCATTTTTTGTGTACAAAAAGACTTCACCGGTGGAGATTCATTTCCAACTGTGTGAAGTGTATGGGGAGCAGTGTATGAGCGTACAACACGTGTGCAAATGGTGCAGAGAATTCAAAGACAGACGTACAGATGCCCTTGATGACCATTGTTCTGGATGACCATCAATTTCAGACGAAACGATTGTTAAAGTGGAAGAAGCAATGCTGAAAAATCAAAGGATGGCAGTTCAGGAGATCTGCGAGATGATCCCTGATGTCACCAAGACCTACATTCACAATATTTTGACAGATCATTTAGGGTATATCAAGGTGGGTGGAGGCATGCTCATGAAGGGAGTGCATTTCCATCAGGACAACGCTCGTCTGCACATTACCCATGCGACAACCAATTTCATCAACAAGTTTGGATGGGATACTGTTACACACTCTCCTTACAGCCCGGACTTAGTCCCAAGTGACAACCAATTTCATCAACAAATTTGGATGGGATATTGTCACACATTCTCCTTACAGCCCGGACTTAGCCCCAAGTGACTACCATCTCTTCCCGGATTTGAAGAAACACCTATGTGGGATGTATTTCAGAGCCGGAGAGGAACTGAAAGAAACGGTTTTAAGCTATCGTCGCCGGGAGGGTTCTACAATGCAGACATACAAAAGATAGTACACCACATGCAAAAATGCATTGATTAGAACGGCAAATGTCAAAAATAGGAATAGGAAAAAGGCTAAGCTTTCCAAAAATGTATAATTCAATGTCAGTAAATGTGTTTTTCATTGTGAAAAAAATTGGGAGTCTTATTTTACAGACAATCCTCATACATACAGGTGAAGCTAATGCAAAGCATATAAAAAGGACCTAGTTTCCATTGAAGGGGTCAAAGCAAATTTCTAAAAGCGGCAATGGATATCTCAAAATATTTGCCATAGTGTCTAACGTATGGATTGTCAAAGGAATCCATCCTCATCAAGGAGCTATGAATGCAACTGCTTCTGCCATCTAAAAGGAATTTGGAGACCCACCTAAGAGAGAGGATAAAGAAGAGAGAAGAAATCCCATCGGTCTTCTATGGCACAGGCATTATGACAAGCTGGAATTGGACCAGTGAGAACCAGAAGCTAAGACACACGATAATAAAATTTGTGATACAGAGCTATCATAAAATATACAAAAATACAGCATACCACAACTCCAATGAAAATTGTGTGCTCATTGTGTAGGAAGAACTGTGAGAGATATGTCACCAAGTGTAGAAAAACTTACAGTATTTACAGTATTTTATAGGCCATTTATTAAGAATCTGTGATCATCAGAATCTAGGCCCCGGTTATAACAGCTACATTTACACAAACTTAATGGTTTTAAGTTGTTATTCCCTGCCAATGACTGCTTCTGCATCTTGATACAGAATAGTTTACAGAGTAAGAATCTCAGTTAGAGGAGAAAGATAAATTATACACAATTATTTTACATTAATAATTAAAATTAATATGTGAGCTTAGACTTTCACGGCCGGCATCTGTCTAGTAAAATGATGTTTCTGGGTTTATTGGCCATGGTTCATTAGGTGTTCACACATCAGATGGACCACAGCCAATAAGCCTGGAAACATCATTTTCATTGATTGATTGATAGTTGGCGCTACAAGCCATGTAGCCCTTGGCCTCCTTAACCATCTTCTTCCATTCTATTCGTTCCTCTGCTTTCCTTCTCCAGCTTTTGACCCCCAACTTTCTCAAGTCATCTTCCTCATTGTCTATGCATCTTTTCCTGAGTCTTCCTCTTCTCCATCTTCCATCAAGCTTTCCTATGAATATCTTCTTGACTACACTAGTTTCCAGCATTCTCTGTACATGGTCAATCCATCTTATTCTTCCTTGTTTAATTTTCACTACTATATCTGGTTGTCCAAATAGGCACTGTTAGTCCGCATTCTCCATCTGTCCAAGTCCCTTATCACTCCAGATATCTTTCTCAAGTTCTTCCTTTCCCAACGCAATAACCGCTGTTCTTCCCTGGTTGTCAACACCCAACTCTCTGATCCATACATTATTATTGGTCTCAGTACAGTTTTATATATTTTAATTTTAGTATTCCTATTAACGTTTCTTGATTTAAACATATTCTGCAAGGTGTAAAAGCATCTGTTACCACTTGCTAACCTTTTCTGAATTTCCTCTGATGTTTTATCTACTGGCAACTTAGCGCAGTTGGTAGAGCACCTGCCTGCTGTGCAAGGGGTCCTGGGGTCGATTCCCGGCAGGGGGGTAGGAATTTTTCTCCAGCCAGGATTATTCCTTATCCTTCCCCGAGTCTGGAAGTATAATGGCGGCGTGTGGCTGAGTGGTTAGACCTCTTGCCTACCACCTAGACGGGACCTGCATGTGATATTCGTGGTGGACGAAGCAGCATCTGGACGGGTTTTCTCCAAGTTCTCCGGTTTCCCCCATCATTCATTCCACCAATTGTTCCATTATCACCCTTCCAATCATCTATTTCGCCTGCATTTCATGTCATCCTCTTCCTCACTATCATACCTGGCACTTAGCTGATCACCTGCTTTCAGGTCTTCACTTTATCTGGTCCAGAGGTCCCTCTGCTCCCCAACAGGCATCTGACCCTAGGCAGTGGCTTGTAAGTCCTACATAAGGGAGGGATAATCAGCGAAAGAAGAAGAAAGTAGTTTTATTATCTACTGTTATTATAGATCCCAAGTATTTAAGTGTTTCAATGCATGTAATTTAACTCGAAGTTCTTTTCTTCTTACACCCCATCATCTCCCATCTTCATATATTTGGTTTTACTAATGTTCACTACTAATCCTTTCTGTTCAAACACTTCATAACTTTCCTCAAGAGCTCTTATATTCCTTGTGAGAATTGCTACATTGTTAGCATATGCCACTATTTGCACTGATCTGAAAGTATGGTTCCTCCAGGATTTATGGGTAATTGTCGGATTACTTTTTCCAGTGCTAAATTAAATAGTAGTGTGGATATCACATCTTGTCTCAACCTCTTCTCTACAATAAACATACCTGATAAATCCTGTTCCATTCTTACTCTCCATCTGGTCAATTCCATAGTCATTTTTGTCAATTTCACCAGTTTCAGTGGCATTCCGAACTCTCTCATTATCTGATAAATTTTAGCTCTGTCCAGGCTATCATACGCCTATCTTCCTTTCATAGAAGTTTGAAAACAACTGGAAAACAAGAACTGTCCACATGGGAACAAATCTTTATTTTAAAAAATAGAAACCGAGTATTTAATTTCGACATTCCTCAGAGAGACATTTTCAGTAAGTTCATTGAACCGCCACCAGAAGAAGCATCACCATCTGCATCATGAAATACCATGGAAACCCAGTTATTGTCCGGTTGATAATGGAGGAAAGTTAACCTTCGAAACGCGTCCCGGAAAAATATGTTGTAAGTGTTGTTCAGTGTTATTAATTAACTCACCTTTTAAATGTCATACGCCTGTTTGAAATCTACATACAGCTGGTGATGCTGTCTATCATACTCGTAGAACTTTTCCAGTATCTGTTGCAATCTAAATATCTGGTCTAATGTAGAGGGAAACATTATTTTACTGAATTAAAATTAATCTCACATTGAAATAATATCCACTCAATATGCCGTCGTCATTTGTGTTAACATATGCGGTCTTTGAACAAATCACGTTTATAAATTGTCTTTATACGTGAAGGAACTCCAAATATAACTTTTTCTTGCTTTCACTTATTTTGGGATAGAGGAAGAGATTAACCAGTTTACAATGGAGGCCAATGATAACTTCTAAGGGTCCTAAATATTGATAGTTCTGGGAAAGCAAAAAACCTCCAAACCAGGTGTGCAGTGCTTTCCTGTCCACGTCCTTGGATTGCCGTCTGCTGCTATCGTAGAAAGGCTTGGATGAAACCATGCAACATTTTTAAAACTGCTTTTAAAGGCTTTACTTACCAACTTTATGAAAGGAGATGCTGAATCTGACCACCATCGTCCATAAATTTTTGGCACCTGTTTAGGAAACTATCCATCACTTGCTGTACCTCACGTTGAGAAATGGTGGATGTTTTGTTTTAATTCTTCCAGGGTGTGTGGGTTTGTCTTGTACATTTTATGTTTTAAGTTACCACAGGGGTTAGATTCGGGGACTGAGGGGGCCATAAATCTCTAATAATAGTTCTGTCCTGAAACACACATTCAGTTTGAGAGGTAGAATTTTTCAGTTCCAGTTCATGGAGCAGCTGTGCATGAAACAGAAGATCTGTGGTTCAAATCCCAGCTGTGGCATTAAATTTTTCAATTACAATTACATTCCCCACATATGGCTTGTGTGTTTAAGAACACCAGCAATAAGTTTGTTGGCATAAATAAATAATAATTACACATTCAATTGTTTTCATCAAAAGATTGCCCTTATGACCTGTTGCACAATCTTGTTGAAAAAAGGCAAAATGATGCTCCCCGTGCTGTTAATTCTCTAAAAATTATTCATGTGTGTATGGGCATCAACTCTTGACTCCGCTAATGGTGCACCATACACCAATTTTTTCATCATGAAGGATAGTTCATGAACAATGTTAGGTTTCTCAGAGCTCCAATAACGATTATTTTGTGTACACACATATCCATGAAGGTACAACCAAGCCTCATCCATGAAAAATATTAAATGTTGATCATTGTATTCACTATTGAGACTCCACTCACAAAATGTTTGCCAAGATCATCTGGTTGCAGTTATTTTATATGGTTTTAACTTTATCAGTTTGGTAGCTCTTTGCAAAGAGCCATGTGAAAGATGCCTAAGCGATTTTTGGGAGGAATTTTTCAAACGATGACCAATGTCTTCTAATGCTTCCTCGGTAAGAACGTGCACTGTCTTTTAGGTTTTTAGACTGAACACTTTCTGTGACCTGAAATTTATTAGAAAGTTCATGGATTGTTGTACAGCCTGGAACTTTTACACCTGGAAATCTTTCTGCAAATCACACTTTCACTTGGCAAGCTGAGGAGTCAACACATATGAGTCATAAATAAATGCACGCTATGCAGTAGAAAAAATATGCTCAGCCATAATACACTTTGTGACTAAGTACAGGACAAAATAATAAATCACTCGTAATAACTAACCTACATCATATCGCTTCAACTCAATATTGCAGAGCAAAACTGCATCAGCAGCGTGACCTTGTTTACAGCATCAGTGCCTTATCTTGTTTCCACATGCCCAATGGAAAAACATCATGCAGATAGTTCGGAGGTTTTTTGCTCTCCCAATATTTGCTACAATGCACATAAGAGAAACACGACACTATTGCCAACTTAGCATGACTGGAACTAAGGATTAATAAGTATAAACAATACTAAAAGGCAGTAGATGAACCATTTAATGATGTGATACTACTCTAAAAGGTGAGGGGCTCTAATGACCCATGGGACTATAGGGAGGGTGTTCAAGGGTTTCCCAGTGCATGTCCGCCATTGTGTCCATTGTCAAATTGGCGGTGTGAGGCGTAGCATTGTCTTGGAGAAGGATGACATCTCTGATGGGCATACAACGTCTTTTGCTTCAGTAGGCAGCTTTTACAGACCTTAACCATTGGCAATAGTAAGCTGCAGTCACTGTACATCGATCATGAAGAAAATCAACCAACCTCTGATGCGATTTCTTCAACAGTGGAGCGATGATCACCTTCAATAAGCTCTCGAACGGCACAGATGTTGTCATCTGGTAGATTTGACCTTGGGCGTTGAGCATGACTTTCGTTTTCCACAAATTCTCGGCCACCCTTAAATTGTCTGGCCCAAGTGAACTCTCGATTCTGTGACAGTGTAGTGTCCGCAAACTGTGCCCTTAAATGAGTTAAAATCTCCGAAGGTTTAACCCCTTCATTGGTTAAAAACTTGATAATAATGTGTTGCACAACAGACGCAACAGACGAAGGAACCTCTTGCTCACTCATGGCTGTACTGACGCCAGAACCTAGCAAAGCAGCTAACAAAGCTAGTTCCCCCTCCCTAACACACCAACCTTCAACCCCCCCACTCCACTGCCCTGCTCTAAACTGCTTCCTCTGTGATATACAACAATTACCGTTTATATTTGAATTACCCTCATAGAAGGGCCCTAATGACCAAGTTGTCGACGGGCCCTTAAACCCAACACACTCACTTACCCCCCTCGTAGAAGGGTCCATGGATACATGGAAAGAAATTGAGTGCTGTAAGCTCCCCCCCCCCCCCCGTTCTTCTTAGACTTAACATGAACATTCAACCATGCCTGCATGCATTCATAATGTATTCATATATGTGCATCATTTATAATTACTGCTCTGTTAACTCATTTTAATCATCTGTTCATGGTACCAGATACAACAAAACTTGGGAACCTTAACAATAACAACAAACAATCTGGTTTGTGCAGTCATATTACTTCGTCTGCTCTTGTACAAACTATTCATACTAAAGCTTATTCCTCTACTTCACTTTAAGATAAAGATTTGTAGAAATTATCTTATTGCTAATTTTCTTGTAGCTGCTAGGGGAATATGGATGCAGGAGGCTTTAAGTGATAGCCAAATTTTTAGAGAGCTGGTCGCTATGTGATGGTTTGACATTCCATTCTCTTTGCATTGCCAAGAGATAAAAAATGAATAATTACTTCCATTTGAGAAAGGTAGAAGTATTGGAAAATTCAGACAAATAACAAGGAACATCTCATTAATGGTTCACTCCACCAAAGAAAGAAGAGTGTTCAACATAAGTTATGTGTTGTAACAAGATCTACATCTTTTTGTGTAAGATTTTCTCTATCTCTTACGATTTACCTGATATGCAAAAACCATTCAGAATGAAGAGCACTTCTGAAGACATTCCCAGAATATTCAAGGTATGCATTTTGTTTGGTATGAAATTATCCTAAACAGGTGGTATTTTAATCAAAATCATTGAAGCAATTTTTGATAACGAAATTTTCGAAAAATGTTCCATGTAAACTTTAGTCCAAGTGGATGTTTTGTTGAATATCTTCGTGTGGCATTCTTGAAAGATACCGTACTTAAATACCAAGTTTGGTATTGAACCTACTTTTGAATTACGCCGCTCACAGAAAAGTGCATACATACACTCATACACATGCACACATGCACACAAGTATGAGCATACAAGCATGTGCAGACAAACATACACACACATATTTCCACTAAAATCTCAGTATCAAATATTTGGGTGGAATGGAATAACTTCTCTACCTACTACAGTGCATTCGTAGATTGGCCAGACCGAGGGAGGACCGACGCATCTTCTGTCAGAGTTAACACGAAAACGACAGGCAAGTCATGGTGAGGGAACACTAACTACTGTACTAACTTACATTAGGCTCACCTGTCCAACAACAGATGTTGAAATTAATGACCCTCAATGCAAACATATCCCCTATATCTCCAAAAACAATTCTGTTTTACCAAAAATCCCCATATTCGTGAAGTTCTTCGCCACACTGTGAAAGTTGAAGTTAGGTGTGTATTGAGTGCACATAGAATTATTGGCCCATATTTTATGACACATCAGTTGATTTACACGTTTTTGTAAATTCTATTTTAAATCTTTTTTTTCTGCAACTAACAAGAAAAGAAAGATTGTGTGGCTTATTTCAGCAGGATTCAGCTGCAGTGCACACCTCTGTGAATTGTATGTATAAATTTTGTGGTGTGTATGGTGATAGAATAATTAGTTAAGGATTGTGGCAACATAATTCCCCTGATTTAGCTATATGCAATTTTTATTTGTGGGGAACATTAAAGTATAAAATGTACGCATCAAATCCACACACGTTATAAGAATGAAAGGTAACATCACTTAGAAATACAGGCAATCAGTTAACATGAACTTTTGAAAGTAAACCAGAATTGTTTTTGGAGATACAGGGAATGTGTTTGCGTTGAACGTCATCAATTTTAACATCTGTTGTGATACAGGTAAGCCTAATGTAAGTTAGTACAGTAGTTTGTGTTCCATGACTTGCTGTTCAGTTATGTATAACTCTGGTCCTTGCCCGGCCCAGTGCTGCTGGAGGGTAGTCCAGTCGATCTGCAAATGCACTGTATGTATATGATAGAGACAGTAAAAAGCACTTTAAAATGCATATCATTATTATATGGGCTCAACAGCATAATTAAATCTGATTGACGAGAACATTTTTAATTGGTGTTACTGTTCACTAGCTTTTAAAAAGCCATCAGTGAAAGCTACTTTAGTTTCAGCCAGTGATAAATCACTAATATTAATAAAATTACATCCTGTTTGCATTACTGTAACTGTTATATTAATATAATTGTTACATTACTCTTTGGGCATCCCTAATTCCTATTAATAGTTTTGAAATAAATGCCAAACAATGCACTTCTTTATTGTTTCTTTTCTTGTTTGGGGTTTTTAGGTTGTTCAGAAGTATATTTCATTTCACATTTTGTACTCTATAGGCAAATCTAATTTTTAGATCCCTTTTGTTGCCTTCTATGTTTTTTGTTGGGGCTGACTATTTAGAAAACTAACAATATGGCTAGAGCAATAATAGAGAAAGGGAGTTGATTCAGATGCTGATGATATAGAGAGAAAAACAATTTGTAAAAGCAGAAAGGGGTTATTAAGGTGTCAGTAAATACATTTCTATGATTATAAGATTTTACATTATCTATAAAAGAAAAATGGTGTCTCACTGGCTTAAATATGCCAACTAACAGGCTTGCACATGTTTGTTTTAGAATAATGTTATTAACATTGAAACTGAATCAGCTCTCTTTCTTTGCTTATAGGTTGTGAAGGGAGCAAAGGATCTGGAAGGTGTCAAACTATACAATGAATTCCAAAGAGAAACGGTCTAGCGGTGGTTATGGTCTTCGTAGGAAAGTTGTGAAGAAGAAATTGGATGAAGATTTTGAGTATTATTGTAAAGGAGCTGCTCCTCAGATTGAAACACCCACTTCAGCAGGTGAAGCCCAAGAAAAACAGAGTGACAAATTACACACACATTTAGTAGTTGTTACAAAAGTGGTTAATCCTCAAGAAAAGGCTGTTCTGAAAGATAGTGAATGTTTAGAAAAGAGACCTCGGGGTAGACCAAGAAAGCATCTAACACACAAAGACATATTGGATTCATCAAGTTCAGCTGAGATCAGAAGCAAGAATTTAAAATCTCCTAAGGCTGCAGAAAACATAGACTTAGCCAAGACAAATGAAGAAAAAGAAGCAGTTTTGGTGTCAGTTGTACCGGTAATGAAAGGTGAACAACAGCTAGAAGCTGCTGATGCAAGGGATGCTAAACTAGGAATTCTAACAGCAGACGGCATGACAGAATTACAAGAAGAAGAAGTAAGTTCATTACCGGAAGGAGAGAAAGAAAATCTACCTGAAGATGCAATAAATTTGGTCACTGAACCGGATATAGAAGAAGGAATGACTGTACATATGGAAAATGAAGAGGTGCAAGATGAATATGAACAGGAGCTTACATATGATTATGAAAAAGTTCCTAAGGGACCCTCTGTATTAATTATGAAGCGCAAGAAAGAAAATTTGAGCAATGAAGACATACAGAAACTGAACCAACTAAATCCTGATGATAAGATAGAGTGCAGTGAGTGCCATAAACTGCTTAAGCCATCCTCTTTTCGTCAGCATCTTCGTACCCACACTGGAGAGAAACCCTTTGGTTGCGAAGTATGTGAAGCAAGATTTACACGGAAAGGAGATGTGGAAAGACATGTACGTATTGTTCATAACAAGCAAAAACCATTTAAATGTTCCCGCTGCCAGAGAGCTTTTGGTGACAAGAAGAACCTTCGATGGCATCTCATGAATCATGACAAAAAACTTTTCTATGTTTGTGAAGTGTGTGGATTCAAATTTGGCAAACGGGAATATTGGGAAAACCATGTAAAGTTTATTCATCCTGCCAAGGGTGCTTTGGATTCAGATGGAGACTCCTCTATGCAAATGGAGGAGGACAGTGAAGACAATCTTCATTCGACTGCAACATTACCTATTATAGATAAAGCCTCACAGAAAAGTACAAATCAAACATTAGTGAGGTCTATTCAGGAGAAAAAACAAGAAGCAGTTGTATCTACAGTTCCTTTACCATTACTGAACCAGCTTTCAGCACAAGAAGGAATTCAAGTTATTAATATTAAAAATATTTCAAATTTGGTAAAGATGAATTTCTCCAAAAAGCAAGATAATGCTCTAGTCTATGGACGAGCTGTTTCTGTTGTTGAGCAAGATGGAATAGAAGCAGTTGTAATTGAGGTTGATGATCCTTGTGCTGAGGATCGCACCATTCACTCACAATATGCTGAACAACCACCATCAAACGTAATTCATATAATGAAATCATCAAAAGCACTTCCGGTTGTAAGGATAGAAAAGAATGAGCAGCAAAAGAATCATAAATTGGTTGTAGAAACACAGAATTCAAAGGAGAAGGCAGTCACAAATTTAGAAGATGTTCAGTGTAGACAGGTGCAGGAAGAGAGTGAAGACAAAAGAAATGCAATTTCTGTTCAATATGATTGTGATGAAAATGCTCAGTCATCAAAAGTGATGGGTTTTATGTTGACAGATAACAGTGCCAGCACTAGTGATGGAAACAGTGCATCAGTGCAAACTCTCATAGAGGCTTTGTTAGTAGCAGCTAAAGGAGATGGACAGCAGAACCATAGTCAGTCTACATAGTTTCCTAACCGTGTGTGAACACTTTTTACCTTTTTACACATGTAAACCTCAATAAAACACTATTTTATACAATACCAAAAATGGTGCTACAATGATTTAAGGCTGTTCATATTTCAGAATTTGTATTGTAAACAGCAAACTCTCAAAGACAAGTGTAGTGCAAAAGAATATTGTAAAAAGATTGACAGCACAACCGTAAAAAAGTCCTAGCTCCAAACCTTTAGTTTGTCTGGAACAACTAATGAATGCATTCTAAAATATAGGCTTTTGAATGAGATGCTGCTTTGTAAAAGATTTCTCATTTTAAAAAATCTTTCATGCATCATTAAGGAAATAAACCTAAGCCCTTTGGAAACTTTTGGCATCACATATACCACTAGGGTTATGTGCAGAAAATGCTGGATTTTTTTTTCTTTTTCTCTTTTCACTTTTAAGCAGCCATGTAAAGTTATGTATATTGCAAATGGACTTTTATATATGTAAATATATGCATGAAAAACTGAAGATATTAATTCTCTGGCTCTATGCAGTCTTAAACTCACACATCATATCTCTACAAAAATTAAGCAGATTTTACCTTCCTACCTTTTTTTTTCTATTCATTTTCCTCATTGAGAAAATAAGGTTTAATTTTAAACCTGGATGAAATCTTGCGTTTCATCATGGTGGAGTACTGCTTAAATTATGAGTAATAGACATAAGAATAAAAACTAATCCTCTGATTCTAGTTTAAAATGCTTAGATTACACATCTCATGACTAGGGACAGAATTCTAAGCTTAAATAATCCCTGTAATATGCATACCAATGGAAGTGAAATAATCTATCAGACTGAAGGAGGTGAGAGAGTGGATGTAAATTCACAAAAATTCCAATAACTTTTTAAATTAAATGTGCCATTAACTAGATAATCACGTTTAAAGGCGAGGGTGTGTGGAACATGGCACAACCTGGTTTTTGGGTAATCAGCTGCTACCAGCAATTCAGTTACCTATTCTAATGCTCTGTAAAAACCATTTAAGCAACGTTAGCCACATATCAAATTCATATGTTTTGTGGCAGTGTGTCAAACACCAGAAAAGCATTTGAAAAAGTGAGATTATGGCTGACTGCCCCGTATGAAAACATTACCTCAAATCTTACATTTCCGCATAATTACAAACGTCTGAATATCTGGCCTGTTCTATTTGAGAGGCTTATATCATGATAAGATAACTACCTCCCTTGAAATCTGATTCTTCTTTTAAATGCCTTGCAAAATTTTCTAACTTCCAACACTAGTTGCAGTATTACGTCCATTAGGAAGTCACACATACGATAGAAACATAAAAAAAGAAACTTTAAATATGCTCTAATCAGTCAGGAGTACATAAATTCACTTGAAATGAAACAAATACAAGCTATGACATAGCGCAAACTTTCACGGCTGGAGTCAATATATCTAGGAGTTATTTCTGGGCTGTTATGCCTTGGTCTGCTGGAGTTTAAATACCCAGACGTTTCGTCCACAACTGTGGCAGACATCTTTAGTAGCGCGATCGTAGTCTCCTCGGAGAAATTAAGATGGCATCTAGAAGACTACGATTGCGCCACTGAAGATGTCCACCACAGTTGTGGACGAAACGTCTGGGTATTTAAACTCCAGCAGACCACGGCAGAACAGCCCAGGAATAACTCCTAGATATAAATGCAAGCTAACTCCAAATCTACTTACTGTACATGCATGCTGAGCAGAAGCGAGTTGCCTTATTCAGTTTATTTACTGAAAGGTAGGGACCTAACACAATATTCATGATCACAGTAAATGGTAAAGTAGTTTGTTTCATGATAGCGGACCTGACAGGCATTCCAGATGGCGGCCATATGTGGTGGGAACTGCATATAAATAATATAAATAACTTGTCTACAGGCTACAATTTCAACGCAGTAAAATAAATATGTGGTGTAATAACACACCTATTTTGTGAATATGGGCTGTGTTAAACACAAAAACACTGTCTTAAAGATAAACTCAAGTAAACAAAAAAGAATCTTCTTTCTTCTTTCCCTGGTTACCCTCCCCTTATGTAGGACTTACACTCCCTAGGACTTACAAGCCTATGTCTAGGGTCAGACACCTGTCAGGGAGCAGAGAGACCTCTGGGCCGGACAGAGTGAAGACCTGAAAGCAGGTGGTCAGCCAAACATAAGGTATGTTAATGAGGAAGAGGATGATATGAAATGCAGCAAAATGCATGATTGGAAGGGTGATAATGGAGCAATTGATGGAATGAATGACGGGGGAGAACCAGAGAAAACCCACCCAGAGGCCACTTCGTCCACCACGAATACCACTTGCAGGTCCCGCCTAGGTGTTAGGCGATTGGAAACAAACAAAAAGACTGAAATTTAATATTAAACAATAACCCATGGGCAATGAAATATATATCCTTAAGTAACATAACATGTAATCTACACGTTTACGTCTATGTGATTTCTAATATTTTCCCAAAGAAAACATAAGATTAGGCTTTATATGTTGATGATTTTAGATTGCTATTTTATACACCTTTGCTAGCTGTTACCTGCCAAAGCCATGATGATCCAAAATTCATAGTAGCCCCATTGTTCCCACTTGTGCTGGGGGCATGCACTAAGAAACTTTCAGCTTTCATAAAATAAGGAAGGTCTGACAGTCACTGACTCTTAGACTATTACTATAAAAAGCAAAGAAATTAACATTGCACAACAGAATAAATTGAAGCAAACAGCAGAGGCTCTGCTCTAACTAATAATTTCCAATATAACTACACAGGCAACATCAGCATAGAAATAGTTCCTGAACCTTGCTGGGCATCTGAAGAGTCACAGTACTTCATAGTTATTTAGGTCAAAGTATAGTTGAATTTTTCCTGCTAGTTACATGTTAAATCCCTAAACTTATTCCATGCCATAAAAGGCATCTGAGATTATTCAGGCCACTGAAGATCCATTTTGTAACCTTTCAGTCTTAGTGATATACGAGGGTCCTTCAATAAATAACTGAACTAATTTTTTTAATTAACACATAATGGCTTTATTTCACTAACATTTACCTACACACTTTTGAAGTATTCTCCGTCTGATGAAATACAATTATTCCAACGATGTATCCATTATTATTTATTTATGCCAACAAACTTACTGTTGGTGTTTTTAAACACACAAGCCGTGTGTGGGCAAAGTATCCATTGTTCGAAACACTCATTGAACCCATTTTTGGACAGTCTGTTCAGGATACCCATGACAACATTGTTCAACTCCTTATCACTTTGAAAATGACGACCACAAAGCTCCTGTTTCACTTTAGGGAAGAGGTGAAAATCGCATGGTGCGAGATCCGGAGAATAAGGTGGATGAGCCAAAATCTCATGTCCATTTCTGCGATGACATTTTGAGTTGCACAAGCTCGATGAGCAGGGGCTCTATCCTGATGCAAGAGCCATCCTCTCCTTGCGAGATCTGGTCGCTTTTTGGCGATTTTTTTCTTCAGTGGCCCCTTCAGTATGTCACAATAGTAAGCAGCAGTTACTGTGCATTGATTAGTTACAACATGATCATACAGAATGCCCTGTTTGTCAAAGAATACAAGATGCATGACCTTTCCTGCACTTTTCTGAACTTTTGCTTTCTTAGGCCTAGGGCTCGATTAATGTTTCCACTGTGAACTCTCCTGTTTTGTTAACGGGTCGTAATGGTGGAACCAACTCTCGTCACAAGTGATGACCCTATTCAGAAAGTCTGACTCCCATCGTAACTTTCCTAGCCATTGTTGACATGTCATAATGTGGTGAGCCTTCTGTTCGTCCAGCACATGTGATACCCATTTCACTGCAACTTTTCGATAGCCAAGATCATTTCGAATTATGTCGTCTACAGTTCCAACAGACAAATGCATTATGTCTACAACTTTTGAAATTGTTATGTGACAATCTTCTCGCACAATTACATCAATTGCGTTAATGTTGACTTCCGTTTTTGCTGTTACGAGTCTTCCAGGATGCAGAGAATCTTGAAGGTCTTCATTTTTTTACTTTGTAGCAATTTCAAGTTTCTGTTTTTAGCATATTAAAGGAAACATTTTAATAGTTGTTTAGCTGTTTTTATCTATTTTAACCTTAGATTTTTAGTTTTTAATGGGTGATGTTTTAACACTTGACCTACGTAATTTTACTTTTGGACTCGGGGCCCTAATTACCAAGTTGTCGACGGACCCTTAAACCCAACACACTCACCCACTTGAAGGTCTTCATGACCCCCTTTGAAACGTTTTTACCGCTCAAAGACTTGTGTTTTGCCTAAAGCTTGGTCCTTGTATGCTTGCTGCACCATTTCAAACGTTTCTGTAGGAGTATTGTCTAACCGAACACAAAACTATTGATGCACATTGCTGCAATTTCAGTTCCATGGTGGGTGCAGTAAACACAACCTCACATATCGGGCTCTAACTCCCAACTGATTCACCTTGCATGACTGGCACTCACAGCACAGCTAGAGGAAGGATTCACCTTTCCACCACTAGCAGCCATGGCGCTCCAGGGCAGTTAATTTAAATACAATTAAACTAGTTTGGTTATTTATTGAAGGACCCTCGTATGTGATACCTTAATACTTATGACTATCCTTTGGGATTATATGTTTAAGCTCTTGAAGGTGCTGACTAGGGCTCGGAAGTTCATGCCCTAAAAAACAATGAAATATGCTCTTAAAAACTTGAAAATATGCCAAGATATAGCACTATTTAATTAAAACTATGTCCCTTTGCAGTAGACGAGACGAGTTAGTATAATATAAATAATTAAAGTTACCTTATTCCTTAGAGGTTGAAGTAGAAGTGGTCCCGCTGCTAATATTAACTGCTAATTTGCAGTTCACAACCAACACTTTACACAAATTTTCAACTGTAAAATATTGTCTGTTGTCTCGCAAAACACTTTTGTAACGTGAAAAACTTCTCTCCACGTCACAAGATGTTATCGGGGCATATTTAAATGATGATAACTGCTTCACAGAGAGAGTCAAATCTCTTGGTGTGACAGATCTTTTGAGGATGTCTCGAATACCGTGCATCTGTTTATAACCAGAATTTTTTGAAATTACATAATTCACATTCTCTTTCACTTTTAGTCCTATGCTACCAGGAACGGAACTTAGATCACATATTGTTTTTTCAAAGACAGTAAGTGATTCATGCAAAGGAGATCCTACAGCTTCCAATGCCATTATGGCTGTTGGTAAGAATGAAAAATGGGCAGATATGAAACGAATCCTCTTTTAACCTATTGCCTGACAGAATATTTTACACAGTTTCTATTGATGAAGCATCTTTCGAGTCCAATGAATTAACAACCTCTTCGATATTTCTATGTGCTCAGCATTATATAAAACTGCATCGACCCATGTTTCCCATCGAGTTAACACTGGTGCAGGAGGAAGTCGGATATTAGGTGCTGTTGATTTAAACAACTTAACTCTTTTAGGAGATTTAACAAAAATTCTCTTTGTACTGGACACAAATCTATTTAGCAATGGGAAAGAATCATTGTCTCAGAAATACTACCAATATGAAAAATAACATACAGATGAAAAAAATAAAAAAAAGCATAAAAATCATTAAAATATGCAATACAGGGGCTATAATATTGAAATCTTCGTGAGTTGCATCACCAATGTGAAAAATATCATCAGATAGAAAAAAATAATAAAAAACCATAAAAAGTATTAAAATATACTATATAGGGGCTATAACATTGAATATTATGCATTTATCAAAAATCAAGAAAATATGCAGTATATGCATCATAAAATCATGTCCAAATAACTGAAAATTCCATAATTCATGCACATAATGTAAAAGCATATGTTTTTAACCCCTATGAAAAAACATGCAAATGCATGAACTTCCTAGCCCTAGTGATGACACTTTTTTGTCAGGAATTTCAGGCCAAGCAATGTATAACTTCTGAGAAACTGGCCATGTTTACTTTTGATGATTAGTGTACAATAATGGGAGTAAGAGCAAGTCTAAACATACTGAAGCACAGCCATATTATGTTCTTTCTTGGAAGTTTGAAAACGGTGTTATAATATTCAATTTAAACCAAAAAGGTAGGTCGATTAATAACACTGCACAATGCTTGCTTATAATTTCCTGGAACATGTTTCGGAGGCTGACTTTCCTCTGTTATCAACCGGACATCTACTGATTCTCCCTGGTGTGGATGGGACATGGCAACCTTGCTGGCTGCAAAGGTTGTTTCTGCTGAAGTAAATTATAACTGCATTCTATTCTGTTTAATGTCATTAGTTACGCCTATTCATGGCATTCAGGTCTTGTAACAATGCATTTTTATGACCATTAAAATCATAGTTTACACTATTAAACGCTTATATATTTTAACATGATAATGTATTAAATTTATAGAGATGCCTTTGAATGTGAATATTTAAGGGAAAATATTAATTTTGGGAGCCATGATTGACAGTTGAGGTAGGCGTGTTCCCTGCTTTATTTTCAGCAGTTGCAACTAGTATCTTATAAAGCATTCAGTTTTAAAATTGCAATTGTAATGTAGGATTCGTAAGATGGCGGGAAAAGTTATAACACTATGCAGAATAAAAATATCTAAAGAAACATTTCAGATTTCGTTAGTTTGTATAATTTTATGTTTCACATGGGTTATATAAATAAAGATGTTCCCATTTAGAAAGAAACAAAAAAGGGAAATAAAAAAAGAATGTTAAATGGGATTCGAACAAATGTTAGTCACTCTTGACTTGGATGAACATGCCTTAGCCAGTTATGCTGCAGTGAACACATGATTTTCGTCTCATTGATTAAACCCATGTCTGTAAGATTATGGATCATTTGTTCGGTGTTTTATGATCCATTTTTACTTTCTCTGCTGGTAAATAGAGGAAGTATTGCATTCCACCCAAAAATTTGATGTTGAGATTTCAACAGAAATATATGTTTTGAGATCCCCTGAATCCAAAAAAAGCATTTTTAGAAAAAGGTCTGCATGTGTGTGTGTCTGTGTGTGGGTGTCAGTCTATCAGTCTGTGGTCAGCATAACTCAGAAATGAAAAGTCGGTTAAAAACGACTAACAAAAGTTAGTATTTAAGTTTAATATCTTTCAAGGATGTGAGACAACGATTTAGAAGAAAATAGCCCCACCCTAAACTACCCTTTACGTGGAAAATTTTGATTTTTTTGAAAATGGCTGTAATGATTTTGATTAAACTGTAATATATTTAACATATTTGTATAACAAATGAAATGTATATTTTGAATTTGCTAGCTATGGCCTATGTAATCCTGTTTAGTCTGGATGACTTGTGAATAACTTGCAAACCGTAAGAGATAGACAAAATTTCACTCTACAAAAAATGTAGATCTCGCTAAAACACACACTTTGTCTAAATAAAATGTTTTGTAGGGTGAACCATTTTGGAGATATTTCTTATTATTTGTGTCAGTTTCAGAAAGCTTAAAACTTTCGTGAAATGGAACATTGTTGTTCATTTTTTATATGTTAAGAGTGCAAAGAAAACGGGATTTCAAAGCTTTAAAAGATTTGGCTTTTGCTCAAAGCCTACTGTAGTCTCATATTCCCCTTGCACCTACAAGTAAATAAACAATAAGATAATTTGTACAAATGTTTATCTCAACTAATACGAAGAAGATATAGGAATAAGAGTTTGTAAGAATGGTTAGTACAAGGGTAAAGAAAGTCATGTGAGTGCAACACATCAAATTTTTTATTTAATGTAGTGAATTTTTGTTGTTGTTGTTGTTAAGCCAGTGTTTTAAAATAAAGTATTACTTTAACATGAATTTTAATTACATCAGAAGATGTAATTAATTCTTGAACCATTCCTAGCGCCCATCACTGGAATAATTTTAGTTCTAGTCCACAACTTAATAAAACACCATAAGAACATATTTTCTGCAGATGCACTGAAGTAAATTTGCAATGTTTGCCCTTTAATGTAGAAGAATTGCTGAAATATTGCTTTTGAAAATTGCGAAGTGTGCTAACAGGTCACATAGCTGCCATGTCCTCTGAACAGCAAGGGAAGCATATGACTAATTTAAATCTCATACCATCTATGCAAATATGCCTAAGAATTAGATGGCCCTTCACGCAGGTCTCACTGAAGTTAGGTGTTTACTTTTGTGAAAGATAGTACACAAAACATACAGTTTGTTCACCAGCTGAAGGTCCCTGGTAGAAATATAGCAGCCACTACATCAGTAAGCAATTCCCGATAATGATATTGTGAGCAACAGTTCTGCTTCTAATCGCATTTATGATAATGTTGCCAAACTTAGACTGCGTATTGACACCAGATTAAAGCAAACAAGTTACTCAAAATAGCGCAATTTAAATGTTATTTTCAGTTCATGCAGTATATTTAGCTTATAAAGCATAAACAATGTTTTCAACTACTCTGTCTTTTTCCCACCGATCATTTTCTCCCTTTTCTATGTTTAAAAAACACTGCCAATCTGTTTTGGTCGTATGTGATATATCCTCAAGCATTATATTGTGCAATTCCTGTAAGAATATGTCAGCTGTTGCATTTCTTTAAGTATTCATTTTACCTTGGCCCAAATTAGTCCTATGGGATTGAGATCACACATGTATTGGGTGGCCCAATAGAACCAAAATAACCAAATATAACCTCATAACAATTGAGGAAAAATTCAGTCTAACAACTTCTCATTCGCTCCTGCAGGATCAAAGAATGAAATAGTATTTCAGTCAGTTAATAGTATAATAATTGTTCCTGCAAGTACAGGTAATAAAAGTAATAGAAGAAAGGCAGTAATATCTTTTAGAGCCTCTTTAGGTTTGTTTGATTCAGGCATCTTATAAAGATCTGTTTTATGCATAGAACTGTCACTCTGAAACCCTTTGTTCTGCAACCACAATATCATAGCAGATTTCATAGCTCTCCTAGGCGGAGGATTACATGCTTCTACTTTACTTTTACCATTACTTCTGACACAAAACTAGTGACAAGTATGATTTTACAACTGAAATTAAGAGAAATTCACAGTGAGTAAACATAGCGTGAATAAATTGGAGGTAAGTTGGCAACATGACCAGCAGAACGATTACACGGATGTTTACAAATTGAGGTTACACTGTACGGAATATCTCTCCCCTGCCCCTCATTTCTCTTAGACTATGAGGTGGTGAACAGACAGTAGCAGCGGCAACTGCAGCAGCAGTAATGTACATTTTACTGTCTTTAAAAAAGCTGTAAATTTATCCATGCTGACAAACAATAGAACAGTTAGTTGCAAGAAACTGAACTGAATATTACAAGCTGCAATAGTAATTGCTGGCGCAGAATTGCTGGAATTGTCATCCTGAATGCCAACCCAACTAATGAACCTGAGAACTGTTTATTGTTTAGCTTACTTGCGATATGATACATTTGCTTTCTCACTGCTCGCACTCGTAGCATATACAGTCTGCATCAAAAGTATTCCATATATTTTCAAAGAGCAGTAATAGTAAATACACTAAAAATAAAAAAATAAATACTTCCCTAGCTGGGAAGGAATTCTTCTTTGATGAGAGGGGGAATTCCCCCTATCCTCCCCGTTAATTTGAACCCTGGTGTTAGACTGTATACAGTGAGTTTTGGGTCTTTGGGCTTTTTATACATTAGATCACACATATTCACCCTCTTCTTCATACTTCAGACTATGGGGAGCATAGCATATAATCTTAGAGAAAAATTCCCACTCCCCAGATAGGAATCAAACCTGGCACCCTTCATAAGCAGGCATGTGCTCTACTGACTGAGCTATTGGGCCAGCCAAAAATGACTTGTTTTGGCAAAAGTTGTGACTTTTTTTTAGAAAGGGTTGTTACTTTTATTTTATATACACATACAGATTCACTTTTGTTATAAAACAGTGAACTATCTGTCCAGTTTTGTAACTGTACTATATAAAGGATTTGCAGAGTGTTTTAATGGTATTTGGGCAAAAGGTTACAGTTACACAGTAGCTAAAACTTTTTTCTACAGTTCTGTTTCTTGGAAGGACCTCATTTCCAGAACTTCTACTTGGAATTTAATGTGCTCTTAGATTCAGCCTTAATATGTGAATTTTTAAACCTGTAGTTACCTCACTACATCTTTTGACATGGTAGCTCTTTCAAAGCTGAATTTATGACAATTTTATGGTTTGAGTTGAGTAGATTTAACTATCGGAAAAATGTATAAGATGATGAAGTTTCTAGTATTCTGTTTATATAACGTAGGACAATAAAAGTTATCAAACTATCAAAATAAAAATATCATCTGCATCTATGACTTTTTTTTGCTAAGGTGAAAATAATTCATGTAATGGGCAATGTCACTGTCAGAAAACTCTAATAACCTTTTCTCCTAGAACTAAAGCTGAGTCATGCAATGTTATAAAATAGCAAATTCAGCATGCAGTGAAATGTGGAAAGGTTAAGGTATGCCCTGGATTATATAGTTATGTTATTGTTCACTTCATTATTTTGCTTGTAACATAATCGGACGTAAGGAAAACTAAAGAAGTGACAAACCTGATTGCCTGATGGTAAGAGAAATTAAAGATTACTGTTATTGATCAAATCATTGAATAGTGTGCTTTAACAGTTAAGATTACTGTTTGGGAGTTAACATAGTACATAGTATGTAAACATAATAACAGAAACATTGTAACACCATCCAGCAGAATAAATCTACAACTTATGGTTTCTGTTTGTTCTTTATCACTAGACATATGTAATCCTAGATAGGAAATTTGAATCAGATCTGAAAAATTCAGTGCCCTAAAAGAATTTGCCCTAAGTGTTGTTATCTAGAGGCCCAGAATGCAATGGATTTGCTGTATTGTGAGTAGAAGCATTTAGGGTACAATATCTCATGAGTTGCAGGACAGTTGTAGCTGCTTCAAAATATCATGTTGGCAGTCATTAGGCCAATAGAGTTACATGCTGATGATCTGCAGGCCAGGTGTGACAGTGGCACATTCATGTCCTACCCCCATTGATGGCTTGATGCTATTATTCTGAAGGAGCCCCTCCATCATCAGAACATAAAAACTGATTGTGGGTTATTGGTGTGGTTTGAGTCTTATGTATCTCATAATTTCGAAGTTGCTCTTCTGTTAAGCTACAGGGCTTTCATTTGGACATATGTCCGCAATACAGGGGTGGATACAGTAGGATTAAGGGCACTCAGCTCCTTGGCCATCAGCACTTTTATGAAACTGATCGTGGCAAAAGCCAGAGATAAATTTCAATATTAGATAGTAAAAAGTTGTTCTTCAGTGCCTTGCATGTGGCAATGAAACCATTAGCAGTCTAGCCTTCCAATAGTTTTTAATAACGCTCTTTTGAAAGAGAAGTGCAGTGCAGGATTTCAGGTGATCTTCATCCATGTCAGCATGATCATCACACAGGGGACATGATGGAAAATTTGCCCGCCTCGATAGCGTGATGGTTAGCGTGTCTGCCTCATGTTCAAGAGGTCGTGAGTTCGAATCTTGCTTAGGGTAAGTTATCCGGGTAAGGTTTTTTCCGGGGTTTTCCCTTATCCTGAGAAGACGAATGTCGGGTAACTTAAAGCTCCATGGACCTCGGGCTCATTTGAGCATCATTTCACCCATTTCATTCACTCACCGTCCGATATGACGTAATGTTGGAGGACATTAATTTGAAAAAAAAAAATGGAAAAGTCAGAATACCAAGTTGATACAGGCAACTCCAAGCAGTCATGGCTTGTCGAGAGTCTAAAAGTGGTTTCATTCCTGGTGATCCCGCAAAGTGCTAGGTTCCATTGTAAATAGATAGTTTTTGTAACTGAGTAATCATTTTGTTATTCCAATATGCTAAACATTTTTCAATGGAATGCAGGAGGTATGTCATCATCTAAGAAGTCAGTGAAAAAGTAAATATACATATATACCAAACAAGGGGCAAAAATCAATTAAAACAAAGTTATAAAAAGGTCAACCAAGTATGAAATTTTGATATCTAAACTTTACATTGCAAGGAATTGCTTGCCCTGCACTATACTGTTTCTAACTGGTGCGGATTTCCCTCTACTTTCTGTCCTTTCCGTGTGCTGGCTAATCAGTTAACATGAAGTCTGATGTACAGAGGTTTGTACATTGTGAACCATTTATTTCAGTCTTATAGTGTGTTAGTACTGTTATAATGCCAAAAAATCAGTATACTTCAGCACAAAGATTCTTCGTGTATGAATTTCATGTGACAAACTTGTAGAGAATGAGGCAGCAGTTTATAAACTTCCCTGCTCTTCGTGCACTTAACAGAAAAACAATTTGTAGTCTTGTGAATAGATTTAAAGAAATCAGATCTATTCTTGATAAAAAACTTAAGTTAAAGTAAAGTGCCATGTTCTTACAGAGAGAGAATGTGACATCAGAGAAAAATTAGAATGATATCAAAAAATTTCTGAGTAAACTTGCCCAGGAATCAAGAATTTCACGAACCTTGTCTTGGAATGCCTGTAAATGTTTAAAATTAAAACCAAAATCCTATAAGATAACTGTAGTTTTGGAATTGCAACCATGTAATAATTTGAGTAGAGTTAACTTCTGCAATTAAGGCTGCATATGTAAATGATCACACTAGTTGATGGCATTTAATTTTTTTTATGGACGCAGCATGGTTTTATTTACATGACCATGAAGAATTAATGAATGTTAAAGAAACATTTCCTAAAAGGTGTAAAAGAGTACAGACATCATTTCTAACATCTATAATGAAAGTAAGTTATTATTGTAGTTATAATTTGCAGAAAAAATGTGTACTTAAATTTAAGAGGATGAATATTCAACTCTACTCTACTGGGAAACAGCATAGTACCAAGAAAATTACCTTTAGATCAACCATGCTTACAAATGAAGGCTCCATTTTGCTAGCAAAAAGAACAGAAAACAGCAGTAAAACGAACAACCAGATTCATGAATACAACACTTGGGGTAACGTAGATTTTCACATAAATTCCCATAGACTAGAAATTTACAAAACCAAACCATCAGTAGCAGCATGTTTGCTATATAGCAAACTACCACAAAATATAAAAGAAATAAAATGTATATGTAAATTTAAAGTAGAATTGAAAAAGTATTACATAGATGGAAGGTTTCACTCAATAGAAGAATTTCTAAATAGGGTATAAGCCATAGCTGTAAGATTATAAATACATGTTAGTTGGTAGATGTATATAAATATATTTGTAAAAGTTCTTTATATGTAATTATGTATACCATGTGTATTCTGATGCTATGAATTACATTGTAATTTCTACAGGTGATAATAAACAGTAAGTATATATATATATATATATATATATATTTTATTGAAATAAATCAACAACTTCCCTCATTTGTGGGTTGCCAAATTTGACAAAGTGAAGACAAATAACAATATTACTAGTCATTAGACAAAAGTTGAAGTTAGATATTACTGGTTGAAGGGAAGTCATTACATTAATTTAAGCCAGTGGTAGATCTTGGTATTTGGAACACATTTTGTATCTTACGTTTTTGTCTCTGACCATTCCCTACAGAGATATTTAAGTTTTGTTGAAAACAAGCTGGCAACACTGTCGATTGTGTGGGTGGCACTTTCCCTAGCTCAGTACATAAACAAACAGCATAATGGTGCATCTTGAAAACAAACTCATACCTTGCCTTGTCCTTCTGTGACTGTGTTCCGTGATTACTGCACGAGTGTAGG
Source organism: Tenodera sinensis (assembly GCA_030765045.1). Lineage (NCBI taxonomy): Eukaryota > Metazoa > Arthropoda > Insecta > Mantodea > Mantidae > Tenodera > Tenodera sinensis. The sequence continues at coordinate 61,746,871 of CM060971.1, read as the reverse complement.
CCAATCAAAAGCGTTAGCTCCCAAAACATTAGAAGAAAGTGAGTGCCTGATCTGTTTACCTGCACAAACTAGGTCAATTCCCTGACCAACCTCAATGCATCATTGTCAACATACTTCACATTTGAGAGAGCTGCTCGTAGTATTCCTTCATGTCTTTTAAGTGATTATTTCGAAACCTTGATTGATATCCCATAATTACTACTGAAACTATGTCAGAAATAAGTTACTCTACGCATCTTAAAGGTAAAAAACTGTTATCTTAGTACATTCTTGTAGAATTACGCATCCAATTTGGATAAAAAATCATTTGTTTTTTCGAAATCGACTGATCAAAGAACAAAATGCCATTCGACTTTTTTGTTTGTAATGCTTCTATGAAGCACATATTAGAAGGAATGTAATGACTTCCCTTCCACTCTGTATATCCCTTATATGTTGATATATGTTTCATTTGTTGTTGTTTTTTTTTTTTTTTGTGCTTTCAGAGCTGGGAGTATACTGGTGTACATTCAGAAGCCATTTTCTAATGGCTCATCGTTAACTCAAGCACAGTGGTTTCGGGTAGTGCAATATACACTACTGAAAAATTTCTACAGCTTGCTCTGGTTTTATGGCTTGAGCTTATGTGGACCATTTCGTACAATTTTGGTCACTCAGCATTATGACTTTGGAGTTATTACAGGCATTGGAGCACTTTTTTCAGGTACCTCATTAACCGTGTCATTGATAGTATTAGTGAATCCATGCATTTGCATGTTAATTTGTTTAAATGAGGGTTAAAAAAAGTACTGACAAAGCTGTTTTAATTTGTTACGTTCACAGACTTTCTCTACCATTTATTTTTATATAGCTTGTGCAGAACTATTCCTACAAAATGAGGCAGTCAGCTTCACAGGTTCAGTGTGGGTGATGATTAATGTATTCATCTTTCATCACAACTGTTAAGAGATCCCTGGAAGTGGCTTTGCCTTCTGCTGCCATCTCTGGTAATTCTTGATCCTTACTCTGGCTACAGCAGTACAGCAAAAATAACTAGAGCAATTTTTGTGTCTTTTGCAAAATGGTCAAAGGAATATGTTGTTGTTAGCTAATGCTGGATTTCTGACAATGAAGTCATTAATCCTCTTGCTCTCCAATATTGGTCAAAGGAATATGGGCAATAAAATAGAAGCAAATTTTGAATGTTGCTGGATTTATTTTCCCAAAGTTACACTGCACTCATGAATCTGGTCAGTTTCTTATGATACAAAATATCAAGTTTCCACTGCACACTACTGCTCACAGTAACATGTTTTATAATCTTGCCTTGTCATGGTTCTAAGTATCAGGGTTCAATATTCACATACATGAATACGTTTACACCTTCACGGATCACTACGAGAATTATACATTGTCACTTGTACTTTTATGAATATTATCTCTGCATGAACCATTAAATTTATTGTGGCAATCTGCTATGCTGGGTAATTTAGTAATGGCTTCAGAATTACATTAGAAGTTGGGTAATACACTCAGAATCACATGATATTTATATAAAATCCTCACCCTCATAACCACAACTTCACTTTCTTGTAATTGGTTAACACTTCACAGCATTATAGCATGGGTCTATAACTACAAATGTTTGTACAGGTTTCTTCAGAACCACAGGACTGTATTTTATTGCATTTCAGTGTGAAGCCCCTGTTTACTTGTTTGTCCATCTACTACTGCTATGCCTATTTGCTTGGGAAATCAGAGTTATCAACAGAGTGAGGTGGAGATGTTTTGTATCAGCCCTATGTTCCTTAGAGAAATAAAAAGGAATTGATGATGATGATGGTGGTGATGACGACAGTGATGATGATGATGATGATGATGGCGACGACGACGACGATGGCGACGACGACGACGATGACGATGATGATGAATATTGGATGGGCAGCAGTGAAAAATATCTCTTAAGAAAAACTTGCATGGAGCAATTGACTCCTCTGCCACCTGACAGACGAAAAGGAACGAATGCCTACGGATTGGAACCAGAAGATACTGGAACAGTTTAGTGAAGGAAAACTAAAAACACATACAGCATCATAAAAGTCGATAAAAAGTAGGTATACCGGTGTGCAAAAACTAAGCAACAGCCATTATCCTATGCGTTTCCAAGTGAAAATTCAACAAAAGCGAGGTGGTTGAAAAGTTTGGTAAAAAGGTGATCTTTTTGTTTGTTAATGATTATATTGTGGCATTTACATTTAAAAGGCAAAGCACAATCATTGTATGATGGTGCATCAAAAAATATTTGCCGCAGGTTTTATATTTCATTGTCGTCATCATCATCATCATCATCACCATCATCATCATATCTGGTGTTATAGCCCTGAGTGGGCCTCAGCCTCCTGCAGAATCCTCCTCCAGACACCCCCATTTCTATGTACTCCTCACTAGTTCTTGACTCCCAGGCTCCTCAGGTCCTTTGTTACACTGTCTATCCATCTCAATTTAGGTCTTCCCACTCTTCTCACACTATCCAACCTACCATATGTGGTTCTCCTAAGTATGTCCTCTCTATCCAATTTCTGAATATGACCTGCCCATCTCGACCTTGAGATTTTAATGAACTTCATAATACTAGGAGCTTTATAGAGTTCACACAATTCTCTGTTATATATAGCTCTCCATTCTCACTTCTCTTTAATCGGTCCATAAATTCTCCTTAAGATTTTTCTTTTAAATACATTTAATCTTTTCATTTCATTCTCCATGAGAACCTGTCTTACTCCCATAGAAAAGCACTGGTTTTATAAGAGTTTTATATATTGTAACTTTGGTTTGGTGTTCAATTAACTTGGATTTAAAGTATTTTATAAGACCAAAATATGTGCCATTGCCGCTTGATATTCATTGGTTAACTTCCTCTTTGATATCATTACACTCATTCACCAATGGCCCCAAATATTTGAAACTTTCTACCCTCTCAAATTTGTAATTCAATATACTAATATATTTATCCAATATGTTGTAATTTGTATTAGCTATTGTTACCATATATTTTGTTTTTCCTTTGTTTACTTTTAAACCCATCTCTTCTGCTCCAAAGCTATGCTGTTGTTGTGTGTAGTGTTTAACGCCCGTTTTTACTACTACGGCACCACAGGCGGTGACACTGATGATACATGGAATGAAGATGGAGCACCGGTGGAATGAGATGGCGGGGGAAACCGGAGAACCCGGAGAAAACCCGCCCAGACACCGCTTCGTCCACCACGAATACCACATGCGGGTCCCTGGGATCGAACCCGGGCCGCCTAGGTGGTAGGCGAGCGCGCTAACCGCTCGGCCACGGCGCCGCCCCAAAGCTATGCGCATCCTAATCACATCCTTCTCTGTTCTACCTATTATGTACAAGTCATCTACATAAGCAAGTAATTGTATGGATCTATAGAATATTGTGCCTTTAGTTTGGATGCTTTCGTCTACTTTCTCAAGTGGCAAATTAAATAATAAACATGAGAGTGAGTCTCCCTGTCTTATCCTATTTGTAATTTCAAATGTTTTGGACACTTCTGAGTGTATCTTCACTTGACACTTATTATTCTTCATTGTGGCCCTAATTAACCCTACCAGCTTTCCAGGTTTCTGAATTCTTTGAGGCCTCATTTAACTTTAACCTATGATACTATCATATGCTGCACTAAAATCAATGAACAGATGATGTGTTTCTAGCTTATGAATATTGCCTTTTTCCAAGATCTGCCTCAGAATGAAGATCTGGTTGATGGTTGACTTTTCTTGCCAGAATTCCGCTGATAATTCTCTATTATCTTCTCTGCATAGGGTAAAAGTTTCAAATACAGGAGTTTAGAAAATATTTTACATACTGTCGAAAGGAGTGTAATTCTTCTATAGTTCTCACAGAACAACAGATCCTCCTTTTTATAAATAGGGCACATTATACCTGCTTTCCATTCTTCAGGTATTTTCTCCTGTCTCCAGATATTTTCTAATAGTTTGTGTATTGCTACTAACGGGTGATCCAAAAGACTGTGAACCGACTGCACTGTGTTTTGTCTGTACAGGTCCTCGGGACTCATCGCCAACTGCCACTGTCATAGAACAGTGTGGATAAAACCATACAACATTTTTAAAACTAATTTTAAAGGCTTTACTTACCAATATAATTAAAGAAGATGCTGAAACTGGCCACCGTTGTTGTCCATACATTTTCGGCACCTCTTTAAGGAATTATCCATCACTCGCCATAGTTCACGTTGAGAAATGCTGGCAATTTCCTGACAGATATTTTGTTTTAATTCTTCCAGGGTGTGTGGGCTTGTCTTGTACACTTTATGCTTTAAGTTACCCCAGAGATAGAAATCACAGGGGATTAGGTCGGGGGACCAAGGGGGCCAAAAATTTCTACTAATAATTCTGTCATGACACACACTTTCAATTGTTCTCATCGAAAGATTGCCTGTATGAGCTGTTGCAGAGTCTTGTTGAAAAAAGACAAAATCACACTCCCTGTCAGTTAATTCTCTAAAAAAAGGGGGCAAAATAGTATTCACGTACATACGGGTGTCAACTGTAGACTTGAAAAAAATTGGGCCTGTAACTCTTTCTCCACTAATGGTGCACCATACACCAATTTTTTCGTCATGAAGGAGTATTTTATGAACAATATTAGGTTTCTCAGGGCTCCAATAACGATTATTTTGTGTACACACATATCCATGAAGGTGGAACCAAGCTTTGTCCGTGAAAAATATTAAATGTGGGTCAATTTTGCCATTGTATACGCTATTGAGAGTAGACTCACAAAATGTGCCTCTAATTACAGGATCGCTTGGTTAAAGAACATGTGCCATAGTTATTTTATATGGTCTTAACTTCAGCAATTTAGTAGCTCTTTGCAAAGAGCCATAAGAAATGCCTGCCTGTTGTGAAAGACACCTAAGCGATTTTTGGGGTAATTCTCCAAACGATGACCAATGTCATCTAATGTTTCATTGGTAAGAACCCTACGCCATCTTTTATATTTCCGAGCCTGAACACTTCCTGTGGCCTGATATTTATTGTAAAGTTTATGGATTGTTGTACTGCCTGAAACTTCTACACCTGGAAATCTTTCTGCAAATCACACTTGCACCTGGTGAGCTGACTGAATCAACACATACGAATCATAAATAAATACATGCTGTGCAGTAGAAAACAAATACTGAGCCATAATACACTTTGTGAGTAAGTACAGGACTAAATAATAAATCACACTGGTAACAATGCAGCTGCACGATATCACGTCAACTCAATAGTGATTGTGAGCTGAGCAGAGAAAAACAAGTGATGCTCGCGACCTTGTGTATATCAGCTGCTGGTGATGTGTTTCTGCATGTGCAATGGAAAAACACTGTGTAGCAGTTCACATGTATTTGGATCCTCCTGTATTAATGTATGTCCCCCATTTTTTAATACAGTAGAACCCCATTTATCCGAAATAAAGGGGATGAAGTAATTTCAGATAGCGCAATTTTTAAGATAGTCAATTAAAAATATTTTTCATAAAACTGGGAGGGAGTAAGAGATCACTAAGCATGTAAATTTTAAGCATAACTTTAATTAGGCAAATATATCATAATTATACATTATTTCTGCATCCAAGAGTGTAATCAGTTGTTTTTGTCTATCTTTTTTTCATGATTCGTTTACTAGATGCTATGTCGCACCAGCACTTCATGAACAAAATATCCATGGGTTTCGCTTCACTGTTCTCTTCCTGACTTCTGCCTTCCGTGTGTTTTGCCACTTGCAACAATATATTGTTTGATTGATTAATAAGTGCAGAGTGAAAGAGAGTGACTTACAGACAAACTATTGCCAAAACTAAAATGAATGAAGAAATTGAAAAATTGTCCAACTGTAGCATTGTGTTCCTGAGTAGGTGGGAGGAGGCTCGCGGGACTGATGGCACGGTCACAAAACAATAGTGTTTGAGGGATGAGGTTAGAGTTGTAATATTACTTTGAGGACATTGGCACTTACATTTGAATACTTGCAAAAGGGGACTAACTATTGCAGGAATGAACAAAATATTGACACATTTTACCTTCTGTAGTTATTAATTTTTTAAAATTTAATATTTTTTTTTGTTTCGGTTAAGCTGGGTTTCAGTTAAGCGGGGTTAAGTTAAGCCGGGTTTTACTGTACTTCTGACTACCATGGGCTTTCCCATTTTTAAAAGTTTGGATAGTCACTTTCACTTCCTCCAGAGATGGTATGTGATCCTCTAAATGATCCGAGTTGCCTTCTTCCCTTCTTACATTACTTTACAAGTTATCCGTTTGTATCCGAGTTTCAGTCTTTCCATTTAGGAGCTCATTAAGATGCTCAACCCATCTGTTGAAGATTCTTGATTTATCAGTTAGAATTAGGCAATTCTTATCCCTATATATATAATGTTTATTGGTTTAAAGGATTTCTTCTCTTCATTTAAAGCTTTATAAAATATTCTACTTTCATTATTAGTTCTGCTGTATTCAATCTGTTCAACATGTTCATTTTCATATTGCCTTTTCTTTTTTGTGTGCACCTTTTTCTGTATTCTCCGTTTATTCTTATACTCTTCTTTTGAGTTTCGAGTACAGCTCTTCTGTAACATGAGCCAATAGTGTAAGATTTGAAGCTTTCACGGCGGAGTCCTGAAGATGGCCATGGAGTGTATAATGGCCGAAAGCTCGACCTTCTTAAATTTAACACGGCTGATCACCCGTGAAACTCTGATCATGAGCCAATGGGCTTTATTCTTTTCATCCATTGCAAATTTTATATTTATTAGGTACAAAGTGCCCAAAAGCTGGTCTGTTTGGAATCCTGCTGCACTATGAAAATATCTTTTTCCTACTGCCTAAGGAATAACTCAGTTCCTGCAGGTGTATGTACCCTGAGATCTGCTGATTCCTGTTCTCCAAAATAAAAAGTTTGTGGTTAAAGATTTCAGGCACCTGACGTTGCAGTGGCTACATTTAGAGGAGTTTAGTGTTCAGCACTGACAAAAAGTTTAAGCAGAACATGGGAATCTAAAAGATGAAATATTTATTAATATTTGTTGGTCAAATCTTATTTTAAAATTGCATTGCTTTGATTCTCAAAATTATTGTGTGACCCTCATATTAGAGACATGAAAATAAACTTTTAGTATTGAAATGATGTTTTTCAAAATGAAAAATAATTTGAGAGGTAGAACTGGAACTTAAAAAATCTGGTGTGTTGCACTCACATGACTTTCTCTACTCTTGTACTAACCATTCTTACAAACTCTTATTACTATATCTTCTTCGTGTTAGTTAAAATAAACATTTGTACAAATTATCTTATTGCTTATTTCCTTGTAGGTGCAAGGGGAATATCTATTGGAATACAGTAGGCTTTGTGCGATAGTCAAATCTTTTAAAGCTTTGAGATTCCGTTCTCTTTGAACACGTAACATATAAAAAAATGAACAACGATGACCCATTTCACGAAAGTTCCAAGTTTTCCGAAACTCACACACATAACAAGGTATATCTCCGAAATGGTTCACCCTACAAGAAAATTTATTGAGACATAAATTGTGTATTTTAGCAAGATCTACATTTTTTGTATAGTATAATTTGGTCTATCTCTAACGGTTTACCAGTTATGCAAAAGTCGTCCAGAGTAAATACGACTACAGGGGCTAGAGCCAGAAAATTCAAGATATACATTTCATTTGTCATAAAAATATCTCAAACATATGACATTTTAATCAAAATCGTTAGAGCCATTTTCAAGAAAATCAAAATTTTCGAAAAATTTTCCATGTAAAGGGTAGTTTAGGGTGGGGCTATTTTCTTCAAAATCTTCGTGTCACATCCTTGAACGACATTAAACTTAAATACCAACTTTGGTTTTTAACCGACTTCGTTTTTGAGCTATGCTGTCCACAGACTGACAGACACACAGACACACACACAGACCTTTTTCTAAAAATGCTTTTTTGGATTCAGGGGGCCTCAAAACATGTATTTCCGGTGAAATCTCGACTTCGAATTTTTGGGTGGAATACAATACTTCCCCTACTTACCAGTAGAGAAAGTAAAAATTCAATGCCACAACTGGGATTTGAACCACAGACCTTCCGCTTACCAGGCGGCTGCTCTAACCATTGAGCTATTGTGACAAACTGCCAGAATGGCAATGAATTCTCAAACCAGTTCGCATTTCTCCTGGTAAACCACAAAGGCAGTCTTACATCAGTAAGTTTGTTGGCATAAATAAATAATGAAAAATAATGTTTGTATAACATTACAGATACGTGTCAAATTGAATTAATTTGAATTAGTCTTTTCTTCCACCTTATCATGAAACCAGTAAGTGGCATAGTTCCTTTTAGCTCTGACCAATTTAAATGTAACCACCCATAACAATCTGTTCACTGTAATAAAAGATAGTATTAAATAATAATAGTGATACAATATCATGTTTTTTTAATAATGTTTGTCACTATATTGCATGAATTTAACTTTTTTCTAGCTTCCAAAAAATTATGTGCTTTCAGGACAGGGTGCACCAGCTGTGCATCGTGGCACCATGTTATTTCTGAGTGCTATCATTACACTACTGTTTCTTGATCATGATGAAGGACAACAACATCTAGGTGACAGACATATCTTTTCAAGCATAAGCTCATGGCTGGGCTTAGCAGATCATAAGGTATGGCTATTTTACAGAACAACTAACTATATGATATTGTTGTAATGCATACTAAGTAATAGATTCTTGATCTATAAAAGGTAGAATTGTGGTTAATTATTCAAACTGTATTTCTAATCATTATATTTTTATTTCTGTATCAAAAACATACTGGAAATTATTATATAAAAACTTTAAAAAGCCTGGCACTTAAGTACTTAGGATTGTAAGTCACACTCGAATACAAGATTCCCTTGTGGTCTGCAGGGAAAATGGGAACCAAAAGAAGAATTTGAGACTGTGCCAGCATGTTGTCATAGTAGCTCAGTGGTTAAGAGCAGCCGTGCTTAGAGCAGATGATCAGTGATTCAAATCCTGACTGTGAAATTGATTTTTACTTTCTCTACTATGTATAATAGGTAGAGGAAGTATTATACTCCACCCAAAAATTTGATGTTGAGATTTCAATGTAAATATGTTTTGAGGTCCCCTGAATAAAAAAAAAACATTTTTAGAAAAAGGTCTCTCTGTGTCTGTGTGTGTGTGCGCGTGCGTGCATGCGTGCATGTGTGCATGTGTGCGCATGGGTGGGTGGATATCTGTGTGGGTGTGTTTGTGTGTGTGTGTGTCTGTGCACAGCATAACTAATAATGAAAAGACAGTTAAAAACCAAAGTTGATATTTAAGCTTAACATCCTTTAAGGACATGACACAAAGATTTTGAAGTAAATTCCTCCACCCTAAACTACCCTTCACATGGAAAATTTGTCGAACATTTTGATTTTCTCGAAAATAACTAACGATTTTAATTAAAATGCTATATGTTTGAGATATTTTCATGACAAATGAAGTGTATATTTTGAATTTTCTGGCTATAGCCCATGTGGTTCTGTTTACTGTGGATGACATTTGCATAACTGGTAAACTGTAAGAGATAGACCAAATCTTACTATACAAAAAATGTAGATCTTGCTAAAACACACAATTTATGTCCAAATAAATTTTTTTATAGAGTGAACTATTTCAGAGATATTCATTGTTATTTGTGTGGGTTTTGGAAAACAGAACTTTCGTGAAATGGAACATCATTATTAATTTTTTGTATGTTAGCCGTGCAAAGAGAACGGACGTGGTCAGTACCCCACACCCTCCCAGCCAGTTATGCAGCCTTTGTGACCAGATGTTGCTAATTCTCTATCAAGTAGCCCCTCAATTGGTCCCCCTGGACCTAACAAGGCTGAGTGCAGCCCGTGCCAGACCTCCCAGCAGGGGAAAAATCCCCATGCCAGTACCGGGTATCGAAGCTGGATGCTTCGCATCAGAGGCAAGCGTGCTACCAACTGCACTATGGAGGCGGTCCAGAACATTAAGCATTTTACAAATTATGTATATTTTAATTCATTTTTTAAATGAAAAAAATGCTAATAGCAGGATTTGGAAATGTTAAAGGGCATAAAACCATACAGTATTAATATGGACTTTACACAAGGATCATAGTGAATGCAATAGCATTATAATCAGAAGCATTATTACAGTCATAAAGCTGCGTAGGCTTTCACGGCCGGCGTCTAAATTGTAGAAAGAAATATCTTCCGGGCTGTTATGCCGTGGTCTGCTGGAGATCTGTCTTCCAGACGTTTCGTCTACAACTGCGGTAGACATCCTCAGTGGCGTTGTCGAAGTCTCCTCGTGGAAGGTATCACTACGACTGATGCGTCGACTGTCTGTGGGGCTCCATTTATACCATGCGCAACGTGCGCTGATTGGCCCGGGGCGTCCAGAGGCGTGGTGGCTGGTGGAGGGGGTTCTATCTCTCTTATGCTGCTGGTCTCTTCTGATTGGCTTACCTTGCTATCCTGCTTCTTATGATGTTCTATGACCGGATGCCAGTTGCTGTTTAATCTTAAGGCCTCTTCCTTCTTATTAAAGTTGTTAGGGTGCTTGTAAATTTCAATAGCCTCTCGCTGTAGTCGGGCATGGTAATGTATGGTAGATGCAAGGATGCGCGTATCCTGGAACTTAATACTGTGTTCACCGACTGCATTAATGGCATGTTCAGCAACCGCAGACTTGTCAGTTTGGCCCAGGCGGCAGCTTCTTTTGTGTTCCGTGAGTCTGGTCTTAACACTGCGCTGAGTAGTTCCAATGTATACTGAGCCACAACCACAAGGATGTCTACCGCAGTTATAGACGAAACGTCTGGAAGACAGATCTCCAGCAGACCACGGCATAACAGCCCGGAAGATATTTCTTTCTACAATTTACATTATTACAGTATTTTGCTGTATTAATTAAAACTGTTTACATAATAATGCTACAGGTTTCAAAATAAATGCATAATGTTCTTATTGAAGTTAATAATCTGAACTGCAAGTTATATTTTACCTTCAATAGAACATAATTGTTGGAAATTTAGAATTGGAAAGATAGAGTGTTAAAGATCAAAATAAAGTATGCTTAACACATATTTACAGGCCCAAATTTTAATTGTTGAGGTTGAATTTGTTTGTGTTTTATTTATATTAAAATGGGAGCATACATATGAAGTACATTATGAAGTATTGAGACAGAATATTGACCAATAGAAAATCGTTCATATAAATGTTTTTTTAAGAGTGTATAAATTTCTAGTTCTTGTTTGGGTGAATCAGGGACTTATTTTTCAATATTCAAGATAGCCAATGTTTTCTTGTCACTTTGTGTTCAACCAATAAAAACTATTGCGCGGATGAATACAAAAGAATGGCGGTGTTGCATCAGAAAGACGCCAAGGACTATTTTCATTAGCGTCTGTGTGCTCAAGATGAAAGGATGTGTTTTTTTTTTTTTGGTAGCGTGTGAACATGTAACTTTCACCCAAACTTTTATCCAGTGTAGATTCTACCTAATTGTGAAAGTTGTTGATTAATTAATATGGTGCTGAGAGTGTAAAATAACGAATAAATATGTTGTGATAAAGGAACATTGATTTATGCATTCCATTCTGTTACCACAACCCTGTAGATAAGAGTCGCGTCTGCTATCAAAGTATTTCATCTTTCAGTAAGAACATTATTCCTGCTGCTATGTAATAATCTTTTATAAAAACAGCACCAGTATGAAGAATGGAAGTAACATTTTAGGAATAATGTTTTAAGTGATCTTTTGATGTAAATTTAACAATGAACACTTTAATAATTGATAATTTGCAAATTCCTTAACATAGGGAAATCCCTTTCATTGTTTACTAGAGATTAGCTTTTAAATGTTAAACATTTCCTTCATAGAGTAAGTATACAATGTGTATGTATGCATTAATCAGTAATAATAATATTTTATTGTAATTAAGCTGTCTTGGTAGCAGCATGGGATTTTTCCCCCGCTGGGAGATCTGGCACTCAGCCTCATTAGGTCCTGGGGGACCAATTGAAAAGCTGTTTGATGGAGAAGTAGCGGCTCCAGGTCAAGAAGGTCGCATAGCTGGCTGGGAGGGCTTAGGGCATTGACCACGTCCCACCCTCCAATACTGCACCCCACCAATGACACCTGTAGTGGGCAGAGGTGGGGGACACAGTGGCCGGGCGGCAAGCCTTAACCCTTCATGGGCTGTTGCACTGGGGAGTTAATTAAGCATATACAGCAACAGACATCATTACAGTACAAATTTACAATTTTAACTGCACTTAATCAACTTAAGAAAGCACAAGCAGATAGACACATGTTGGTGCATGTAGGTTGGCATAATTGGATGTAGTAGTATCAAGGCTGGTTCACAAACACTGGAAAGAATAACAGCAATCAGAATGAAAAAGTTAAACTCCATATATTCAAATGGAAGTATTCACAATTCATGGGAAGCTTTCCTGGCCCTCAGGAATGGGAAAGAAGATTTGGCCAAGTTTTAACTTTCTTTTTCATTCCTTGGGCATGGCATGTTAGATTCACATTGTGCGTATTAGGCTTTCCACTGTAGAAATTATTCAAGGTGGTCATGCTAAAACAGTTGCTAGAGCTCTCTCTAGTCACAAGCTGGAAAAAATATCATTGGTAATTTAGAAACAAATGAATTACCAATATGCAATGTTGACTTTGCTATCAATATTATGAAGGATATGAATTTACATGCTTGTTATTGGGCTGTTGTGAATCAAAATGTTAATGCTGCCTTGTTTGCTTTTCTAATTTCCGTTCTGATTACCATTACCAGGTGGTTGTTAACCAGCCTTTAAATTTATATGATTAACTGTTAGCTTTTTAGTTGAATATAAATTTTGTGTACGCATGAGTTAACTTCCTTGTTTGTTTCAGTTTGGCATTGTGCTGCTCTTTTTACTTCTTCTAGTGCAAGTTGGAATAAATGCAATGAGTAAACGCATTGCTGCCGATGTTGGTGGAATGAAACGATTACATTCCCTCGCATCTCTTTGTGAAGGAATTGTACTAATTCCTTGGCTAACAATTCACATATTTCAGGTAAAAGTGTTTTATCTTTTGTTTATATTTCTGCATGCTCTTCTTTTTATTATACTATTTAAGAGCTGCAGCCAAAAATAAGTTTTGAAATTAGTGTATTTTAGAGTTCTATAATACAGCTGCCATTGTTAAATGATGTGAGACTAATGCACTTTATTTAGAAAATTAGCTTTGATTAACAGAATATTCATAATGGTAAGGTATAAATTTTAAAATAGAAAACCAGTTTTATATTTTTGATATTTTTTGCAGTTAAATTATCTTTGTTTAAGTACATCATGTTATATTGTGTAAGTCCAATGAAGTTCTTGGGAGAGCATAAAACCATGGTTTTAGTTAGAAAATTTCAGTTACAAACTTTGCAAAATTTGCCATTTATGTAATCAGATTCTGAGCATCTTTTTCTCTATTAGGTTGGTGCCGTTTTTATAATAATTCTGTACATAGCATACCGGAATAATGTTTTTACTGAATGATGAAATAGTGTGATATCAGACGCGATTTTTATCTGCAGGGTCGAGGTTACAGAATGGAATGCATAAGTCAACGTTCCTTTATCACAACATATTTATTCGTTAATTTACACTTTCAGCACCATATTAATTAATCAACAACTTTCACAGTTTGGTAGAATCTACACTGTATAAAAGTTTGGGTGAAAGTTACATGTTCACGTGATACTAAAAAAAAAAACACATCCTTCCATCTTGAGCACACAGACGCTAATGAAAAAAAGTCCCTGGCGTCTGCCTGACGTAACACCGCCATTCTTATGTATTCATCCGCGCAATAGTTTTCATTGGTTGAACTCAAAGTGACGAGAAAACATAGGCTATCTTGAATATTAAAAAAATAAGTCCCTGATACACCCAAACAAGAATTAGAAATTTACACACTCTTACAAAAATATTTACATGAACGATTTTCTATTGATCAATATTCTGTCTCATATGCCCCTTGTTTTGTTTTTCAAGTTGTTACCTTATTTACAATCTTGAAACACAATACAATACTTCTCCCTACTCCTATGATTCAATCACTTTGTACAATATTTTTTTTTTCTTTACAGTCTTCTTCACTGTTTGTCTTTGTCTTTTGTTTTGGCATGATACAGCATGTCTTTATGAATTTCACATACTCAATTACTACACAATACATTCAGTCATCATACAATACATATCCAGTTATTGTACAACACATTTAGTTATTACACAACATGTCCAATTATTATACAATACATATTCAGTTATTGTACAACACATTTAGTTATTACACAACATGTCCAATTATTATACAATACATATTCAGTCATTGTACAATATACCCAGTTATCATATCACATATGTTGTTATTATACAATACACATTCAGTTATTATACAATACATATTCAGTTTTTTGCATAACACATTTAGTTATTACTCAACATATCCAGTTATTACATAATATATCCAGTTATCATACAATACATATTCAGTTATTGTACAACACATATTCAGTTCTTATACAACACATACTCAGTTATTGTACATTTGACATTGACACAAATATAATTTAAGTGTATCATGGTTTATTATGTGGTTTTTGACTTGTATTCATTGCTATGAGGAGAGAAAAACAGGATACAAATTTTGAGCTAATGATTATGATCATGTTTATGGCAATATTTTATTCAGTTCTTTGCCTTCTTTGTCTTATAAGCTTATGTATAGGCAGGTTGTTGAGTCGGTTCTTAAACTCTGATGTTACTAATGGTACTAATTTTCTTAATTGGGTTATTATTCATTGTTGTTTGGTTCAACATTTCTTCGAGCTTAGCATTGGCTATATTCATCTTAATTCATGGGCATTGTTTTTGTGATTATGGTTTTCCTCACTTCACTAATTGTCACTTCTTTGTCTCTTATTTCTATAAGAGAAAACTTCTATATTTATAATTATTCTGTAATTGTATTATTTTTCTTCTCAATTTACCCTCGACATCTTTGTGTCGAAATATTATATCTTTGTCATCATAATTGATTCCTTTTTATTTTTGTTCCTGACATCCTTATGTCAAAAACATATTATCTTCCGTCGCTATAATTCGTTTATTTAATGACAATCAGTGTCCTCATCTGTCTTTGTTGACAATGCTCTTTGTGGTCGATATAGCCAATGACTATGTTGATTTTCTTCCTTGTTGTAATTCCTAATCTGAACATAATTTTCTATAAGTAACCCATCAAAAATTGTTATTTTCCTTCATCTCTGCTACTCCTGCCTTACACATTTGTTGGCAAAGACTATTTGGTCCTTTCTTTGTATGGCTTCAATTTATTTTTATGGTATCTTCCTACCAACTTGCCATTTGTATTCTGTAGCTCATACGTGTGGTCACCCAGCTGTTTTGTTATAACC
The DNA here is from genome assembly GCA_030765045.1 of Tenodera sinensis. Taxonomy (NCBI): domain Eukaryota; kingdom Metazoa; phylum Arthropoda; class Insecta; order Mantodea; family Mantidae; genus Tenodera; species Tenodera sinensis. Next base: position 61,731,336 of record CM060971.1, on the reverse strand, counting down.
AGTGGTCCAGTATACAATAGCTCCATCTTTCCAGATCTCTTCTCAGATGCCTACATTACATTGGTCAATATTGCCCCTACCGCCACACAGGTCAACTTCCGGGGCACAAAGTTGACTTGTACTTAGTTTTCCTGGACGTTGGAGGTGATCGTCGTTTCTGTATTCTGTGCAGTATCGGTCCTATCCGGCACATTTTCATTTTGTTCCTGTTGTCTTACGTTGTCGGTGTTCCCTTGGTTTCTGCCCCTTTGACGTGAACCCCTATTGTATGACGGCCTATGGCTGTTCAAGTATTCCCTACAGAATCGTATATGATTCACTTGATGGGTACGGTCTCCTGGTCTTCCACGATCATATCTATGCGTTCTGTATCTCGATTCACCCCTCGGTATCGTGTCGTGGTACTGCTGTCTTGTGTTCTCCATCCTCTCGCCATGATTATGTGGTTGTGGGAAATGGTGTGCCCCTCTCCCCCTTTCATGGGTGCTCCTAGTATTTCTATGTTCTCCCTCACTCTGGTTGTTCGTAGCCGTGTTCCGGTTTAGGATGGGTGAGTTTGGGTGACCGTTCCTATGTCTCTGCTCATTAGGCCGACCATTTTGTGTTTCGAAGGCTGTTAGCAATTCTATCATATCTGCAAAATCTACTGGCCTCGCAACAATTAACCCTGTTCTCACTGTGTCTGGGAAATGTCTTGTTATGCTGGCAATTAGTTCTGCCTCCGACAAGTTGGGGTCTAATAGCTTTCCTTTGTTGGCTACTTTCATAAAATAATCGACTAGCGACAACCCTTTGGTTGGATCGTATCTACCTGTCGCTAGCTCTACCCTAGTTTGGTTTTGTTTAGCTGGGCCCCAATACCTTGATAGGAATAAATTTCTGAATGAGCTATACGACTCATGACCAGCTAGTGTTAACCTGAGCCATTCTAATGCCTTGTTTTTTAAGCTTTTCTTAACTATCATCATCCTAAGCTCGTTTGGTATCCTTTTCACTTTAAAATATTCTTCCATCTCTTTAACAAAGAGTTTTGGATCGTCTCCCTTCTCCTCGTCAAATGTAGGTGGTGTGATTTCATGTAATATGCTGTTGGTGTAACATGTGTTATGTGTTGAGTCATTATGTGTTGAGTCATTGTTTGGTTGTGAACCTCTTTCTCTGTATGGTGAGTCAACATTTTGTACATTACTCAAGTAACTCTCATCTTGTACATTACTTACACCTAAATCATCTTGCTTTTGTAATGCATTCACAACGTCATTTACATTAGCCAAACTTTCTTTCCCTTTTTTCATTTCTTCACAAATTGATTTTAAATCATTCTTTATTTCTAAGTGGCTTTGTTTCATATCATTTATAGCATCCTGTTGTAAATGCATCACATCATTCATTGTCTTAATTTTAGGAATTACAATTTGTTCTACAGTTTCATTAATAATGTCTTTCTTTACTACCTCAATCTCTTTCCTTAATTCCTCAGTTATTTCTGCTTTTACATTTGTAATCTTACAGTCTACACTTGCATTACATTCTGTTATTTCCTCTCTACATCTAGCAATTTCTCCTTCTAACACAATCTTGTTCTCTCTCATTTCTGATTCTATCTTTCCCATCCTATCTCCTACAATTTCTATCCTAGCTTCTAAGGCTTCCTTTGTTTCATTTAAGTTTTTATGTACTAATTTTAAATTAGTTTCCATTACTTTCATATTTTCTTTACACTCCTGTCTTCCTAATTCTATTTTCTGTTCTAAGTTCTGTCTTCCTAATTCCATTTTCTGTTCTAAGTTCTGTCTACCTAATTCCATTTTCTGTTCTAAGTTCTGTCTCACTTCCTCCATTTTCTGGCTTATTTCTTTTTTATTATTTTCCAAGTCCTCTCTCACTCCCTCTATTTTCTGACCTAAACTTTGTTCTATGTCCTGTTTTAATTCTGCGTTATTTTGTTCCATTTTCTGACCTAATTCTACCTTGTTTTGTTCCATTTTTTGACCTAAACTTTGTTCTATGTCCTGTTTTAATTCTGCATTATTTTGTTCCATTTTCTGACCTAATTCTACCTTGTTTTGTTCCATTTTTTGTTCTAGTCTTTCAAACATCATCATCATTAACCTTTGGTCTTTGCTTATTTCCACCTGTTCCTCACTTTCTAATTCTACCTGATAACTAGGCCTATCTGCCCCTTCCCCCACTCCTGTTTCTATCTCTTTTCGCGACATTTTAATTTCTTTATCCAATTCACTTAAGGTTAAAAGTCCCACTACTTTGCCGCTTCTCAATAACATGAAAAATGGAAATAAAATGTATGTAAAAACAAAAATTTTGGATCCTACTTTCTTTTCCGTTGGTTCTTCGTCCAGTTATTTACGTCTCCTGGGTAGTTGGCTTCGCTAGATGATCTCCGGTGTTTTTCCCACGTTGATTCTCCGTGTATCGATGATATCAAACGATGATCTAATGGCGTCTTTTTCCTGCGCGATGGGATGGCGTCATTTGATGTTAACACTTCGTACTCGTAATTTTGCATTCCATTCTAAATTCGCGCTCCATGTTGGGTAAGCCATTTTGGTGCCGTTTTTATAATAATTCTGTACATAGCATACCGGAATAATGTTTTTACTGAATGATGAAATAGTGTGATATCAGACGCGATTTTTATCTGCAGGGTCGAGGTTACAGAATGGAATGCATAAGTCAACGTTCCTTTATCACAACATATTTATTCGTTAATTTACACTTTCAGCACCATATTAATTAATCAACAACTTTCACAGTTTGGTAGAATCTACACTGTATAAAAGTTTGGGTGAAAGTTACATGTTCACGTGATACTAAAAAAAAAACACATCCTTCCATCTTGAGCACACAGACGCTAATGAAAAAAAGTCCCTGGCGTCTGCCTGACGTAACACCGCCATTCTTATGTATTCATCCGCGCAATAGTTTTCATTGGTTGAACTCAAAGTGACGAGAGAACATTGGCTATCTTGAATATTAAAAAAATAAGTCCCTGATACACCCAAACAAGAATTAGAAATTTACACACTCTTACAAAAATATTTACATGAACGATTTTCTATTGATCAATATTCTGTCTCAAGGTGAAAGGTTCCTTTTTAGGTTATCTGTTGTAAGAAACTCAGGTGTTAGTGGTGGATTAAACCAACCAATGTACTGCCGGAGTTTTTAAATACATATGCCATGTGTGTGGGAAATGTTTAAGAGGAAGATTCCTGATTCTACCTTTAAACATTGCTCACACATGGCTTGTGTGTTTAAAAATACCACCAATAAGTTGGCATAAAAAAATAACAATGGCATTTTCAGTCAACTCCATTCATTAATCTTGTTACACCACTTGAACACATCTTTATTTTGGTTTGACATTTCCACTGGTACCTGATCAGCTTATTATCTAACTAGCTACATTACCATCAACTTTGTTTGATTCATAGTGCCTATCTTGTCACTGGACTGTAGACTTCAAGCAGAAAAGTTTCCTATCATAGCATAAAAATAAGTTAGACGTTTTCAAATCTGAAATAATCCTGGTGTTTATCAAAGTTTTAAGGGTGGTTACAAATCAAGTCATCTGAATGTAATTTCAGATGAGTGATGAAAGAAAGATTACACCCTTATTGGTTAGCTATAGGCTTCATGTATTCAGTATTTCAATACGTTCTTTTATGCTCACTATCCTGAATATTTGCTTCTTACACGGTAATTTTAGTTGCTTATATAAAGCAAAAAGGGAACTTCCAGCTTTCTCAACTAAGGGTCTCTCTCATTGAACCAAAAAAAAAAGAAGAGTGCCTATGTTACTAACAACATAGAGTTACGAGTATTTACTTCTAAATCTTTCTTTCTTTCTTTCTTTGTTTCAAATGTACATAATATAAACTATATTGTTTCTTATTTTACAGGGTCACAGGCATCTACATATTCTTTCTCTCTGTATTCCTGTACTGGCTGTAGCAGTGTTTGTATTTGTGATGAGCTATTATGTGGATGCAATATGCATTCAGAGGTAAGGTTTCATAAGTACTAGAGTAATTTGAAAAGAATGGAAATAAACATAAAATGTGAGTTTTTATTGTGTAATGTTGCTGAGTAAATGGTGGTGGCGGTGGTGGTGGTGACAGTGTCAGTATCAGTATCAGTGGCAGTGGTGGCGGTGGTGGTAGTGGCAACAGCGGCAATGGTGAAGGAGGAGCTGCAGGGGTAAGAGTAGGAGTATGAGTAAGAGGAGTAGGAGTATCAGAAGGAATAGGAGTAGGAGGACTAGGAGTAGTAGTAGTGCTGGTGGTAGCGGTGGTGGTGGTAACGTTGGCAGTGGCGGCGGCAGTGGCAGTGGTAGCAGTAATAGGAATAGCAGTAACAGTAGTAGTAGGAGTGGTGGTGGTGTTATTTTTTTTTTAATTAACGTCCTCCAACATTGTGTCATATCGGACGGTGGTGGTGGTAGTGGCGGCGACGGTGGCGGTGGTGGTTAACGTACCAGGTTAACATTTAAACCACCAAACTCACCAATCACCATACAACTGAATAAAAACAGTGATGAAATTTTCAAAACAAACATGACTACCCATAGTGCTGAGATGAATAAAATGTAACACATCCTCTACAGCACATAAAATGTCTGCCAGCACCTGAGCTAGGGTTGCTGGCAAAATCAAGGACATACTTAACTGTGCCAAAAACTGGCACTGGATTAAAACATGTTGCATCATCAAAAGCTCTTGACAGTGAGCAAAAGCTAGATAGGGTCCAAAAATAATATGTGACCATGACTAAAACAACATTGCCCAATATACAGTCTGGCTAAAAGGACTTCCTCACAGCGATTGGTGCATGTGACAGGAAGGGGCTTCAGCTCACAAAGTTTGTTTCCAGTCATCGCTCCAGAGTAAAAGGATAAAACAATGTAAAACTGCATTAAAATCTTTAGAAGCGACATGAGCTTAAATACCTGGGTGCTAAAATTGCTGCCTTTGCAGCAGATCAGGAGCATTGTTTCCTTGTAGGGTGATACGTCTAGGCATCCACACAAAGAACATCCTAATCCACGTTGCTGAACCAACCTGTCTTCTTTGCATCAAACATCTACTCCTCATGAGGGGCCCGAATGACCAAGTTGTCGATGGGCCCTTAAACCCGACACACTCACTCACTCTACTCCTCATGAGTCCTGCTGCAGAGGACATACAACATAAATCACTGTTTATTCACATTTGATTTTGCCAACATTATCAGCTTCTCTTAATTCTCTTGAGGGTTATTCTGAATCTAGTATTTAGTTTCATAGAACTCCAAATATACAGGTCGAGAAGATCACATAACTGGCCAGGAGGGCTTGGAGCGCTGACCACATCCTACCCTCCAGTACTGCACCACACCAATGACACCTGTAGTGGACAGAGGGGGGCCCAGCAGCTGGGCAATAGGCCGTGGCCCTTCATGGGCTGTTGTACCGGGGTTTAGTTTTAGAACTCCAAGTATGTTTAAAATAAGTAATGTATATAGCTTTAACCAATTATTAAAATAATAATTATTATATTCTGTAATAATTAAAGAACTTTCATTTACAAAAATGAGATTTGGCTCAATGTTATGAAACAGAGGATTCTGGAATTATGAACATTTAAAATGGCAAAGAATAAATTAATATTCCAAATGTATCATTCAATATGTGACAGCTATTAAGTTTAAAATGCTAATGTTTGATAAATATGCTTTCTTTAGCACTCTTTATCAATAGGAAAAATTACAATTGAGATAAAAAATACAGGTTTTTTTGCTGTTCAGTTTCACATGGAATATACGAAGGCTAGCTGATATGAAGACATAACCAATGTTTTATGAATATTACTGAAAATGTTTTTAATGTATACACCATTTATTTATTTTTTCAGATTAGAAATTCATCAAGTGGCAAGAGTAGGATCAATCTCTATGTTTGTTTCTGCTTTATTTGCGGCCTTGTTTTGGCATTGGCCATACTTCCTGAAAAATGAATCTGATGATTCACAAAATAACACCTTAAATTTAGAAGATCACATTTTATCAGGGGGTAGCCTCATTGCATGTGTATTTTTTATTTTAGGTAAGTAATAATAAAAAAGTACCACTGAATAGTTATAGTACCCTTCAGATTCCTAATAGCAGAATTAAAGAGACTAAAACAAGCATTGCATGTTCCCTTCCTCAGGTATTGTTTTTCTTTCTGACATGATCTTAGTCCAACTGAATGGGCTGTCCATTTAATTGCAAAATAATCTAATATGACAATTAAAGAAAACATTAAAAACATTCTCATCCAGAAACTTTAGATACATTTGCAAAGTCATGTTTATTAATTGAAATCAGAATTATAAATTAAAATTTTGCAGTTCACTAAATAATATTCAGATGTAGAAGTGAAAACAATAGTGTGTATGAGGTGGCCGAAAAGCCACGACCCATTAACTTAGATTATAGTTTTAATCTCTCCATAAATTTCAGATTACCAACTATCACTTTCATCTCACAGTCACTAATGGTAACACTGGAGTGCATATATCCACCTTTCAGGTGTTAATTTATAGGTTTGTTTTGGTTACCTTCATTTGCCATTGATAATGTATACTGGAATGTTTCTAAGGAAGAAAATATTACTGTCGTAAAAACTTGGTGCAAAAATAGTTATGATTTGATTCAAGAATGGAACAGTCATTTTAATGGGGGAAAAATCATCAACAACTCACTATAGACCACTATTAAAAAATGGGGATCTTACTCCTCCATCTTTGTACGAGGGTGATTCAAATATAAAGGGTAATTTTGTTAAAAATATTTATTGATTAAATATATACACAAGTGACTATATCAACATTTCTCTATATAGCTTCCTTCACACTATACACATTTTTGCCAACGTTTCGGAAGCTTGGATATTTCTTCTTCAAAAACAGTTTGAGGGCGTGTCACCAACCAAATGTGCAAATGCTCCTCGACGTTGTTGCTTTCGAAATGTTTCCCTCCAAGCGATTCTTTCATGGCTGTAAACAAAAAATAGTCTGGTGGGGGACAAGTCTGGACTATAGGGAGGGTGTTCAAGGGTTTCCCAGTGCATGTCCGCCATTGTGTCCATTGTCAAGTTGGCGGTGTGAGGGATAGTGTTGTCTTGCAGAAGGATGACATCTCTGATGGGCATACGACGTCTTTTGCTTCAGTAGGCAACTTTTACAGACCTTAACAATTGGCAATAGTAAGCTGCAGTCACTATACGTCGATCATGAAGAAAATCAACCAACTTCTGAAGCTATTCCTTCAACAGTGGAGCTCTTGAACGACACGGATGTTGTCATCTGCGAGATTTGACCTTGGGCATCGAGCATGACTTTCGTTTTCCACAAATTCTCTGTCACCCTTATATTGTCTGGCCCAAGTAAACTCTTGATTCTGTGACAGTGTAGTGTCCCCAAACTGTGCCCTTAAAGGAGTTAAAATCTCTTAAGGTTTAACCGCTTCATTGGTTAAAAACTTGTTCATCAATTTCAATGGCAACAAATGTCAGTGAACTTCAACACATTATCAGAATTATAAATAAAGGGTAACAGAACTGATTACAGAAGAAGTTACAATGCACTAAGTAAACAATAACTGGGGCAGGATTGCTTCATTTTATATAGAAAATTTTGTCTTCCCTTCATCCTCAGCTTACTGTTGCAACTTTTTATTTTTCCTTTAATGCCAAATGTATGCATTTTGCGATTAGACTTTGTTTTATATACCCTGTGTAATCGAAACATATGGATGAATAAATCTATCCATCCGTCCGCCCGTCCATCCATCCATCCATCCATCCATCCATCCATCCATCCATCCATCCATCCATCCATCCATCCATCCATCCATCCATCCATCCATCCATCCATCTAATCATCATCATCATCATCATCATCATTGTCGTCGTCATCACCATCATCATCATCATGTGTCAAACTTTGTTAAACTCTGTTCTTGTCTATACATAAAAGACAATTCGCTGCCAGTCTGTCATAATGCATATTAATTTTGCCTCTTTATTTTTGTCCTTTTTATCTAAAGAAAATATACCAGCTACCTGTCTACAGTGCAGTAAATGTACCGAAGTATTCGTAAACTATACTGTGCATCATTTACATCTTTAATTGGTTTATTTTTAAATTTGTTACTTCACATATTTTATGTTTTTCATATTAATTAATAAATATTTCTGTGTTGCAGCTTCTCTTGGACTCACATCAACAACAAAAACTGGAGCAAAAGGCTCATTTGTTGGTTATTCTGCAACAGGGCTGCCTCTTTACAACTTCACAAACAGTGCATTGCACCATACTTCCAGGTCTTTGCTTATGCAAGCAAGCATGTTTTTAAAACAAATACTAATAGATCACAACAGCCGAAGGATATTCTATTTCTTATGCCTTAACTTAAGTAAGCATAGCTTTAAATAAATATTAAATTCTCTTTTTTTCAATAAATGCTTTCTGTTCTCAACATGTTCATTCACTTTCTTACTCATATTTAATCATGAATATTCAGTATCATAATTGCTACTTAAGGTCACAGTATTTAAGTCAATATAGTATATTAAATGATATTTTCTGTGACCAAGAACATTTTTTATTTGAATGAAACTGTTATTAATGAAGCAAGTTTAGGAAACACCCTACTATAACAATAAGTATCCTGTAAAACTTGTTCTCAGAAAGCAGTAAGCTAATGGCAGTGTCATAGCTCATGAGTAGTGACCTACGAATGGCTATTTCTTTGAAATGAAGATGTATAAAGTATAACTAAATTGTCCTATACAAGTTATCTTCTACTTTGTGGATGTAATACATTCAGTGCAAGACAATAAATAAGGAAACACAATATTTTCAGGTTTTAAGGGTATGGATGATGAAATAAGCAGCAGTTGCCAATTTATGCTACCTATATTGTTAGTATTTCAAGAGAGATGATGGGTGAAATTTCTATTTTGCACAATTTTAAAGTTATATACTTAGTTTCGGTGCACATAGTTTATATGTTATGAGAACCAATGTGGTGGAGATTCATTTTTCTGTGTCAATTAGTTTTTGAGTTACTGAAAAATTTCTTTAAAAAGGTTTCAAAATGAAATACACTCCACATTTTTTTAAAGCTGAATTATTTTTTTTTCACAAGGAAATTAAAAATGCAAAGCTGTGATTAAATATGCTAAAATTGCAAAACCCGTTGTATTTCAGGGCATTTTCTCAGTAGTAAACAACAAGCATGGCCAGCAATAAATTTTATTTAATTTGCATGAACCATTCAGCCACACATACTTATCATGATTGTTTATATTAAAATATCTTTTCTAAGGATTATTTTTTCCTTCTGCTCAGACTGCAAGTGTGGAAGCACTGCAGTAGATCTTCCCTGTTTTACTATCACTAGCTTATCCTCATATTTTGACTGCGAGCATGGTCGTTTTACTAATTATGTTATTACACATTGTTCATCCATTTCAATGAATTAGTATTAGCAACTGTCTTGGTACACTGCACAGTATGAAATAAATAATACTAATACTAACCCAGGAGTTGAGGACCTAACAACCACACAATATTTAAAACAGCGTTCCTGCTAACTCCAAGCCAGTCGGGTTCACACAGCACAGTTCAGAGATGCTCATGTGAGTATAGCGACACAGGATGCCATGGCATGCTTATTCCTGCACTCCCCTGCCTCACCCCTCCTTGCCAGTATCGTAGTCAAGGAGTGGTGAAGGCTGTGGCATCAAGTATCTGAAGCCCTACTCTCCCCTCTTTTCAGTGGTAGAGAACGAGACATATTCCATCCAGCGCACTTTCTTCATGAAGGAAACTGTCTAATATTGCAGCTATTATTAATATTACTTATTAATTGCTAGTTTACTTTAGATATGGGCTTCGGTGATAGCTTCAATGGCCAACAATAACGCTACTGCTGTAGCTATGTTGTAAAAATAAATTATCTTAAAATACTTTGTAATACATGTGGTCACTAGAAACAAAGGTACAACCACAAAGGCAACTTTCAAAGATATACCTCGAAGAAGTCAACAAAATAGAAACAAAGGTTTCTCTATGTTCTCTAATCATTCTGTAAAAGGTAGGTAGATGATTTGGTGTATTACGTGATGTAACATTACAGGCAGTGTGTGTTACTATCTTATACCTAGTAATCATGGTGGCTCAGTCATGAATCATAAGCTAATCTTCACAGAAAAAAAATCCTACAAAAATAAGTAAAGAAAAAAGGTGTATTTTTTACTTAAGGCAGCGATTTTACCACCTGCCATACCCCCTCAGGGAGGCTTTAAATATGATGTAATGAATGCACTTGCAGGCACTGTAGTGCTTTAAAACTTTGCAGATATGCACTTCAAACCATCTAGTATATTTTGGTACAAAATGTGAAATTGTGCATTTTCAGCCACATTTCCCCTCTTAAGAAAGAAAAGGAACTCGGGAAGCAATGAGCTGGAAATTTGAGCTTATGTGAAGAGATTGCTGGCACTGGTCTCAGATGGTGTGGTTAGGATTATGTAGTTTAATGAGATTAGAGCTTGAATGTTCTGGTCAACAAAGAGATTTGGTACAACTGATTTTTTCAGTGCTTTGTGAATTTGGCACTAGTTGCCTGAAGAGTATTTAAAAACATAGATTTGCAAACAACAATATCATCTGAACCTGTTTGCAAGTAGTGCGTTCAAGTTTCTTCACATTGACCACTCTCCCATATTTTTTCATTTCAGTGAGATTGTTTTTATACAGCTGCCTAATGTATTATTTGGGACATTTATCAATGCACATGAATTGATGATACTGTTATCATGTTTACATACATACCCTGTACACCAGTTAGGCAGAGTATGTGTAGTTCCTCTGTTGCCCACAAACAAACAAATGCAATGCTGTAAGTCCTAAATAATAAAGGTCTGCATCTCCCTTGAAGCACTAGCGCAAAATTTTTTCCCCTTGTTTTTTCTTTCCATGGCCATCTACATACATAGGATTTCCTAGAATAGAGTTCTTTATCTTCCTTTCATAGAAGTTCGAAAACAGTGTTGTTGTAATTAATTTAATTTAAAAGGTGAGTTAATTAATAACACTGAACAACACTTACAAACACTTACAAAATTAAAAGAGTTCTTTATTCCCCTTAAACCAAGCATTATTTATGTGAAAACCTGAATTATATCTCTATTACCTCCCCACCCCCTTGCAGATGCTGTTGTTTCCCATATTTCTTGGCATTGTAAAAGATTACAGATTGTTTTTTTCCTTCCTTCTCTTAATGTGCTAATCAGAAAGAAATTTGGAAGCAGTATTTTATGTGATGGATAAACAATGAGAACTACAAGAATTCTAAAACAAACAATTGTGTTCATTCAATTTAATTTAAAAGGTGAGTTAATTAATAACACTGAACAACACTTACAAAATATTTTTCCGGGATGTGTTTCGAAGGTTAACTTTCCTCCATTATCAACCGGACAATAACTGGGTTTCCGTGGTGTTTCATGGTGCGGATGGTGATGCTTCTTCTAATGTTTCTTCTGGTAACGGTTCAATGAACTTACTGAAAATGTCACTCTCAGGAATGTCGAAATTAAATACTCGGTTTCTATTTTTTAAAATAAAGATTTGTTCCCAAGTGGACAGTTCTTGTTTTCCGGTTATGTGTTTGAGAAGTTTCGGTTCTAGCTTTATGTCATGATTTTTTGTCCAAAAGTGAAATGCAACTGCTGATTTTTCTAATTGTTTACTCTTAATGTTTCTAACGTGTTCCTTGGATCTAATTTCTAAATTTCTTTTGGTTTTTCCTATGTATATTTCATTACAATCACTGCATTCAATTTGGTATATGCCAGATTTTTTGTTAGGTGAAACTTCTCAAACACATAACCGGAAAACAAGAACTGTCCACATGGGAACAAATCTTTATTTTAAAAAATAGAAACCGAGTATTTAATTTCGACATTCCTCAGAGTGACATTTTCAGTAAGTTCATTGAACCATTACCAGAAGAAACATCAGAAGAAGCATCACCATCTGCACCATGAAACACCATGGAAACCCAGTTATTGTCCGGTTGATAATGGAGGAAAGTTAACCTTTGAAACGCGTCCCGGAAAAATATTTTGTAAGTGTTGTTCAGTGTTATTAATTAACTCACCTTTTAAATTAAATTAATTACAACACTGTTTTCAAACTTCTATGAAAGGAAGATAATTGTGTTCATGTCTAAGAGGTAGAATCAGAACTGAAAAATTCAATGCCATAGCCGGAATTTGAACCATGGATCTTCCGCTTCATGTGTGGCTGCTCTAACCACTGAACTACCATGGCTACTTTCTTTCTTTCTTTCCCTGATTACCCTCGCCTTATGTAGGAGTTACACTCTCGAGGACTTAGAAGCCAGCCTAGGGTCAGATGCCTGTCGGGGAGCAGAGGGACCTCTGGATCAGATAGAGTGAATGCCTGGAAGCAGGTGGTCAGCCAAGCACCAGGTATGATAGTGAGGAAGAGGATGATATGAAATACAGCCAAAATGGATGATTGGAAGGGTGATAATGGAGCAATTGGTGGAATGAATGGTGGGGGAAACTGGAGAACCCGGAGAAAACCCACCCAGATGCCACTTCATTCACCACGAATACCACATGCGAGTCACGCCTAGGTGGTAGGTGAGTGGTCTAACCACTCAGCCACGGTGCTGCCATTATACTTCCAGACTCAGGGAAGGATGAGGAATAATCCTGGCTGGAGAAGAACTCCTACCCCCCCCCCCCTGCCGGGAATCGAACCCAGGACCCCTTGCACAACAGGCAGGTGCTCTACCAACTGTGCTACGGGGCCAGCCCATGACTACTTGCCAGTATGAATTCCCCAACCAATTCATATTTACCCGGTAGACCACAAGAAAATCTCACAACTGAGATAAGTATTCCAAGGGCAACTTACTTTATATCCCGGGTTTAATTAAATAACCTTTAGATGGTAATTGTTATTTTATGCCAATCAACTTACTGATAACACAGTTACTATCTAAATTGTGTTAATGTTGATTTTCACCTCATGTATTGTTCTAAACTTAAATAATGTTAAGCTTCTGAAAACACAAAGGGCTTTTCATTTAATATTGTATTTTACATTAACCGTCATAATTAATTTGCATTCTATATTTTTTAGTAAGCAAATAATGGAGAGAAAATGCTAAGACCTATACCTTGGCATTCTTAAGTATTTTTACATCAGTAATTACCAATGTGATTTTGAACACTAATTTCATAAGATCTGTGTTGAAGAAATAATATGTTATAGAATTCCTCTTAAATGATTTACAGGCTTCACAGTTATAGAGTTCCTATATGGTATTTGGTCCAATAGTCTTGGACTTATCTCAGATGGATTTCATATGCTGTTTGATTGTTCTGCTCTTTTGATGGGGCTAGTGGCAGCTGTTATGGCACGATGGAAGCCGTCAAAAACGTTTTCCTATGGGTAAGAGAATGCTTCTTATAACTGAAACTTAGTCTGCTAGACAGAATTACTTTCATTTTTAATGGCACATGTTTTAGTCACTATCATACCTAGCTTTTAGCAACGAAATCTAACAATATTATCACATTAAATTATTTTAAATTAGGTTTCTGTGAATGCATTTTGACTTCTTTCAGCTTTTATTTTTGTAGATGTAATGATACAACATTTTTAAAACTACTTTTAAAGGCTTTACTTACCAACTTTATCAGAGGAGATGCTGAAACGAATCACTGTTGTTGTTCATACATTTTTGGCACCTCTTTAGGAAGCTATTCATCACTCACTATAGCTTATGTTGAAAAATGCTGGAAATTTCCTGGTGGATATTTTGTTTTAATTCTTCCAGGGCGTGTGGATTTGTCTTGTACACGTTATGTTTTAAGTTACACCACAGATAGAAATTGCAGGGAGTTAAGTTGGGGAGGACCAAGGAGTCCACAAATCTCTACGAATAATTCCATCCTGAAACACACTTTCAATTGTTCTCATTGAAAAATTGGCCGCATGAGCTATCGCAGAGTCTTGTTGAAAAAAGACAAAATGACACTCCCTGTTTGTTAATTCTCTAAAAAAAGGTGGCAGAATTGTATTCACATATGTGCAGGCGTCAACTGTTGACTTGAAAAAAATTGTGCCTATAACTCTTTCTCTGTACTAAGCTAGCACTGGAAGAGAGAGAACATATGTGTGGTCAGCTCCTGAAGTGGAAGGAAAAAGGGACTAAGGAACAATGGGCATTAACATTGAAGTTTACAGAGAAAGAATTGGAACCTTTAATAGGTTAAAATGCAATGAGTTTAAAAGGAATGAAGGTGTAGAAGAGATGGAAAACATATTTCTTTTGTTATGTGTAATAGGCTCTCTGTTGATAATTGGTGAAGTTGAAATCAACCTTGGACCTAATGGGAATCAAGTTATGGAGGAAATCCTGGCCAGAGTGAAGGATATGGATGAGAGATTAGCAAGCATAATGGGGTGGAAAAAGAACTAATGGAAATCAAAGAAGAAATTAGAAAGGATATACAAGTTACGAGAATAGAGGTACAGCATGTCAAAAGAAGAGTACAATGTTTGGAAGAGAAGTGTCACAAGTTCGACCTAGTTATTGTAGGAGTAAAAGAATAGAGGAGAGTATGGCCCATACAAGAAGTTAAAAAGAGATCCTGGAAGTAAAACTTAAAATGGTGCTACCGGGATGGGAAATTACCAAAACCTTCAGAGAGAGAAGAATAAGAGGAACAAGAGCGATAGTGGTGAGATTTATTTCTGTGCAGTTTGTGTATGAGGTGTTGAAGAGGACAAAGCAACTAAAAGAAACAGACATTTTTATCAATAGGGACTTAGCAGTGGAACAACATACTTTAAAAAAGAAATTAGTACAACAAATGAAGATGGCAAGAATGGAAGTGAAATGGGTCTACATTCAGAATTTATGGCTTTGCATCGACGGGCAGATGGTGACTGAACAAGCAAGTGGAGTAAGTGACATCATCCTGCGGCAACAGGATATGAGTGAGTGCAAATTTTTTGACGGCTAGAGAGACACAAGTTACACCAGCAAGAAGCAGAAGTTCAAAGGGAGACCAGCTGGAGAAGAAAGTCAGTCAATGTCATCACAAAAGAATAGTTACTTAGAAAGGATTACGTCAGAAAAGAGTCAGTAAAATGACAAAGTGCATATGATAGGAACGAGTGACGTCAGACAAGCAGATGGTAAGAAAGTTGTATCTCCAAAGAGGGAAGAAATACATTCAGCACGGAGCTTGGCATAAGGTGGGGTGAGGGAGTGGTCAGCAAACAGTGGAACCAAAGGAGAGGAAAGCATTGTTTCAACACCAAATGGCAGCTTTCTGGTCTTAGAAAATAAGACGGGTACATTGAAAGATGGGAAGGGGATTGAACTATGCAGCAAGAGAGTTTTAGAAATATTTAGGAAGAGGCTCACAATAGAAAAGGGATGAAGTTAGGAGGTTAGGATTCTGGAACTGCGAGGGTTTGAAAAATAAAATTTTTACGGGAAAGATGAAACAATTACTGGATAGGGTCAATTATCTAGGGGTTGTAGAAATTTGGTTAAAGGATGATAATATGGAAATAAAGGATTTTACATATATAGGAATAAAAGGAGAAGAGGGGGCAAAGAAGGGGAGAATGTGGGAGGTGTGGGTTTTTTCAAAAGGAATTCTCTAAGGAAAGCAGTAAGAGGCATGTGGTCTACAATAATAAATGCTTTGTGGGTTATAATTAGGGATGGTGATTTTTAGCATTTTGAAATTATAAATTTAGCATTTTGATTTTACTATTTAGCACTTTATAGCGTTTTCACATTTTTTATATAGTGTTTTATAGCATTTTATGGAAAATATATATTTTAGGTTAAGCCAGGTAAGTATTAAATCCATAATTCTAATAAAATACTGCCTAAATGCAATAAAATACAACAAATATAATGGCAATAAAGTGTGACTTTGACAGGGTTTTTCAACTCTCTGACAGTCATTTAGTGTACCCCACCCCCTAGGCCGGGCAGGTCATGTTCCAAGTTAAACCTCACACATTGTAACACATAGTACGCATAGTTGGTAACCCAGAACAATAATATACAGCTTCAAAATACCACTCAGGTAACTGAAGACATTGTTGGACTATACCATTTTAAGGGGAGGAAGGAAGAAAGTGTATGGTGGATGTCATTTTAAACTTAAAATCTGTCCTGGAATTTTCTATGATGCACAGATAATAGGCTTGGGCTGAGATAAACCGTTTCGATGAATGGGATGGTTGAGGCTGAAGATCTGTTATTTCTTCAATTTCCTACCTGCAACCAAGCTTTTGAGTGTCACACGGATACAATATTTGTGGAAGCAAACTTGTTAGTATTATCACTAAATTATGGAAAATACATTTTTCTTTTAAAAAACAAGTCCATTTCATATTTATATCGCATTATAACTCATTTAGCATTTTAGTTCGATTTTGCATTTTATCGCATATTCAAAATACGTTTAAAGTGAATTAGTTGACCAATAAGAATGTTGTTGTTGTTGTTGTTGTAGTTTTCTAGTGCCTTGCATCTGGCAATGAAGCCATTAGCATTCGTGCTTTCCAATACTTTTGAACTGTAGTTTCTTCTGATCTTAATGCTTCACAGGTCTTCAAGTGTTCTTCATTCATTTCTGCTGGATCGTTACACAGGACACATATCGGTGAGGCTGAGATACCTATTCTGTAGAGATGACTTGCCAAGCAGTCAGTGGCTTTCATGTAACTGTTTTCTTAACGGGCACCAGTTTTACAATGTGGCACTTACATCACCCGACTTAAACCCCCATTTTGCAAGGGGGACCACACCTATCGTTGGTCAACGGGTCCATCGGACCTAGCCGGGAGGACTAAATAGATGATATTTAGATCCACCGACCTTCCCCTCATGTGCCTCTGAGGGACGCTGTTGTGCTGTGATAGGGCAGCACATATGTAAATGACATTTCCTCCATTTTAGATGAAACAGTTATACCGCTGTGATTCGGTCCCCAGAGCCTCATCTGTTAAAAGCAGGGTGCACCACGGGCAGGATGAGGATGGGAATTGGGTAGGAGAGGCTATAGGAGGCGCATCACTACCCCTTACTACCCCACTATACAAAACTAAATACCCTTTAAAAGTGAGAAAATATTTGAAACTTCGCAACTTTGATAATAAATTAATTTAGCAGAAAAAGATTGTTTTATTTCCAAAGGGACAGCAATATTTAAATTGGTTGATGCAAAAGCTACATCAAAATAATAGCCGTCTGGGTTTTTCTGGATTACCTTCATAATTTTTTTCATCTTATTTAAATTTCTTTTTAAAAACAAAAGACTTTTTATGGATACTATGAATGTAGGTAACAAACATTTGGGATTCTGACATCACATTATGAAGATAGCACGAAGTGAATAAAGGTATCAATCTTACAATGAGTCAATAAATAAACACTAAAATGTAAGCTGCCACCTGGGAAAGATATGACTAGCTATTTGAAAGGATATTTATCACTGAAGAAAGGGAAGTAAGCTGTACTTAAGATCTAATGACCTATATGTTTTTAAATGTAACTTACATATAAAGAAAAACCTTTTTTGTTATTTTTCTGTAGGAAGTTTCAAATGCATCATTAATTTTTATATTGGAATCTTCTTTCGCTTGGAGTGCATCTTTCTTATATTTGCTAATGAATGAAAAACAAAAACATGCTGCTTCAAATGTTCACTAACAATTATAAGAATGATCCAGACCAACTTAAAGATAAATTCCATTATGTTATACGATCTTAAAGTACTTAAAAAAGTTAAAAGTATGCTTGCTCTAACTGCATGATAAATTCATATTTAAATAAAGATTGTTAGCTACTAAAATTCTAAGGCACTCATAAGAATGTAAATATGCAAGTATAGCCTTTTTTATATGCAATTCGCGCTTTATCCGTAATGCAAAAAATCATCACCCCTAGTTATAACGGAAGATAAACAGATTGATGAAAATGCCATATTATGTTTAAGTGTAGTGTATAATCCACTGATTTCCTTGCAATTCCATAACTCTGACTTGAAAGTTTTAGAAAGGAATATTGAGAGATTAAGTGAGAAATATGGGAATATGGAAGTGATATTAATGGGTGATTTTAATACCAGAATAGGTGAGGAGGTGATTTTGGAAATGAAACTGGAACTAAAAGGAATCTTGTCAGACATAGCAGAGATAAGCATATAGACGCGCAAAATGAAAAATTCATTGAATTTTGTGAAGTGATTGCTCTAGATATTTTAAATGGTAAATATGGTGAAGAAGTAGCAGGGGACTTCACCTTTGTGAATATGAATGGGTAAAGTGACTATATATTATGGCCAGTTAACATGGGTTATGCATTAAACAATTTTAAGATGATGAACTTTGTTTCAAATAGTAGTCACTTCCCACTAGTGGAGGGCATACAAATTCAATTGGAGAGTGCACCTGAAGATGCTTGGGAAGGGGATACTAGGAAGTATAATGAATTCAAATGGAAGGAGGAACAGAGCAAATATTAGAATCCAAGCATGGTCAAATTTGCCAACAGAGAATAAGCTTCATGTTAAAGAAGTATGAAATAGGAAATGCAAACAATATCTTTAACATATTATTGCAAAGAGTGGGAGATGGGATGAGAAAGGGGAGAGGAGGGAAAAAAGGTGGTTTGATGAGGAATGTGTAGTAGCAAAAAGAGTGGCGAAACAAACACTAGTTAAAAGTAGAGAGGTAGGGGGTGAGGAGACAAAACAATATTTAATAAAGAGTAGGAATTTTTATAGCTTATTGTTAGAAGATAAGAACCATGAGTGGAGAAAAAAGAATGAAAATAACATGATCAGGATTTTAAGTTAAAAATAATTATCAAAGTGTGGAGAGTATTAAAATCTACATTTAACAAGTATGTAACTAAACCAAATATCAAGTCAACAGAATGCTTAAATTACTTTCAAATGTTATTTGAGGAGAATTGTGAAAGTGAGGCAACACCAATGGTAAATTTTGGAATGAATTACATAGAAACATTGGATAGTGAAGTGAGAGATGATGAAGTAATTAAACAAGTGAAAGTAAGTATAGAATAAAGTAGCAGGAATAGATGGGACCATTCCAGAATTTATCAAAGAATTGTGTAGTGGTGTAAATAGAGCAAAGCCATTTGTTTAACATAATTAAAGCCAAGGAATATGTTCCAGAATATTGGAGGAAAGCAATAATGCACCCCATGTATAAAGGCAAGGGAAGTATGGATAAGCCTAATAACTACAGAGGTATAGCTTTGGTGTCAAATGTTGGAAAAATGTTTACAAGTATTCTAATGAATAGGTTACAAAACTGAGTAGAGGAATATAACATTCTCTCTGATTTTCAAATGGGCTTTTGTAGAAGGAGAAGAACTGCTGATAATTTATTCATAATCAAAGTATTAGTGGACAAATACCTAAAAGAAAAAATCCAATTCTTGCACTTACATGACTTTCTCTACTCTTGTACTAACCTTTCTCACAAACTCTTATTCCTATGTCTTCTTCGTGTTAGTTGAGATAAAAATTTGCAGAACTAATCTTATTGCTTATTTTCTTGTAGGTGCAAAGAGAATATGGGAATACAGTGGGCTTTGAGCGATAGTCAAATCTTTTAAAGCTTTCAAATTCTGCTCTCTTTGCACTGTTAACGTATAAAAAAGTCTGATGTGTTTCACTCACATGACTTTCTCTACTCTTGTACAAACTCTTATTCCTATATCTGCTTCGTGGTAGTTGAGATAAACATTTGTACAAATTATCTTACTGTTTATTTCCTTGTAGGTGCAAGGGGAATAATAGAATACAGTAGGCTTTGAGCGATAGTCAAATCTTTTGAAGCAAAAAGTGAACAACAATGTTCCATTTCATGAAAGTTTTAAGTTTTCCAAAAGTGACACAAATAAGAAGGAATATCTCCAAAATGGTTCACTCGGTAAAAAAATGTATTCAGACATAAATGCATGTTTTAGCGAGATCTACATTTTTTGTATATTAAGATTTTGTCTATCTCTTATGGTTTACGACTTATTCAAAAGTCATCCAAAGTAAACAGGACTACACAGGCTATAGCCAGAAAATTCAAAATATAGATTTTGTTTGTCATACAAATATCTTAAACATAAGACATTTTAATTAAAATCATTAGAGCCATTTTCAAGAAAATCAAAATTTTCAAAAAATTTTCCATGTAAAGGGCAGTTTGTGGTGGGGCTATTTTCTTCAAAATCTTTGTGTCACATCCTTGAAAGACATTACACTTAAATATCAACTTTGGTTTTAACCAACTTTTCGTTTTTGAGTTATGCTGTCCACAGACACACACACACAATGTTTTTTTTTTTTTCTTTCGATTCAGGGGGTCTCAAAACATGTATTTCCCGTGAAATCTCGACATAGAATTTTTGGGTGGAATACAATACTTCCTCTACTTTACTATATGTAGTAGAGAAAGTAAAAAGTGGTAAATTGTTTTTGGCATTTGTAGACCTGGAGAAAGTGTACAATTGCATTGATTTAAAATTCTTGTTGCATAAACTGTTGAGCAAGGGAGTAGGTCAACATATGGTGAATATTTATGAAGCCCTATATAAGGAAAAGATATTCTGTGTGAGAGTAGGAGCAGCAATGGTGACAGACAAATCAAAAGAAAGGGTTTACAACAAGGGTGTAAGCTAAGTTCTGTACTTTTCAATCTGTTTATTGATGACATACTGAGTTAGGAAAAAACAATAATTGTTTGCCAGTAATAAACAATGTCACAATCCTAAATGTCACATGCAGATGATTTAGTTGTAGGATCCATCTCAACAGTTGGTCTTAAGCAATCCTTGAAGTTGTTGTTGTTTTCTAGTGCCTTGCATCTGGCAATGAAGCCATTAGCATTCGTGCTTTCCAATACTTTTGAACTGTAGTTTCTTCTGATCTTAATGCTTCACAGGTCTTCAAGTGTTCTTCATTCATTTCTGCTGGATCGTTACACAGGACACATATCGGTGAGGCTGAGATACCTATTCTGTAGAGATGACTTGCCAAGCAGTCATGATTTGTCAATAGTCGGAAGGCTGCAACAGCTGTTTTCCTTGGTCTCTGGGGGATTATATCTGGATTGGAAAGTAGTGTAATCCATTTTTTATCTTTGGCATTTGTTTCTATTTCTTGTAGGTATGAATGACAAAAATTTTTAATGGCAATCCTTGAAGTAAATAGACAAGTTTTGCAATGAGTGGAACTTAACAGTAAACCAGGAGAAGACTCAAATTATTGTACTTAAGAAAGGGGCAAAATTGAGCAAGTATGAAAAGTGGAAGAAAGAAGGTAAAGAATATAAAGTGGTTAGAGAATGTGTATATTTAGGGGTCAAAGTGGGAGAAGCAGAAGAAGTTTGCTTTAGCAAAAGTGAAAGGAGCATTGGCAGCAGTTAGAGGGGTATAAATATAAAATATCAGATATAAATGTCATCTGGCTAGGACAAGTATATAATATAGTAGTCAAAGCAAAAATGCTATATGGAATTGAAATATGGGGACTAGATGGGGGTTGGGAAGTTGTGGATATAGTGCACAGGATGTTCTGCAGGAAGTGTTAGGCCTGCCAAATGCAACAGTAAAAGAATTTGCTCAAATTGAAATGGGATGAGTAGGAAGGAAAGGTGTGATTATGTATCTAGGTGAAAGCAACTTGTTAAGGCAATGCTAAGAATTTCAAGAAAAGAATTTATGGAAACAAGGCAGAAAGGGATTCGAAGATAAAGAAATACAAAAATTGTTTGCAACATGTGGGAAAAAGATCATTAGAAACAATACACAAATAAAAAGTACATGGAAAAGAGAAGTGTATATGGATAAATTAAATAAGAAACAAAGAGAGAGTATTGCATGGGTATGAGTGGGTGTGTGGAGACTAAAGAGTATGAGAAGAGGCCTCCAACAAAATCAATGTCCAACATGTGGAGAAAAGGAATATATGGAACACAGAGGGACAGAGCTTTGGAGGAAACAGCATATAAATAAGATATGGTTGAAAATAGAAAGGTAGCTGTAATTAAACTCTTTAGTAAGGATAGCAAGAAGGTAGGCAAGTTTTTGGCTAAAGTAAAACAAACATGGATTTGGTCTGTAAAAAGAGAAGTAGATGAAATATGCTTATGGGTTATTTTATGTACTGTTGGATCACAACTATTGTGCACCTTTGTTATCATCACCATCACCACATCCATCACTGCCACTGCCACTGCCATCATTATGAATAAGATGAATGTTTGTAGAAATTAAGAAAACTTGGGCAGAAACACAGCAACAAAAACAGCCTGGGCTGATGTATAGCTATATTCCTTGTATTGGTGCTTAGTATAAATCAATCAAGCTTTCTCCGCTAATGGCATGCCATACACCTATTCTTGTTATCACAAAGGGGTACTCATGAACTATATTAGGTCTCTCAGAGTTCCAGTAATGATTATTTTGTGCACACATACCCATGAATGTGGAATCAAACTTCATCTGAAAAATATTAAATGTGTTCTAAAGTAAAAAAAAATTAGAAACTAAAAACTTCACTTATCTTAGTAATGTTGCAAGTTATTTTTTCAAACACTAAAAAAATATAACTTGTAACATTACTAAGATAAGTGAAGTTTTTAGTTTCTAATTTGTTTTTACTTTACAATCTTGTTGCTTCACTGTTAACAGCTTCAATTTCCTTAATTAACTTATTAAATGTGTGTATTTTGCCATTGTGTACACTATTGAGAGTCCACTCACAAAATGTGCCAGGAAATTACCAACATTTCTCAATGTGAACTATGGTGAATGACGGATAGTTTCCTGAAGAGGTGCCAAGAATCTATGAACAACAACGGTGACCCGTTTCAGCATCTTCTCTCGTAAAGTTGGTAAGTAAAGCCTTTAAAAACGTTGTATGGTTTCATCTGCACCTTTCTATGATAGCAGCAGATGGCAACAAGCACCAAGGATGCAGACAGGCAAAACACAGCGCAGCTGGTTCGGAGTGTTTTGACTCTCTTGTTTTAGCAGTGCTTTGTTCAAAAGACTGCCCAACTATCAGTAGACATGAAACAATTTCTAAACTGCTGCAAGTAGAGTGTTGACACATTTCAAGTATAGTTGGCTAATACATTTCAAATATGGCTAAAACCTGTACAAAACCAAGGTGGTGTTAAGATTCATCTATAAGACATTAAATACCATCAACAAAAGCCACTGATGTATTGGTTTTGGTCAGCATCCCAAAGGAACAACCGCCAAAACTAGTTCAAGTAAATATTGAAGTGAATAAAGATAACATTAGATTTGTTCCTAAAGTTTCCAGTTAGTAATACTTCACTGTTCATAACCCTTCCATTTTAATTAGTTTTGAATGTGATCACAAATGTATGTATAACATGGTGGAAATAATGCAGTAGCAATGAAGTATTTTTTATTTGAATATTTTGGAGCACAGTGGTAACATTTTTCAAGTTATTTTACATAAAAGTTGTAAAACTGTGTACATGCAACAACTCTGTAGAAGTCCTGAATTTTGGGTAGGATCTCCACAAATTACTTTTTCCTATGTTCAACCTACTCTGTGTACATAGAATTTAAAGTCCATACTTGCAACACTATATGTAAAACTTTTAAATTTAAAGGCTCTTCATATAAATTTACTTTAGCTTTGTACCAATTATTAACAAATTTCAAATATACCAAAAAATATTCTTTAAACTCTGAAATATAAATTCCAAGTTCAGATGTGCAGTGGCTCATCTGAAACCCCTAGACCCAGTATTATAAATGTACAGTATGTGCACCAAGTCTGTATACTCCTGTACTAAAATTAAAATTACGTGAGTAAATATGTTTTTTTGAGGTTGGTATATATTCATATTATTCTCCTGTCAGATACCCATTGTTAACAACTTCGATTGTTCGGTTGTTATCGCTCTTATGACAACAAATCTTATGAATCATATTAGTTGATGCTGAGATATTGAAAAAGAATGGCTGATACAAGTGGTTACACAATTGAGGAATGCTTTGTGTTGGCTGTGTGAGTTCATGAGTGTCAAATTAATGGCAAAGCAATGAAAAATGTCATGGACGATTTTGTTGTATGGTTTGTGAAAGCAGCACCGACAAAGAAGACATTAGCGTGGGAACAGAAAACATTTTTAATGGGCAGTGCTCGCGACACAACGAGAAGTGGAAGACCATCCACCAGACTTGGACTTTGTGCTTACATAGAAAAATCTATCCAACAATCTCTGGTTAAATCCTTAAGGAAACGTGCTGCAGAGTTAGGGGTACCAGAACCAATCATGAGGAAACATATTAAAGTGAATCTGAAAATGAAGTGTTGGCATCCATTGAATGTGAATGAATTATCAGATGCTGATTTGGAGACACGTGTTAATGCTTGTGGTCGGATGCTGCAACAATTCCAAAGAATGTCTGAGAAGGCAAAAGTCATGTTCACAGGTGAATGTGCGATTTATCACAGTTCCCATAACCACAATGTTTATTTCTGGGGAAAAGAAACTCCAAATTTTTTTGAAGAAATCGAGCGCAACCCACCACGTGTCATGGTCTAGGCCGGAATGACACAAACTCATCTGTTTGGCCCATAGGTTTTGATGGTCCTGTTAATCAGAGCACTTATCTCCAGATGATTGATGACTGGCTCCTCCCACAGCTGCAAAATGCGGGAATCTTAAACAGTGTTTGCTTTCAACATGATGGGGCACCAGCTCACATTGCAGTGGCTATTCGGCAACGTCTAAATGCAGTCTTTGGAAATCGTTGGATTGGTAGAGGATCAGATAATCTCACATGGCCTCCAAGGAGCCATAATCTAACAACTCCAGATAATGCACTATGGTGTTACATCAAAGAGAAGGTGCGGAAGCAGCGGTATGCTACAACTGATGAACTGCAAAATGCGGTGCAAGTAGCTTTCCAGACAGTGACATCCAATGATGATGTATAAGATGAACACGAGAACATGGTAGCGTATTCGGCTGTACAGAGACAATGGGCAGACACATACCGATGTTTTGGAGTCCTAAGATGTAAGGAGAAACATTTAATTACATAAATATTGGAAATTTATACTTTTATTTCACATCAGTTTGAATTTAATATAGGGGTGTACAGACTTTGTGCACACACTGTAGTTTGATTGGAGATAATCAAACAAAACCAACAGTTTAACTCCAGGGGCAGTTTTATAACCTTCTGGTTAAGTTAAACTGCAGTGGAATGATGTTGGTATACTTGAAGACTGAGAAAAGAAGGTGATCACTATTATTATTTGTGTAAAGATGTCTGCTGCAGTATGTTCCACAAATTACCTGTAATTCACATGAATAAAGTGAACTCATCAGTAATAATCCTAGAAATATCAACCTATTCAGGGATATAAACCACTTCAAGTTAAACTGGTTTCATCATATCTGTTCAGCACCCCCCTTCCCCACCCCCCAAAAAAATTTCTTGCTTTGCTAATCTTTTTCTTCTCATGCTGCAACCATAAACCTACCAGCTTAGAAGATAAAATAATAATTACTGCTTGTTTATGCAGTTATATTAAAAATTACTGAAATTAAAGAAAGGATAGCAAAGAGATGTGCAATCTGTTCTACAGCAGAGGTAGATAAACATTAGTTCAAAAGGGAACATTTTCTTATGGGTGTGGCTATATGAGTTAATTTGGAAGAATACTGTTGGTTATAACTGCTTACTCCTTTAAAATGTTGTTGCTGAGGAAATTGTTTTCTTATAATGCACATTAGTATGTTTTAACATTGTATCTATGTAGTTTAAATAAATATATCTTATTTATCCATCATTTAAAACTACAAGATTTATTTAAAACTACAAGTGGCGATCACATGTTTTTTTGTTGGCTGCGCCTGGTGGGTAATGACTGTCTCGAAAAATTTGCTAGTCCTAGGAACCTGCATAATTCTACAGCTGTTGTCAGGTGAGGGTGTGTAAGTATGTCTACTCTGTCTTGTAGAGGTGTTATACCTTTTGACGGCGACGCCGTGGCTGAGCGGTTAGCGCGCTCGCCTACCACCTAGGCGGCCCGGGTTCGATCCCAGGGACCCGCATGTGGTATTCGTGGTGGACGAAGCGGCGTCAGGGCGGGTTTTCTCTGGGTGCTCCGGTTTCCCCCGCCATCTCATTCCACCAGTGCTCCATCTTCATTCCATGTGTCATCAGTGTCACCGCCTGCGGTGCCGTAGTAGTAAAAGCGGGCATTAAACACTACAACAACATACCTTTTGACGATACCTGATGACCTAAACATGAGTGCTCTGTTTCACCAAATACACACTTATTTACACTGATATTGAGGTTAGGTGTACTCAGGCATTTGAATAGTTCTTGTAGATGAACTTTATGGTCTTCTTCTGATGTAGAGGCTATAAGGGTGTCATCGAGGTAGCAGTATATAAAATATAAATCTCCAACAATACTGTTCAGGTAGCGTTGAAAGGTTTGAGCTGCACTATACAATCCATATGGCATCTTTACAAACTCAAATGAACCACTTTTTAATTTATATACTACCACGATGAAAAAGGATAAGCAGCATATTACATGGACTGATGACACAAATCAAACCTTCAGTAAACTAAAATAAGAGTTCTCTAAGACTTGTCTACTCGCCCATCCATCTTCTGAACTTTCTCTTGTCTTTATGGTTGATGCATCAGACTTTGCAATAGGTGCACCACTCCAACAAATTAAAAACAACATACCTGAACATCTGGCATTCTTTTCAAGATTGCTCACATACACACAATGCAACTATAGCACATATGATTGTGAATTGTTAGGTGCCTACTCTGCCGTAAAACACTTCTGTTATATGCTAGAAGGAAGACAGTTTTTAATCTTCAGTGGTCACAAACCATTGACTTATGCCTTAAAGCAACATTTGAATAAAGCAACTCCTAGATATCTAGATTGTATAAGTCATTTTACAACAGACATATGGTATCTACGAGCGAGGAGACGACAATATTCCTATGGATACCCGTTCCAGAATTACAGACATTATAATACCGGCTAGTATCCCTTATGAAGACATTGCTAAGCTACAAAAAGATGATGCTGAACTCTCCAATTTTATGAAGTCTTATCTAATAATTTTAAATTAATATGCAACCAGGCAAACTTCGACCATATATTCCACCTGAATATAAAAAAAACATTCTTTCACGCACTTCATGACTAGTCTCATCCAGGAACCAATGGCTCTATTGACCTGATCAGAGAAAGATTTGTATGGCCATCCATAAAACAAGATATAAAGTTGTGAGCAAACTCTTGTATACCATGTCAACAATAAAAAATTTGGAGATGTATCACTAGTGCTGTTGGTTACTACAACTAAGTGGCTGCTCACTTCTCTCACATCAATCTTGATATTGTTGGACCGTTGTCCATTTCACAAGGATACACCTATTTGCTAACAATGATTGACAGAGTTTGACATTGGCCTGAAGCTACACCACTTAAAGACATCGACGCAAGAACTGTTGCTAGCACACTTCCTACAACATGAATTGCTCTTTATGGTATTCTAGTGGACATCACAAGCAACCATTGTAAGTAATTTGACTGTCAACTGTTTACGCACCTCACTAAACTCTTGGGTATTTAGCACATCAAAACAACTACTTATCATCCTGCTGCTAATGGAAAGATAGAGCACTGGTACAGAAACCTTAAGACTGCATTATGAGTTCGACTCTCACAAAATTATAGCTTGATGAGCTTCCTACCATTTCAATGGGACTGTCACTGGGGAGGGAGTATATGGCAGTATAAGTTAATTTGGAAGAATACTGTTGGTATAACTGCTTACTCTTTTAAAATGCTGCTATGAAAATCATTGTTCTCGTATGATGTATGTTAGTATATTTTAATGTTATATCTATATAGTTTAAATAAATGATATTAATTTATTTATCTTTAAAACTATAACTATTTGCTTAAAACTACATAGGTATACAGAACATATAGGAGGCTAGGCAACAGGTAAATGTTTGTAAAAGCATGATATCCCTTATGCACTACATGACAAAGCCACCAGGCATATTTAGCTTTTTTGTCAGAGCGCTGCATTCACTTATCTGCTCATTAGAACAGTGAAAGACTAATGACTTGGTATATAGTCAGCAATGTAACACAAATGGATGATCTCTCATGCCTGCCAATGTATGACATATTGCTGTCCTGAAAACTTGATTGTATCTGAACAGAGTACACATACACTGACTCACCATAATGCACGGTAAGCTCACGTAAACAACTCTGCAGTTTCACATTCTTTCTGATATACCTCATGGGCTTGTCACCTAGTATACCGGATACATGGTTAGTTGCATTATATGATCTGTAACTTTTATGTTTACTTTTGTCATGACTGTATTGTTATTTTAATAGAAAGCCAACGATAAAATAGATGGTTTTACAATTTATACTTTCTTGTTACAAACTGCATCTGGTTTCAAATTTCACCAAATAAGGTTAGGATTGTTGAGTTGGTAAGTCTGAATTTGTTTAAGAACTCAGTTCTACATCTGAATGTGATGAAGTCTATTTGTGAAAATTCTGGATCTCAGAGGTCTTTAATTTGTCTGAATAACTTCATCATCAATCAGCAATTCCTTAAACCTACACAATATCCACATGTACAGTTAGAACTGTCAGTTTACAACTTAGCATTAAACATAGTTAAATGGAGAATGACTTCTGGTTAGGTTCATCTGGGGATTAAAGTTTAAAACAAGTAGTAAAATTAAAAACTGTAGTTTAAAACCTAACCAAGAATTTAAACCTCCTTTATAATACTGGTGCTTAAAGATTTAGCAAACTTGCCTTATGTATTATTCTTATTTCAGTCAGAGTTATAGACCTTGACCAATATTATTCAAACTCTTCTTCTTTCAGTATGTGATTAACCTCCCCATATGTAGGACTTAACCCCCTAGGACTTACAAGCCTGTGCCTAGAGTCAGACACCTGTTGGGGAGAACAGGAACCTATGGACCAGGCAGAGTGAAGGCCTGGAAGCGGGTGGTCAGCCAAGCACCAGGTATGATAGTGAGGAAGAGGATGATATGAAATGCAGGCAAAAATGAAATCATTGGAAAGGTAATAATGGTGGCAATTGATGGAATGAGTGGCGGAGAAAACCCACCCAGATGCTGCTTCGTCCACCACGAATACCACATACGAGTCCCTGGGATCAAACCTGGGCCACCTTGGTGATAGGCAAATGGTCTAATTGCTCAACCACAGCACTGTGTTATTCAAGTTCTTGTATGTAAAATATCAACTCCATATGTATATATATATACATAGTGGTTCACGAGTTTTTTTTACTTACAGACAAAGTGATGCTAATAAGTGCTCCATAGTATAGAATACACTTATATATGCCAGGATAAAAACTGGCTCTGCTACTCTAAAAGTGAATTACAACAATGATATTCCAAAATCACATACTTAGCATTTTCTAAAACTAGATAATATGAGAAAGGTCCACATCTGTAGTATGGGTGTAACATGTCTCCTCACAATAAAGAGGTCCTGAGTTTGAAACTTTGTTAGTGTGAGTTACCTGAATAAGATTTCTTTCATAGTTTTCCTGTATCCTGAAAGACAGTTGTCAGGTAACTAAAGTTCTGTTGATCTTAGACTCATTTGAGAATCATTTCCCCTGTTTCATTCATAACCCAATATAACCTAGATAGTTCCAGGATGTTAAACCTTAATAGATGAGTGTGAAGAGTATTTTCAAAGCATTAATTGGATAACTAGGCAAGATACACACTCTAGAGTGAAAACACAACTGATTTTAGACTAAATAAAGGCAAATAAGTTTATTTTTATATTTCAAAGAGAGAGGTAGTTTGTTGCACAAAAATACTTATTTAATTATATCAAAACATTAAGTTTCAAGATATCTGTTGTTTTAGCATTAGACCCACTTAGTAGTAATCAGGTTTTTAAATGCATGTCATGTTTACTTTGATTAATACAGATACAGCCGTGTAGAAGATTTATCTGGATTTGTGAATGGACTTTTTCTGTTGGTCATCTCATTATTCGTATTCTCAGAAGCTGTGAGTCGCTTACTGGATCCTCCACATATCATTACACAGAGTTTGTTAGCAGTTTCAGTTGGAGGCTTGTTTGTGAATCTTATAGGAATCTTAGCTTTCAGGTAAGTTTTTGTCTTACTTCAGTACTTAACTGTTGATGTTTGTTTGTTTCAAAACTCTCCATATAGCCTCTTACAACCTTCGGGGGAAATTCAGTGCACCAAATGGTGACTGGACCCATTTATTAGATAGAGGCACCCTCATCATTGCCTCTGATGATCGAGTCAGGATGAGGATGGCGTTAAAATGAGAGGAACTACAGGTTTTATCATAGCCTCTAAACCAAATTAGGTCTCGAGGATACTTCACATTAGCTAGTCAAGAGATGAAGCCTTAGATAAGACTGACTCAAAATAAATTACAACTTCAGAGCTGGGAACTGAATCACAGACCCATAGCATGGGAGTCATGAACAAAACCATTGAGCTACCTTGGTGCTCCTATGTAAAGTTATTATATTTTCTTAACACATTGAGCACTAGAATACTCCTTAGAACTAAAATTTAATTTTTTCAAAGTGTGAGACTTAGTACTTAAGATACTAGAGTCTGTCTACATTAATCTGACACTAGTTAAAATGTTTGTTTTACAATACCTAATTTAATATTACACATAAATAAGCTTTCACACTAAACACATGTTACAAATGTATTGCCATACAAGAAATTGCAACAGAAGCAGTAACCTGAGTGTTCATCTTCAAATGGTTCTCAAGATATACCATTCTCTCCAAGTCCACAACTGATTAAGGTTGACAGATTCAATGAAAAATGAAAGCTATTCATTAGCTATTATTTAAACAGCCTCTTGGGTTCGAAAAGTAGAATCAGAAATAAAAAATTCAATGCCATAGCCAGAATTTGGACTACAGATCTTCCGCTCTACATGAAGCTGCACTAACCCTGGCAACATGCCACTATGACATTAAATTCCCCAACTGAATCTGATTTTTCCAGTAGACCACAAGGAAATCCCAAATTCAAGATCATATACTCCAATGGCGACTTACATTTGTAAGCACTTAAGTCCCAGGCTTTAAAGTTTTTGTGACAGTTTCCATTTATAAGGTCACTCAGTGGTAAATGATTATTCTAACACCCACAAACTGTGTATAGACGAACTTTGAAAGGTAGAATCAGAACTGAAAAATTCAGTGCCATAGACAGGATTTGAATCATGGACCTTCTACTCTACCACATCAGCATGTTGCCAAGGCAACTCAGTGATTAGAGCAGTGGTGCATAGAGTTGAAGATCCATTGCTCAAATTCTGGCTATGGCATCAAATTTTTCAAAATTTGCATACCCAAAGTTTATCTGTGTTAGAACAATCTTCTTCTTCTTTTCCTCTCCATTATGTCCTTTCAAGCGTCAGGTTTCCTCAGCTGGTCATGATCCATTTCCTATATTTTGTCCTATCCCTAGCTAGTTGTTTAGCTTCCCTCAAAGTCTTTCCTTTCTTATTTAGTATTTTTTCCACATAATTGCTCCATTCTATTCTAGGTCACCCTATTCATCTTCTTCCTTCCCCTCTGGCCTCCCATACTTGTTTCAGTTTCCTGCTTTCATGCATCCTATTCATGTGTCCAAACCATCTTAAAACACTTGTCTCTATGAGAGGTAGAATTAGAACTGAAAAATTCAATGCCACAACTGGGATTTGAACCACAGACCCTCCACTTACCAAGCAGGTGCTCTAACCATTAAGCTACTGTGACAACCTGCCAGAATGGCATTGAATTCTCCAACCAATTTGTATTTCTCCCGGTAAACCACAACAGCAATCTCACATCAGAAACAATTACCCCAAGGCGACTTACTATTGTAGGTACTGTATGTCCCAGGATTAAATAACCTTCAGTTTACCAGGAGAAATACGAATTGGTTGGAGAACTCAATGTCATTCTGGCAGGTTGTCACAGTAACTTAATAGTTAGAGCACCCACCTGGTAAGCGGAGGGTCTGTGGTTCAAATCCCAGCTGTGGCATTGAATTTTTCAGTTCC
Source organism: Tenodera sinensis (assembly GCA_030765045.1). Classification (NCBI taxonomy): domain Eukaryota; kingdom Metazoa; phylum Arthropoda; class Insecta; order Mantodea; family Mantidae; genus Tenodera; species Tenodera sinensis. Next base: position 61,698,994 of record CM060971.1, on the reverse strand, counting down.
AACTCTACCTCTCAAACATTGCCCATACATGGTTTGTGTGTTTAAAAACACCAACAGTAAGTTTATTGGCATTAATAAATAATACTTGTCTCTATCTTTTTACTTTCTCTACTGGTAAGTAGGGGAAGTATTGTATTCCACCCAAAAATTCTATGTCGAGATTTCACCGGAAATATATGTTTTGAAGCCCCCTGAATCCAAAAAAAGCATTTTTAGAAAAAGGTCCGTGCGTGTCTGTGTCAGTCTGTCAGTCTGTGGACAGCATAACTCAAAAACGAAAAGTCGGATAAAAACCAAAGTTGGTATTTAAGTTTATTGTCATTCAAGGATGTGACACAAAGATTTTGAAGAAAATAGCCCCACCCTAAACTACCCTTTACATGGACAATTTTTCGAAAATTTTGATTTTCTTGAAAATGGCTCTGATGATTTTGATTAAAATGTCATGTGTTTGAGATATTTTTATGACAAACGAAATGTATATCTTGAATTTTATGGCTATAGCCCATGTAGTCGTATTTACTCTGGACGAATTTTGCATAACTGGTAAACCATTGGAGATAGACCAAATCGTACTATACAAAAAATGTTGTTGTTGTTGTTGTTAGCTAATGCTGGATTTCTGACAATGAAGTCATTAACCCTCTTGCTCTCCAATATTTTTCACTGATGGATGGGGATATTTCATAATGAAGAGAGCAATAGCAGTAATAGTAACCGTTTTTTAGAGAGCACCATATTTTTATGTTTTGGCGGTCACATCGCTCTCTCACAACCCCCAGAATTTCTGGAGGACCACACCTGTCGTTGGTTTACGGGTCTCACCAACCTGACCGGGAGAATTATCAAAATAAATTTTTCTACAAAAAATGTAGATCGTGCTAAAATACACAATTTATGTCTCAATAAATTTTCTTGTAGTGTGAACCATTTCAAAGATTATTCCTTGTTATGTGTGTGAGTTTCAGAAAACTTAGAACTTTAGTGAAATGCAACAACGTTGTTCATTATTTTATATGTTAATCATGCAAAGAGAACGGAATCTCAAAGGTCAAAAAGATTTGACTGTCGCACAAAGCCTGCTATATTCTAATATCTCCCTTGCACCTACAAGGAAATAAGCAATAAGATAATTTGTACGAATGTTTATCTTAACTAACATGGAGATATAGGACTAAGAGTTTGTTAGAATGGTTTGTACAAGAGTAGAGAAAGTCATGTGAGTGCAACACATCAGATTTTTTATTACAGGTTCTTGATTAAGGGTATTCCTTATTTGACAGTTTCTTATTCTGTCCCTTCTGGTTTTCCCCATACCTTTCTGTAAATACTTCATTTCTGTGCTTGTAATTCTACTTTTGTATTTGGACAATAATATCCAGCTTTCTGAGCCATAAAGAAGTGTTGGGAGATAAACTGTGTTATACAGGGGTAATCCCAAAAGTAAGGTCTCCATTTTTTACTTTCTCTACTGGTAAGTAGGGGAAGTATTGTATTACACCCAAAAATTTGATGTCAAGATTTCACCGGAAATATATGTTTTGAGAATCCCTAAATCCAAAAAAAAAGCATTTTTAGAAAAAGGTCTGTGTCTGTGTGTCTGTCAGTCTGTGGACAGCATAACTCAAAAACGAAAAGTAGGTTAAAAACCAAAGTTGGTATTTAAGTTCAATGCCTTTCAAGAATGCGACACAAAGATTTTGAAGAAAATAGCCCCACCCTAAACTACCCTTTACATGGAAAATTTTTCGAAAATTTTGATTTTCTTGAAAATGGCTCTAACGATTTTGATTAAAATGTCATATGTTTGAGATATTTTTATGACAAATGAAATGTGTATCTTGAATTTTCTGGCTATAGCCCCTGTAGTCGTATTTACTCTGGACAACTTTTGCATAACTGGTAAACTGTTAGAGATAGACCAAATCATACTATACAAAAAATGTAGATCTTGCTAAAATACACAATTTATGTCTCAATAAATTTTCTTGTAGGGTGAACCATTTCGGAGATATTCCTTGTTATGTGTGTGAGTTTTGGAAAACTTAGAAATGGATCATCGTTGTTCATTTTTACTTTCTCTACTGGTAAGTAGGGGAAGTATTATATTCCATCCAAAAATTTGATGCCGAAATTTCACCGGAAATATATGTTTTGAGACCCCCTGAATCCAAAAAAAGCATTTTTAGAAAAAGGTCTGTGTGTGTGTCTGTGTGTCAGTCTGTGGACAGCATAACTCAAAAACGGGAAGTCGGTTAAAAACCAAAGTTGCTATTTAAGTTTAATGTCTTTCAAGGTTGCGACACGAAGATTTTGAAGAAAATAGCCCCACCCTAAACTACCCTTTACATGAAAAATTTAGATTTTCTTGAAAATGGCTCTAACAATTTTGATTATAATGTCATATGTTTGAGATATTTTTATGACAAATGAAATGTATATCTTGAATTTTCTGTGTGTGATTTTAGGCATGGTCATCAGCATAGCAGTCATGAGCACTCTGGTGGTTCCCATGGTCATTCACATAATGCAAACATGGAAGGTAACTTTCTATTTATACATTGTAGAATGATTTAAAAGTACACCTTAATATTCAATTCTTGCCTTAAATTTAATATCTGAGAGTGAGTATAAGTCTACATATGCTCCTAGGATGTAACTCTTTAGTTATAATGGCATCCAGTTTTATAATATTATACCTGAATTAAGGTTATCAGATTTTCACCCTATAAGTGTATAATTTCATAATACATTCAATATACTGGTGCTGTTTTTATTGAAGTGGTGCTTCAATTTAGAGCGATGTGGCTCTTATTTTCCTCAGGGCGTGGTGGTAACGGATGGAATGAATAATCACACGATGTTTCTTCACCACAATGTATTATTTTATTAACACTTTTTCTCTATTTTACATTTAAATAAATCCTCTTAGCACCATTTTAGATTGTTTAAGTCTTTCCACTTTTTCAAAAAGTGGAACAAAAGCTTGATGAAAGTCTGGTAAACGTTCTACAATGTTCACACGTTACCAAAATGCGTCTTATCACCTCGAATATACAAATGCTAGTGCCGATTCTTTTAGTTGCGAGTCTATCATTCCGACTGCCACGTGTACATCCGCGCATGCGTCCATCAAATAGTTCCCGCATTGTTAGGGAAGCGATCCTTAGCCATTCTCCCTTCGCTTTCAATATTGAACACATATAACTCTTTTATTTATACATATATAATAAAATTAAATATGGAAATATTTATGACGTCTTTAAACAAACTTAATTGTTTGTAACAATGAACATTAGTAACACGTTTTCGTCATTCAACCATTTCATACCAACATCAAAAAACAAATTACACTCTTAACAAATATTCACATAAACGATTTTCTTTTGGGGTCTTCTAATATTCTGTCTCACATGCCCCTTGTTTTGTTTTTCAAGTTGTCACCTATATTTACAATCTTGAAACAGAATACAACACTTCTCCCTATTCCTCTGATACAATCACTTTGTACAATACTTTTTTCTTTACAGTCTTCTTTGCTGTATGTTTTTGTCTTTTGTTTTGGCATGACACAGCATGTCTTTATAAATTTCACATATTCAGTTACTACACAATACATATTCAGTTATTATACAACACATATTCAGTTATTATACAACACATACTCAGTTATTATACAACACATATTCAGTTATTATACAACACATATTCAGTTATTATATTTTACTGGTTTTCTACTACACCTACTACCCAAAAATAGACAGATAAGTAATGGAATATTAGTTGGAGTCAAAAAGAATATTAAATCCTCCTTTGAAATTGTTAAAGAAATGGATAACACAGATAAAAGTGAATTAAAGTAGCTAAATTTTTGGGATAACAAAACACATCTACATTTATACAGTATTTACAATCCCCCCAGGAATGAACCAGATCTCTCTCTTATTGACCAATTAAATAAAACAATCGTAATTGGGGATTTCAATGCTCATTCCAAAAGATGGGGTTATGAAAAAGTGGATTCTACAGGGAAGATAGTGGAAGAATTTTTGAATACCACAACTTTTGAACTGATTTATAGTAAAGAAGATCCCACAACCTTCATACATTACTCTGGAGCAGGCAGTAACCCAGACCTCTTGTTAGCTACAACAGATATTGTTTCAAAAATTAAAAAACAAGTTATAGAAGATCTAAGTTCTGGTCACAGAGCAGTAATTGCTGATATAAAACTAGATAATACAAATAAGAGTCAATGTCACACAAATCTGTATTGGAACTTCAAAAAAGCGGATTGGATCAAATATAAAACTGAACTGGAACATAAATTTAAAGAACAAACAAACTCACAGCTACATGACCAACCAGATCATTTGAACAAAAATTTCTGTAAAGTCATCCTAGAAACCGCAAAAAAACATATTCCTTGGGGAAAAATTAAAAATTTCAAACCCTTTTGGAACCCCCAGTTAGAAGAACTGAAAAAGCAAAGGGATATAGCTAGAAATACAGCTGAACAAACAAAAAACATATCGGATACACAAATATGGCGGAAGAAATGTGCCTCACTAAAAAAAGAAATTAATACTGCTAAAAAGAATTACTTTAATAATTTCTTAGAAAAAATGGATTATAGGACAGATGGTAACAAAGCTCATAAGTTCATAAAAAATGTCAAGGGTAGGAAAGAAAACAACAGCACACCTATCATACACAACAATAAAATATTAACAAATGATGTAGCCATAGCCGAAACATTCAATAAATATTATGCTAATTCACATAAAGTAACAAGAAATAATAAAAAGGAACGTAAAGAATTTAAGAAAGATTTGAAACAAGAAAGAGAATGTGATCCTAACACCCAGTGCAATATCTTTTTTCAAAATTTTAATATGCAAGAACTAAACATTGCAATAAATAATCTAAAAAACAAAAAGTCTTCTGGACCTGATCACATACATCCAGAGTTCATAAAAAACCTTGGAAAAACAGCAAAACAACAACTACTAAAACTCTATAATCTATCCTGGAAAACCACTGTACCTGCTGAATGGCTCTTGAAGAAAGACAAAACAGCGTCAGAAATAAAAAATTACAGACCAATAGCTCTTACTAGCATAATAGCAAAAGTGATGGAAAGAATGGTGTCAAACAGGTTAAATTGGTTTCTAGCATCACAAAATTTAATTTTCCCATGTCAAGCTGGATTTAGAGAGTTCCACTCTACAAATGAACAAGTCTTACTTCTCAGTCAAGAAATCAGACTCCTTCAATAGAAAAGAAGATAATTTATCAGTTTTTATTGATTTCCAAAGTGCATATGATTCTATATGCAGAGCAAAACTACTAAATAAAGTAAAAAAAATAGGGATACAAGGTCCAATGATTTCATGGCTATGTCATTTCCTAACACAACGCTTTATTGCAACCAGATATGGAAGAAACATATCTAAATACAAACAACTACACCGTGGCTTACCACAAGGCGCAGTGCTCAGCACAACACTTTTTAATATATTTATTAATGATCTGCCACAACAAATACAAGAATCAGGTGTGAAGTGCACACTATTTGCTTATGACTTAGTAATGTGGACTTCAAAACCAAAAAGCAAAAATACAGAACTAGAAAAAACCATGCAACAATCCTTAACCAAATTACAAAGGTGGACCAAAGAAAATTTAATGACTGTTAATACAACAAAATCAAACTACCAAATCTTTTCACTAAGAAAAAAGCCACTAAAAATAAAACTAAATTTTGAGGGTCAACAATTACCAGAAACAAAGGAAGCAAAGTATTTAGGAGTTACATTTGATACTAATGGCTTCATTGCCAGATGCAAGGCACTAGAAAACAACAACATTTGATACTAAACTTACATGGACCAAACAAATAGAAAATGTAATACAAAGAGCAGAGAGGCGCCTTTCACTGTTAAAACGTCTAACAGGAATGAAGTGGGGATGTTCCAGAGCAACTCTTAACACAACATACAATGTATATATAAAGCCACTATTTACTTACTGTTCTTGTAACAGCAAACACAAAAAAGATTCAAATCTTTCAAAACCAAAGTCTGAGATTAATTACAGGTGCTATCAAAACCACACCAATAGCAGCTATGGAAATACTAACCAACCAATGCCCCATTGAATATGAAATAGAAAAAGCGGCTCTTATTCAACAAGAAAAGTTGATCAGACTCCCATTCAATACATGGCACAAGAGAAATTTTACACATACACTAAAGACTTAGGAGAGCTTTCTTTCCAAAATTCAAGACATCAAGAAGAATGTATACCTTCCTAATTCAAAGGAAAACTTCATATCTAAAGTCAATCCGACACAAACATTAGACATCACATATTATTTACACCTGACAGAAGAAGTTAATTAGATTAGATTAGATTTGGTTTAAGGGCGCTCAACTTCTAGGTCATCAGCGCCCTTAACAGATTCATGGCAATAGCCAGATATAAATTTCACTCAAAAAATAAAAATACTAGCAACAAGAAAAATATACAAAGGTAAAAAGCAGTGGCAATAGCCAGATATGAAACAAGGTGATAAATATGTCCAAAATCAGAAACAGATAATTAAAAATTTTAAATCCTCAAATTGATATTGCACTCCGCTAAAAAATTAAAAACTCTATCAACCGCTGTTTTGTCGTCCGCTAGGACCAGAAGAAGTTAAGAAAAGTGATACTCCAACTAGTGTTCTAAAATTATTGGCATTAGAGACAATCCATACTAGATTCCCAGAACACGAATGGCTCCATATTTTTACTGATGGATCACTAATATCAAACCAAGATGGAGCAGGTGCTGGAGTCACTCTTTTCCTATTACAAATCTTTAAGTTATGGAACTACTAACTTTGATGGAGAAATTGAAGCAATTCGAATGGCCCTACAAAATCTTTTGTACAGAATTTCACATTTTCAGCAAGCAGTTATTCTCTCAGATTCCAGGGCAGCAATTATAGCAATTACTTCCAAGTTGTCACCAAAAAACCAAACAATTATAGAATGTTGGAAAATCCTTACCCATCTAACAGCACTTCAAAAACACCTAGTCTTCCAATGGATACCAGCTCACTGTGGACTGAGTGGTAATGAGAAAGCTGATTTTCTTGCAAAAAAGGGTACCAGCAATGTGCAGAAATCAATAGTTAATCTACCATTTTATGCAGCTAAAAGATTAGTCAACTCTGAATTCAAAAAAATTATTGAAAAATATTACTATGAAAAATCAAAAAATAAAAGATGGGAACTACCAAACATTCAAACAGTAATTCCTGAGTATCCTCGAAAAACAGCAGTTGCAACCTTCAGGTTGATTACAGGACATGATTGTCTGGCAAAACATTTAAACAGAATTGGGATATATTCTTCACCACTCTGTCCTCTATGTGATCTGCAAGAGGAAATGGATCGAGACCACCTTCAAATATGCCCGGCCACTTCTAGTGCCCCATCCATCAGTGAAAAATATTGGAGAGCAAGAGGATTAATGACTTCATTGTCAGAAATCCAGCATTAGCTAACAACAACATTTGACATTGACACAAATATAATTTAAGTGTATCATGGTTTATTGTGTGGCTTTTGACTTATGTTCCTTGTTATGAGGAGAGAAAAACAGGATACAAATCTTGAGCTAATGATTATGATCATATTTATGGCAATTTTATTCAGTTCTTTGCCTTCTTTGTGTTGTAAGCTTATTATGTATAGGCAGGTCGTTGAGTCAATTCTTAAACTCTGATGTTACTAATAGTACCATTATGTAATTGGGTTCTTATTCACTATTGTTTAGTTCGACATTTCTTCAAGCTTAGCATTGGCTATATCCATCTTAATTCATGGGTATTGCTTTTCTGACTATGGTTTTTCTTACTTCACTAATTGTCACCTCTTTATCTCTTATTTCTGTAAGAGAAAACTTCTATACTTATAATTATTCTGCAATTGTATTATTTTTCTTCTCAATTCACCCTTGACACCCTTGTGTCAGAAATATTTTATCTTTGTCATCACAATTGATTCCTTTTTATCTTTGTCCCTGACATCCTTATGTCAAAAACACATTTTTTTTTCGTCGTTATAATTCACTTCTTTAATGACAATCAGTGTCCTCATCTGTCTTTGTTGACAGTGCTCTTTGTGGTCAATATAGCCAATGACTAAGTTGATTTTCTTTCTTGTTGTATTTTCCAATCTGAACATAATCTTCTATAAGTAACCCATTAAAAATTATTATTTTTCATTATCTCTATTGCTCCTGCCTTACATGTTTGTTGGCAAAGACTATTTGGTTCTTTCTTTGTATGGTTTTAATTTGTTTTTATGGTATCTTCCTACCAACTTGCCATTTGTATTCTGTAGCTCATACGTATGGTCACCCAGCTGTTTTGTTATGACCAGTGGTCCAGTGTACAGTAGTTCCATTTTCTCATTGTTCAGCCATCATGGTGTCGATATCAATTGTCAATTGCTTAGGGTTTGTGTTGGTCATCCACTCGATTGGGACGAACTTAGTTGTGGTAATTTCCCTGAGTGTTGGTGATGGATGTTGTTTCTGTATTTTGTGCAATATCTGCCCTATTTGGCACATTTTCATCCTGTTCCTGTTGTCTTATGTTGCCGGTGTTCCATTGGTCTCTGCCCCTTTGGTGTGAACACCTATTGTATGACGACCTTTGGCTGTTTAAGTATTCCCTACAGAATCGTATGTGATTCACTTGATGGTACCCAAGATGGTCTCCTGGTCTCCCCTGATCATATCTATGCGTTCGGTATTTCGATTCACCCCTTGGTATTGTGTCGTGGTACCGCTGTCTCATGTTCTCCATTCGTTCACCATGATTGTGTAGTTGTGGGAAATGGTGTGCCCCTCTCCCCCTGTCATGGGTGCTCCTAGTATTTCTATCTTCTCTCTCATTCTGGTTGTTTGTAGTCGCGCTCCTGTTTAAGATAGGTGAGTTTGGGTGACCGTTCCTATGTCTATGCTCATTAGACCGATCATTTTGCATTTCGAAGGCTGTCAGTGATTCTATCATGTCTGCAAAATCTACTGGTCTCGCAACAATTAACCCTGTTCTCACTGTGTCTGGGAAATGTCTTGTTACGCTGGTAATTAACTCTGCTTCCGACAGGTTAGGGTCTAATAGCTTCCCTTTGTTGGCTACTTTCATAAAATAATCGACTAGCGATAACCCTTTGGTTGGATCATATCTACCTGTCGCTAGCTCTACCCTAGTTTGGTTTTGCTTAGCTGGGCCCCAATACCTTGATAGGAATAGATTTCTGAATGAGCTATACGATTCATGACCAGCTAGTGTTAACCTAAGCCATTCTAATGCCTTCTTTTTTAAGCTTTTCTTAACTATCATCATCCTAAGCTCATTTGGTATCCTTTTCACTTTAAAATACTCTTCCATCTCTTTATCAAAGAGTTTTGGATCGTCGCCCTTCTCCTCGTCAAATGTAGGTGGTGTGATTTCATGTAGTATGCTGTTGGTGTAGCATGTGTTGTGTGTTGTGTCATTGTTTAATTGTGAACCTCTTTCTCTGTATGGTGAGTCAACATTTTGTACATCATTCAAATAACTCTCATCTTGTACATTACTTACATCTAAATCATTTTGCCTTTGTAGTGCATTCACAACATCATTTACAAACTTTCTTTTCCTTTTTTCATTTCTTCACAAATTGATTTTAAATCATTCTTTATTTCTAAGTGACTTTGTTTCATATCATTCATAGCATCCTGTTGCGAATGTACTACATCAGTCATAGTCTTAATTTTAGGAATTACAATTTGTTCTACAGTTTCATTAATAATTCCTTTCTTTACTACCTCAATTTCTCTCCTTAATTCCTCAGTTATTTCTGCTTTTACATTTGTAATCTTACAGTCTACACTTGCATTACATTCTGTTATTTCATCTCTACATCTACCAATTTCTTCTTCTAATACAATCTTTTTTCCCTCATTTCCGATTCAGTTTTTCCCATCCTATCTCCTATGATTTCTATCCTAGCTTCTAAAGCTTCCTTTGTCTCATTTATGTTTTTATGTACTAATTTCAAATTAGTTTCCATTATTTTCATATTTTCTTTACATTCCTGTCTTCCTAATTCTATTTTCTTTCCCAAATCTAGCTCTAATTCTTTCCTATTAAGTTCTATTTTCTGTTCTAAGTTCTGTCTTCCTAATTCTATTTTCTGTTCTAAGTCTTGTCTCACTTCCTCCACTTTCTGACCTATCTCTTTCTTATTCTGTTCTAGTTTCTGACCTATTTCTATTTTATTATTTTCTAAGTCCTGTCTCACTCCTTCTATTTTCTGACTCAATTCTACGTTATTTTGTTCCATTTTCTGACCTAATTCTTTTTTATTTTGTTCTAGTTTTTGTTCTATACTCTGACCTAAACTTTGTTCTAGTCTTTCAAACATGATCATTAATAACCTTTGGTCTTTTCCTATTGCTACCTGTTCCTCGCTTTCTGGTTCTATCTGATAACTAGGCCTATCTGCCCCTTCCCCTACTCCTGTTACTAGATCTCTCTCTTTTTGCGACATTTTAGTTTCTTTATTCAGTTCACTTTGGTTTAAAAGTCCTACTATTTTGCCGCTTCGCAGTAACATAAAAATAAAATGAATATGAAAATACAAATTTTTGGTCCTACTTTTTTCTCGTTGATTTATCCAGTTATGTGCATCTCCTGGGTGGTTGGCTTCGCTAGACGATCTCTGGTGTTTTCCCGCATTGATTATCCATTCATTGGTGTACCCGAAGTAGTAGATTTCAAACGATGTTCTAATGGCGTCTTCTTTCTTTTTGGCGCGAAGATTTGGCGTCACTTGGTATTGTGCTTAAGTTCATTTCCCGTAGATTTCCATTCCATCCAAAATTCGTGCCCCACGCTTGGGTAAGCCATTTGGTGCTGTTTTTATTGAAGTGGTGCTTCAATTTAGAGCGATGTGGCTCTTATTTTCCTCAGGGCGTGGTGGTAACGGATGGAATGAATAATCACACGATGTTTCTTCACCACAATGTATTATTTTATTAACACTTTTTCTCTATTTTACATTTAAATAAATCCTCTTAGCACCATTTTAGATTGTTTAAGTCTTTCCACTTTTTCAAAAAGTGGAACAAAAGCTTGATGAAAGTCTGGTAAACGTTCTACAATGTTCACACGCTACCAAAATGCGTCTTATCACCTCGAATATACAAACGCTAGTGCCGATTCTTTTAGTTGCGAGTCTATCATTCCGACTGCCACGTGTACATCCGCGCATGCGTCCATCAAATAGTTCCCGTATTGTTAGGGAAGCGATCCTTAGCCATTCTCCCTTCGCTTTCAATATTGAACACATATAACTCTTTTATTTATACATATATAATAAAATTAAATATGGAAATATTTATGACGTCTTTAAACAAACTTAATTGTTTGTAACAATGAACATTAGTAACACGTTTTCGTCATTCAACCATTTCATACCAACATCAAAAAACAAATTACACTCTTAACAAATATTCACATAAACGATTTTCTTTTGGGGTCTTCTAATATTCTGTATCAATACGTTTCTTTGATCTCTCATTTTCTTGAGATCCCTTTACTGCAACATACTGCTTTTTTCAGAACTCACGGAGATGAAAGAGTAAAAACTTGCAAGTACTTGGACACAAATAAAATCTAAAAACTTCCATCCCAGTACCTGATTCCTTATACTGGGACGTGTTTTCCAAATTCTATATTTATTATGATATTAAAATCACATTGCAATTATAAAAAGACAATTTGTTCAAATAATTTGTATACTATAAGATAACAAAATGAAACAAATTATGAACAAGGAAAAACTTAAAATTGACTCTCCTAATTGGTGTGCTCCCCTCAAATGCCATTTCCAGTCAGCAGCCATCCATCTCCATGCCGACTTCATCTTTTTCTTCTTGTTTACTCCTAGCTGTCCAGGTTCCTGATAAACAGGGTTTCTTCATTTCACTTCATCATTCTGTGGCTGCATTTCCTTTCGATGATCTCATAGATTGTTTTCTTTTCTCAAACATGTTGTTATGTTTGTATCTGAAATTCTTCTATCTCGTGCTATGTTCTTCTAGTGTTTTAACAGGTACTAGCTGAGTCATATTCTCCAGTTGTACATAAACTTCTTGCATTCTTAAAATTTCCAATTTACATTTTTCCTGAAGTTTCCTTCTTCCTTCCTCAACTAATTCTTTATATTTATCACTAGGCTGCAGATTTCACCAGCAGTTTCCTTCAGGTTGTTTACACACAAAGCATTAAATCTGTTGCCCAAAATGTAAACAGCTGCGGCTATGAGTCAAAGATATGAAAGGGGGCATGATCAAGTGACCACTACAAGCATATAGTCGAGTGAATCAACAACTACAGCATGGCAATGCTATCGACTGCACAAGATACACTGCCCCATCTTTACATGTTTTCTATTACTGTATGTAACATATAGGGTGCAAACAATGTATACTACATGGGTAATATTATTTAGAATAATATTTTGTTGTTTTAATGACGCTGTCGATTGCCAGGATCACATCAGCGTCGCCAGTGTGCCGGAATTTCGTCCCACAGGAGTTCTTTTACATGCCAGTAAATCTACTGACATGGAACAGTTGTTTTTAAGCACACCATCAGTCTGGGCTGGGTTTGAACCTGCAACCTTGGGATCAGTAGGCCAGCGTCTAACCAACTGAGCCACCCACACCAACATTTATTACATGGGCCTACTATATGCAATATTTATTGTGTTTTTACAATATTTAGAATACAACTTTGATACAATATAAACACATTTTCATTTTAATATACAATGCATTTATACATTTTAATATGCATGCTATGCATATCCAGCAGTATAACTTATATCTTGAGTGATACAATACTCCTTAAGATGTACATTTTTATTGTTAGTTGCTTCTGCATATGGTGCTATTGCAGTGAATCACCATGCACATCTTGAAGTTACTGAAGGTGAATCTTTTGCGATTTGCAGTAACACATTCCTCATATAGTGAAAAACTGTCTTCTACATCTCAAATTGAATTATCTCTTACAGATACAATCAAGTTCATTTCCATATGCATCTTTTAAGTATCCCTTCCGTATTGTTGCTACATTGGTACACTTTTTTTGTATACTTTTTCATGGAACTTTTAAAACATGGATTGTTTAATTTGTTAAATGAGATATTAGTGCATATCATCATGTGGCATAAGTGTGCAGAAAGGTCAGACTGTGTGCTTGGGTGTGAGATAGAGGGCGCAATTTCATCTGGTTCATTTGAACCCACCAAATGCACCTGTTGGCAATGTTGTACATTGTTAAAGTATTTGTTCCCACTTATTTCTGAATGACACAGTTTGCATTCTATTATATCCCCATTAATAAAAAAAAATACTATGAACCGAGTTCTCTATTATATTCCTGTATTTTCTCTTTGCGTGATTTAGACATATTGTATTTCTGCATATAACCACATACCTATTACTGTGGCCAGAGAAAGCGACATGGAACCAGCACTTGAAGACAGCAGGGCAAGGTTCATAGCATATGCATACAGACTGTACAGGGAGTGGGGGTAGAGGTGGAACCTCTAATGCACTACCTAAAGTCCAGTGTAACCTAATTTCCATTTGTTCTGCATCAGCGCTTAAGAAATCCTCAGCCTACTTATCACTCTTAAAGATAACATCTTCAGGTGTATCTAACTTGTTGCACTTCTCACATAGGTCCGAGTTCTTTTTCCCTATCCTTTATAGGCATACGTTATATGTGACATGACCTGTAACATAGTCAAAAAACCCTTTTCTTGGTTTTATATAATATAGCCTTAATCTTTCTTTTATGCTTGGAAATAAATTACATACCCTTCTTCCTACATTTGAGTTGTCCCATTCTTCTTACCATTCCTGCAATAAGTAATTACTAACTTCTCACTAGGTACAACTCCTTTTTCCAATAATTTCAAAAAACTTTCCCATATTTTTCTTTTTAATCCAGTAAATTTCTCCCTTTAATCTGATTAAATCAATGGGCTAGATTCCTGATATTGTTAATAAGGCTAAAGTAGATGTTGTTTTAGTAGCTTCAGCACTGCAAAGTAATATTTGCCTTTGGGCTCTTCTAATTAAGTTTGCACAAGTTTTGATTCTTAATCGATGTGCCCATGTACTTGCACTTACATAGCCTATTATGCCAATTACAAAACTCATGTGATATATTCTAGTTAATATAAAAAGAATTCTGTAGCTCTTTTTGACAATAGATGCTAGTTTCATGACAGCATTTACTGCTTTATCTCTTGTACTTGGAAATGTTCATTTTGCTCTTTATTCTTTAGTTTATATTTCAAACCTCCACATATAATAAAATCTCTCACAACCAGCAATACCACCACTTTGCTGATTCCACATTTGAAGTTCTGCCAAATCAATTCTTCTTTTTCTGAAATAGAAGATATAATTGTAATTATCTTATATTAGCAGCAGTTCCTTGTATTCTCAGTGGTTGTAAACATCATAACAAAATAAACAAAGTGAAAATCAAATCATAGGTCATACAGATTCAACATATGAAGTCAGTTTTTCTCAGATACTCTCCCTCTGTTGATTTTAGACATAAGTTTTATCAGAATATTTTTAAGAACATTAAAAAGGGAATATAATTCAAAGCAACAAGTTAATGTGTCTTTTATTTAGAGAAAATAGTATGGCAACTTTTACAGCAACTGGGTTTTGATATCAATTCTGTGAAATCAGAGATAAACACTATAGTGAAATGCATGAAAGACAGCATCACAAAAGAGTTAGAAGAATGAGAGGTAGAACTGGAACTTAAAAATTCAATGTCACAACTGGGATTTGAACCACAGACCTTCCGCTTACCGGGTGGTTGCTCTAACCACTGAGCTATTGTGACAAACTGCCAGAATGGCATTAAATTCTCAAACCAGTTAGAAGAAATTAAACCTGATATGGAAGATAAAATTAATGTGGTGAAAGAGGGTCTAAATCAGCAAGAAAAATGACTAGTGAGGCAGCCAAAAGAGGACAAGGAGATGATAGAAACTGCAATGGATGAGTGCTTAGACCAGCAAACAAAGGAAAACAAGAGGATGGTGCAAACCACAGTGGAGAAGTGATAAGAGCTTCACGGGTGATCAGCCGTGTTAAACTTAAGAAGGTCGAGCTTTCGGCCATGGAGAGTATAATGGCCGAAAGCTCGACCTTCTTAAGTTTAACACGGCTGATCACCCGTGAAGCTCTTATCACTAACGTTCGCCATGAAAGCTTCAAATCTTACACAGTGGAGAAGCTCCAATCTGGAGGCTAAGATTAATTCCAAAGATGTAGAGTGTCCCACAATTACAAAATCGCCTAGTGTTGAAACAGTGAAGCTATTAAATTCAATTGTAGTGGATCCAGGGCAAATGTTGCTTCCAGATGCTCAACTATAAGAGCTGTGGGATGCAATGGCACTCCCTGGTTGTCAGAAACGGTGTGTTGAAGAGATTTTGGGAGTCGACAGACAGGAAAACCAATGTAGGACAACTGGTACTCGTGAGGAGTAGGGAAAGAAAATCCTTGAGAAAAATCATGCTACTACTGCTGGAGGGCACCTGGGTGTAAATAAGACCTTGAAGAAGCTACATCACCAATTCTGTTGGTTACGGAAAGGGTAGAATGAGACAGAAAAATTCAACGCCATAGCGACGATTTGAAATACAGATCTTCTGGTTTCCATCTGGCTGCTGATCTACCATGGCTATGTACCAACACATCAAATTCTCCAACTCACTTGCATTTTTCCCAGTAAACCAGAAGATCTGAAATTCATATGAGAAAACATACCATAATAGCAACTCACAGCATGTAAGTACTTAAGTCCTGGACTTCATAGTTTAACCATCTGTAAGGTCAATCAGTAGAAATTAGTTGGTTAAACTATGAAGCCCTGGACTTAAGTACTTACACATTGTAAGTCGCCATTAGGTTATGTTATTTTATATGAATTGAGATCTCCTGGTTCAGGCACAAATGTGCTGGTTGTTAATGGGCCCTTAAACTCACACACACTCACTCATTCACTCACTCCTAGTTTACCAGAAAACATGTAAGTTGGAGAATTTAAAGTTGTGTCAAAACATTGCCACGGTAGCTCAGTGTTTACAGCAGCCAGACAGAGACTGGCAGACCCATGATTCAAACACTGGCTATGGCATTGAATTTTTCAGTCTCATTCTACCCTTTCCAAACTTAGTCCTACACACGGCTAGTGTGAAAGAACCTCCATCTATTGGTTACATCTTGAAAGTGACATGAATAGATGGTGTCAGCAGTGCAACATCTGCAAGTCAGGTCATGGGCCCCCATCACGCAGTCAGTGTCAAGTGCAACATAATAATGTTGGGATGCCAACAGCCAATCTGGGAGACAATCACCACCTTGCCAGGAGGCGACAAGTGACCAAATGAAGGCACACTTTGACCATCTGCATTCAGTGCCAGATTCCAGGAAGGTGAGCTCATATGGCTTTGTCGTCTCATGAGAACTAAAGGGAAGTCACTAAAGCAGCAACGTTCCTGTATCAAAAGTGTGGTATGTTGCACTTATCATAAACCCTGGGGAAAGCTGATGGTGGTTCACTTGATTATCTTGTTGCATTTTGCATAGGAGGCAACAATGTGATGCAGCGGCTGTGGCTCAAGCTTATCTGGAATTTGGTGCTTACTGACCGAGCAGTTGGATAGGCAAACAGATGCAGTAGCACTCTCACCCAACATAAACAACAGAAGTGCTAATGATAGATAACAAAAATCTTAGGCTTCTACTGCTACAGAAGACTCTGGTATCACAAGGTGGTGTGCCTGATCTGGATAGTAGTGTCTGCCACTGGCCATGCTGTTTCTGAACTTTCTACTCCACTCATACACTTGATGAAGTGATGAACATCCATCACCATAGTGAACCTGCATTTGGCAGTGGATTTCAATAGGTTTTGTACCTTCACTACTCAGAAAACATATCACAGAACATTGTTCTTCATCTGTGCATATCGCAAGGAGGGCAGCCATTTTAAACTAGTTGTGACTGCATTTCGCTTGTCTGCAGTATGTTGCCACATGTTGGGCATTCTTTAAAGCATTAGTAACAATACTGCCAACTTTCAGATAAAAGTCGGCAAGATTCAGATTTTTATAAAGTACTTTATCAGAAGATTTTGCTTACAGTGATGTGTAATAATATCTAGATAGTAAAGTGAATTGGATTTACTGACGCTAGATCACTTACTTATTACTGTTGGCATCAGGTTGAAAATGAGAGCACGTGAGCCCTCAAAACATGTCTCACTTTTAATAAGTAAGTGATGTAGTGTCAGTAAATGCAATTCACTTTACTATCTAGATATTCAGATTTTTATTACATTTTTAAGGTTTTCAATTGACTCCCTCTGGTAACTGCCATTAATTTGTATTGCTGGTAACAAAATATTTTGTAATGAAAACTGAATCGGATTGAAACACAAAACATCACTTACATATAATTAAATTTGACTGGTTTCAAGAGCCCAACTTGCTCCCATCATCAGAATTAAACATAATTTAAATTCACTTCACTGTTACCAGCTTATAAAAAGATATGAATTCATTCATTGGGCTGAATTCCAGATTTTGGGCTGAATCTTAACTACTTGTGTATTTGTGAGCTTACTTTGTTTTATTTTTCTTATAGGAGTGTTTCTTCACGTCTTGGCAGATACTTTGGGAAGTGTGGGTGTAATTGTCTCATCAGTTTTGATTGAGCAGTTTGGTTGGTATAGAGCAGACCCCATATGCTCAATTTTTATTGCTGTATTGATTTTTATGAGTGTTTTACCTCTTCTTAAATCATCAGCTTTGGTGTTACTGCTGAGAACACCTGCAAAAGTGGAACGTCATATTCCAGAAGCTCTGAAGAAAGTAAGTAAAGAACATATAGAAGAGAAAGGGTTGGGGCTAAAACTCGTACATTATTTACATTTAGTTGTCTTGAACAGTTTCAAGATCTACTTGTTCTCATCATAAGAGTTAACCAGTGGTCACACACCCACATTTTGCACATTTTTGTTATCTAAGTACAGTAGAACCACACTAATCCAAATTAATTGGGGGTGTGGTCTATTTGGATTCGGAAATGTTTGGGTTATCTGAAAAATGAAAAAGAATGAATATAAATTTAGCTATAAGATTAGCAGCTACAAGGTAACGTAGCGTAGCTTTATGAGGAATCAATGTTGCGATTATCACCCACAGCATAATGGCAATGCATTGAATATAACAGTAATGTATTTAACATAACCGGTCACATGCACTGGTGGTGGTACATAGGTAGTTCAGTTTGTTTCTCTTTGTTAGTTGTCATTCTACAGTAATTTATGCTTTTTGCTCATAAATTAATACAGAACAGGTGCTCGTTTGTGTTATATCGTGCACTACAAAGTCAACCAAACAAAAATATAGTTCCTATACTTTAAAAGAAAAACTGGACAAGGAAGAAAATGCTACAAAATTGGCAGGTTTAGTTCTTTATGGCAGAAGAAGATTACCGATTTTGCAAGTTAAGTGAAAATTACTGTTTCATAAACATGTGAAAGTTACCAATATGGTACCTAAGTAAATGTGAAAATGTTGCTTAACAATAGTAAAGTTCGGCAAAACATTTTTGGGCAATAAACATTTTTCCTGATGTATGTAGTTTCAATAATGAGTTTGTCAGCTCTATAATAAAAATGCTTCCTCTACATTACGAATAAGCTTTTTAATGCCTTTTTAAATTATGGATTTTGTATTCAGATTATCCAGAATTTTGGATTTACAAGGTTCAAATTAGCTGTGTTCTACTGTACTCCTGTATAGAATGATAATTGTTGAACAGGTAAACTTTATGTTTTCTTTTAAATTTTTGTAATCATATAATATGTTTTATTCCTGAGGGAAGTTTGTATCATTATACTTGAAGCTGAACTTATAACTTGTTTTATGAAACGTACAACATGCAGTTATGGTCTTTTCTGGTATTATTATTATTATTATTATTATTATTATTATTATTATTATTATTATTATTATTATTATTATTATTATTATTATTATTATTATTATTATTATTATTATTATTATTATTATTATTATTATTATTATTATTATTATTATTATTATTATTATTATTATTATTATTATTATTATTATTATTATTATTATTATTATTATTATTATTATTATTATTATTATTATTATTATTATTATTATTATTATTATTATTATTATTATTATTATTATTATTATTATTATTATTATTATTAATTATTATTAATATTAATTATTATTAATTATTATTATTTATTATTATTATTATTATTATTATTATTATTATTATTATTATTATTATTATTATTAATTTGTATCTCTGAGTTTTTGTGAAAATTGAATAAGTTTGTATGGATTTTAATAGTAATTTCTTAAATCTACATACAATGCAGTCAGAATTTTAAGCCTTTTAAACAGTGGCATATGCTGGGATTATTACTTGGGCTATCACTAGGCCTACCAGATCTGGGATAGGCGTGCGCTCTGGTAGAACACTGTTGGTCATAGAAGTGCCTAGTAGGCCGCAATTATATTTTTGTGCTTATATACTTGTATTTAGTTTTTTAAACTTCATTTTTCCTTCATTCCCATGTTTAGCTTCATTTAGCTTAAATATACATGGCTTTTATTAGCTTTATCTTACTAGATAGGTCAAAGAGATAAAATGTAGTATGAATACAGTAGACATTATAATTTGTACTACACTACATGGAAAGATGGTAAATTGCAATCTTCAGGTACATAACTTCTAATTTGAAATGCATGTGTAGTGGTATGTGAGAAGAAATTGGGTAAACCATTAAAAGAAGCAAAGAATGGTCTGGTTTCCTTAATAAAACTCACAAATTGGGGAATTACATCAATCTGTTGAATGCATATCTATTTTCTTTAATCTTTTCATCATGGAAAAAGTCAACAATTTCTCTCTGATAGGTCAATGAATGGTCTGTCCATTGAGTGTCGAACATTTTTAAAGTTGTAAAAGATTTTATATGCAGGTTGATCTCTTATGTTTATCCAAAACTGGGATTAAATATGCTAAATTTGCAAAACTCGTGATATTCCAGGGTGTTTTCTCAATTGCAAACAAGTATGGCCAGCAATAAAATTTATTTAATTTGCATGAGTCAGTCAGCCACACATTCTTATCTAATCGTTTATGTTAAAATTCCTTTTGTAAGTGTTCTTATTTCTTTTGCTTCTGCAGAAGAGCTGGAGTAGGCCTTCCCTGTTTCACTATCACTAATTTATCCTCATATTTCAACTGCGAGTATTGTTGTTTCAATAATTGTTTTACTGCACATTGTTCATCCATTCAAAGCATTTGCACTAGCAACTGTCTTGGTATGCTGTACACTATGAAATAAATAATACTAATACAGCTGTTGAGAACTGTAACAATCACACAATTAAAAACACTTTCTTTCTTGCTTTTAACTCCACGTGCTATTGCTATGCAGCCAGTTGTGTTCAAATGGCACATTTTGGAGGCACTTGTGTGAGCATAGTGACGGGATTCTGAAGCCCTGGCAGGCTTATTCCTGCATTCTGCCATCTCACCTCTCGCTTCCCGCATCGTAGTGAAAGCTGCGGTACCAAGTATCCAAAGCCCTACTCTCCCCTCTGTTCAATGGTAGAGAACGAGACATATTCATCCTACATGCTAATTGTTCATGAGGGAAACTGGCTAGTATTGCAGTTATTATTAATATTACTTTTTAATTTCTAGTTTACTTTAGGTATGGGCTTTGGTGATAGCTTTGATAGCCCACAATATACGCCACTGTTTTAAAACCATTTTTTACAGTGTTATTAGTCCTTATATTCCTTATGTTATGAGAGAGTGAAGCTTCCCATCTGCTACTTTCAGATACAGCATAAACAACTGACTGTCACATACATGGGCTCTGCTGCTTTTCTTGATGTGGATCACATGTTCAAGTCTAAAGAATAACTTTTCTTGTTTTTATTATAGGTACATTCCTTGGAAGGTGTGTTAGGAATACGTCAGCCACACTTTTGGCAACATTCCTCTGAAACATTTATAGGAACAGTACATGTTCAAGTTGACAACGATGCTAGTGAACAAAAAGTCATTCAGGAGGTACAGTTTCAGTTTAATAAATGCTTATATAGTTAGGGTTCTAGAAAATTCTTGTTAAGGTTGCCTTCAAATGCCTGAATAGCTATACCAGTATCTTTTGCATGAGATTGAAAAATTCTTAAGTAAAATTTAAAAAAAGAATGTTGGAGTAAAAGTTATAATTTATTTAAGTTATATGCTGTTACTGCTGTAAGAAAGAAGCTTTTTATTATGTTACCATCAGAGTAAATATTTTAACTTCTTTCTTGGAAGTTTGAAAACAGTGTTGCTATAATCAATTTAATGTAAAAGGTGAGCCGATTAATAATACTACAAACTTTAGAATTTTCCGGAACATGTTTCGGAGGCTGACTTTCCTCCATTATCAACCAGGCATCAACTGGCTCTCCGAGAATTGGCTGATGTTTCCTCTGAGGTCTCCTCTGGTGATGGTTCAAAAAACTTGCTGAAAATATCCTTCTGGGGATGTTGAAATTGAATACTCTGCTTCTATTTTTCAAACTGAAGATTTGTTTCCATGTGGACAGCTGTTGTTCTCCCGTTATGTGTTTGAGAAGTTTAGGTTCTGACTTTATGTTGTGATTTTTGGTCCAAAAGTGAGTGACAACTGCTGATTTTTCCAACTGTTTGTTTTTTATGTTTCTAAAGTGTTCCTTGGATCTTATTTCTAAATTTCTTTTAATTTTTTCCTATATACACTTCATTACAGTCACTCCATACAATTTGGTATATGCCACAATTTTTACTAGGTGGAATGGCATCTTTGATGTTTGAGTTCAGTAGATTTTTTTATGGAGTAATTATTCACTGGTGCTAGCTGAATGTTATGTTCTTTGAAAACTTTTTTGAACTTCTCAAAGGCCTATGGATGGCATGTGAATTTTTTGCTGCTGTGAGTGTTGTAGTTCTTTTAGTAACTTTTTTGTTTCTGCTCGTCTCACTACTAATGATCTGGGGAAGCCATTTTTTGGGCTATTTGGATTATTTTGCAATTTTATGCTTTGTACTCTTCTGCTGGAAGAGGGATGTTCACCAATCTATGTGTTGAACTATTGAGGATTGCTTGTTTGTGACTTCTTGGACTGTAACTATTAGCTTTTATGTAGTTGTGCATCTGCGTTGTTTTCTGTGAATGCCAAAGTTTATTCTGTTCTTGTTTTTGATTATTTTTAGATCCAAAAATGGTAATTTCTCATCTTTTTACACTTCCACATTGAGTTTTATGTTTTTTTCCTGGATGTTTAGGAGTTTTAGTGTATCACTATTGCAAATATTTCATCTACATACTGCTGCCAGAGTTGGAACATCTGTGGAAAACCTTTGGCACCTTATTTCTAATGCACTCATGTAAATATCTGCCAAGAAGGTTAAGAGAGGGTTGCTTGTTGCTAAACCTGAAGTTTTATGGAAATATCTTGTATGGAACTGGAAGAAGTTTTGTTCTGCGCATAATTTGGTGAGTTCTATGTATTCTGTAATTTTTGATGATGTCATTCCAAGTGATTTGAGTCAGTTTTTGATCAGTTAGCCAATAAATTTAACTCATTTTCTAAATTTGATAATCTGAGCATCAAAAATAGCTAAGAACTGATAGAACGCATTAAGGACTTTGAATTAACAGAAGAGGACACCCTTGACTCTTTTGATGTCAAATCACTGTTCTCCACTATACCATTATTAACTTTATTTAAATTAAAATAACACATATTTACAAAGTATTTCACTTTTTAAACATATTCTTGAAGTCAGTGACCGAAACTATTTGGGATATTGTTGTGACAAACTTTTCATTTGTAACTATTTCTAACATGAAGTTCAGTTGCATCACTTTTACAGTGAGTGTCGGTTTTTCTTTCACTTGTATTTATATCCAAGTATAAATTGTACAGTATTTCTTTTCTGCACAGTCACTATCAGAATATTTGGAAATTCTCATTGTAATTTCAGTTTGCCAACATTTTTTCCAAAATTACCTCCTCGTGCACTCACTACTATTTACACAAACATTTTGACAACTACTCTATTTCAGGGGGCCTCTTCCCGATTCCCGCGCAATCGCTCTTCCTAGAGCTGCCTGCTGATGACATCACACGGGAGGCATGCAGTACCGATACTCACATGTGCAGCTTACATTTTGCGATATACTTCAAATCCCAAAAACTAAGTATCTCTACTCTACTTACCTTGTTTTCTGACATGAAATGCCAACGCAGGTGGTTTAATTGAAAACAAAGCTCTTATTTGGTAATATTTCGTAAAGCAGAAATAAAAGTTATCTGTAGGAGGAAGGAGCAACAGTGTGCCAGATAATCATGCAATTATTATTTTGTTAAGAGCTTCCAACAAGCTTTTTTCACTTTCTTCAGAATTTAGGTTATAATTGCAACGCAGCCCTTACTAAAAGGCCTTCTATGATGTAAAAAGCGAAAACAATGTGAGACTGACCTTCTTTCCCTATTAAGACAGTATTTTATTGACTGAGCTGTTCTAAAAAAAATAACTGGCCGGCCACTCTTTTTCAGCAATATGAAAATACAATGCAAAGGAAAATTAAATAAATGACACAATTACAACAGCTATAATTTTTGAAAATACCAATATATTTGAAACAGAGAGTGAAAGAGAGAGAGGGGGGGGGGGGAGGAGGTTTGCCTATCGCTTTCGCCTATGAATCCTTTATAATGTCTAATGAAAGTTTATCTCTGTTAACATGAATATATAGAAGGATAAGGCTTGGTAAAAAAACTTTGTACAAGGGTGAGCAAAGAAAATCGTTTGTAATAGTACATCAGATTTTTATCATTAAAATATATGCCATGCATATTTTAATACATTAAACAACTATAAATAATTATTTATTTATGCCAACAAACTTACTGTTGGTGTTTTTAAACACACAAGCCATGTGTGGGCAAAGTTTGAGAGGTAGAACTGGAACTTAAAAACTCATTGCCACAACTGGGATTTGAACCACAGACCTTCCGCTTACCGGGCGGCTGCTCTACCACTGAGCTATTGTGACAAACTGCCAGAATGGCATTAAATTCTCAAACCAGTTCGTATTTCTCCTGGTAAACCACAAAGGCAGTCTCACATCAGAGACAAATTACCTCAATGGTGACTTATTATTGTAAGTACTTTATATCCCAGGATTAAATAACCTTCAGATGGTAATTATTATTTATTTATGCCAACAAACTTACTGTTGGTGTTTTTAAACACACAAGCCGTGTGTTTGTGTGTTTGTGTGTTTGTGGCAGTTTGTCACAATAGCTCAGTGGTAGAGCAACCGCCCAGTAAGTGGAAGGTCTGTGGTTCAAATCCCAGTTGTGGCAATGAATTTTTAAGTTCCAGTTCTACCTCTCAAACTATAAATAATTTTAGTTATACATGTTGCGCGTTTTCATAGATGACCATAGTGTTCAGAACTAGAAGAAATCTGATTTGAGGTTGTAAAATAATGTGATTAATTGCAAATAACATTTACTGTGAAATATCATCAAATTATTGTATAATTGCAATGTTATTCCAGCACGGGCCGATTGCTCCTATTCTTTAAAATGGGAAAGAAAATATTGTCTGTATTTCCCAAATGTGAAAGAAGCACTGCATAGCTATACAGGAAGGGTCATAAGCCTATTGTTCATGTTATACCTGAATTTCAGTAGGTACAGTTTGAGATAAGGTGTGCACACTCTTTGACAAAACAGTCATTGTATTTCGCTTCCTTTTATCTTTCTGTTCATCTTAAAAGGTTTGGAGTCGTTCTGTCTCAACCAGGGTGTATTTAAAATGGCACGAACTATGATACTAAAATGTGCCAAATTGCCCTATGAGATGTATTTTGTGGTAAGTGTTAGCGCACTAATTTCTAAGACAGAAAATTTCGTATTTTCTGGAAAACATCTTGAAGTCACACCTATGCAATTATTTTGACGAATCACAGAACAATATTTTAAATAGTATCCTTATTTGATTCACTATAGTAACCAATCAGGTGCCCCAATTTCACGCTCCAGGACAGTTGCAAACAATGCTATTTTTGATAACCTAGTATGTAGTTAGTTTTAGTTGATGCTATTTGGAAATACAAGTGTTTGCATTCATGATAAAAATGAATGTTTCTGTTGCTGTTGCTCAGTGTAGCAATATTGGGACAAAAACTTCGGGAATAATGTATCACCGATTTCCAAAAAATGACAAAGTAAGGCGTACATGGATATCTCGATGAAAGCAGAGTGATAAGTTCAACACCGACAATGCTTGAGTGTGCTCCGTGCATTTTCGTCCAGAGGACTATAACGGAGTGTAAGAAATAAAATAATCGGATTGCCTACAAGAAAAATTTTACGTGCCGATGCGGTGGCATGTTCGCTGATTCCCAACTGGCATGGTGACACGCTCCCGGATTCAAGCTCAGAAAACAGCACAAGCACCAGCCAAACTAATGAAAAGGTACATAATGCCAAAACGTAATCGTTCATTTGGGGTGTTTACTGAAAGCAATATAAGAATGTGTCTCATTAAGGGCAAATTGCAGCTCTTGAGGTAAAAAAAGATTTTTTTATTCTTTTCACTGTTGAAAACTCCATTCTTTTCCGCATCCATTGATACATATATGATATATGGGTTGTTGTATATTTGATAGTTGTCAAAATCCCATTTAAATAACATGCTGCATCTGCCACGCCCTTTTATGGTTTTGTGATTTTTCATTTTTCTTTCTTTTCTTTCTTTTTTTTCCATTTTCGCATAACCTTTCATTGTGTACATGCAGGTAACATTTTCTACAAAACTATTACAACTAGAAAGCCAAAATTTTCTAAAGTGTTAAAGCAGCATATGAACATTTAAAACGAGCGGAGCAGTTTTGTCATATTTTACATACAATTTAAAATCTATGGTATGTATTACAAAACTTGAATGAATTTTGAAAAGCAAATTTACTCATTTTGTCATATATGCTATTTTCTGGGTTCATCATAAGTATAAACTCATTAGAACAGATGGATCTTCAAGTAAGTGCACCTAAGTGAACATCAGCATACCAAAATTATTTGAATAACAAATTAAAAGTTGTAACTATGACAAAAAGGAACGCGAGGAAGTGTCAGCAGTAGGCGTCAGCTACTTTTTCTACAACAACATGACCAAATGTAAGTCTACTTTTAAGATCAAACAATAATTTGTTACTTGTTATTTTGATTGTAGTTTTGGTGGGGGTGGTAAAATTGGTTCGTAATTAGTAGAATGTGTTGACGAATGTTTCTAATGTTTCTTTCGTTAAGGTATCTTTTATACCATATATCATTGCATTTTGCTACACTTTATTAATTATTGCTCAAGTGTTTACGCAATGGCACTGTCAGTCAATGCTTTAAATGGAATATGTCAAAACGGGTTTGAAGAGCTCGCTTTCAATTGCTGTCTGAACTGCACGCGCTCTCTGACCTCCATGTAACGTATGTTGCTTGCAACCAATGGCAGCAATTGTGCCGGAGTGTCCTACCTTCTTTCTCTAGTTACCTTGCTCTATTTAACGTCAATATCACAACTGCCCTGAAAAAATATTCACTATTTATTCTTCTTGGTTATGGAGCTTAGCAACCATTGTCTTTCATTTGTCTTTTTTCATAGTTCTCACTTATAATCAATGTTGGCCATGTTCCATTTTACCAAATAGTTTTGGATGTAACAATAGAGTTTACAAAACTAAAATACAACATTCATATAACAGGAAATTGAGATATCTTTTATTTATAAATATCCGTATGAATTACTATGGGCTTATAATTTCTGCTACAGTAGTACACATAGTTCTTTGTTAAGTTTGAACTTTCTTCTTGTGTAAGATAGGAAGTCAAGTTAGCTGTTATAGAGCAATTGATTAGAAACATTTATATTTTACTGAAAGAATTTATGAGATTGAAGCACATACTTTGTAATTATAACTTGAGTTAAAATCCCAGTTGGATCAAGCTACCTGGCATCAGTTTTTACTTTCTCTACTGGTAAGTAGGGGAAGTATTGTATTCCACCCAAAAGTTCAATGTCGAGATTTCACCAGAAATACATGTTTTGAGGCCCCCTGAATCCAAAAAGAGCATTTTTAGAAAAAGGTCCGTATGTGTGTCTGTGTGTCAGTCTGTCAGTCTGTGGACAGCATAACTCAAAAACTAAAAGTCGGTTAAAAACCAAGGTTGGTATTTAAGTTTAATGTCTTTCAAGGATGCTACACGAAGATTTTGAAGAAAATAGCCCGCCCAAAGCTACCCTTTACATGGAAAATTTTTCGAAAATTTTGATTTTCTTGAAAATGGCTCTAACGATTTTAATTAAAATGTCATATGTTTGAGATATTTTGATGACAAATGAAATGTATATCTTGAATTTTCTGGCTATAGCCCCTGTAGTCGTATTTACTCTGGACGACTTTTGCATAACTGGTAAACCGTTAGAGATAGACCAAATTATACTATAGAAAAAATGTAGATCTTGCTAAAATACACAATTTATGTCTCAATAAATTTTCTTGTAGGGTGAACCATTTCAGAGATATTCCTTGTTATATGTGTGAGTTTCGGAAAACTTAGAACTTTAGCGAAATGCAATAACGTTGTTCATTTTTTTATATGTTAATTGTGCAAAGAGAACGGAATCTCAAAGGTCAAAAAGATTTGACTGTCGCACAAAGCCTTCTGTATTCTAATATCTCCCTTGCACCTACAAGGAAATAAGCAATACGATAATTTGTACGAATGTTTATCTTAACTAACGTGGAAATATAGGAATAAGAGTTTGTAAGAATGGTTAGTACAAAAGCAGAGAAAGTCATGTGAGTGCAACACATCAGATTTTAATGTAAGGTTTTCTCGCTTCTTAGCAAGTAGTTTTAGCAGTTTTAGGTACACAAGTTTTCTTTATTTCATACTTTTATTTGGTGCTTCAAATAAAAATGTTAAGTTAAAAAATGGCATTGAAACAGAATTTCCTATTGCATAGCAGTCTAGTGGCCAGAGTTGTAAGCAGATATTATGGGACTTCTCTAAAGAGCAATGAAACATATGGGTTATGTACCATAATTAAAAAAGATGTTAAAACCATAAATAAGATCCACATGTAGAGGTTAACATTTCTTTAACATTTGTGCTGCAACAGTTCAAATTGGTTCTAATTCCCAAATTGCTCACAGATAGCATTTTGTGCATCTCCATCATGTTTTTACCTTCTATAAGGGTTTACTCAGTTTTGGAAAATCATGACTTTGTGTTCAATGGGTGGGAAGTTGTTTTCTTTTTTCTGGTGGGAGGAGGGGAAAGAGGGAGTGCCAAAAGTCTGCTGCTTGCTTGTATCACACATTTCTTATTTTTAGTTTTCTTTTTGCTTTGTCAAGGTAACATTCATTACAGTCTCTGCTGTTGATCTGAAATATTCTCCATTGTTCTATTGTTGGAATGGTGCTTTTTTTTTTTTTTAAATTAACGTTCTCCAACATTGTGTCATATCTGAACATGAGGCACACACGCTAACCATCATGCTACTGAGGTGGGCATTGGAATGGTGTATTTTAAGAGGTTTTGGGTTGTGTAAGTGTGTCTAGGTGTTAGAATAATGTTATGTTGCGTAACATTAGGACATATGAGTTTTCTTACATTCTAGCACATCTGTAGGGCATTGACCTCAAGCAATAAAATTCAGTGTGTGAATATTCTAATCACTTTACTCTAGCCACGTTATCATCAAGAATTTAGTTCTGTAAGTATCTTATCTTCTCGTCAGGGGTGCCTGATATCATAATTTTTCATTTTACAAGACTTCTTTTCAGTACAGCTACCTCCTTACAACTCGAGGTATGGAATGTCTGGTTAAAGGGCATTGTCATAATAATATCTTAACACAAGAATTGTTGTTATATTTGTAACTTGTTGTAACCTTTATTTGTCTTTGATATCACATGAAACACATTTAGCTTGTGAAGTATGAAGAGGCACAGTTTTGCGTAAAGAGATTAATAGCCCCCTCTTCAGGCATTTAAGGTTAACACATCATAAGTCACAGCTCAATGCCAGGAAAGAATTTATTTTTGTTGAGTGTAATGAACACATAAAACTAACAAATTTCACAAGTGAAAATTGTGTTAAATTAGTTTTCTCTACCTAAACTAGAGATTAGATTCTAGTTAGACGTCAAACTTCTGGTGTTCAAGGTGTTTGGAAATGGGTCGGATTGGGATGGTATGTGAAGTGTTTGTATGTGTGGGACTCTCAGATGTGGAGATAGTGTGATGTCATATTCTAGAGGGCTCCAGTTGAAGTGTCAATTGGGCTGAGTTACTTGGAAAAGGTATTTGGGGGAGGGTGGCATATAAACATCAGGTACTGTAAGCTCTATGGACCTTTGGCTCATTTATCACCCAATGTGACCTACTCAGATAAAGGACATTGAACATAAAAAAGAATAGCAAAAAAGTTCAGAACGAGCTGTGCAGTGTTTTGCCTCTCGGCAACCTTGACTCTCGTTGCTTCTGCCGCTATCGTAGAAAGGTGCACGTGAAGCCCTACAACATTTTTAAAACTTATTAGAATACAGTAGGCTTTGTGCGACAGTCAAATCTTTTAAAGCTTTAGCTTTGAGATTCTGTTCTCTTTGCACAATTAGCATATAAAGAAATGAACAACGATGTTCCATTTGACAAAAGTCTTAGGCTTTCCAAAACTGACACAAATAAGGAATATCCCCGAAATGGTTCACTCTACAAAAAAATTTATTTAGACATAAATTGGGCGTTTTAACGAGATCTACATTTATAGAGGAGTATTGGTGGTGTTTCATGATTCATAATGCGGTTCTATTAACCCCTAACATGCTGACCTGTCATGGCATGTAATACGTCCTCTGATTGGTAATCAGAGAATATGGTCGGTGAATTTATTTTGTTAATTCTCCCGATCAGGTCGGTGAGACCCGTAAACCAACGACAGGTGTGGTCCTCCAGACATTCTGGGGGTTGTGAGAGAGCGATGTGACCGCCAAAACATAAAAATATGGTGCTCTCTAAAAAGCGGTTACTATACTGCTATTGCTCTATCAATATATTAAATATTGGAGAGCAAGAGGATTAATGACTTCATTGTCAGAAATCCAGCATTAGCTAACAACAACATTTTTAAAACTACTTTTGCAGGCTTTACTTGCCAAATTTATGAAAGGAGATGCTGAAACTGGCTACCGTCGTCCATACATTTTGGCACCTCTTTAGGAAACTGTCCATCATTCACTGTAGTTCACGTTAAGAAATACTGACAGTTTCCTGGCGGATATTTTATTTGAATTCTTTCAGGATACATGAATTTGTCTTGTACACTTTCTGTTTTACATTATCCCAGAGATAGAAATCACAGGGGGTTAGGTTGGGGTACCAAGGGGCCACAAATTTCTACTAATAATTCTGTCCTGAAACAGACTTTCAATTGTTCTCATCGAAAGATTGGCCATATGAACTGTTGCAGTCTTATTAAAAAAAGGCAAATCATGCTCCCTGTCCATCAATTCTCTAAAACAGCAGCAAAATTGTATTCATTTATGTATGGGCATCAACTGTTGCTTCGAAAAAAATTGGTCCGATACATCAGCATCTAACATTGTTCATGAAGTACCCCTTCATGGCAAAAAAAAAAAAAAAATGGTGTATTGTGAGTCATTAGCAGAGAAAGGTTTCTCAGAGCTCCAATAAGCAATTTCTATCACTGGGGTAGGCGGCGCCGTGGCCGAGCGGTTAGCGCGCTCGCCTACCACCTAGACGGCCCGGGTTCGATCCCAGGGACCCGCATGTGGTATTCGTGGTGGACGAAGCGGCGTCAGGGCGGGTTTTCTCCGGGTGCTCCGGTTTCCCCCGCCATCTCATTCCACCGGTGCTCCATCTTCATTCCATGTATCATCAGTGTCACCGCCTGCGGTGCCGTAGTAGTAAAAGCGGGCGTTAAACACTACAACAACAACTATCACTGGGGTAACTTAAAACATAGAGTACAGAAGACAAATTCACACATCCTGGAAGAATTAAAAAAAAAATATCCATCAGGAAATTGCCAGCATTTGTCAACATGAACTATGGCAAGTGATGGATAGTTTCCTCAAGAGGTGCTAAAAATGACAGTAGATGACTGGTCAGTTTCAGCATATCCTTTCATAAAGCAAGACTTAAAGCTTTCATGGCAAGCATTATTAATCAAGGCTTCATGGGTGATCAACCGTATCAACTTTCATAAAGTTAGTAAGTAAAGCTTTTGAAAGTAATTCTCAAAATGTTGTATGATTTCATGCATGCCTTTCTATGATAGTGGCAGACAACAATGAGTGCTGAGAACGCTGACAGACAAAACACTGCACAACCTGTTTGGAACTTTTTTGCTCTTCCATACTTGCTTTTCACTTTGTTTCCTAGTCAAATATATGAACTTACTTTTTTGTTTCTGTGCTTGAAATGTGTGACACAGCAATAGGCAAGGCTATAAAGCAAAATTTTACTTATAATTGCTTTTTTTTTTTTTCAGGTAACAAATGCTTTCAAGGAAATAGGATTTTCCCAGTTCCATGTTCAAGTGGAAAAACAGCAGTTCTTTACACACATGTCTGGATTAAGTTCACCGTTAAAAATGGATCTTGGTTTTGGCATAGAAAAAAGAGAATCATTGTTGATGATTAATGCAGTGTGAATCAGAGAGACTATGCAACAAGGCAAATTATGCAATAAGTGACAAATTCAAAACAGACTTTTCTCAATATATACGTTGAATGTATCTTAAATGTTATTGTTTGAGTTGAATAAAGTATAATTTAATGCCATTCTGGCAGTTTGTCACAATAGCTCAGTGGTTAGAGCGTCCGCCCGGCAAGCGGAAGGTCTGTGGTTCAAATCCCAGTTGTGGCATTGAATTTTAGTGACAAATTCAAAACAGACTTTTCTCAATATATACGTTGAATGTATCTTAAATGTTATTGTTTGAGTTGAATAAAGTATAATTTAATGCCATTCTGGCAGTTTGTCACAATAGCTCAGTGGTTAGAGCGTCCGCCCGGCAAGCGGAAGGTCTGTGGTTCAAATCCCAGTTGTGGCATTGAATTTTTAAGTTCCAGTTCTACCTCTTAAACATTGCCCACACACGGCTTGTGTGTTTAAAAACACCAACAGTAAAATAAATAATAATTACCATGTGAAGCTTATTTAATCCTGGGATATAAAGTACTTGCAATAGTAAGTCACCATTGGGGTAATTGTCTCTGATGTGAGACTGCCTTTGTGGTTTACCAGGAGAAATACGAATTGGCTTGAGAATTTAATGCCATTCTGGCAGTTTGTCACAATAGCTCAGTGGTTAGAGCATCCGCCCGGCAAGCGGAAGGTCTGTGGTTCAAATCCCAGTTGTGGCATTGAATTTTTAAGTTCCAGTTCTACCTCTTAAACATTGCCCACACACGGCTTGTGTGTTTAAAAACACCAACAGTAAGTTTGTTGGCATAAATAAATAATAATTACCATGTGAAGGTTATTTAATCCTGGGATATAAAGTACTTGCAATAGTAAGTCACCATTGGGGTAATTGTCTCTGATGTGAGACTGCCTTTGTGGTTTACCAGGAGGAATACGAACTGGCTTGAGAATTTAATGCCATTCTGGCAGTTTGTCACAATAGCTCAGTGGTTAGAGCGTCCGCCCGGCAAGCGGAAGGTCTGTGGTTCAAATCCCAGTTGTGGCATTGAATTTTTAAGTTCCACATTGCCCACACACGGCTTGTGTGTTTAAAAACACCAACAGTAAGTTTGTTGGCATAAATAAATAATAATATACATTTATGTTGATGTGGAAATTTGTCTTTTACTTTTCACTTTGCAGCAAGACTTATGGAAGGAAGTTTGAGTGATGAAAGATGGCTGTTTTTGTGATAAGGATGATGTGTAATACAAAAAGTTAAGCTGAATATTGTATCAAAACCCATCAACAAATTTGAATAATTATTTTAACAATGTTAAATAAAAATACTGTGCAATATTGTGTACAATACTCGCCAACTTTCTGTGCACACTATAATTTATTTTCTCTGTTACTTCCTATAATAAGTAGAGGATGCATAGTATTCCACCCAAAGAAAAAGAAAAAAGAAAGAAAGAAAGAAAGAAAGAAAAGGTCCACATGTGTACATGTGCATACACTTGTGTATGTGAGAGAGAAAGACGAATCAGCATAATTTATTCAAAGAGAAAAATTGGTTAAATCCTAATTAAAGTTTAGCATCTTACAAAGATGTAATATGAGCATTTTAAAAAAATTCCTCTATCATAAACTATCCTTTGCATGGAAAAATTTAATAATTTTTTATTTTCTCAAAATAGGTTCTGAGAGTAGTCTGTTCTATACTGAATAACTTTGTATACTTTTTATAATTGAAGAAATACTTAGAAGTAGTAGAAAAGGCAGAAAACCTAAAACGGAAATGGGGTGGACATGTATCACGCATGGATCACCAGAAATGGATGCACCGCATCACTATGTGGGACCTGCAAGAAGGACGAAGAAACATGGGATGCCAAAGGACCAGATAGGCAGACTACTTTCGAACCAAAGCGAGAAGTCAGTGGTCAAGAATCACAAGAAACAGAGAAGTATGGAGACTGCTGGAGCCAAATAGGAATCAATAAGCACCAAACAGGACAGAAAGATGAAGACAGCGAGTGCAAAAGTTGTGAAAAGTGCAGTGTGGAAGTGTCAAGGGATGGGAAAAGTGGAAGGGTTTTATGATTGGAAAATAGGATTAGGAATAGGAAGATAGTTCAGCAAAACAACTCAACTCCCGAGGATTCACTCACCTTCGGAGCTCATTTACGGGCTACTCCTTGTGTAAACAGGAGGCCTTTGCCCTTACGGGATGCCTACAAGCTAAATTTATTATAAGATATAGACAAGATCTTGCTATATGAAAAATATAGATTTCATTAAAGCACATAGTTTATGTCAAATGCATTTTTTATGGCATTAACAATTTCCGGGATGTTCTTTGTTATTGATGGGAATTTTAAAGTACACTTTTTTCAAATGGTAAGCCACTATTCCTTTTTTCTTGTGATCATACAAAGAGTATAGAATTTTAAGAGCCATCATATAGCAACTCAAGTTCTAAAAATCTGATTATTGCTTTGTTTACTGTATCCTTCAAACACCTACAAAAACAAGAAAATGTTGTTGTTGTTGTTGTTGTTGTTGTTAGCTAATGCTGGATTTCTGACAATGAAGTCATTAATCCTCTTGCTCTCCAATATAAAGAGAGCAATAGCAGTAATAGTAACCGCTTTTTAGAGAGCACCATATTTTTATGTTTTGGCAGTCACATCGCTCTCTCACAACCCCCCAGAATGTCTGGAGGACCACACCTGTCATTGGTCTACGGGTCTCATCGACCTGACCGGGAAAATTATCAAAGTAAATTCACCGACCATATCCTCTGATTACCAATCAGAGGACGTATTAGATGCCATGACAGGTCAGCATGTTAGGGGTTAAGATTTTATAGAGGAATTAATGAAATGGAGAGGTTGGAAAAATAAAGACTCCCTAGCCCTCAGGAATCCTAATAGCATCGGGGTCGGAAGAGAACAAGAGATGACCAAGGTAAGGTCAGATAGAAAAATTACAGTGAGGAGCAAAACACCAGTAAGTGGAAGTAATGTTCTGTTCAGCTTGGGTACCTTGTGGTCACCATTCACATATCTCCTAGACGGAGACCCCTGAGTTAACATATAAATCTATATTAGATGGATAAAAGTCCTATTCCACTCTCTTCTTTTGATCTGTAACAGAACATGAATCAATTTCTACAATAATGGGCATGAAAAATAAAAATCTTGTGGTTTAGATGGTTGTGCCAATTTCTTAAGGAAAGAATGCACAAATTACGCAATAAAATCATTATATTATTTAATAAACCTATGAGGGAAGGCTGTTTTCCAGAAATGAATCCACAACAAGCAGATGTCCTAAAAGATGAATAAATTTAAGTTGGAAGGACATTTGGCGTGGTAAATTTTTTTTTAAGTACAATGTAGTAAAAGTGGGATTAAACACTACTAAAAAGAAGAACTGAGCCTATCAGATCCGTACAATAAAGGGTTGTTGATTAAATGTTAATATCATGAACAGTATATTTAAATAATATTTATTTATGCCAACAAACTTACTGATGGTGTTTTAAACACACAAGCCGTGTGTGGGCAGTTTGTCACAATAGCTCAGTGGTTAGAGCGTCCGCCCGGTAAGCGGAAGGTCTGTGGTTCAAATCCCAGTTGTGGCATTGAATTTTTAAGTTCCAGTTCTACCTCTCAAATATTTAAATAAGTTTTTTCTTGAAACAAGCTAAACAATTATAAAAGAAAAATGAACAATTTTACCATACCTGTTTATATACGAGGGCCGTTCAGAAAGTAACCTCCGATCGGTCACAGTGCGGGTAGTGGGGAGTAGCGACGCCATCTGTGCATTCACGCATTCAGCAGGTTAGTCGGCATCAAGCCGTGGTCGAGTGAACGTCGTACCTGCGCTAGTTTAGTGTTTGTGGCCGTTTGAAATGTGTGCTGCAATAGAAAACCCCGCCAAATGTGAAGTGCGTGCTGTTATAAGGTTTTTAACAGCCAAACGATATTCTGCAGCAGCTATTCATCGTGAGCTTTGTGCCGTGTACGGACCAAGAGTTATGAGTGAAGGAGTGGTCCGTGAATGGGTACGTTTATTTAAAAGTGGACGAGAAAACGTTCATGATGAAGAGAGGAGTGGTAGACCATCATTGGTGACAGACGAACTCGTTCAGACAGTTGATGCAAAAGTTCGTGAAAACCGACGTTTCACAATGTCGGAGTTGTCTACTGATTTTCCACAGATTTCTAAGACTCTCTTGTACGAGATAGTACGATGGGTGCCCAAAATTCTTACCGACCACCACAAAACTCAAAGAATGGCCTCTGCATTAGACTTTCTGTCACGTTATGAGGACGAAGGTGAACCATTGTTAAACAGAATCGTGACCGGGGACGAAACCTGGATTAAGTACGTGAACCCTGAGACAAAAGAACAATCAAAGATGTGGGCACATTCAAATTCGCCTACCAAACCAATAAAAGCCCAGCAAGATTTTTCTGCCCGAAAATTGATGGCAACGGTGTTTTGGGATGCAAAAGGGGTGTTGTTGGTTGAATTCATGGAACGTGGGACGACCATTAATCAAGACGTGTACTGTGAAACACTAAAAAAATTACAACGGGCTATACAGAACAAACGCCGTGGTATGCTGACTTCCGGTATCGTTTTTTTTGCACGATAACGCCCATCCTCACTCTGCTCGCAGAACAACAGCCCTTCTTGAGTCCTTCAAGTGGGACATTGTCAACCATCCACCTTACAGCCCAGATCTGGCGCCAAGCGATTATCACCTCTTCATGCATATGAAGAAATGGCTTGGGTCCCAGCGGTTTGATGACGACGAAGAGCTCAAAGATGCGGTCACAGGCTGGCTCCAGGCACAAGCGGGTGATTTTTATGCAGAAGGAATTTCAAAGCTTGTGAACAGATACGATAAGTGCCTCAATCATTATGGAGACTATGTAGAAAAATAGTGCAAAGATGTAGTTGTAAGATGTATATATTAAAATATTTTTATTTAACTTGGTGAATTTTTTGCAATCAACCGGAGGTTACTTTTTGAACGGCCCTCGTATATACATGAATTCCATTGTCACATTATCAAAAAACAATTCCTCATAGTATGTTCTCAATGACACAAGTATGTCTTTTTCCACCGATAGAAGAGCCAAGTTGATCAGACAAATTTATCCTTTGTTGCCCATAAATGATATATTATTAGTTTCAAGGCTGAAAAACTCCTTTCTGCAATTGTAGTAGTGGAAGGAAATGCTAAAATCAGTTCACATGGTTTAAAAATTTCACTATACACAACATCAAGTCCATTTGATTTCATATAATTTGCAATGGTTTGAACGGACTTGTTCGAAAATTTTTGAAGTGAATATAACAGTTTCAGTGTTTCCAAAGACAATATATCAAAACAGGAAATATATGGTTCTCTGACTTTACATAATACATTTGTTGGCAAACTTTTATCATAACTCTCAAAATGTTTCTGTGATTCAAATCTTAATTTGGTTTGAATTATTACTGTGTCCAGGACTTTACACAAAATCTTTAGGTACAAAGAAAGGATTTTATCTTCACTACAATTTCTCTTTCTAGGCCTTTCTTTGTCGTGTTCATTAGCAATGCTCTGATCATTTTCCTCCAAATCCTGTGTTTCTAATATTTTGCAGCATAGTAATAAATTCATTTGCTTTTTATGTTCAGTAACAAATGTCCATGCTCTTGTTCTGTAAAATTTAAAAAAAGAATATCTGAAAAAGCAAAACCTTACAGAACAGAATCAAGAAAAAATTAGTTTGAGTCCTCAAAGGAAATTGCACAAATCTGAAGAATTGTTGTTGTTAGCTAATGCTGGATTTCTGACAATGAAGTCATTAATCCTCTTGCTCTCCAATATTTTTCGCAATGATGTTGAAGAGAGCAATAGCAGTAATAGTAACCATTTTTTAGAGAGCACCATATTTTTATGTTTTGGCGGTCACATCGCTCTCTCACAACCCCCAGAATGTCTGGAGGACCACACCTGTCGTTGGTTTACGGGTCTCACCGACCTGACCGGGGGAGTTATCAAAATAAATTCACCGACCATATCCTCTGATTATCAATCAGAGGACGTATTACATGCCATGACAGGTCAGCATGTTAGGGGTTAAGAGTTTATAGAGAAATAATTAGAGAAATATAGAGGTTGGAAAAATAAAGACTCCCTAGCCCTCAGGAACCCTAATAGCATCGGGGTTGGAAGGGAACAAGAGATGACCAGGTAAGGTCAGAAGAATTGTAAACGATTGGTATAACCAAATTTGTAAGTTTTATTGATAACCATGTACAAATATTAATTATTGATATTAGTACTATATATAACATTATTGTATTTTTTTTTCTCACTTTTCAATGAATGTATTTTATGTAACCTGATATATCCAGCAACATGTACGAGGGGAGTTCAATAACCAATTTTGGTTGGTTGGAAAAGCCTGACATTTCTTGTGGAACATTTTCAAACATTTCCGCTTCATCTCGTAAAGTTTCATTGACTTCCGATAAGTGATGGCACTATACGGAGCTTTTAAAATGGCGTCTGTAACAGAGGCGCATTCCAAACAATGGACAGTGATTGAGTTTCTTTTGGCGGAAAACCAGGGCATCTCAGATATTCATAGGAACTTGCAGAATATCTACGGTGATCTGGCAGTGGACAAAAGCACGGTGAGTTATTGGGAAAAGTATGTGTCATCATCTCCGCAAGGTCAAGCAAAACTGTCTGATCTCCCGCGTGCTGGGTGGCCATGCACAGCTATGACTCCTGCAACGTTGGAGCATGCAAACACTCTCATTTGAGATGATCGCTGGATCTCAATCAAACACCTCAGTGCTTAACTTGACGTCTCTGTTCGTAGTGCTGTCACAATTGTTCAACAGTTGCAATATTCAAAGGTTTGTTCCTGCTGGGTCCCTCGATGTGTAACCGAAGACCATACAGAGCAAAGTAGAACCATCTGTGTGGAATTGCTTGCTCGTCATGAGGCTGATGGTGACAGTTTTTTGTCAAACATTGTTACCGGCTATGAAACATGGGTTCATCACTTCGAACCCGAAACAAAATGGAAATCAATGGAGTGACGCCACACCCATTCCCCTACCAAGATAAAGTTTAAAGCCATACCCTCAGCTGGTAAAGCCATGGCTATAGTCTTCTGGGACACTGAAGGGGTTATTCTATTCAATGTCCTTCCCCATGCGATCAACTCTGAAGTGTAATGTGTTACTTTTCGAAAATTAAAGAAATGACTTCAGCGTGTTCGTAAGCACAAAAATCCGAACCAAGACCTCACATAAGTCTTCGCACCCGAGAGGAGCTCACAAAACTTCAGTGGACTATTCTTCTGCATCCTCCCTACAGCCCCGATCTAGCACTGTCTGATTGCTATATGTTTGGCCCAATGAGTGACGCAATCCATGGGACGCACTACGTGGATGATGAAGTTATTGATGCAGTATGACGTTGACTCTGACATCGACCAGTGGGATGCTACCGTGCAGGCATACAGACCCTCATTTCAAGGTGGCATAAAGCCGCAGCATTGAACAGAGATTACGTTGAAAAATAATGTTGTGTAGCTAAAAGATTGGGGAATAACATGGCATATTTGAATGCTGAATAAAACAACCCCTGTTTCAGAAAAAAAAGTGTTGCATTACTTATTGAACCGCCCTTGTATATGTTCTAAAAAGATTAAAGAATAAAAAAATTATTAAAGTCTGAAGTCCAGAAATAATTTGATCCATACTGCAGCACCATCGAACATTTGAACAACATTATTGTTTAAGAAGAAAATGTGTAATGAAAGATTATCTTGGTTAATGAGAAGTAGATGGAAAAGTAAGTTTTGTTTGAATAATTTTTGAAAGAGTGAGGAGAAAGTCATGTGAATGCACCACATTATTTTTATAGCTATTTTAGATAACATTCATATAAAAGATTGCCTTTTTACTTACTTCCTGATGACAGTTACAAAAATGTGTTGCAAATGCTTTCAACATATCGTCAAGTGGGGTAACTTGGGACACATGAGTCACTTTTGGAAAAAATCTGATATGTTGCGCTCACATGACTTTCTCTACTCTTGTACTAACCATTCTTACAAACTCTTATTCCTATATCTTCTTCGTGTTAGTTAAGATAAACATTTGTACAACTTATTGCTTATTTCCTTGTAGATGCAAGGGGAATGTTAGAATACAGTAGGCTTTGTGCGATAGTCAAATGTTTGAGATTCTGTTGTCTTTGCACACGTAACATATAAAAAAATGAACAACGAAGATCCATTTCATGAAAGTTCTAAGTTTTCCAAAACTCATACACATAACAAGGAATATCTCGGAAATGGTTCACCCTACAAGAAAATGTATTGAGACATAAATTGTGTATTTTACCAAGATCTACATTTTTTGTATAGTATAATTTGGTCTATCTCTAACAGTTTACCAGTTATGCAAAAGTCGTCCAGAGTAAATACGACTACAGGGGCTATAGCCAGAAAATTCAAGATATACATTTCATTTGTCATAAAAATATCTCAAACATATGGCATTTTAATCAAAATCGTTAGAGCCATTTTCAAGAAAATAAAAATTTTTGAAAAATTTTCCATGTAAAGGGTAGTTTAGGGTGGGGCTATTTTCTTCAAAATCTTCGTGTCGCATCCTTGAAAGACATTAAACTTAAATACCAACTTTGGTTTTTAACCGACTTTTCGTTTTTGAGCTATGCTGTCCACAGTCTGACAGACTGACACACAGACACACACACGGACCTTTTTCTAAAAATGCTTTTTTTGGATTCAGGGGGTCTCAAAACATATATTTCCGGTGAAATCTCGACATCGAATTTTTGGGTGGAATACAATACTTCCCCTACTTACCAGTAGAGAAAGTAAAAAAGTGGCAATTTAAGGTATTGCAGTGGTTTGTTTGAGCAGGAGTGGATGCAGACAACTATACCCCATCCAGCCTTAGATCCGCCCTTTGTATCCCTCCGCGATAACCTGATGTTATCATCTGCGACTAACACAAAACAAACACCACGTGGACTCATACCTCGTATTTAGTTGCAACAGAACGATATTTACTCAGGAATTTTAGAAATTCGCGTTACATTTAAGTAGCCTTTACCAGGGTTATCGTACATCTTGAAAATTCACAGATAATCGCCGATATTTAAGGTACTATATTTTATGTTGTGCTTTGGTTTTGCGAGTTCGTTATTGATGGCTTGTGTTTACATCAAGTGCGGATCTAACGGTGGAGCGATTATAGAAGGAAACCTGCTCAAGTAGTGATGAATATTATTGCTCACTACTTACTAAAGATAGATGAATATTATTAATTTTAAATGTTAAGCAAATTAAGACCAAGCAAATTATTCCAGAAGAACTCCAGTCATACTTGAAATATGATGATAAATGTGGTATTTTGCTTTCCTGTATTAATAACCTCAAAGTTTCAAAGCGACATATTCATGTACAGAAATCAGATGCACCACAATACATTTGATCACATAGTAAATTGTCCACTTGCATCCATTAGAGGGAAATTTAGTACACACTCAAATATGCCACCAGTAGTTACTGTATATATTAATGCATGTGTTTTACTACTTTATACGAGGGCCGTTCAGAAAGTAACCTCCGATCGGTCACAGTGCGGGTAGTGGGGGGAGTAGCGACGCCATCTGTGCATTCACGCACTCAGCAGGTCAGTCGGCATCAAGCCGTGGTCGAGTGAACGTCGTACCTGCGCTAGTTTAGTGTTTGTGGCCATTTGAAATGTGTGCTGCAATAGAAAACCCCGTCAAATGTGAAGTGCGTGCTGTTATAAGGTTTTTTACAGCCAAAGGATATTCTGCAGCAGCTATTCATCGTGAGCTTTGTGCCGTGTACGGACCAAGAGTTATGAGTGAAGGAGTGGTCCGTGAATGGGTACGTTTATTTAAAAGTGGACGAGAAAATGTTCATGATGAAGAGAGGAGTGGTAGACCATCATTGGTGACGGACGAACTCATTCAGACAGTTGATGCAAAAGTTCGTGAAAACCGACGTTTCACAATGTCGGAGTTGTCTACTGATTTTCCACAGATTTCTAAGACTCTCTTGTACGAGATAGTGACAGCAAGATTGGGTTACCATAAGTTCTGTGCACGATGGGTGCCCAAAATTCTTACCGACCACCACAAAACTCAAAGAATGGCCTCTGCATTAGACTTTCTGTCACGTTATGAGGACGAAGGTGAACCATTGTTAAACAGAATCGTGACCAGGGACGAAATCTGGATTAAGTATGTGAACCCTTAGACAAAAGAACAATCAAATATGTGGGCACATTCAAATTTGCCTACCAAACCAATAAAAGCCCGGCAAGATTTTTCTGCCCGAAAATTGATGGCAACAGTGTTTTGGGATGCAAAAGGGGTGTTGTTGGTTGAATTCATGGAACGTGGGACGACCATTAATCAAGACGTGTACTGTGAAACACTAAAAAAATTACGACGGGCTATACAGAACAAACGCCGTGGTATGCTAACTTCCGGTATCGGTTTTTTGCATGATAACGCCCGTCCTCACTCTGCTCGCAAAACAACAGCCCTTCTTGAGTCGTTCAAGTGGGACATTGTCAACCATCCACCTTACAGCCCAGATCTGGCGCCAAGCGATTATCACCTCTTCATGCATATGAAGAAATGGCTCAGGTCCCAGCGGTTTGATGACGACGAAGAGCTCAAAGATGCAGTCACAGGCTGGCTCCAGGCACAAGCGGGTGATTTTTATGTAGAAGGAATTTCAAAGCTTGTGAACAGATATGATAAGTGCCTCAATCGTTATGGAGACTATGTAGAAAAATAGTGCAAAGATGTAGTTGTAAGATGTATATATTAAAATATTTTTATTTAACTTGGTGAATTTTTTTGCAATCAACCGGAGGTTACTTTCTGAACGGCCCTCGTATTATAAATAAGTAATAGCTTGTTTTATTCTTTCATGAATGGTTATAACATGTATACTTCATATTACAGATTAAAATGGGAAGATATAATGATTTTTGCCTGTTGCACCCTGAGAATGCGACTTTCAATATCAAGTGCTGCAGAAAAATATAATATTCCAAAATCAGCAATTCATTGACATTGTAAGGATAAAGACATTACTTTGCATCTTTTCTATACAAGATTGAGCTGATTCTCAGCAGTTACATTCTAAATGTGAACCCACGGGGAACTTCATATTAAGATTGTAGTTGCAAGAGTGTTGAGGAGTCAATGGATTCAAGCGGTCACTATTGATTTCACAAATCTGATTCAAATTTGGACTGGGAAGTTCCATTTCCGCTGAAGAATTGCATGTTGAAATCCAGAAACATTAAATTGAGATAGAATCTGTAAATAAATTGCTGGTGGAAGAGTCACAACTTACAGAAGTTAGTTTTGCTGTGGTAACATTGTGGCAAACTAACTCAAGTTTTTAAGTCAGTTTTTCCATAATTATAATTTGTATGTTTTCCAAACACAGATATGTTGATGAGGTGACATATGCCAAAACTTCACAATTTTGCACCCACTGTATGTAAGAAGAATTAAACCCATAAAAATGTAAACTTGGTGATCAAATAGAGATGTTTTCTTAATAAAAATGTAAAATGCACAAAAATAATGTGGGTACATTATCTGCACAGTGTGGCAACACAGGCCGAATGTTTTGTTTTGGTTTGCGGCCAGGCATGCATTCACACCTGCAACGGGTGAAGGTCTAAAGTAGGCTAGTGCTCGAAATCCGGTTCGCCACGTGCCTGTGTGTTTCTTGTCAGCTAATGCCAGTAGTGAGGGATGGGGTGGTTTGCTTTTAAGCTATTCAATTGTATTCACGAGAACTAAACTAAAAGCTGCGTAAGAGGCTACGCATAAGGTATAGTTGGATGATCAGAGATAGCAACTTCAAATGTTAAGTATGGAAATACCTCATTCGTGTAATTGTGTAATTAAACACAGCCACCTTTTGCTAAACAGGAAAATCTTTTATAAAGAACATGACTTTGGAGCCAGAACAGCCTAGATGGCCTAAGACGTGAAGAAGAAGAAGGAGAAGGAGAAGAAGGAGAAGGAAGAAGGAAGGAGGAAGGAAGAAGAAGAAGGAAGGAAGAAGAAGAAGAAGGAAGAAGAAGAAGGAAGAAGAAGAAGAGGAAGAGGAAGAAGAGGAAGAAGAGGAGGAAGAGGAGGAAGAGGAGGAAGAGGAGGAAGAGGAGGAAGAGGAGGAAGAGGAGG
The DNA here is from genome assembly GCA_030765045.1 of Tenodera sinensis. Taxonomy (NCBI): domain Eukaryota; kingdom Metazoa; phylum Arthropoda; class Insecta; order Mantodea; family Mantidae; genus Tenodera; species Tenodera sinensis. The sequence goes on along the minus strand of CM060971.1, from coordinate 61,654,685 downwards.
AGGAAGAGGAGGAGGAGGAGGAGAAGGAGGAGGAGAAGGAGAAGGAGAAGGAGAAGGATAAGGATAAGGATGAGGATGAGGAGGAGGAGGATGAGGATGAGGATGAGGATGAGGAGGAGGAGGAGGGTGAGGGTGAGGGTGAGGGTGAGGGGGAGGGGGAGGGTGAGGGTGGAGGAGGAAGAAGGAGGAAGAAGGAGGAAGAAGGAGGAAGAAGGAGGAAGAAGGAGGAAGAAGGAGGAAGAAGGAGGAAGAAGGAGGAAGAAGGAGGAAGAAGGAGGAAGAAGGAGGAAGAAGGAAGGAGGAAGAAGGAGGGAGGAAGAAGGAAGGAGGAAGAAGGAGGAAGAAGGAGGAAGGAGGAAGGAGGAAGAAGGAAGAAGGAAGAAGAAGGAAGGAGGAAGAAGGAAGGAGGAAGAAGAAGAAGAAGAAGAAGAAGAAAATTATTAATGGTCAATAACTGCAAACTCAACAAGATGTCTTTTACAGTAGATGGTCAAAATGTGCTCCATGAGAATCTATGCAGGCATTGCAACTTCTTAGCCAATTTTGCCCTATCCTCGTTAGAGCTTCTGTGTTCTGCTCAGTCTCTAGGGCTGCTTCAAACACGTGTGCGAAGATCATCAAGCGTTGCGCTTCACGTGTGTTGCAATCGGTTTTGCCCTAAGCAAGAAGCATATCTATATACTGTTGATTTGTAAAGACTGGCATAGTTCTGAATGTATTTAACGCACCTGAAGCACTGACAGAACCTGCTGTTGTGCACGGATGTCGCGGGGGTAGTTGTACTGTCAACATTCTTTCACTTTCTGCGCTTCTCATGGGCTAATGTTGCGGGGTTGTCAAGTGTATGCCAATGCCCACGACTTTATTCCAATAGACACGCTGGAATCCAGTCCTTTCATATCATTTTGTGGCTAAACTAATCATTTTAGCAACACATGGTACAGATGTAAATACGCATTTTTTGTAGCTCTACCTCGCTGTTCTAATTGCAGAAGTAGACGATAATGGAGTGGGGACATATTTGCAATCACACTTATGACCAGTTTTAATTTTTATTTACGAAACTATGAACTATAGAGAAAAATGGTACAGGAACTTATGTTTCAGTTTAACGCCAGAAAGTTGCCTTTGAAGTCTGCTCAGTTTGGCCCCAAGTTACCATATCAGCTTCTAATTACATTACAATAATCGTGTGTGCCAGATGAGAATATGCATGTTTAAATTGATAACATGTTACCACAATGTGTGACACTTTTGATGCTGTCTCCATTTTCTCTATTGCTGATTAATTTGCTGCCAGCTGCTTTAGTGATGAGCTATGGGATATTTTCATCTTGTAAATGAACTATTTCAGTTTAGTTGCTGGCTGTGTGAGGATGAGGAACTAAACTGTTACCAAATCTTAATACTAGAAACTTCACTACTGAGTTATTAAATCTGCTAACTTCTGAACTATCAATAAATTTATGATTTCAAATGACTTTCCATAATAACAAAAATAAGTTAATTTGCCATGAATCACTGAAATGCTAAATAGCAAATCCTCTTGAGGCTACTACCAGTTATGTGATAAGCCAAGTGCAGTCTTTAGGCGCTATGGACTGCTGATAATCTATCGCATTAAAACACTTGTGTAAGATGTAAAAGGCTGTAACACCCAAATTTTACCCCCTAGGGGCCTACTTCGGTAGGTACGGGTTTGGCGCACCCGGGGTCCCAAGCCAATTGACTCACTCGGTGTGGGCTCTCTTCATGGTGAGGGAGTCAGTCAAAATGCCCACCCACATGTAGGCCATGCGTAGAGACACGTGTCGATGGAAGGATTATCCTGGTTGGTTGAGGGATGTGCATCTAAGCCCGGCCCAATTTATTTCTGTATTTGGGGAGGGTACACATTTCCAATATGCTGCTTTGTTTTCTGCTTCACCTTAATGGGAGGCTAGGGGCTAACCCAGCCCTAGTCAATTGGCTAGGACTAGATATTGCACTAAACTCCAGGGTGAATGGGACGGCGAGCCCACTATAGGCCTAGTGGGATGACCCCTTGTTGGACTCTGTGGTGGGTGGGGAGCACTGGGGGATGAAATTTATTTAATGCTTTTATGGCTACAAGCACTCCAAAGAGACAATGACAAGTAAACGAAGAAAAAGAGAGCACCGCAGTGTCAGCAGCTCAGTACCTAGTAGCAGAATGGAAGAGGCCCAGAGTTTTCTGAAGGTGGACCCTTTCATCACCAGGCACGCCTTGATAAAATGGCCGGTCTGTAAAGTCATGTACCAGACTCTGTAATGGTTCTCTTCTTATTGAGACATTTACTTCACCCCAGTTCGACAAATTGCTAAAGACCAAACTACTCCACAGATATCCTATCCGTGTTGAGAAGCACCATAGTATGAACTTTTCAAAGGGGGTCATCACCTCACCCCTGTTAGATGACATGTCAGTGGAAGAGATCTTGGGTTACTTACTGGATCAAGGAGTCATAGAGGTCTACCGAGTCAGGACTAAATGTGATGGTGTCCAGGTGGCTACCTGTACCCTGTGTTCTTTACATTAGATCGACTTGAACTGCCTTAAAAAATTATGGAAGGGTACAAGTGATCCCTGTACGGCCATATATTCCACGTCCTATGCGTTGCTTTCAGTACCAATGCTTTGGCCACACTAAGATGCCTTGCAAACTCGCCATTCCTGTTTGCACCAAGGGTGGTAAGGATGCCCATGATGGAGCTTGTTCATCTGTTGTTTGCTGTGTGAGTTGTTGGGGTGCCCATCCAGCGACATCCCGTGATTGCCTGCGTTTTTTGGACGAGAAGGCTATACAAGAGCTGCAGGTGAAAGAACGTTTATCTTTCAGTGAAGTCTGCAAACGTCATCTCACTCGCCAGCCTTCTCTTCTTAAATTTGGCACTTTTAATTCCGTGGTACAAATGCAAGTGTAAAAATGGAATATGAGTATGCAGACTCTTGCTAATGGCTTCATTGCCAGATGCAAGGCACTAGAAAACAACAACAACAGTATGCAGACTCTTCCTGTAATCTCCAGCACCGTCGCTAACGCTACCCTACCAGCTGCTTCCGCATCCATTGCACCAAATCAGTCACTGTTGGTACTGAACAATGCAAATTTAAAATCCAGACAAAATGAAATGACTTCCTTAAGGAGTCTCAGACCTCTGCCAGTAGCCAAGATCCACGGAGATCCCGCTCACAGGAAGCCCAAAGGCTCAGTCCAGATCACCATGATTCTCCTTCTATTGTGCCTACGGGCAATCGTTTTCAGGCACTTTCTTCCACTGGTAGTGAGCCCCTTCCTTCAGAGGAACCAATGGAGCAGGAAACACCACCACCTAAAAGCCCTAGTCCCACGCGAAACTCCAAGGGCAAATTGGGGGTGTTAGAATCCTGATTCGAGTTGATATTTTCCACCAACCTATCATGCTTACCACTACCTTGCAAGCTGTTGCTGTTACTCTTAGTTTACCTGGCTTTTCGTTCACCATCTGTTCTGTGTATCTTCCGCCTTGTGCACTCGCACTTGCGGATATAGATATTGCAGTGCTTGTGTCTCAGCTTCCAGCACCCTTCCTTCTGTTAGGAGACTTCAATGCCCATCACCCTCTTTGGGGCTCGAGTCGGGTGTGTGCAAGAGGAACCCATCTTGCTGAGTTTTTCACAAAGAACTGCCTCTCCGTTCTCTACACTGGTGAACCTACCTTTGTATCTGATTCTACGTGAACCTTCTTGCACCTGGACTTGTCTGTTTGCTCAGCATAGCTTACTCATTGGTTGCAGTGGAATGTCGTCTCTGTTAGCTTTTCTAGCAATAATTTTCCCTGCATTATCACCAAGCTTTCACACTACATGCCCTCGTCATGTGCACCCACCTGGCAGATGAGCAAAGCGAACTGGCTGCTTTATCCTCGCTTAGCTGTATTCAACGACCATCAGTTCGATGATGTTGGCCAGATGGTGGACCACTTTACTTGCGTCTTTATCTCCGCTGCCAAACGTACTATCCCTAGGTCATCACCACAACCATGATGATTACCGGTCCCCTGGTGGACTGACGAATGCCAGGCGGCTGTTCGCGCATGCAGAGCTGCTTTTTGGGTGTTTTGCCGGCATCCTACACTCGACAATCTGGTCATTTACAAGCAACAGCGTGACAGAGCTCGTCGCATCATACATGCCAGTAAGAAGACCTGGTTCCATTTTGTGGAGTCCTTTATTGCTTTACTCCATCTGTCGTTTGGGACAAGTTTTGTCGAGTGGCTGGCAAAGTTTCCCCGTCCACGGTTCCTCGACTTAGGGTTAATAATGACACCATTGTTTGTCCTCAAGAAGTTGCTTACACCCTAGGCACTACTTTTGCTGCAACTTCAAGCTCCTTGTGTTATGACCCCACTTTCTTATTTCTTAAGCACCATGCCGAGTCGAATGACATATCCCTTTCCTCTTCCAACCGTGAGTGTTATAATGCCTTTTTCACCATGCCGGAGCTGGAGGGGGCCCTGGCCTCCTCCTAATCATCTGCTCCTGGGCCGGATGGTGTTCACGTGTTAATGCTAAAGCACCTTTCTTCTACTGATAAACTCATTCTCTTGGAGGTGTATAACCACATCTGGCGTACCAGTACTTTTCCATCTACTTAGCGCAAGGCCACCACTGTTCTGATCTTGAAACCTGATAAGGATCGCCATCTACCTTCCAGTTATATTCTGATCTCCCTCACCAGTTGCATCTGCAAGGTGATGGAGCGCATGATTAACAGGCGATTGACATGGTGGCTTGAATCTCAAACTCTGCTGTCCAACATCCAGTGCAGAAGATCAAATGGTTGCTGTCTTTTTTTACCTTGAGAAGGCCTAGGACACTTGCTGGAAGTACAGTATTCTTCGAACCCTCCATAGATGGGGCATTCGTGAACGCCCGCCTCTTTATATTCGCTAGTTTATGAGGGATGGGGTCTTTAGAGTTCACATTGGTTCTGTTTTATCTCGTGTTTTTATCCAAGAGAAAGGAGTACTGCAGGGTTCGGTACTCAGCGTCACCTTCTTTGCTATTGTCATCAATTCCATTGTGGAGTGTGTTCCTGCTGGAGTTTCTGCTTCATTGTTCATCAATGATTTCACTATTTATTGTAATTCTCAGTGGACTTGTCAGTTAGCGCACTATCTCCAACTTTGTCTTGACCGCCCTTGCACCTGGGCTTTAGATAAAGGCAACGTTTACTGCTTCTAATTCTGCATCAAAGTTGGTATTTAATTTTCCAGCTTTAGCATAAAATCAGAAAATTTTGCAGTATATGCCGACTCCTGTACTACACTCCAATTCGATTAGTGAGCCATCAGTGAAAACATGGGGCCATGTGTCCTCTGGGTATAAAGTATTTATAGTTTCCATTGCTAAGTCTTTTAATACACTTCTAATATTTTTGCCTTTCTTTCCTTATGTACTTTTGTATTTGGCATGTATCTACCTCTAATCTCATCAGTGTATAGTATAAATCCCCTCTGAGTTTTAAGTTTCCTCTGCCTTGATTTATATTCTAACCAGAAATTCATAGTAGTAAACCAAATCAATTTTTTGTGGTGCATAAGTGCCATTTTCTTTATTTCTGTATTCATTGGAGCATTTCCAGTGACAATTTCTAATGTTGCTAAAGGTGTAGTCTTTACCGCTCCTGTTCTTATCCTCATAGCTTGATTTTGAATTGTTTCTAATGCATGCACATTAGCTGTTATATGCTTATATATATTTTTTTAAATTTCATTTTTCCTTCATTCCCATGTTTAGCTTCATTTAGCTTAAATATACATGGCTTTTATTAGCACTATCTTACTAGATAGGCCAAACATAGATCAAATGTAGTATGAATACAATATACATTATAATTTGTACTACACTACATGGAAAGATAGTAAATTGCAATCTTCAGGTATACAACATGTAATTTGAAATGTATTGCATAGTGGAATGTGAGAAAAAAGTGGATAAACCATTAACTGAAGCAAAGAATGGTCTGGTTTCCTTAATAAAATTCACAGATTGGGGAATTGCAATCAATCAGTCTATTGAATGCATTTCTATTTTCTTCAATCTTTTCACTCTCCAAATGGTCAACAATTTTTTTCACATAGTTCAATGAGTGGTCTGTCCATTGAGTGTCGAAAGATTTTAAAGTTGTAAAAGATTTTATATGCATTAATCCTTTATGTTTATCCATATCTGGGATTAGGTATGCTATATTTGTGAAACTTGTATCTCAGGGCATTTTCTCAGTTACAAACAATAACCATGGCCAGCAATAAAGTTTATTTAATTTGCATGAATCAGTCAGCCACACATATTATACTTATCATAATTGTTTATATTAAAATATCTTTTGTAAGTATGTTTCTTTCTTTTGCTTCTGCTCACACTGCAAGTACAGAGGAGCTGGATTAGGCCTTCCCTGTTTTACTATCACTAATTTATCCTCGTATTTCAACTGTGAGAAGGTCATTTCACTAATTGTTTTACTACACATTGTTCATCCATTTCGAAGCATTGGCACTAGCAACTGTCTTAGTACACTGCACACTATGAAATAAATAATACTAATACATTTGTTGAGGACCATAACAATCACACAATTAAAAGCACATTATTTCTTGCATTTATCTCCACGTGATATTTGTATGCAGCCAGTCGTGTTCATATGGCACATTTCAGAGATGCTCATGTGAGGAATTCCAAAGCCTTGGTGTGCTTATTCCTGCATTATGCCACCTCACCCCTCTCTTCCCATATTGTAGTGAAGGCTACAGTAGCAAGCACTGAAGCCCTATTCTCCCCTCTGTTCAACGGTAGAGAATGAGATATACCCCAGCTGATACGCTAATTCTTCATGAGGGAAACTGGCTAAAATTGCAATTATTATCAATATCACTTATTAATTTCTAGTTCACTTTAGGATTATGTATAGAATTCTAGTTTACTTTGTGATAGCTTTGATAGCGCACAATATACGTCACTACTGTGGACTATATCTCAAAATATGTTCAACTAATTCCAGAAGAAAAAGAAACAGGCTGAAATGAATATACCTTATATTTAACCTCCCCCCCTCATAACCTCGGGGCACAACAGCCCATCTGAGCCAGGGCCTGTCCCTGACTGCCGTGCTCCCCACCTCTGCCCACCACAGGTGTCCTGAGTGGGGTGCAGTAATGGAGGTGGAATGTGATCAGTGATCTGGTCCCTCCCATTGGTTATGAGATCCTCTCGACCACGGGCTACTACTTTTTATTCAAGTAGCTCTTCAATTAGCTCCTTAGGGATCTAATAAGGCTGAATGCACCCTGTGCCAGATCTCCCAGCAGCAGCAGAATCCTCACGCCAGTACTGGGGATCAAACCTGGGTCCTCCATGCCAGAGGCAGCATGCTATACTTAGTAGTAAATAACTTCTAAATAAGAAGCTCTGAAACTAGAGGATAAAAGATATACAGTAAAGCTGAGTAATCAAACTACTTAAACATTATGTTTAAAAGGCATATTTGTTTGATAAATCTTTTTTAATGTTTTCTCAAATTAATCTTTATCATATATGCAGATCATTTATATAATATTTTAAACTCTAAGAAGGTAAATGCTCTATTATTGATTGCATTTTGCTCATTGATAGGGGTATGTTTCAAAATGTCTTAGCTCCTCCCTAAATCTTCAATCTCCCTCGGGCAAGGAGAAACACATGATAATGGCCCAAAAAGGCTTAGATAATAAAATACAGTAGAACCTCACTAATCCAAACTAATTGGGGATGAGGTCTGTTTGGATTCAGAAATGTTTGGATTATCTGAAAAACAAAAAGAAGTATATAAATTTACTATTGGATTAGCGGCTACAAGGTGACGTAGCATAGCGATGTGAGGAAGTTACAATTACCAATGCACAACATACTGACAATATATTCAACATAATGACAGTGTATTCTTCTGATCTGTGGACATAGCCGATCGCATGCGTTAATGGCTATACGTTGCACATGGTTCAGTTTGTTTCACTATTGTTAGCGGTCATTCTACAGTAATTTATGCTTTTTGCTCATAGATTAATACATAACAGGTGCTTGCTAGTGTTATACTGTGCACTACAATGTCAATTAAATGAAAACATAGTTTGCATACATTAAAAGAAAAACTTTAAATAATGGATTTTGTGTTCAGATTATCCAGAATTTCAGATTTGCAGGGTTTGGATTAGCGGGGTTCTACTGATAACAGAAAAATATCCCTTTGCCATGATATGTCATTCAATGTTTTGCTTTGCCCATGTATGTCACTATTTTCTCATTACAGTTAAAAATATAGGAGAGGTAGGTGACAAACAGTTCATCAGGAACTTCTTGCCAATGTGACTTGTCAAGGGACCCAGAAATTATAGGAGTTTTCGTGATAGTGCATGTATCCCGAGATATTGCACCAAAGAGAAGGAGCTCTTTTGCTCTGCAGAGTAATACTGTCGGACTAACAGCATCTTCTAAAGCATTTGCTTATTTATGTACCACTGTAACGGTAAGAAATAAAACAAAATTCCTATGGTTAATACACCATTTATTATATTTCAACACAGTGAGTTACAAGAAAGCCAACAGAATGCATTGTTAATGATTATATGCTTTGACTCCATAACTGCCAAAATTAAAGCATATAATAGTCATAATGTAAATGTTTATATGAATAATAAAATAAACATTTTGCCATTAGAATATCATAACTCTGACGGAAATGTAAAATTGAATGTAACAAAAATGTAGCAATTGCAAAGAAGTGAGATACTTCTGCATGTGTTTATTTTTATTACTACTGAGTTAAAAACTCAGAATGATTTTCAACCCACCTGCTAACTTTCAGAACAGTCTGTCATTCTCTTTGTAGTTTTACTTTAGCATGTGTAAATGAAAAAGATATTCACATTACTACAACAGTTTATTGAAAAAAGTATAAAACCCATAAAAACATTCTAACTTTTATTCAAGCAGAAAATATTTATATCCAGATACAGCTTGCTCTACTGCCTACATGACTACTGTAGTTAACAAAGACTGCAATAGGAACATTATATGTGCTGTCATAAAAAGTGATATTCATGTAGATATTTATGTATACTGTATAAAACAGTCATTTTAATATAACATACATTTATTATCATTACAATAAAAACAGTTTTTATAAAAATTGTAATGCTCAACTTCGTATCTTCACACAATGAATTTTCATTATTAAAATATATTGACCACTAACCACATCCAATGGTGTGAAACATTCCGTAATTGTCCAAGGCAACCTTAGAGTGAAAAATAAGGGACGGTATATTTTTTTATCACAGATATTAGCACAAGGCCTTGATGAGAATAAAGTCTTATGCCTATTCTCTCATATTATTGCCAATATAACCAATGAATGTATGTTGTGTTTATCTCAGTTATACAAGTGGCACTCTTTCAACATACTATTAATTGCTTATCTTCACTGCACATTCAGCTACATTAGGCATTATTTTGAATTGCTAATTTTGTTCCTTCTATTAATTTGTCAAAGTTAAGAACCACACACTTTTAGGTAAAGTTTTTTAATGAACACAATTTTAGAAACTCATTTAATAAATATAGCACACCTTTTCATTCTACAGAGCAATACTGTTCAGTTTTTATTACATTCAGCTAAAAAGGTTACACAGACAATTATTATATGACAGTATTGTTTGCAATAATGTGAACAGTACACACACATTCTAGTGAGACACATATCACCTTGTAAAGAAATTTCAGGTACCTTTGGTGCATGAAAGGAAATAAGTGAACATAAATGTTAAGCACTCTTACAGTAAATTATTTATTCCAGAAATGCTTTTCAGGTTCAAGTTTAAAAATGATATGGATATAAAACTGAACCTCTCAAATCCAAAACAAAGAAATAAAGAACAAAAAGCTGAAAATTCTGTGCCAACAATTAATAGATAATATTCTTTCTCAGTATAGTATGGGCTCTGTTCTGCATCACTATTGGTCTGCCCCATTATAGTCATTCTAGTATCTCCTTATTTAGCAGTGTGTTATCAACCAAAACATTGCTTTTTGTAGAGTAAAATAAATAATGTAATGAACTAATTTTACTCTGTAACATACAATTTGTGAAAATTTATTTATTTAACTTCATTGGCTCAGCTGCCTTAAAATATGTGTACCACTTTTAAACAGGAATATATCATGTTTTATTGCATTAAGCATCATATGAAACTCTGCTATTACAAAAACCCTAACCCTGAACTTAATATTAAACTGAAGCAGTATTATTACAAAGATATTAGTACCTTAAATAGGCTTATGCATTAGTTTTATTTATTAACAACTGGTAGGTAGAACTTGTGCTTCTGTGTGTCTCTAGTGTGCTTAAATGGAGGTTCTTTTGTTTCCAGAAGTGTAGCAGGGCATGGCCCAGTGACTCTTGGCACAAACTCCTTTTTGTATGAAGATGCCACATGAGTGGAATGAGTTGAATGGTCTCCAAGGGTTATATGAGATGCATTTACATGCCGAGAAACACGCTTTTCAGTTGCAGTATTAGAGCCATGGAAGTTTCCATAAGCACGTGCCTCACTCTGACCTTGGAACTGCCCTCTTCCTATTGTAATATTATCATGTTGTATTATTTTTTGTGAACGATGATGCTGTTGCTGCTGTTGCTGTTGTTGTTGTTGTTGTTGGAAAGAAGAGGAGGACCAAGTGGACCCTCGATGTACAGTTCCATGCTGCTCAGACATAACTGAAGATATGGTGTCACGTCCTCCTTTTTGTTGATGTGTTACTTCCCCAGGAGACAATCCTTGCCTATGAAGAGCACTGAGACTTTTCCGGTCATGACTTTGAGAGGAATTACTGATGTACTGTCCTGTCTCACATAAGTTAGAAATACTCTTCCTCTGAGCAGAAGCAGCTGTTGATATTGTATGTAAAGCCTCTGTGGAGCTTGTTACACTCTTACGATGAAGGACAGCATTACTTACATCTGCAGCAGAGGAGGTGATAATACTCTTTCTATGATGACCAATGGATTTTGAGGGTGATTCAGGAGTAGATGGGCTCTGAAGTGCACCACTGATCGCTTCTCTGAATTCACCACTGCTAGTGTGAGATCGTGATTGTTTTCTGTCAAATGTGGCAGTATTTATACTTGACTTACGTGTACTTTCTGTTTGTTGGGAAGAACTTGTTGATTGAACACTTGACACCTCAGAGGCCAGGGATGAGCTACTCTTACTCTTATTTACAGCTGATAAGTCCTTAGAAGTGCACACTTCAGTAGAAGTACTAGCAATATTAGAAGTTTTCCTCACACTTTGCTGAGCTGATGTGGCACCATGGGTGGTTACTTCCCTTGTAACAGTAACAATGCTACCATCTGCAAGAGTTCTTGTTTCTTTTGAACTGCTTGTTGAGGTCTTTGCATCTTGGTTAACAATTCTTTTACTTTCATGATCTAAAGATCTTTGTTCTGCAATTTTCTTTCGGGATACAGTTTCTTGAGCATCACCAAGCATTATTTGAGACTGCATATGCTGTTTTTTAGTGTAAGTTCCAGTGGATCTTCCAGCAGCAGGAAGAGAATCCTTTCTTTGTGTTTTGAAAGTGCTCTGAGTTGTAGTTTGAGTTAGCATACTTCCATTGCCTATTGTTAGATTTTCTGATTGCTTTTTCATTTCCATTCTTTCCCCTTTAACTTCTTTGTAATGAATCTTCTGTGATGAAACACCTTGAAATTCTCCACCTACAGTGAGGTTATCTTGTGGTTTTACAACCTGAGCTCGTTCTCCTACAGCCACCTTAAAAGCTTCCTTTGTATGAGGTCTGCCTTGAAATTTTCCTTCTATTTTTAAATTATCATCATACTTTTTAATCTCTGCTCTTTCACCTTTTACCACATGGTAATCCTCTGAAGACTGGTGCATAATCATTTTGCCTTCAACCTTAAGGTTATCCTGATGCTTTATGATTTCTGCACGCTCTCCTTTCACTACCTTGAATTCTTCTCTGGATTTTGGACTGCCTTCAAACTTTCCTTCAACTTTGAGATTGTCCTGTGGCTTTGAAACATCTGCTCGTTCACCTTTGATATTCATATGCTCAGTTCTGGAACGTGTACCATAAAATGAACCTTCAATTCTCAAATTATCTTCATGACGTTTCACTTCAGCCCTCTCTCCTTTTACTACCTTGTAATCATTCCTAGATCGCATACTTTCCATACTTTCCTCTACCAAGTTATTTCTTTCTACCACCAAGTTATCCTTTGGCTTTTGCACATTAGCACGCTCCCCATGTCCTGGTTTATAATCAGTCTTAGTATGAGGAATACCTTTAAAATCGCCCTCTGGATAAAGGTTATCTTGTGGTTTCTTTATTGGGCTCCTCTCAGCTTTACCTACAACCTGTTTCTGTGGGCGATCAAAATCTCCTTCAAGTTTTAAGTTGTCTGGGTGCTTCACTATGGGTGCTCGCTCTCCAGGACCAAACTTTTCTGGCTGACGCTGTTCAAAGTCACCTTCTACTCTCAGATTATCTTGAGGCTTCTTAACTTCAGCACGTTCACCTTTAGTGGGCTTAAAGTCTTCTTTAGCTCCAGGGTGTCTTTCAAACTCACCCTCTAGTTTTAAATTGTCCAGTGGTTTCTTTATTGCCACACGCTCTCCAGGACCAACACGAGGCTTTTCTGGACGGTCAAAATCTCCTTCCAACCTTAAGTTATCTGGATGTTTGACAACTGGAGCACGATCACCTGGACCATATTTCTTTGGCTGTGGTCTCTCAAACTCCCCTTCTGGCTTTAGATTGTCCTTAGGTTTTCGAACATCAGCACGATCTCCATGGGTTGGTTTGAAATCATCCCTGGTGTGAGGACTTCCCTCAAACTCGCCTTCCGGGTGAAGATTATCTTTGGGCTTCCGTACTTCTGCCCTGTCTCCCTTGGTTGGTTTAAAGTCTTGACGTGACTGTGGAGAACCCTCAAAATCTCCTTCTGGGCGTAAATTGTCTTGTGGTTTCTTCACCTCGGCCTTCTCACCAATTACATGCACATAGTCATTCCTAGATCTGAGGTCTATGAACTCACCCTCAGTCCTGAGATTATCTTCGTAGCGCTTTACTTCCACTCTTTCTGTTATGACAGCAACATAGTCGTCTCTGGAGCGATGGGTCTCAATATGTCCCTCTAGCTTTAAGTTGTCTGTGTGCTTTTGGATTTCAGCACGTTCCCCTTTGACAACCTGGTAATCATCTCGGGAGCGATAGTCCACAAACTCTCCTTCAACAATTAGATTATCCTTATGCTTTTTCACAGGCATTCTCTCCCCCTTTGTGGGAGTAAATTCATCTTCAGAACGACGTGTTCCCTCAAATCTTCCTTCTGGCTTCAGGTTATCTTTAGGTTTTTTGACGTCAGCACGCTCACCACGCACAGCTTTGAAGTCCTCTTTGGATTTAGGAGTACCAATGAAATCACCTTCTGGTTTAAGATTGTCTTGGGGTTTCTTCACAGGTATTCTTTCAGCACGACCAACAGGAGCTTTCTCTGGGCGATCAAAATCTCCTTCTAATCTAAGGTTGTCTGGATGCTTGACAACTGGAGCTCGTTCACCAGGACCGTATTTCTCAGGTTGGGGCCTCTCAAACTCACCTTCTGGTCTGAGGTTGTCCTTAGGTTTATTCACTGGCGTGCGTTCAGCAGGACCAGCATATGACTTCTCGGGGCGATCAAAATCTCCTTCTAACCTCAAGTTGTCCGGGTGCTTGACGATTGGTGCTCTTCCGCCGGGACCGACATGTGGCTTCTCCGGGCGATCAAAATCTCCTTCCAACCTCAAGTTGTCCGGGTGCTTGACGATTGGTGCTCTTCCGCCGGGACCGACATGTGGCTTCTCCGGGCGATCAAAATCTCCTTCTAACCTCAAGTTGTCCGGATGCTTGACGATTGGTGCTCTTCCACCGGGACCCACGCGTGACTTCTCAGGGCGCTCGAAATCTCCTTCCAGTCTTAGATTATCCGGATGCTTCACGATTGGAGACCGTTCGCCAGGGCCATATTTCTCAGGCTTGGGTCTCTCAAACTCCCCTTCTGGTCTGAGATTGTCTTGAGGTTTCTTCACAGCCGCTCGTTCAGCGGGACCGACACGTGGTTTCTCCGGGCGTTCGAAATCTCCTTCCAACCTCAAGTTGTCCGGATGCTTGACGACTGGAGCTCTTTCACCAGGACCAACACGTGGCTTCTCAGGGCGATCGAAATCTCCTTCCAGTCTTAGATTATCCGGATGCTTCACGATTGGAGATCGTTCGCCCGGACCATATTTCTCTGGTTTGGGTCTCTCAAATTCTCCTTCTGGTCTGAGGTTGTCCTGCGGTTTCTTCGCCGGTGTTCGTTCAGCGGGGCCTACGCGTGGTTTCTCCGGGCGTTCGAAATCTCCTTCCAATCTCAAGTTGTCCGGATGCTTGACGATTGGAGCTCGCTCGCCGGGACCATATCTCTCAGGTTGAGGCCTCTCGAATTCTCCTTCTGGTCTGAGGTTGTCCTGGGGCTTCTTCACATCAGCACGTTCACCTCTAGTAGGTTTAAATTCATCTCGCGTTCTAGGTGTTCCTTGGAACTCACCCTCAGGTCGCAAATTATCCTTCGGTTTACGAACGTCGGCACGCTCTCCGCGCATTGGCTTGAAATCATCCCTTGAGCGCGGAGTTCCCTCAAATTCACCTTCCGGTTTGAGATTATCTTTTGGCTTTCGAACGTCTGCCCTATCTCCCTTAGTGGGTTTAAAGTCATCCCGTGAGCGAGGACTGCCCGCAAATTGTCCTTCTGGGCGTAGATTGTCTTGTGGTTTCTTAACCTCAGCCCTTTCGCCCACTGTATGAACATAGTCATCCCTCGATCTGAAGTCTATGAACTCGCCCTCAGTCCTAAGGTTGTCTTCATAGCGTTTAATTTCCACTCTCTCCGTAGTGACAGCCATGTAATCATCCCTAGAGCGATACGTTTCAACATGACCCTCCAGCTTAAGATTATCTGTGTGCTTTCGGATTTCAGCACGATCTCCTTTGACAACCTGATAATCATCACGCGACCTATTGTCTACAAAGTCTCCTTCCACGATCAGATTGTCCGGATGCCTTCTTACGGGAGCTCTCTCGCCTTTAACAGGTGTGAAATCATCTCTTGAGCGAGGAACACCCTCAAATTCTCCTTCTGGTTTCAGATTATCTTTCGGTTTTCTGATGTCAACTCGCTCACCACGTATCGGCTTGAAGTCGTCTTTCGATTTCGGAGTTCCCTCAAAGTCACCCTCAGGTCGAAGGTTGTCCTGAGGTTTCTTAACCGGCATTCGTTCACCGGTACCAACATGTGGTTTCTCTGGGCGCTCGAAATCACCTTCTAGTCTAAGGTTGTCTGGATGTTTCACAACTGAAGCTCGTTCACCAGGACCGTATCTTTCAGGCTTAGGTCTCTCAAACTCCCCTTCTGGTCTGAGATTATCTTGGGGTTTCTTCACGTGCGCTCGTTCGGCGGGACCAACACGTGGCTTCTCCGGTCGCTCGAAATCGCCTTCCAACTTCAGATTGTCTGGATGTTTGATAATTGGAGCTCTTTCTCCGGGACCGACATGTGACTTCTCAGGGCGATCGAAATCTCCTTCCAGTCTTAGGTTATCCGGATGTTTGACTATTGGAGATCGTTCGCCCGGACCATATTTTTCGGGCGTGGGTCTCTCAAACTCCCCTTCTGGTCTGAGGTTGTCCCGCGGTTTCTTCGCCGGTGTTCGCTCGGCGGGACCAACACGTGTCTTCTCCGGTCGTTCGAAATCGCCTTCCAACTTCAGATTGTCTGGATGTTTGATAATTGGAGCTCTTTCTCCGGGACCGACATGTGACTTCTCAGGGCGATCGAAATCTCCTTCCAGTCTTAGGTTATCCGGATGTTTCACTATTGGAGATCGTTCGCCCGGACCATATTTTTTGGGCGTGGGTCTCTCAAACTCCCCTTCTGGTCTGAGGTTGTCCTGCGGTTTCTTCGCCGGTGATCGCTCGGCGGGACCAACACGTGACTTCTCCGGTCGCTCGAAATCGCCTTCCAACTTCAGATTATCTGGATGTTTGATAATTGGAGCTCTTTCTCCGGGACCGACATGTGACTTCTCAGGGCGATCGAAATCTCCTTCCAGTCTTAGGTTATCCGGATGTTTGACTATTGGAGATCGTTCGCCCGGACCATATTTTTCGGGCGTGGGTCTCTCAAACTCCCCTTCTGGTCTGAGGTTGTCCCGCGGTTTCTTCGCCGGTGTTCGCTCGGCGGGACCAACACGTGTCTTCTCCGGTCGTTCGAAATCGCCTTCCAACTTCAGATTGTCTGGATGTTTGATAATTGGAGCTCTTTCTCCGGGACCGACATGTGACTTCTCAGGGCGATCGAAATCTCCTTCCAGTCTTAGGTTATCCGGATGTTTCACTATTGGAGATCGTTCGCCCGGACCATATTTTTTGGGCGTGGGTCTCTCAAACTCCCCTTCTGATCTGAGGTTGTCCTGCGGTTTCTTCGCCGGTGTTCGCTCGGCGGTACCAACACGTGCCTTCTCCGGTCGTTCGAAATCGCCTTCCAACTTCAGATTGTCAGGATGTTTGATAATTGGAGCTCTTTCTCCGGGACCGGCATGTGACTTCTCAGGGCGATCAAAATCTCCTTCCAACCTCAGGTTATCCGGATGCTTGACGATTGGAGCTCGTTCACCAGGACCGTATCTCTCAGGCTGAGGCCTCTCGAATTCTCCTTCTGGTCTTAGGTTGTCCTGGGGCTTCTTCACATCGGCACGTTCACCTCTAGTAGGTTTGAATTCATCTCGTGTACGTGGAGTTCCTTGGAACTCACCCTCGGGTCGTAAATTATCCTTTGGTTTACGAACGTCGGCACGCTCTCCGCGCATTGGTTTGAAATCATCCTTTGAGCGCGGAGTTCCTTCAAATTCACCTTCCGGGCGCAAATTGTCCTGTGGCCTCTTCACTTCAGCCCTTTCACCTATCGTATATACATAGTCATCCCTCGATCTGATGTCTATGAACTCGCCCTCAGTCCTAAGGTTGTCTTCATAGCGTTTAATTTCCACTCTCTCAGTAGTGACAGCCATGTAATCATCCCTAGAACGATACGTTTCAACATGACCCTCCAGTTTAAGATTGTCTGTGTGCTTTCGGATTTCGGCGCGATCCCCTTTGACAACCTGATAATCGTCACGAGACCTATGGTCCACAAAGTCTCCTTCCACGATCAGATTGTCGGGATGCCTTCTTACGGGAGCTCTCTCACCTTTGACAGGTGTGAAATCATCTCTTGAGCGAGGAACACCCTCAAATACTCCTTCTGGTTTCAGATTATCTTTCGGCTTTCTGATGTCAACTCTCTCACCGCGTATCGGCTTGAAGTCGTCTCTCGATTTCGGAGTTCCCTCAAAATCTCCTTCAGGTCGAAGGTTGTCCTGAGGTTTCTTAACCGGCATTCGTTCACCTGTACCAATATGTGGTTTCTCTGGACGCTCGAAATCACCTTCTAGTCTAAGGTTGTCTGGATGTTTAACAACTGGAGCTCGTTCGCCAGGACCGTATTTTTCAGGCTGAGGTCTATCAAATTCACCTTCAGGTCTCAGGTTATCCTGAGGTTTCTTCATTGTCACTCGTTCAGCTGGACCGACTCGTGGCTTCTCTGGCCGATCAAAATCACCTTCTAGTCTTAGATTATCCGGATGTTTCACAATTGGAGATCGTTCGGCCGGACCATATTTCTCAGGCTTAGGTCTCTCAAACTCCCCTTCTGGTCTGAGATTGTCTTGAGGTTTCTTCACATGTGCTCGTTCACCGGGACCCACATGTGGTTTTTCTGGGCGCTCAAAATCTCCTTCCATCCTCAGGTTGTCCGGATGCTTGATGATTGGAGCTCTTTCTCCCGGACCATACTTCTCAGGCTTAGGTCTCTCAAACTCACCTTCTGGTCTAAGGTTATCCTCAGGTTTCTTCACCGGAGCTCGTTCGCCAGGACCGACGCGTGGTTTCTCCGGGCGATCAAAATCACCTTCCAACCTCAGGTTGTCCGGATGCTTGATGATTGGAGCTCTTTCTCCCGGACCATACTTCTCAGGCTTAGGTCTCTCAAACTCACCTTCTGGTCTAAGGTTATCCTCAGGTTTCTTCACCGGAGCTCGTTCGCCGGGACCGACGCGTGGTTTCTCCGGGCGATCAAAATCACCTTCCAACCTCAGGTTGTCCGGATGCTTGATGATAGGAGCTCTTTCTCCCGGACCATACTTCTCAGGCTTAGGTCTTTCAAACTCACCTTCTGGTCTAAGGTTATCCTCAGGTTTCTTCACCGGAGTTCGTTCGGCGGGACCGAAGCGTGGCTTCTCCGGACGATCAAAATCTCCCTCCAACCTCAGGTTGTCCGGATGCTTGATGATTGGAGCTCTTTCTCCGGGACCATACTTCTCCGGCTTAGGTCTTTCAAACTCACCTTCTGGTCTAAGGTTATCCTCAGGTTTCTTCACCGGAGCTCGTTCGCCGGGACGGACGCGTGGCTTCTCCGGACGATCAAAATCTCCTTCCAATCTCAGGTTGTCCGGGTGCTTGACGATTGCAGCTCTCTCTCCGGGACCATATTTATCAGGTTGAGGTCTCTCAAATTCCCCTTCTGGTTTGAGATTATCGCGAGGTTTCTTCACATCGGCACGTTCACCTCGGCTAGGCTTGAACTCATCTCTCATTCTGGGAGTTCCTTCGAACTCTCCTTCTGGTCGCAAATTGTCCTTGGGTTTGCGAACGTCAGCACGCTCTCCACGCACTGGTTTGAAATCGTCTCTTGAGCGTGGCGTTCCCTCGAAATCTCCTTCAGGCCGGAGATTGTCTTTGGGTCTTTTAACGTCAGCCCTGTCACCCCTAGTTGGCTTGAAATCATCACGTGTTTGAGGAGAACCCTCAAAGTCTCCTTCTGGACGCAGATTGTCTTGCGGCTTCCGCACCTCTGCTCTCTCGCCCACAGTGTATCCGTAGTCATCTCTCGATCTGAAGTCTATGAACTCACCCTCCGTCCTGAGATTATCTTCGTATCGTTTCACTTCTACTCTCTCCGTAGTGACAGCCATGTAATCATCCCTAGAACGATACGTTTCAACATGACCCTCCAGTTTAAGATTGTCTGTGTGCTTTCGGATTTCGGCGCGATCCCCTTTGACAACCTGATAATCGTCACGAGACCTATGGTCCACAAAGTCTCCTTCCACGATCAGATTGTCGGGATGCCTTCTTACGGGAGCTCTCTCACCTTTGACAGGTGTGAAATCATCTCTTGAGCGAGGAACACCCTCAAATACTCCTTCTGGTTTCAGATTATCTTTCGGCTTTCTGATGTCAACTCTCTCACCGCGTATCGGCTTGAAGTCGTCTCTCGATTTCGGAGTTCCCTCAAAATCTCCTTCAGGTCGAAGGTTGTCCTGAGGTTTCTTAACCGGCATTCGTTCACCTGTACCAATATGTGGTTTCTCTGGACGCTCGAAATCACCTTCTAGTCTAAGGTTGTCTGGATGTTTAACAACTGGAGCTCGTTCGCCAGGACCGTATTTTTCAGGCTGAGGTCTATCAAATTCACCTTCAGGTCTCAGGTTATCCTGAGGTTTCTTCATTGTCACTCGTTCAGCTGGACCGACTCGTGGCTTCTCTGGCCGATCAAAATCACCTTCTAGTCTGAGATTATCCGGATGTTTCACAATTGGAGATCGTTCGGCCGGACCATATTTCTCAGGCTTAGGTCTCTCAAACTCCCCTTCTGGTCTGAGATTGTCTTGGGGTTTCTTCACATGTGCTCGTTCACCGGGACCCACATGTGGTTTTTCTGGGCGCTCAAAATCTCCTTCCAACCTCAGGTTGTCCGGATGCTTGATGATTGGAGCTCTTTCTCCCGGACCATACTTCTCAGGCTTAGGTCTCTCAAACTCACCTTCTGGTCTAAGGTTATCTTCAGGTTTCTTCACCGGAGCTCGTTCGCCAGGACCGACGCGTGCTTTCTCCGGGCGATCAAAATCACCTTCCAACCTCAGGTTGTCCGGATGCTTGATGATTGGAGCTCTTTCTCCGGGACCATACTTCTCCGGCTTAGGTCTTTCAAACTCACCTTCTGGTCTAAGGTTATCCTCAGGTTTCTTCACCGGAGCTCGTTCGCCAGGACCGACGCGTGGCTTCTCCGGACGATCAAAATCTCCTTCCAATCTCAGGTTGTCCGGGTGCTTGACGATTGCAGCTCTCTCTCCGGGACCATATTTATCAGGTTGAGGCCTCTCAAATTCCCCTTCTGGTTTGAGATTATCGCGAGGTTTCTTCACATCGGCACGTTCACCTCGGCTAGGCTTGAACTCATCTCTCATTCTGGGAGTTCCTTCGAACTCTCCTTCTGGTCGCAAATTGTCCTTGGGTTTGCGAACGTCAGCACGCTCTCCACGCACTGGTTTGAAATCGTCTCTTGAGCGTGGCGTTCCCTCGAAATCTCCTTCAGGCCGGAGATTGTCTTTGGGTCTTTTAACGTCAGCCCTGTCACCCCTAGTTGGCTTGAAATCATCACGTGTTTGAGGAGAACCCTCAAAGTCTCCTTCTGGACGCAGATTGTCTTGCGGCTTCCGCACCTCTGCTCTCTCGCCCACAGTGTATCCGTAGTCATCTCTCGATCTGAAGTCTATGAACTCACCCTCCGTCCTGAGATTATCTTCGTATCGTTTCACTTCTACTCTCTCCGTAGTGACAGCCATGTAATCATCCCTAGAACGATACGTTTCAACATGACCCTCCAGTTTAAGATTGTCTGTGTGCTTTCGGATTTCGGCGCGATCCCCTTTGACAACCTGATAATCGTCACGAGACCTATGGTCCACAAAGTCTCCTTCCACGATCAGATTGTCGGGATGCCTTCTTACGGGAGCTCTCTCACCTTTGACAGGTGTGAAATCATCTCTTGAGCGAGGAACACCCTCAAATACTCCTTCTGGTTTCAGATTATCTTTCGGCTTTCTGATGTCAACTCTCTCACCGCGTATCGGCTTGAAGTCGTCTCTCGATTTCGGAGTTCCCTCAAAATCTCCTTCAGGTCGAAGGTTGTCCTGAGGTTTCTTAACCGGCATTCGTTCACCTGTACCAATATGTGGTTTCTCTGGACGCTCGAAATCACCTTCTAGTCTAAGGTTGTCTGGATGTTTAACAACTGGAGCTCGTTCGCCAGGACCGTATTTTTCAGGCTGAGGTCTATCAAATTCACCTTCAGGTCTCAGGTTATCCTGAGGTTTCTTCATTGTCACTCGTTCAGCTGGACCGACTCGTGGCTTCTCTGGCCGATCAAAATCACCTTCTAGTCTTAGATTATC
This sequence comes from Tenodera sinensis, assembly GCA_030765045.1. NCBI lineage: Eukaryota > Metazoa > Arthropoda > Insecta > Mantodea > Mantidae > Tenodera > Tenodera sinensis. Next base: position 61,633,217 of record CM060971.1, on the reverse strand, counting down.
CGGATGTTTCACAATTGGAGATCGTTCGGCCGGACCATATTTCTCAGGCTTAGGTCTCTCAAACTCCCCTTCTGGTCTGAGATTGTCTTGAGGTTTCTTCACATGTGCTCGTTCACCGGGACCCACATGTGGTTTTTCTGGGCGCTCAAAATCTCCTTCCATCCTCAGGTTGTCCGGATGCTTGATGATTGGAGCTCTTTCTCCCGGACCATACTTCTCAGGCTTAGGTCTCTCAAACTCACCTTCTGGTCTAAGGTTATCTTCAGGTTTCTTCACCGGAGCTCGTTCGCCAGGACCGACGCGTGCTTTCTCCGGGCGATCAAAATCACCTTCCAACCTCAGGTTGTCCGGATGCTTGATGATTGGAGCTCTTTCTCCGGGACCATACTTCTCCGGCTTAGGTCTTTCAAACTCACCTTCTGGTCTAAGGTTATCCTCAGGTTTCTTCACCGGAGCTCGTTCGCCGGGACCGACGCGTGGCTTCTCCGGACGATCAAAATCTCCTTCCAATCTCAGGTTGTCCGGGTGCTTGACGATTGCAGCTCTCTCTCCGGGACCATATTTATCAGGTTGAGGCCTCTCAAATTCCCCTTCTGGTTTGAGATTATCGCGAGGTTTCTTCACATCGGCACGTTCACCTCGGCTAGGCTTGAACTCATCTCTCATTCTGGGAGTTCCTTCGAACTCTCCTTCTGGTCGCAAATTGTCCTTGGGTTTGCGAACGTCAGCACGCTCTCCACGCACTGGTTTGAAATCGTCTCTTGAGCGTGGCGTTCCCTCGAAATCTCCTTCAGGCCGGAGATTGTCTTTGGGTCTTTTAACGTCAGCCCTGTCACCCCTAGTTGGCTTGAAATCATCACGTGTTTGAGGAGAACCCTCAAAGTCTCCTTCTGGACGCAGATTGTCTTGCGGCTTCCGCACCTCTGCTCTCTCGCCCACAGTGTATCCGTAGTCATCTCTCGATCTGAAGTCTATGAACTCACCCTCCGTCCTGAGATTATCTTCGTATCGTTTCACTTCTACTCTCTCCGTAGTGACAGCCATGTAATCATCCCTAGAACGATACGTTTCAACATGACCCTCCAGTTTAAGATTGTCTGTGTGCTTTCGGATTTCGGCGCGATCCCCTTTGACAACCTGATAATCGTCACGAGACCTATGGTCCACAAAGTCTCCTTCCACGATCAGATTGTCGGGATGCCTTCTTACGGGAGCTCTCTCACCTTTGACAGGTGTGAAATCATCTCTTGAGCGAGGAACACCCTCAAATACTCCTTCTGGTTTCAGATTATCTTTCGGCTTTCTGATGTCAACTCTCTCACCGCGTATCGGCTTGAAGTCGTCTCTCGATTTCGGAGTTCCCTCAAAATCTCCTTCAGGTCGAAGGTTGTCCTGAGGTTTCTTAACCGGCATTCGTTCACCTGTACCAATATGTGGTTTCTCTGGACGCTCGAAATCACCTTCTAGTCTAAGGTTGTCTGGATGTTTAACAACTGGAGCTCGTTCGCCAGGACCGTATTTTTCAGGCTGAGGTCTATCAAATTCACCTTCAGGTCTCAGGTTATCCTGAGGTTTCTTCATTGTCACTCGTTCAGCTGGACCGACTCGTGGCTTCTCTGGCCGATCAAAATCACCTTCTAGTCTTAGATTATCCGGATGTTTCACAATTGGAGATCGTTCGGCCGGACCATATTTCTCAGGCTTAGGTCTCTCAAACTCCCCTTCTGGTCTGAGATTGTCTTGAGGTTTCTTCACATGTGCTCGTTCACCGGGACCCACATGTGGTTTTTCTGGGCGCTCAAAATCTCCTTCCATCCTCAGGTTGTCCGGATGCTTGATGATTGGAGCTCTTTCTCCCGGACCATACTTCTCAGGCTTAGGTCTCTCAAACTCACCTTCTGGTCTAAGGTTATCTTCAGGTTTCTTCACCGGAGCTCGTTCGCCAGGACCGACGCGTGCTTTCTCCGGGCGATCAAAATCACCTTCCAACCTCAGGTTGTCCGGATGCTTGATGATTGGAGCTCTTTCTCCGGGACCATACTTCTCCGGCTTAGGTCTTTCAAACTCACCTTCTGGTCTAAGGTTATCCTCAGGTTTCTTCACCGGAGCTCGTTCGCCGGGACCGACGCGTGGCTTCTCCGGACGATCAAAATCTCCTTCCAATCTCAGGTTGTCCGGGTGCTTGACGATTGCAGCTCTCTCTCCGGGACCATATTTATCAGGTTGAGGCCTCTCAAATTCCCCTTCTGGTTTGAGATTATCGCGAGGTTTCTTCACATCGGCACGTTCACCTCGGCTAGGCTTGAACTCATCTCTCATTCTGGGAGTTCCTTCGAACTCTCCTTCTGGTCGCAAATTATCCTTGGGTTTGCGAACGTCAGCACGCTCTCCACGCACTGGTTTGAAATCGTCTCTTGAGCGTGGCGTTCCCTCGAAATCTCCTTCAGGCCGGAGATTGTCTTTGGGTCTTTTAACGTCAGCCCTGTCACCCCTAGTTGGCTTGAAATCATCACGTGTTTGAGGAGAACCCTCAAAGTCTCCTTCTGGACGCAGATTGTCCTGCGGCTTCCGCACCTCAGCTCTCTCACCCACCGTGTATCCGTAGTCATCTCTCGATCTGAAGTCTATGAACTCGCCCTCCGTCCTGAGATTATCTTCGTATCGTTTCACTTCCACTCTCTCCGTAGTGACAGTCATGTAGTCGTCCCTAGAACGATAGGTCTCCAACTGCCCCTCCATTTTCAGATTGTCTGTGTGCTTTCGGATTTCGGCGCGTTCCCCCTTCACAACTTTAAAATCGTCACGGGATCTGCTGTCCATAAATTCTCCTTCCACGATCAGGTTATCGGGATGCCTTCTTACTGGGGCTCTCTCGCCCTTAACAGGTGTGTAGTCATCTCTGGAGCGAGGAACGCCTTCAAATTCGCCCTCTGGTCTCAGATTATCTTTCGGCTTCCTAACATCAGCACGCTCTCCACGGACCGGCTTGAAGTCCTCTCTAGATTTAGGAGTGCCTTCGAAATCTCCTTCTGTTCGTAAGTTATCCTGTGGTTTCTTTACATCTGCCCGATCTCCCCTCGTGGGCTTATAGTCGTCGCGAGATCTAGGTGTACCTTCAAACTCTCCCTCTGGACGGAGGTTATCTACGGGCTTTCTCACATCGGCTCGCTCTCCCTTTGTGGGCTGATAATCGTCTCTGGATCTTGGTGCCCCTTCGAAATCGCCTTCAGGCTTCAAATTGTCTTTGGGCTTTTTAACAGGTGCGCGTTCCCCGGGGCCCACTTTAGACTTTTCAGGACGGTCGAAGTCGCCTTCCAGCTTCAAGTTATCTGGGTGTCGTATAATGGGTGCCCTATCACCAGGACCGTATTTGTCAGGTTGAGGTCGTTCGAACTCTCCCTCGGGTCTAAGATTATCATTTGGTCGTTTTACCTCTGCACGCTCTCCCTTAGTAGGTTTGAAATCGTCTTTCGTTCTTGGAGTGCCTTCGAACTCGCCCTCTGGTTTCAGGTTATCCTTAGGTTTACGTACGTCTGCTCTGTCGCCGCGCGTAGGCTTGTAATCATCCCTGGACCTCGGTGTACCTTGAAATTCACCCTCCGGCCTCAAATTATCTTCAGGTTTCTTTATGGGAGCACGCTCTGCAGGACCAACGTGCTGCTTGTGTGGGCGGTCGAAATCACCTTCCAACTTGAGATTGTCGGGATGCCTAACTGTAGGAGCTCTGTCACCGGGACCGTATTGCTCCGGAAGGGGCCTTTCAAAGTCTCCCTCTGGTCTTAGATTGTCCCGGGGTCGCTTCACTTCTGCACGCTCACCGCGAACTGGTTGGAATTCTTCACTTGACCTGGGTTTTCCTTCGAACTGACCTTCTGGTTTCAGATTGTCCTTTGGCCTGCGAACCTCTGCACGGTCACCTCTAGTTGGTTTGTAATCATCACGGGAACGGGGCGTGCCTTCAAAATCGCCCTCTGGATAAAGATTGTCTTGTGGCTTTTTAACGGGAGCTCTGTCTCCTACTGTGGGCTGGAAGTCATCGCGTGACTTTGGACTTCCTTCGAAATCTCCTTCAGGACGCAGATTATCCTTGGGTTTTCGAACCTCTACCCGCTCTCCCCGTGTTGGTTGATAATCGTCCCTCGATCTGGGTGTTCCTTCAAATTCCCCTTCTGGTCTAAGATTGTCTTGGGGTTTCTTTACTGGGGCTCTTTCACCGGGTCCAACTCGTGTCTTCTCCGGGCGATCAAAATCACCTTCTAACTTCAAGTTGTCAGGATGTTTGATGATTGGAGCTCTTTGACCGGGACCATATTTCTCAGGTTGAGGTCTCTCGAATTCCCCTTCTGGTCTAAGGTTGTCGTGGGGCTTGTTCACTTCTGCTCGTTCAGCTGGACCTATGTACCGTTTTTCCGGACGGTCAAAATCTCCTTCCAGTTTCAGGTTATCGGGATGTTTTATTATCGGAGCTCGTTCACCCGGGCCGTATTTCTCAGGCTGAGGTCTCTCGAATTCTCCTTCTGGTCTGAGGTTATCTTGAGGTTTCTTAACTGGCGCGCGTTCGGCCGGACCCATGCGTGGTTTTTCTGGACGATCAAAATCTCCTTCTAGTCGTAGGTTATCCGGGTGCTTGACGATTGGAGATCGTTCTCCAGGTCCATATTTCTCGGGTTTAGGTCTCTCAAAGTCCCCTTCTGGTCTGAGATTGTCCTGAGGTTTCTTCGCCGGAAACCTTTCGGCTGGACCAACTTGTGTTTTCTCCGGACGATCAAAATCTCCTTCCAATTTCAGGTTGTCCGGATGTTTGACGATTGCAGCTCTATCTCCGGGGCCATACTTTTCAGGTTGCGGCCTCTCAAATTCCCCTTCTGGCTTGAGATTGTCCTGGGGCTTTTTTACATCTGCACGTTCACCTCTGATAGGTTTGAATTCATCTTTCATTCTGGGAGTTCCTTCAAAATCTCCCTCAGGTTTTAAATTGTCTGCTGGTTTGGACATCTTAAACCTGTCACCTTTGGTAGGTTGGTAATCTTCCTTGTTTTTTCTTTGTCCTTCAAACTTTCCCTCGGGTTTCAGGTTATCTTTTGGTTTTTGTTGTACAGGCTTTTCTACGAGTTTGGGTTTAAAGTCTTCTTTTGACTTTGTGGTTGAGTCGAAAGTGCCCTCAATTTTTAAGTTGTCTGTGTGTTTTTTGTAAGTCTGTCTCGCATCTTGGGAAACCAGTCCGGTGTAGAATTCCCTTGAGGTTGTGGTAGTTTCAAATGTACCATCGGTTATGCTGAGGTTATCTTGGTGTTTTACTACTTGTGGTCTCTCTGGCGAAACTGATTTGTACTCCGCGGTAGAAGTTGTCTCAAAGAACATTTGTCCATCAAGTTTGGTCCAAGTTCGGCGACGTTCTGCCTTTTCTCTAGTTGTAGGCGTGCCTGTGAAATCAGTCTTTGTGGAAGTTTCGAAGCTCATTGTTCCTTCGTTGGTCAGATTGTCAGTATGTTTATTTATTTCATTTCTTGCTATAATTTGATGCGCTTTAAAATCTTGTCTGGAGCTTGTAGTGTCATGGAATTCCCCTCCTGTGATTGCCAAGTTGTCACGATGACGTTTAGGTTGTTCTGGCCGTACAGCCCATCTTTCGGGGTAGTCTTCACGATTTTTGCTGGTGTTGGTGAAAGTTTCCTTACTTACTGTTAGATTATCTTGATGCACCACAACAGAAACTCTTTCGGGAGTGACAGGCTTGAAGTCCTCTTTAAGGTGGGAGGTTCCCTAAAACAAAATAAAATTACGTTTTAATTATTGATCAATTTTACTTTCTCTACTGGTAAGTAGGGGAAGTATTGTATTCCACCCAAAAATTCGGTGTCGAGATTTCACCGGAAATATATGTTTTGAGGCCCCCTGAATCCAAAAATAAAAAAGCATTTTTAGAAAAAAGTCCGTGTGTGTGTCTGTGTGTCAGTCTGTGGACAGCATAATTCAAAAACGAAAAGTCGGTTAAAAACCAAAGTTGGTATTTAAGTTTAATGTCGTTCAAGGATGCGACACGAAGATTTTGAAGAAAATAGCCCCACCCTAAACTACCCTTTACATGGCAAATTTTTCGAAAATTTTGATTTTCTTGAAAATGGCTCTAACGATTTTGATTAAAATGTCATATGTTTGAGATATTTTTATGACAAATGAAATGTATATCTTGAATTTTCTGGCTATAGCCCCTGTAGTTGTATTTACTCTGGACGACTTTTACACAACCGGTAAACCGTTAGAGATAGACCAAGTTATACTATACAGAACAATGTAGATCTTGCTAAAATACACAATTTATGTCTCAATAAATTTCCTTGTAGGGTGAACCATTTCGGAGATATTCCTTGTTATGTGTGTGAGTTTCAGAAAACTTAGAACTTTCGTGAAATGGATCATCGTTGTTCATTTTTTTATATGTTAAGTGTGCAAAGACAACAGAATCTCAAAGCTTTAAAGCATTTGACTATCGCACAAAGCCTACTTTATTCTAACATTCCCCTTGCACCTGCAAGGAAATAAGCAATAAGATAAGTTGTACAAATCTTAACCAACACGAAGAAGACATAGAAATAAGAGTTTGTAAGAATGGTTAGTACAAGAATAGAGAAAGTCATGTGAGTGTAACACATCAGATTTTTAAACACAAATACAGCTTCATTTAAACCTATGTGGAGTTCATTATTTTCTCGAAACCTTTGATATAGCAGCGGTGGCTTCCGGACTAGTACCTCCGTGCCACGGCCTTGCCTTAGTAAACCAAACATTTACGTACTTTAAATTGTTTGTATACTCCACGGTTACATCGAGAATATAAGCAATAATCTTATTACTGTTTTAGGCCCAATGAAATGGCTTGTCTGGCAATGTAAAGGCATAGAAGCTGAAGGAAGTGACAGCGCGTTACAAGCTTGCAACCTTATTATATTACTATTCTATGGATCCGTACCACTTCATATCTGGCTCTGATTTACAATGCTCTGGACGTCAAGTCTTGGCGCTAGCGGGGTTTGTAGGGGAGGGGGAACAACTCATATTCGTGCCAGTTAGTAACTTTCACGACTACCGTTAGCAGCACATATACATTATTTGTGCTGACTTTATCACACACTTAGCAGAATGTGCTATATGGCGAAATAAGCCGTCAATCACTACTACTGCGGAAAAGTAGGAAATCGTACCTTATATCATTGGTTTTCCTTTGTTTATACTTAAAATTGTGTGAATAATTGTGTTCTATAAAGGTGGTTGCACTGCCAGTAATCCCTTACATTTGAAAGAGAGGTGTGTTAGAATGTAGGAACAATAAACACGTGGTAAACACTGTCGAGTGCGTGAGTGGTTATGCGAGTGGTGTGCGGTTTGCTGTGTTTTAGTATACTGAGTAAAGTGAGTTCTTTGCTAAGTAGCCCTTTTCCTACGTTATCATTAGAAGACAAGGTGAAAGTAAAATCCATGGGAAGAGCTACTCCTGATCTGCACATAAACACGGAACAAAATAGTGCAAGGGTTAATCGCGCTGGAAAATGCAATAGGGACACAAAAAACAAATGGATCTGTAGATGTGAGCTGAACAACGCTTTATTCTACTTTCCATGCATTCTATTTGGTGGCGATAACAAATGGTCAAACAAAGTCGTGGTGGGTTTAGTACACGTTTGGGGAAAAAAATAAGATCCACGAGAAATCCAAGTAGCATATGTATAAACAAGTTGCATTAAGCAACACAGATATCCGAGCTCAACTTGAATCCCAGTATCTGCATGACATCCTAAAAGCATAACCAGCAAGTGGATAGCAACAGGGTACGCACTACATTTAATAACCAATTGCATACGATTCTGTGTAAAGCTAGATTCCGCATTACGCGGATACGATGAGTCAGAGGACTCGAATAATAAAGGCGTATTCCAAGATTAATCCAGTTTGATATATGCATCTTAAACGAACGAAATAGGGGGAAATAGAAATGGTAGAAGGACGAACATCCTGAGCGAGTAAGTTAGCTAATTCCTAGCTTGTACAAAAATTTGAATGGACTCAAAGAGTTCGACGTAACTTCCGGAGAGTAAAATTGTACGTAAGCCCAGAACACAATTCACTTAATGGTCAGTAGTGCGATAATCTATTATCTCTCCACTTTGCTTTTGTCAATTTCTTAGAGCAATATTACAGTCTCCTTCCTTCAGTGGCGGCTCGCAGTCAAAATTTTAGGGTAGGCAAAGTGTAACAGTAACAACAAACAACAACAACAATAATAACAATAACAATAACAACAACAACAACAACAACAATAATAATAATAATAATAATAATAATAATAATAATAATAATAATAATAATAATAATAATAATAATAATAATAATAATAATAATAATAATAATAATAATAATAATAATAATAATAATAAACCCCGTTTATCCAAATATAGGGGGCGAAGTCATTGCGGATAACGCAAACAATATATTGTTTGGTTGTTTAATAAGAGCAGAGTAAATGAGTGTGACTTACGGACGAATTACCGCCAAAACTAAAATCACGAGTGTCGGCAGACTTTTTTCCAGGGGGGGGGGCACATGTTAAATTTATAGTATTTGTTGCAGATAACCGTATTAATTTGTGCTAAACAAAAATTGTTCTTTACATCAAAATTAAAATAATAGTTTAAAGGTCAGTAACTGACTGCACATTAAATTCACCAACTTCCAAAGGGGAGCCGTGGCCCCCCTTGCCCCCGTTTCGCTACACCCATGACTAAAATAGATTAAGAAATTGAAAAATTGTCTGACTGCAGCTTTGTGTTAAATAGCTAAAACACTCCTCTTTTCATTGTTAGTGCGCCGCGAAAGCGAAATTTGTAATAGTTCACTAATTAAGTCGGTCATACTGGTATTACACAGAGATAACGACAGATTCAGATCTCTGAGATCTTCGTTCGTGGAGTATGGCTGTTCGGAAAATGTCGCATAAATTCGGATTTGGGCCGGCAAGTGCTCGGACTGCTGGCAGACGCGTCTACGCATGCTCGGAGTGCATATACAGACTGAATGTTTCCTTATCCCTGTTCAAGGGCCTCGCACTGAGGAAAGGGGGCCGGGCAGGCAGAGGTTAAGCTAGCCGGCTTTCCACTACCCAGGTTCCATGCGTATCATTTCTTCCGCGCGTTTCAAACACGCAGCGCAGTTTTGATGAATCGGAATTGAGATTAAAGGATTTGACCATGCGCTGGTCATTATAACCGAGAAAACTTTTCTTGAACTGCAATTTAGGGGAAAATGACGGTTCAAATGATAATAACCGAGAAAACTTTTCTTGAACTGCAATTTAGGGGAAAATGACGGTTCAAATGATAAAATGCAGAATCATAGTTAAACATTATTTGTTGATGTATTACGATAGGGTAGGCATTGCCTACCCTGCCTACCCTGAGGAGCCGCGCCTGCCTTCCTTTCGTTTACAGAAGGCAGAGTAATGTCTGTGGTTAAGGTTAAAAAATGTGGTAACACCAATATTTGCAATGCTTTGAACAACAACGAAAATTGCATTTTTATGAAAATCGACGGTGTAGGTACAATTCTGTACAAAACCATGGTACATCTTAGGGTCTGAATCAGAAGAGTTGGTGATATACCGGGTGAATGAACTATAGCAAAGTATTTTCAGAGAATATAAAGATGTCTTAAATGAGTAATTCGACACTTATGACCTCTTTGTTCAAATTCTGTAAGATTTCTAAAGTGTCAGTATCAATAATTCAAGACTGCAACACAACAAAACGAAAGGGCTTTTCAGATTCACTTTCCTGTTGTGTTGTTGTTGTAGTGTTTAACGCCCGCTTTTACTACTACGGCACCGCAGGCGGTGACACTGATGATACATGAAGATGGAGCACCGGTGGAATGAGATGGTGGGGGAAACCGGAGTACCCGGAGAAAACCCGCCCTGACGCCGCTTCGTCCACCACGAATACCACATGCGGGTCCCTGGGATCGAACCCGGGCCGCCTAGGTGGTAGCCGAGCGCGCTAACCGCTCGGCCACGGCATTCACTTTCCTGGCGCAATGGTTATGACTAGGCTTCAGTCCCGGTTGCATGTGGTCGGCGTTTCAGTTATGTTTGCAGGGAGGTACAAACAGGTTACTGTAGCGGTGTATCATCCTCCCCTTGCGTCCCTCTTCTATTGTCAACAAACATCAAGTGCAAACGGATACAGTAAAGTAACGCTCAATGCAACATTGTTTGCAGCTCGAACCGGAGCTTAGTTATGACTAGGGCGCGGAGAGCAGTTTTGAGTAATGGAGTTTTGATCTAGATTTAAAATTCTTGTGTCGATTTATGCATTTTTTATTTTTAACATATCAGTACAATTAATTACAGTCCTTTCTAACAAAACGCTGAATTCTGCTTAATACATTTATATGGTGTACTTCAAAATGGGAAGTAGTTAAAGGAGGAAAAAGTATTAAAAGATAAAAACAAATGTTATAGGAACTGTTCGAAATGGCGATCTGAATTTTCACGGCAAAATTGACAGTTGACGGCGAGGCAACGATTGTATTCTATATAAGATTTCTGGTGTGAGCCGAATCAAGGAAATGATAGCAGATGGTGTTAATGCCCTCTTAACAAGAGAGGAACAATAATTGCATGACAGGAAACGGAACTATGACCTTCGGGACTGCAGCTTTTGGCGGTATAACTCATAAGCCACAAGTTCACTGTCGCGTAGTCAAGTGATCAGTTAAGAGATTTGAGAGATTTTTGTAGCATTAAATCTTGAGAACGGTAATAACGAGCTGCTCAAAATCGGTATTTCTATACTCGAGCAACAGTTTTAAAGACGTTCTAAGTACAATTTCCATGCTAATTTGCTATAACACCGACTTATCAGCAACCGATACCAATACGTTTAACACCGTACAACAGCGTAATGTTTAGCCGCGGACAATGCCCTGCCTATCTCAGGCAACGGCAGTAAAATGCAAGGGTGTCACGGTTGTTTAACGAGGTCTTAACTTCCCCTTCGTTTCCTCTCTTTACCCCTCTGCAATGACAGCACTATTCATGCTACTACCTGGACATAGTTATAACCATGGCATATCTTACGTTTTTGTCTCTGACATTTTCCTACTGAGATACTTTAATTTTATCAAAAACAAGCTGGCAACACTGCAGGTTTCACTTTCACTAGGTCAGTACATAAACTTCCTAACGGTGCGTCTTCAAAATATAAACACATACCGTACCTTGTCCTTCTGTGTTTACTGTGCATGTGTAAGCCAATCACAAGCGTTAGCTTCCAAAACACAAGGCGAAAGCGAAAGTGTTTACATCCACAAACCAGATCAATTCCCTGACCAACTTCAACGCAACGTTGTCGACATGGTACACGTCTTTTAAGTGATTAATTATTTCGAAATCCTGTGCGATGTCCCATAAACTACCGAAGGTATTTCAGAAAAAGTTACTCTACGCATTTTACAAGTAACGAACTGTTATCTTCGTATATTCTTTTGGAATCACGCATCCAATTTGGATCAAAAACCATTTATTCTTTCGAAATCGGCTGATCAAAGAACAAAACACTTTTCGACTTTTTTGTTTGTAATGCTTCTATGAAGCACATATTAGAAGGAATGTAATTACAAATCAACAAATAAAATGCATAAAGAAATTATATATATTACTGACTACATACATACATATCTGAATTTGTGAAGAAATGTACTTTATAATTATCTATATACAGTAGAACCCCGCAAATCCGAATTTCCGGATAATCCGAACACAAAATCGATAGTTGAAAAAAACAATAAAAAGCTTATTTGTAGTGTTGGGAAAACATTTTTGTTATAGATCTGACAAAGTCATTATCGAAACTGCACACATAAGAACAAAATGTTTATTGCACAAAAATGTTTTGCTGAGCTTTGCTACAGGCAATGTGCCTATGCATAATGCATTTAGTCACTGCCATAATCTGTGGTCGATATAGAGGCGTACTGCATTATCGGCGGAATCGTTAGTTCGTACCGGTGCCGTGGTGAAACATAGCGACATCAGCGCCATTTATGACATCATCCTCTAACATAGAGTCGATCATCTGGTATAATCTGTGCTCACTGCTAAATAACATTTTCACATTTACTTAGGTATCGTACCGGTAACTATCACACAAACAAGCACTTATTCTGTATTAATTTATGAGCGAAAAGGTTATATTACTGTAGAAAGACCGCTAACAATGGTGAAACAAACTGAATTACCGCTACTGTCGCATGGGATGGGTTATGTCCACATGTCAGAAGAATACATTGTCATTATGTTGTACGTGATAATCGCAACATTGTCACTTCCTCACATTGTTACGCTACGTTACCTAATAGCTGCTAATCCCATAAATCTCGGCTATAGTATTGAATTTTTCAGTCCTGATTCCGCCTCTTAAACATTGCCCACACAGACTTGTGTGTTTAAAAATACCAGCGGCAAGTTTGTTGGCATAAATAAATGGCAATTAACATATATTCAATTTTATTTGTTTTTCGGATAATCCGAACAGACCATACCCCCAATTAATTCGGATTAGCGGGATTCTACTGTCAGTTTTAAACAGTGAAAAACTTTTTCTGCGTCATACGATGTCAGAGGTTCAAATGAAAAGAGTTCCACTCTGTTGTCTGACGCGTTTTCCTTCTTACTCATTTTCAAACTTTCACACATAGCTTGATAACCAATATTTCTGTTTAGAACTTTCTGGAATTTAACAATCGCGTTATACTACATCTTGACCTTGCGTCTACATCACTTGCAACACAATGCTTCACTAGTTCGCAGATTACTACGTTACGTTATTTTCGACTCTTGCTTCTAGTGGCAGTTGTTTGCACATTTGAGAGCCGCGCTGTACTTGTGACGTCATCCATACTCTGCGTCCAGCATGCGAGCGTACATCCCTCTGGCCTTTAGTGATCTGCGATTAAGAGGTCAAAGCACAAAAAGGATGTGGGGGGGATTAAGTTTGTTCCTACAGAGAAGCATGGGTCAGACGGTAATGTCTTTGACCCGCATTCGGGAGGTCACGGGTTCGATCCCCGTGGTCGACCTTCCTGGCTCATGGGTTTTTTCGGAGGCTTCCCTGGGTTGCCAGGCGAATGCTGGAAAGAATTTCCATATCCTTAGAATTTTCTTGCATCAATCATTTAATTTCAACCTTCATCCCGTTAGGTTTCAGGGTTGGAAGCGTCGGCGAACGTCGCGGCAGCAGCACGGCAGGGGAAGCAAATGCGCCCTGGGAATCTCGTACCCTGGGAAGGCGCGCCACTGGTTTCCGGGCCCCCATGGGATGATACAAGTCCGGGGGGAGGGGAGCTAAGCAAGGCCCCGCGGGGGTGCTTCTAACTGGGAAAATGTAGGGACTCTACAACCTGCTCTGTCGTGACAACGTTGCGGCTGCCCTTAAGATCCATTCGCCTCATCCATCCTCCCGGGGGGGGTGCCCTGTCAGCAGCATAGGCACAAAATATCGCCTTTTGGTGAGGTGCTAGGTCTCCCTCCGTAAGTTGTCATTGAGTAATTAAGACATGTTTGTTCCTTTATGTCGAAATTCTTTGCATTCATATTAAAACAATGTGGAATATGAAATGTTCGGCATCAAGAAATATTTTCTACTCTACGTTTATCAGCACGCACAAGGTACTGGATATTCGAGTTTATAACCGCATAATAGGCCCATGGCATTAATTAAAACACCTGTGTGTCATTCACATGACTTTTACTACCCACTATCCTTTACTTTTATACAGGTTCTACAAACTATTCTAACAAAAGCTTATTCTTGTATCTGTTTCAAGTTAATTGTAAAATTCGTTCGCATTAATAATTTCGTTACACATATTTTATATATAGTCATACAAAGGGAATATCGGTAGTCACATGTATAAACACACATATGTATGACGGCATTGGAAACACGTGCTCTTTCCATGACTCGCGAGGCAAAATTACAAACTATGAACAATTCAAACCAGTATCCAGTAAATCGCCAGAGTCATGTTTGAGAAAATCAAGAGATTCTGAAAAATCTTCCACTAAAGAGTAACATGGTGTTGCAGATTTTCTGTTTTTAGAAGATACTGAATTTACGGGGATTTTCGAAAGTTATATTTCAGATTGAAATTTCAATATCTAATTTCTGGGTAGAATGCAATACTTTCCCTACCTACTACACATGTATGTGTGTAGTAACGGAGGGAGACACCTCGACCCATCGCAACATGGATCTATTACGGGCTACCCCCCATGGGGAAGGGATGAGGCGAAGTGAGAGAGTGGAGCCAGTGAAGCCCTGAGACGCACAGAAGTCCCTAACAGTTATAGATATTGACACCTGGCGCACATCCGAAGTGTTTCCTCTACGCAAAGAGAGGGCAACAAAGCGACCTTTGCAGCCCGGTCAGCAATTTTCAGGGAGGACCAGGGAAGGTGTTTCAGAGCGCAAGTAACTGTGCCATCTGTCCGCATTCACCGAAACGTACCGCGCTACCAGCCAAACCTGAAAGATGACAAGAGAAGGAAATGAAAAACGAGGGGAAAGGAATCCGTGGAGAAGAGGTTAATGCACCCCAGTATTCGTCTAAATGACATGGGGAAACCACGGAAAAACCCATGTCAGACTGCGCGAACATGGGGATCGAACCCGCGACCTCCTGAATGCGGGCCACAGACGTTACCACCTGAGGATTAACCCTCTAATGTACAGTGTTGCCATTTGGCAACAAAGATGTTTAGTCAACATTTTAGAATATTGTAACAGCGTTTTTTTGTTATTTTCACATTATATTGGCATTTAACAATAAAATAACGGTAACTATTTATGTCATAAATGTATCAGTCTATTTCAGTATTATCGTAGGTTTTTTTCTTTTTCAGAAACCGAAATCCATGCAATTGTAATCTAATGTAACTTCAACATCACCCACGCGTACCATCTCGCTGGTTTTTTACGTGGGCCCACCCCATTCTTTCTACAGTCACATTTGATTACAGTCGCTGGGATTAAATTCACGACGTTCTGCTTTGAAGGGATGACCAGTCCATTTCGTCTGACCTTTAACAATCCTATTTATTCAAATGACTTCCTTTAAGGTGCCTGTGACAGCGATACCAAAACAAGTTCAGGAATTAGAAGAAGAGTGGCATATGTAGCAAAATAATGCTTGCAAGAGAAGGTGAAGTAATTTAAACTACATGAAGAATAACACGGAAAGTATTTTTACATCATCAGCAGACTAAGGTCTAAACTGATTTTGAAAACATTTGTCATTTAAACATGAAATTGCTACAAATTAGAGCCCTCACTTCCAACCGAACTTTTCTCTAGTGTGTTCTACACATGTAATACTGTAATTAAATATTACATACCTGAAATTCTCCTCCTCCCACGATGAGATTATCACTCCTGCGTCGACATGTTTCTGTTTTTTCAACAGTTTGAAATTCCCGGAATTCGCTTCTGCTTGTGGTTTCAGCAAACATTTCACCTTCCAGTTTGGTCCAAGTGTTTCTCCTTATCATTGGTGGTCGTTCACCAGGTTCACCTGTGAACTCAGAGATAGTTTTTCTCTCCGCTATGAAATCTCCTTCGGGTTTCAAATTGTCGTCTGGTTTTTTGACTTCGGCCCTTTCCCCTCTGACAACTGTGTATTCACTTCTGCGTTCGCCGATAAAGTCGCCTTCCGGCTTCAAGTTATCTTGCGGCTTCTTAACAGGAGACCGATCTCCTTTTAAAGGTGTAAGATCATCTCTCTTTCTGCCAGTAAACTCTCCTTCAGGTCTTAGGTTATCTTGCGGTTTCTTGATTACTGCCCTCTCTCCAGGACTAAATGTTGAAGGTTGAAAATCATCCTTTTTCTTGCCCATAAACTCTCCTTCTGGCTTTAAATTATCTTGAGGTTTCTTTGCTGGCATTCTATCACCTCTGATGGCAGTAAATTCATCTTTTCTCTGACCCTGGAACTCTCCTTGTAGCTTCAAATTGTCCTCATGTCGTTTGATCTGGGCTCTTTCACCTTTCGTTACTGTAAATTCTTCCTTGATGTGGCTCTGACCAATAAATTCTCCTTCTAAGCGGAGATTGTCTGAATGGCGCTGAACTTCAGCTCTTTCGCCTCGAACAACTCTGAATTCTTCCTGATTGCGGCTTTGACCGACAAAGTCACCTTCTAAACGTAAGTGATCTGGATGCCTTATCACATCTGCTCGCTCCCCACGAACGGGCTTAAACTCTTCGTGTAAGGTGCTTTGACCCGTAAATTCCCCTTCCAACTTCAGATGGTCTTCATGCTTAACTACAGGAGCCCTCTCTCCTCTTACTGGTCTGTAGTCTTCTCTCAGATGGGGAGAGCCCTGGAAGTCGCCCTCAAGAAGCAGATGGTCTTCATATTTGTATCTGCAACAAAAAAACAGATAAATACACATATTGCCGGTGTTTTCAAAACCTTTCAGAGCATGCTCCTGTATATCTTTTTCTGGTACTGTTTATAACTATTTTATTTATTTATTTATTTATTTATTTATTTATTTATTTATTTATTTATTTATTTATTTATTTATTTATTTATTTATTTATTTATTTATTTATTTATTTATTTATTTATTTATTTATTTATTTATTTATTTATTTATTTATTTATTTATTTATTTATTTATTTATTTATTTATTTATTTATTTATTTATTTATTTATTTATTTATTTATTTATTTATTTATTTATTTATTTATTTATTTATTTGTTTGTTTGTTTGTTTGTTTATTTATTTATTTATTTATTTATTATTTTTATTATTATTTTTTTTTTTTTAATTAACGTCCTCCAACATTGTGTCATATCGGACGAATGAATGAAATGAAATGGGTGAAATGATGCTCAAATGAGCCCCAGGTCCACAAATTCATCCAAAATAGGATTTCTGTTACTGATCTGTACATAGCGTGGTATAAGCAATGCCTAAGTGTGAAGCAATTTCAGTTTTAGTTTTGTATGGGTTAAGTTTCACTTCTCATACGAATTTTGCTTAATGATACAGTTTATAAAGTTCCCCTTTTCTGTCCTCCATAGCTGATAAAAACAACTAACAACTGAAAGACAAAACCGCTGTTCAACAGTAAACACAACATACCGAACATTTTTCCTTTACTTCTCGTTTGTTGCTACCACATTGTCGCGCCGAAAGGCGCCGGCTCTACCAGCAAACGTCTTTTGTTTCCCTGTCCGAAAGCCGCGCGCTCAGCTTGCATCTTTGTCAACAGAGATAAGAAAAATACACACCGAGCTTCTTTTAAGATAGCATATGCCTTATGCCCATTATAATTACGTAAAAATTAATTGTATTTCGCTGAAATTTAATATGTATTACGTGTGAATACTCGTACATTACGTATAAATAAGGTTCTATTAACACTTTCGAAATTACATTTTGCTGGGAGCTACAAAAATTTACATATAAATGCCAATTACTTAGAACTGGGTTAGGTACATATAAACCAGGTTCAACTGTATCTTAAATATATGATACTCCAATCAAAATTATTAGAACCATTTTTGAGAAAATGAAAATTTTCCATTGAAACCAATCAGGGGTGCGGAAATTTTCTTTAAAATCTTCGTGTTGCATCTTTGGAAAAATTTAAATACCAAGGCTAAATTTGGAAAGTAGAATCAGACTGAAAACTGATATCATAACAGGAATTTGAACCTTGGATCTTCATCTTTCTGCTGCTCTGAGCTAATATGACATTAAATTCTCTGACTCACATTTTCCCTGGTAAAATACAATATTCATTTTATGGTATTCTCATATTCATTTTGAGATATACCCCAAAAGGCAACTTACAGTATCCTAAGTACTTGAAGTCTCGGGCTTTGTATAAGGTTATTTCACAAGTTCATTCGTTTTGCTCGCAAGTTCCATCTTTAGTGCCTGAAAACCTTGAACCCTCTGCACACTCAAGTTATCACAGTTGCCTAACCACCCCTACGACTACAAGTCAACAACCCCTACGAGTCAACAACCATACTCGCTATTGGATACGTCAGTGTGTGTTTGTGAGTGACTTTGGAATGAACCTGTGTTTACAAACAATGAAAAGCAAAAAGAAACATTTTCGGCATATTATCCTATTTCACTATCGTAAGAGCAAAACCACCTCACAATGCTGGCAGAAAATTTCTGCTGTCTACGAGGAACATGCAGTAACGAACCGAGCTTGTCAAAAGTGGTTTAGTCGATTTCGAGCTGGAAGGGAATTTCTCCCTAAAACAGTAAGTTTGGCAATTACTCTGTGTTCCCAGGCGTTCTTAGTGATTGAAACGTAACGAGAAACGCACGAACTTATGAGACAACCATATAGTGAGCCACTATGGAGTCAATGTTCATTCATCTTTCACACGTGCCTTGGACGTCAATTGAAAACACTGTATAATTCTGTAAGACTAGACATAAACAATATTCTGGTATATGCTTAAACTATTAGCTTACCTGCTCTGTCTTTCGGCCCTTTTTTCATCGTAATCGGCACGGTAAGCAGTGACAGCTTCTATTTGTCCGTCAGGCAGTTCCAAGGCAGTATGCAGGCGCTTCAGTTTTGGGCGTTCTACCTCTTCCGGAGAGAACGCATGGAAAGCCGCATGCGACTGGGAGGTAGCCCCTCCTAGTCCGACATTTTCGTCCAGTCCAAACGGTGCCGATTCCGGCTCTGGCTTGTGGGTGCATCGGTGGCGCCTGTCAAACAAAACACATTTGGCTTATTATCAATAAGTATGAGTTACATCCTGTCATAATTTGGCAGAGCAAGAACTGGGGAAACATTACATTATTGTAAACCAATCTTTACAGAAGTTGCTAGCATATTCTTTGAAAATGTATTCTACTTAAGGCTTAAAGAAGAGCATTAAAATGTAAGTTGACATTCATGTATTTATTATATAAAATACAGGTTCTTATTTCACCAAAATCGAGGAAGTTCTAAAGTAGGTAGGTAAACATTACTTTCTCTGATAAGCAGAAGAAGTGTTGTAATCCACCAAAAAATTCGATCATGATTTCACTGGGAAATCTCTCTCCAAAAGATTGTTTGAAAATAGATAAGTTGTGTGTGTGTGCAAATAGTACACAAAAAAGTCGGTTAAATAAATAACTTACCTCTGAGTATTCAGGGCAATGATATTGACAAAATTTAGATACCCCAAATAACGATTAAATGAAGAAAATTGCTATTTGCTCAAAGTACCTGGAATGCCTTTTATTAAATATCATGCATGTGGTATATTGACTGAAGAACTAAATGCATATTGGAAATTTACTGTGAGATCTTTTTATCGTCGGAACCAAAACAGAAGTACGAAAACTTACTGAGAAAATAATGTAGAACATTCAAATATGTAATTCATGCCAAATGACTATTTTAGGTAACTTTGAGATTTCCCAAAATATTAATTACTGAACTTTAAATCTTACCAGCTTGAATGACATGTACTGTTAGAAAATGCGTGTTTTTTATTTCGTAGGAAACACTTGATGTTGGCTAAAGGACCTACATATATACATACATATGTGATACAAAGTATTGTACCTTGCGTGTAAGAAGTTCACGTTGTTTAATATCAAACCAGGACAAACACTTATTGTGATTAATGCAATATGTGTAGACAACCACTTTTATATGAATAGTTCATGAAATGGATATAGCTTATCCTTAAATTATACTATTAGTAGATAACAAAAGAAAACGGGTAAGGATTGCAACTGTAATGTAACGCCTTTATGCATGTATTTATTTGTTTGTTTATTTACTTATTTATTTATTCATTTATTTACTTGTTTGTTTTTTCATGCAGTAGAGTTGTATCCAGTGATTTTTTAAGTTACCCTGTGATTACTGTAGCTCTCAGCGTCCCATTCTATGTTATGGTTTACCAGACATACAAAATTAAACGAAATTCATTCAAAATATACACGACTTCATACACGACTTCATAGGCTACTCGCAGAAAATCCAAGGTGGTAGAAATTATTAGTGATATAAATATATCAAACGTATGGTTTTATTCATCTTCTTGATATTCTATAGTCTCATAGGATTCTAGAAACAACTGATAGATTAGCAACTTGTTAAGTACCTATAGATTTCTTTAAAACTGAGATGCATATATTGAGGTCTCCTGATTAAAAACAACGCGTTTTAGAAAAAAGTGTGTGTGTGTGTGTGTGTGTGTGTGTGTGTGTGTGTGTGTGTGTGTGTGTGTGTGTGCGTGCGTGCGTGTGTGTGTGTAAACTGCAA
This sequence comes from Tenodera sinensis, assembly GCA_030765045.1. Lineage (NCBI taxonomy): Eukaryota > Metazoa > Arthropoda > Insecta > Mantodea > Mantidae > Tenodera > Tenodera sinensis. Next base: position 61,612,855 of record CM060971.1, on the reverse strand, counting down.
AATCAATAACGATATGCTGGATAAACACCAAACTTTGTATTTAACTTCAGAATCTTCCTGGAAGACTTTGAAGAAAATCCATCCCCACCAAAATACCCTTTAGATGCATAATGTTTCGTTGTTTTTGATTTGCTCTAAAACACTTAATCTTTTTATTAAAATATCTATGACATAAAATGAATATTGAGTTTTCTGGGAATAACTTGCGAAGACATTTTCAATCCAAAATTTATAACTGGCAAATTATAAGAGAGAGGCAAAGTTTGTTGCACAGATCTCTTTAAAACACACAATTTATTTCAATTACTTTTTGGTGGCATCAGCCATTTCTAAGATACTCATTATTAGTTTGGGTTTTTCAGTATGAAATTTAGTTCTTTCTCGTGATATCCCGGAAAGAGTATAGTATTTCAAGGCCAGCACATAGTAACCCGCTTTTATACAACGGACTATCGTTGCGACTCCCTCTATACACTTTACACCTGTATAAGACACCTACAATACATTTGAGTTTAATATGTCAGGAAACTAGTTCTGCGAACGCTTATCTCGATTGATATGAAGCAGATAAGAAATAAACGTTTAGGAATATCTTTTAAAATAATTTTCGTTAGAAAACACGCACATTCATACTTCCATACTGGGCGGATGCTAGGAAAAGATTCTAGTGAAGAATTCCTCCGACCCATCGGGGAATCGAATTCAGAATCGCTGGGTTGAAAATACAGAGCGCTTATCTCTTGATCACTGAGGTATTCTTAACTATTTTACTTATTTTGGGGTAGAAAACGTCCCTATAAAATGCCCATGTGACATCCCTATAAGAAGTTGAACTTAAATATCAAGTTTGGATTTATCATACATTGCATTTTGAAGTCCTGCTGGTTGTACACACGCGCACGCCACCTCTTTTGTTTCTTTCTCTACTATGTATAGTAAAAAGGGAAGTGTTGTGCTTGTCCTAATATTTCAATGTGGATATTTCACCAGAAGTATATATGTTGAGGCCCCCTAAATCCAAAAAAGCATTTTTAGAAAAAGGTACGTGTGCGCGCGCATGTCTGTCGTGTCTGTCTGTGTGTGTGCGTGTGTGTGTGCGTGTGCGTGTGTGCGTGTTTGTGTGTGTGTCTGTGAACAGCATAACTCAAAAACGAAAAATCGGTTAAAAACCAAAGTTGCTATTTAAGTTTAATATTTTTCAAGAACGCCAGGCGAAGATTTTGGAAAAAAATGTCTTTACCCTAAACTATCCCTTACATGAAAATTTTGATTTTCTCAAATAAAAAAAATGGCTCTAACGATTTTGATTAAAATGTCATATGTTTAAGACATTTTTATGGCAAATAAAATGTCCGAGTATTTTGCATTTTCTGGCTATAGCCTATGTAGTTCTGTTTACTCTTGATGACCTTTGCATAACTGGTAAACCGTAAGGGATAGACCAAATCTTACTACACAAAAAATGTAGACCTCGTTAAAACACACAGGTTATGTCCAAATGCTTTTTTTTTTTTGGTGGAGTGAACCATTTCGGAGAAATGTAATTGTCTGAGTTTTACAATACTTAAAACTTTTCTCAAATCGAAGGTCGTTATTCACTTATTTGTCTCTTGGCCGTGCAAAGAGAACGAAATTCAAAGCCTTCATATAGCTTTTCATTTCTGATCCCGTTATTTTACTTACATCTTTCCCTCTAGCTGGCCAGCTCTCGCTTCCATATAATAGAATGGGTTCCAGTACAGTCCTGTATATTTTGGGCTTTGTTTGGGGGTGTATGTCTTGTTTCCCCAATATGGTATGACTAATTTGATAGTATGCTCTGTTACTTTTCGTGACTCTATTACTCACTTCTTGTTGTATTTTGCCACATTGGTGTAATATTGTTCCTAGGTATCCAAAGCTCTCAGCCTGTTCGATCTGTGTCCCTTACAGTATACATTCAACTGTCCAACCTCTGTCACCTGCATCACCTTGCTTTTACCTATGTTTATTTCCATTCCTTTTTCTTCCAGGCTGCCATTCCATTCTTCTCTTGCTGGCTGTAATTTTCTTTCGGTGTCAGCTATCAGCACTGTCTTCTGCATATATTAATGCCTGACACTGCACTGGTCTGATTTTCCAATTTCCCACATTCATCTTCCAGTTCGTGCCTTACATATTTCATATCTTTCATCCATTAATATTATAAACAGCAGTGGGCTGAGGCTGTCTCCCTGTTTCACCCCCATTTCCATTTCGAATTCCCGTGATTCTCTCCCATCCAACTTTACTACTCCTTCTACTTTCTCATATGTTGACTTAATCACTCTTAGTAGCGTTTCACTTATCCCTCTTTTTACCAGTGTGTTCCAAATCTCCACTCTAGGCACTCTATCAAAAGCTGCTTTCAGATCTAGGAAAGCCAGGTTGATGGTTCTGCCTCTTGAAGGTATTTATACTGTATAAATGCATTGCTACTGGATACCTAATGTATCCATACCTACTTATGGATATAATGTACAAAAGGTGCCTTATCAAACTATCACCACAGATATCGTTCCAGTTTATATTCTTAGAAATAGGTGTTTCAATAACCGAGTATGTTTTATATGGAAATGTTTTTCATCACTAGGAGAGTTAGGCACTGTCTGTGCACGGTCTGTTTTCCTGCAATCGTGGTTCAGCGCAAAACCAGCCCCTCCCCAGAGTGCAATGGAAATACAAGGGTAATCGAAAGGTTGCTCCGCAGCTCTTGTGTAACCAAGATTCCCTTGGACATGGGAATTCAGGCGACAGCACTGTCTCCCGCGAGCATGTGATTATATGTACTTAAAACATCCCGCGGAATAAAAAATCTGATAGATTCACGTATGTAATTCATGAAAAGTGATTCAGATAAAGATGATACCAACGATATCTCGAGCGGTAAGCACGGGCATGGTGCGGAGGAACTTGTTGATAACCCTTTATTGGATATAACGAATGGAGTGGGGTGGCTCGGGCGGTAACGGCGCATTATCCCATGAATCTGGCCGCGGTTTTCCTTGGTCACTAGGTGAGTGGTGGGTTGGCGTCTTCCGCGTCTGGGAGTGTGGTACATCTGCGCTCTGTAACTGCTGTTCTCAGCGTGGTAAATCCACTGTAGTCATCTTTCCCCACAGGGGGGCTGTGTCAAAATCCGCGGTTGCACGGAAACACCCAACTATAGGCTCAGTGTGAAATCACCTCCGTTTGTACTCTACCTCTAACCATTTTGCAACGTTTTGGCAGAGACGGCGGTCTTTATAACACTCCGTGCAGTCATTTTGTAACTGTTATTTTAAAATGTACTAAACAAAAATAAGTTACCAATACATATATTTGTGTAAAATATGAAATACAGTGCAGTATAGCATTAAAGCTTCACTTGTATAATAACTCTAGTATTATATTCACATAACTTTGCCTTTCTACAAACTATTCTTATAAAAGTGGATTCTATTCATTCTTAATCGGCACAGATCCTTTTGTTACACATTTTAATGTAAGTACAAGGAGAACAAAAGAGGCTGTAGTGACAGGCCTTTAAAAAGCAGATCGCTATATGGTGGATTTGAAATTCCATTCTCTGTATCACAACAGAATAACAAAAATCTGATGTGCTGCACTCACTCTACTCTTGTACAAACTATTTGTACAAATTCTTATTCCTGTATCTTCTTCGTCTTAGTTGAGATAAACATTTGTACAAATTATCTTATTGATTATCTCCTTGTACTCGTAGGTGCAAGGGGAAAGTTAGAATACAGAAGGCTTTGAGCGATAGTCAAATCTTTGAAAGCTTTGAGATTCCGTTCTCTTTGCACACGTAACATATAAAAAATGAACAACGATGTTCCATTTCACGAAAGCTTTGTCTTCCGAAACTCACACACATAACAAGGAATATCTCCGAAATGGTTCAACCTACAAGAAAATCTATTGAGACATAAATTGTGTATTTTAGCAAGATCTACATTTTTTGTACAGTATGATTTGGTCTATCTCTAACGGTTTACAGTTATGCAAAAGTCCTCCAGAGTAAATACGACTACAGGGCCTATAGCCAGAAAATTCAAGATATTCATTTCATTTGTCATAAAAATATCTCAAACATATAGCATTTTAATCAAAATCATTAGGGCCATTTTCAAGAAAATCAAAATTTTCGAAAAATCTTCCATGTAAAGGGTAGTTTAGGGTAGGGATATTTTCTTCAAAATGTTCGTGTCGCATCCTTGAAAGACATTAAACTTAAATACCAAGTTTGGTTTTTAACCGACTTTTCGTTTTTAAGTTATGCTGTCCACAGACTGGCACACAGACTGACACAGACACACACGGACCTTTTTATAAAAATGCTTTTGTTGGATTCAGGGGTCTCAAAAATATATTTCCGGTGAAATCTCGACATCGAATTTTTGGATGTAATACAATACTTCCCCTACTTACCAGTAGATAAAGCAAAAATGCTTTTTTTTTATTCAGGGGGTCTCAAAACATATATTTCCGGTGAAATCTCGACATCGAATTTTTGGGTAGAGAAAGTAAAAATCAGATGTGTTGCACTCACATGACTTTCTCTACTCTTGTACTAACCATTCTTACAAACTCTTATTCCTATATCTTCTTCGTGTTGAGATAAACATTTGTACAGATTATCTTATTGCTTATTTCCTTGTAGGTGTAATTCGAAAAATTTTCCATGTAAAGGATAGTTTAGGGTGGGGCAATTTTCTTCAAAATCTTCGTGTCGCATCCTTGAAAGACATTAAACTTAAATGCCACATTTGGTCTTTAACCGACTTTTCTTTATTGAGTTATGCTGTACACAGACTGACACACACACACACACGCGCGCGCGCGCGTTTTTCTAAAAATCTGATGTGTTGCACTCACATGACTTTCTCTACTCCTGGATTATGCATTGTTACAATCTCATATTCCTATATCTTCTACGTGGTAGTTGAGTTAAACACTTCCAGAAATGATCTTATTGCTTATTTCCTTGTAGGCGGAAGGGGAATATGGCAATACAGCAGCCTTTGAGCGACAGTCAAATCTTCTAAAGTTTTCAAATTCCGTTCTCTTTGCACGGTTAACATAGAAACAGATGTATACCGATGTTCCACTTGACAAGTATAAGTTGTCCAAAAGTTACACAAATAACGAGGAATATCTCCGAAATGGTCCACTCGAAAAAAAAAAAATTTAGACATAAATTGTGTATTTTAGCAAGATCTATATTTTTGTATGGTAAGACTTTATCTCCTACGGTTTATGAGTTATTCAAAAGTCATCCAGAGTAAAGAGGACTACATAGGCTATAGCCAGCAAATTCAAAATGTACATTTCCTTTGTCATACAAATATCTTAAACTCATGTCATTTTAACCAAAATCGTAGAGCCATTTTCAAAAAAATAAAAATTTTCAAAAAATTGTCCATGTAAAGAGTTGTTTAGGGTGGGGTTATTTTCTTCAAAATCTTCGTGTTGTATGCTTGAAAGGCATTAAACTTAAATACCAACTTTGGTTTTTAACCGACTTTTCGTTTTCGAGTTATGCTGTCCACAGAGTGACACACAGACCCAGACACACACACACACACACACACACACACACACACACACACACACACACACACGGGCACTTTTTTCTAAAAATTCGATGTGTTGCACTCATATGACTTTCTCTACTCTTGTACTAACCATTCTTACAAACATATTCCGATATCTTCTTCGTGTTACTTGAGATAAGCATTCGTACAATTATCTTATTGCTTATTTCCTTGTGGGTAAAAAGGACGCCCCCTAAAGAGATGGCTCCAGGAAATGTGAGACCGGAACAGGCTTAAGCCTAACCCATGAAGGAAGATGAAGAAGAAGAAGAAGAAGAAGAAGAAGAAGAAGAAGAAGAAGAAGAAGAAGAAGAAGAAGAAGACGAAGAAGGGAGGTAAAAGGGGAATATTAGAATACAGTAGGCTTTGAGCGATTGTCAAATCTTTTAAAGTTTTGAGATCACGTTCTCTTTGCACGCTTAACAAATAAAAATATCTGATGTGTTGCACTCACATGACTTTTTCTACTCTTGTACATACCATTCTTACAAATTCTTATGGCTCTATCTTCTTGGTGTTAGTTGAGATAAATAGTTTCAGAAATTTGTTATTGCTATTTCCTTGTAGGTACAAGGGAAATATGGGGATACAGTAGGCTTTGAGCGATAGTCAAATCTTTTAAAGCTTTGAGATTCCGTTCTCTTTGCACGCTTAGCATATAGCAATGAACAACGATGTTCCATTTCACTAAAGTTTTAAGTTGTGGCGGCCACTAGAGGAGAAATCCAGAAACATTCTAGAGAAGTTGATATTCTATGTTACTATCTTTTGTTTTTCCTTTGTTTAAAAAATCAATAAAATATTTTAGTAACACGCATGATTAAAAGGTTACACAGTAAACCGCATCTTAAAAACCAAAAAGTTTTCCCAAACTGACACATATAACAAGGACTTATTTAAACATAAATTATGTGTTTTAGGGACATCTACATTTTTTGTACAGTAAAATTTTGTCTATCTCTTACGGTTTACGATTTAGTCAAAAGTAATCCAGACTAAACAGGACTAGATAGGCTATAGCCAGAAAATTCAAAATATACATTTAATTTGTCATCAAAATATCTCAACCATGTGGCATTTTAATCAAAATCGTTAGAGCCATTTTCACAGACTGACAGACACACAGGCACACACACACACACACACACACACACACACACACACACACACACACACACACACACACACACACACACACACACACACACACGGACCTTTTTCTAAAAACGCTTTTTTTATTCAGAGGGTCTAAAAACATATATTTTCGGTGAAATCTTGACATCGAATTTTTGGGTGGAATACAATACTTCCCCTACTTATCAGTTGAGTAAGTAAAAATGCCTTTTTTTATTCAGGAGGTCTCAAAACATATATTTTCAGTGAAATTTCGACATCGAATTTTTGGGTGCAACACAATTCTTTCTTCTACTTACCAGTAGAGAAAGTAAAAATGAACAACGATGTTCCATTTCACGAAAGTTTTAAGTTTTCCGAATCTGACACAAATAACAAGGAATGTCTCCAAATTGGTTCACTCTACAAAAGAAAGAAACAAAGAAGAAAAAAAAAAAAGATTATTTAGACATAAATTGTGTGTTTTAGTGAGACCTACATTTTTTGTATGTTAACAATTTGTCAATCTTTTACGGTTTACGAGTTATTCAAAAGTCATCCAGAGTAAACAGGACTACATAGGCTATAGTCAGAAAATTCATAATATACATTTCATTTTTCATACAAATATCTTAAACATATAACATTTTATCAAAATCGTTAGTCATTTTCAAGAATATCAAAATTTTCGAAAAATGTTCCATGTAAAGGGTAGTTTAGCGTGGGGATATTTTCTTCAAAATCTTCGTGTCGCATCCTTGGAAGACATTAAACTTAAATATCAACTTTGGTTTTTAACCGACTTTTCGTTTTTGAGTTATGCTGTCCACAGACTGTCAGACTGACACACACACACACGGACCTTTTTCTAAAAATGCTTCTTTTTTATTCAGGGGGTCTCAAAACATATATTTCTGATGAAAACCCGACGTCGAATTTTTGAGTGGAATCAATATTGTGACTTTTGGTGGGGTGTAAAGTAAAGAAGACAGATGTAGTCGAGATAAAGAAACACTTTTATTTCCGTAAACAGTAACCTTTTACACTCGTTGTAACAGCAAGAAAGTCTTTTCCAATTCACTCACAGCACGGCCCCAAATTCGTCACAAAACTGTCCCTTCTCCGTCGGCACGACTCCTCAACGCTTCGCATACGTCTCTTCTTTCCGTCGGCACGACTACTCAACAATTCACATACGTCTGTCCTCTCCGTCGGCACGACTACTCAACGCTTCACATACGTCTGACTCTCCGTCGGCACGACTACTCAACGCTTCACATACGTCTGACTGACTCTTCTGTCGCGCTTTACCGCTATTTATATCTCCCAGGCACTATTCTGGAAACTTCAGTTATTGCGGTGAAATACAAAACAGAAGATTCCGAAGTCTCTATCCTTTTCTCTCTTTCGGCAAGCGCCCCAACAATGCGGCCATTCTCTGTCTCTTTCCTTCGGCTCCTTTGCGGTAGTGCCGAAAATAATGCGATGGGTGACACTGCTGTTGTCGGCAATTAGATGCGGCGGGCGCGGTGACAATATCTACTTACTTCTACTTACCAGTAGAGAAAGTAATACGTTGGCTTCGCCATTTCCATTTTCGACACTATCCCCCTTTCTGTTCGTTTTCTCCCTATATTTATTAGTATTTAAAATCATTACAATTGTTATCATCATTATCAATATTACTACTACTACTACTACTATTATTATTATTATTATTATTATTATTATTATTATTATTATTATTATTATTATTATTATTGTTATTGTTGTTATTATTATTACTATTGTTATTATTATTATTATTATTATTATTATTATTATTATTATTATTATTATTATTATTATTATTATTATTATTATTATTATTATTATTATTATTATTATTATTATTATTATTATTATTATTATTGTTATTATTATTATTACTACTACTACTACTACTACTACTACTACTACTACTACTACTACTACTACTACTACTACTACTACTACTACTACTACTACTACTACTACTACTACTACTACTACTGTTGTTTATGTTTCTGTCGTAATCTTTGTTTTACTTTCTCTACTGGAGGAGTATTGTATTTTACCCAAATATTCGAAAACAAAATTTTACCGCAATAATGTTTTGAGACTCCCTGAATCTCTCCCAAAGAAGGTATTTATAGAAAATTCTTTGTACATGTCGTTTTACGTTCTCTATTTCGTGTAGTTAAGTAGAGGAAGTATGGTATTCCACCCAAAATTTTGATGTCGAAATTTCACCGGAGATATATATTTGTGAGGTCCCTTGAATAAAAAAGAATAAAAAAGAAAAAGAAAATTAGGAAAAGGCGTACGCGCGTGTGTGAACAGCTTAACTGAAAAAACGAAAACAACGTTTGCCCTTTCGGTTTAATTATAATTTTTAGGCTTATTACTATCAGTATTTTGTGTTCCAAATGAACGAAGGTAATGTCCGGCGACTCACTTCATTACCTTGCTACACTATCAGCTGTTGGTAATCAACTGTTACTTTTTTATGAGAAGCTGTTTTTTGATGTCCTGTTGATTCAAAGAAATGAATGTAAGCCAAATGTGTTAAAAAAGTCAGCAGAACCTGCACATAACAAGCCATGCAGATATAAAAGTACATAAATGTGTAATAACTGAATATTCTAAACTCTCACGGATACAATGTTATTTTTGCGTTTACTATATATAAGCGCGAATGACAACAATTATTAAACAGAAGCTCGTGGGCACTGGTCCACTTGTAACAGCGCATGCGCTGGCTAACCGCTTCGTTAGGAATATTTCGAATGTTAGCTCAACCCATGTGCCTTCGGACTTCTGTTTAGCACATTTTTATTTTTCCTCTAGTAGTCTGTTATTTCGATTCTTATGTAATTCTCCAAAATGCCCATAATGCTATCTTTTTCGTGATATTAGAATCTTCCATTCACGAAAAGAAAATTTGCACTTAATACACACACATTATGCTTTCGCTTTTGTCTGATTAGCTGTACACTAACTTTTAAGTAATTTCTGTTACCGTACCTGAAGAAACTGTCCAAAGAAAGCCAGGAACACAAAGTAGAGCGGGAACCCATTTGCTTACTCCTGTGTAATGCAGATGTACCTAGGCACAGTTGCCCTGTCCTCAGAGCTCTACTGACACTAAAATTGGTATAGCTATTGACATTGGGGCAGGAAATCGAAGCCTACTCTCACATTTATAGCGACGGTAAGGAGCCTCACGAATGTTTGGGAGGTGACACGACATGAAGGCGCGTGGCACTCCACAAAAACAAAGTTCTGGACAGAGCCATTGCCACCCTCTTCAGTCCAACAGCTTTTCCTCGAATAGCCCTATTTCCACAGAGCAGAAACGTTTTCACAGAAAAACTAACTTTATTTGTCCAGAATTTCGTTCCTGAGTGGCCTAAGACACGGAGGAAAAGACGCACTCTCTGACTCCCCCAAAACTTACGATTACACTGGGACTCTTACCTCCTTTTCTCTGTCCATATGCAGTGGACTTGATTTCTAGTTCATCTTTTTTTTATTTCTTTTAATGTTTGCATATATAATATATCTACCATAACAGAAAAAAATTGCTTATTTAAATATATTTTAGGGTGTTGTCAAAATGAATAATGAGCTTAGCAGTTTTTATTTTCTGTACTATTCACCTATTGTAATCATAGTGTTATAAGTGTTGTATTCCGTTCAAAAATTGAATATCTAGTTTTCGTCGTAAACACGTGGTTGGAAGTTCCTAGAATCCAAAACGAGCATTTCTAGAAGAAAATATGTGTGTGCGTTTGGGCGCGAGCTTGTGAGCGAGTGAGTGAGTGAGTGAATAAGGGAGGGAGCGAGAGAGAACGCATAACTTAAAACGAAATGTCGGACAGATGCCAAAGTTGATATTTAAGTTTAGCGTATGTGAGACGAAAATTTTCAAGAAAATTTCCTACTGTAAACTGCTCCTTACAATGAAAAAGCTCGTAATTTTTTATTTTATCAAGTGTGATTCCAATGATTTTGATTACAGTGACATCTGTTGAAAATATTCATGTTGGACTATTACTCCGGATTTCTTCTTAACAAGAACCATCTCTGCTTAAATGTAGACCGTTTTGTCTGGTATATCAGAGTTATATCAGTCCAGGGTCACCGCGGAGAAGCGGTCTACTTCACCCCTCCCCCCTGGGTACACAGTGTATTATGTACCTACTCTGTATTCACTCTAAGGTTGATCCGCACGAAACTGAACCCAGGTGGCCAGTGCGCAGTTATAATGTATCCTTCCGCCATTCGCGCCAGAAATACTGTCACAGCACAACCACGTGGTGAGTGCATGCCATACGGAATAGAAAGGACCAATCCCTTGTTCCGTCAATTTAAAGAGTGAATAACATGTAACTCGAGATTAAAGGCGATAAGATTGATAGTTACAACAAAATAAACTTGTTGTAGCACTTTGCCAATTGTTGGCGGTTCATTTTTAAACAAGAAATTGTGCAGTTACACGAATTGCGTTTTTAACAAAATCGTCACATTCTTGCATGGCGTAATTGACACGCTTTCTTTTTTCCCAGGTGTAACCACTTTTCCCGTTTCAGCATTTTCTTTACGAGCACTGTTTATACTGGTATTACAAAACACCGGTGAATTCAGTTTATTTCACTACTTCTTTGAAGGGAACAGTTGGATATTTCTCACAGAATATGTTCAACACTATTGTTTTTTTACCACTAGCCAATGGTTTGCCCACCTTATGCTTTACATATTAACTCGGCGAAGACGCAAGAACAAATTCACCGCTGTCGTCCGCCATGATCCTAAATAGAAACTGCTGGCTGTAAACAATACTCTGTAAATACTCGAATGTCAGGTAACTTACACGCGTTACATGTTGGGACTTGTAGCTCTATTTATCAGTTTACATCAGCGTTAATTAACCTCTTAAGTCTTTGTATGAAATATTATATCATTTAAGGATAAATTAATTCTAAAATTCAGATTACTAATATGGGACTACTTCTCTGCACGTATTACTACCGTGTTGTACCACGGTACAGTGGTCATATGGCTTTGTTTTGACGCGGACAAACCTAGGAGTGAACTGAGTACCTACCTACCTACCTACCTACCTACCTACCTACCTATACCTACCTACCTACCTACCTACCTACCTACCTACCTACCTCCCTGTCTGCCTGCCTGCCTATCTGCCTGCTTGCCTGCTTACCTACCTGCCTGTCTGTCTGCCTGTCTACCTACCTGCCTGCCTGCCTATCCGCCTGCCTGCCTACCTACCTGCCTGTCTGCCTGTCTACCTACCTGCCTGTCTGTCTACCTACCTGCCTGTCTGTCTGCCTGCCTGCCTATCTGCCTGCCTACCTGCCTGTCTGCCTGTCTACCTACCTGCCTGCCTATCCGCCTGCCTGCCTACCTACCTGCCTGTCTGCCTGTCTACCTACCTGCCTGCCTATCCGCCTGCCTGCCTACCTCCTACTTCTGTTGAAGTTATTTGCACTGTGATTAAAATGCCTACTTGGATCATCTCCAAAAATCGTATGACTGCGAATACTCTCGCATACAATTTGACTGAATTTTGTGTAATTTTGAGTTCCAAAGAAACTTTGAAACATAGACAAGAACGTGCTGCAGGAAAAAATGTAGATATGTAAAACACCTGCACAACTTGTGTCATAAACTTTTTCTTCTGATCGTATATGTTTTCGAAGTGCTGAAAGTCGCAATATTCCATGCTAAGCGTCGTCTAGCGGAGGTGCTTCTTGCGTTTCTTTCCGCTATGAGAGCTTCCTAGTTCACACTAATTATAAGAATAGACATTTCACTGTTTCCGTATGTTCTGACTAAGGATGACTTGCTTCATTTAAAATCGTTCCTAAGCAAAAATATATCGTGAGTAATGTAATTTCCATAGAAGAATAAAATTTGATATGAACACTAAGTATATGTAGGTAACTTGTAATACATATTTGTGAATCATTATCATTGTTGGAAAAGGTTGTGTGAATGCAATATATCAAAATAACACACGAAAGTCTTTCTTTCATGAAATGCTCAAAATGTCTTCTGTTAGCTTTGGTACGTATCAAATCGCCGCGCCGTCGCCATGAATCCCGGATGCGCTGGTGTATCCCTGGAGCATTGCATATTATGATAAAGAACTTTTTGCTAACAAATATAACAAAATGCTTTCATTTATTTGACTTATCAGAAGTTAATATGTAATGCTCAGTTCTACACTGCTTCACTCCATCAGCGTTTGCCATGTTCCTACCTAGCAAACACAAATTAAAAGCTTTGCCGCACCTGTTTTCTCGCTATACCATGTGTCTAGTCATAGTGTTGATACACGATACTGAATATATCTCAAAGTAATCATGTTTGTATGCTTTCTATGCTGGTTTAGACACTCCAATGTTTTCAAATGGATTATAGAATATTTCCTCTTCACGCATTCATATGACCAAGCATTAGAGAGGTTTGTTTTTGAGTCCTATGAATGCGACATAGCTCGGCGAAAAGTAGGTGACGCTAGCCTACTGATCCCAAAGTCGCAGGTTCAAATCCGAACTAAACCGATGGTTTCTAAGTGTGCTTAAAAACGACAGCTCCATGTCAGAAGATTTACTGGCATGTAAAAGAACTCGTGCGAGACAAATTTCGGCACATCGGCGACACTGATGTGATCCTGGCAATTGACAGTCTCGTTAAGTAACAAAATAATTTTAAATACATTTTTAATTTCGAAAAGTAGGTGGGAGCAAATCGGTCCTCCTCTCTTTCGCATAAGGTTAGGCGTCACTGATATATATCAAACCCGAGCCCTACAAGCAATAAACGCAATGCATCGCTGTGGAGAAATATAAGAAATATGTATAAAATCAAAATATAACACTTCTGTATTAACCAGTTATGATTTTGAGTTACCGAAAGCTAAACACGTTTGGTTTCTTTTCCCCCAAAAGGTGCTATTCGGAAAACAGAATTCCATACAGTCGTGCATTTCAACAAATGCTGGGCAAAACCCTCTAGGTTCAGGGTAGAAATAACTGATCAACTGTATTTCTTGTAAATTTGAAGCTATGTAATGTGAAATGAGAGACACAACTTGTTTGAATTTGCGTATCGGTTTCTGGTTTTCACAAAGCTACTTCTTAACGTAAACACAAGGTCCACAATCGCATGATTGCGAGTGGAATTAAAGTGTTATGTCACGTAAAAATGAATTACAGCTTCACACCATTGGTTTTTAGCAGCATGAGAAGTAGGCTACTTTTGAATTTGTTTCGTTCACTGAGAGAAGACACATTGACTCCCCTGAGTCTGCGTGTGCCATTGTATGCATGTTTAATGCCTTTGGGTATGTAGGTCCTTCCACGTTACATCCATTCAGGAGAGCCTTGAAATTGCGTGAATTATGAAATGCTCTTCCGGACTGTTATTTCCGGAGCTGACGCGCATGCTCTAGATTCACAGGTATGTTGGTTTTAGTACCTATTTTCAAGGGCGTATGCATACTTTTTTGGAGGAAGGAAAGTGACTAGGCTCCATAAAACAAATATACTGATTCCCACATAGTAGACTTTACATTCGTCTTCTACTTTATCTGATTACCCTCCCCTTATGTAGGACTTACAAGACTGTGCCTAGGGTCAGACGCCTGTCGGGGAGCAGACGAACATATGGACCGGACAGGGTGAAGACCTGGAAGCGGGTGGTCAGCCCAGCACCGGGTATAGTAGTGAGGAAGAGGATAATATGAAATGCAGGCGAAATGGATGATTGGAGAGGTGATTATGGAGCAATTGGTGGAACGACCGGCGGGGGAAACCGGAGAACCCAGAGAAAACTCACCCAGACGCCGCTTCGTCAACCACGAATACCACATGCGGGTCCTTGGTATTGAACCCGAGCCGCCTAGGTGGTAGTCGAACGATCAAACCCCTCGGCCACGGCGCCGCCAAATTTACATTTATTTTTACAAATGTTAGCACATTTTTAATTTACAACTTTTGAGACAATTAGAAAGTACAACCTGTTCATAATACAAAATCAAGTTTTGTTTGCAAACGTATCAACAAGTTCATATCAGACATATGAATTTCACAGCGAATTGTCAGAAAGGCAAATCCAAATGTGCGCTTCTCACTTCATATGTCTTTAGTTGACATTGTATGGAAAAGGTATTTCTGCAGAAACAGCGGAAACTCAAAACGTTTAATATCTTAAGAAGAGCACAAGACAACCAAAAAGAGTGTAGCTTTAAAGCTTCCCATGTTTTAAGAACATTTATTTTCCTTTGAAAAATAAGGATTCTATTTTTGAAGAAACGCTTCCCTTTAGAACGATTTTAGCTAAACTGCTTGCGACTTTTTTATCAAATTATTTTCACAACTATTGTAACGGGAAAGAGAAAAATTCGGGGCAGCAGGGCCCTCGTGGTCTCTGAATACACCCCAGAGCATCCTCTTTTTTGGTGGGGGGTGGAGGAGGGGGGGGGGTCTGTTGACCGTATACAAATTTGTGTTTGTGTTATGATCACGTGATATCCCAACTTCTCAGGTTACATGCTACAGATTCTTGAGTTCCTCGCCATTTTGAAAAAAGTTGAAAAAGGTTCCATTTAAAGAATACTGTCCTTGTAAATCGCTGATGCACGTTTGAAGAATTACATAAGCATCTACATAACTAACTACTAGAGAAAAAATAAAAATGTGCTAAACAGAAGTCCGAAGGCACATGGGTTGAGCTAACATTCGAAATATTCCTAACGAAGCGGTTAGCCAGCGCATGCGCTGTTACAAGTGGACCAGTGCCCACGAGCTCCTGTTTAATAATTGCTGTCATTCATCAGCTTATATATAGTAAACGCAAAAACAACATTGTATCCGTGAGAGTTTAACACATTCAGTTATTACACATTTGTGTACAGTTATATCTGCATGGCTTGTTATGTGATGTTTCTACTTAGTTTTTTAAACGCCTTTATTTCACATTGTTATCTTTGAAAAGACAGGACATATAAATAAACAATAATACAGCTTCTCATCTGAGAAAACTGCAAGTATTTAAAAATTGAAACCAATAAGGAGGAATATCTCTAAAACGGTTAACTCCACCAAAAAAAAAAAAAAAAAAAAAAAAAAAAAAAAAAAAAGTTAACATAAATAATGTACTTTAACAAGATCTACATTTTCTGTATAGTAAGAGTTCGTCGATCTCTTACGTTTTTTCCGGTTGTGCAAAAGTCGTCCAGAATGACAGAGGACTGAGAGGCTATTTCCATCAAATTCAAAATATACATTTCGTTTTTCATAAAATATCTTAAACATGTCAATCAAAATCGCTAGACACTTACATAACAAGCCTAGTTTTTAACCGACCTTTTGTTCTTGAGTTCTCACAGAGAACTTTTTCTAAAAATGATTTGTTTTTTAAGTTCGGGGGTCTTCAAAACATATTCACATAAAATTTCAATATCGAATTTTAGGGTGTGATACACTACTTTTACTTTCTCTGCGTACTAATCAGCTTACATAGGCACAGTTTGTATAAAAATCTGCGTTGCATTCATATAATTTTCTTTACTCTTGTATAAACTAATTTTACAAACACTTATACTCTTGTCTGTTTAACGTTAATCGAGATAAACGTTTGCAGAAAGTCTTATTGATAATTTTCTTTAGGTGCAAGGAGGGTATGGGAATGCAATAGGCGTTAAGCTGTAGTCAAATCTTTTAAAGAAGGCCGGTATGTATTGGCTTTTAAATTCAGTTCTCTTTGCATGGCCAAAAGATTTAAAAACAAATGATAAACGACTTTCCACCGAGAAAAAGAATTGTTTGTCAACAACGCAGTCAATTGCCAGGATGATATCAGCGCCACCGATGTGTCGGAATTTCGTGCCGCAGTTGTTTTACATGTCACTAAATTTATCGACTGGGACCTGTGGCTTTTAAGCACACTTAGAAACCATCTGATTAAAGTATAAATATTGGAAAATGCAGATAAATAACAAGATATCTTGGAGATGGTTCACCACGCAAGAGATGTGTGCTTGGCATAAATTATGTTTTGGTGTACTTTCAGGCGTGTAGTGTTGGCAGTGACGGGCAGATGGCGCGGAAGATTGCGAATGGTAACTGCTGTTCTCGGCGCTAGGTGGCGTTTGGCTCGCCTTGTCCGTCGGGGGGGGGGGGGGGGGAGGACGCTTAGTGCGACACCGGAACCGCGATATTATGGCTGCTTTGTGGAGCCTGGCGCCGGGATGAAGAGATCTCAGCACTTGTTAGGGACTTCTGCCCGTCTCTGTGGCCTGTCTAGCTGTGACCCTGTGTGGCACCTTCGATTCCCTCTTTTCATCCCTGCCTCCTGGGGGGGTGGTATCAAGACCTGTAGTGCAAGTGAAATCACATGGCAGAGAAAATAAAAAGTACCACTACATTTCCGCTAGAATTATTCAAAACAATCCCTTGTTAACAATGAATACATACCACATAGCGGCGGTTTGTCTGCAATTTTTTAAAAGTTTTAAAAGTTAGTGTACAAGTAATCAGACAAAAGCGAAAGCATAATGTGTGTGTATTAAGTGCAAATTTTCTTTTCGTGAATGGAAGATTCTAATATCACGAAAAAGATAGCATTATGAGCATTTTGGAGAATTACATAGGAATCGACATAACTGACTACTAGAGGAAAAATAAAAATGTGCTAAACAGAAGTCCGAAGGCACATGGGTTGAGCTAACATTCGAAATATCCCTAACGAAGCGGTTAGCCAGCGCATGCGCTGTTACAAGTGGACCAGTGCCCACGAGCTCCTGTTTAATAATTGTTGTCATTCGCGCTTATATATAGTAAATGCAAATATAACATTGTATCCGTGAGAGTTTAACATATTCAGTTATTACACATTTATGTACTTTTATACCTGCATCGGCTTGTTATGTGCAGGTTCTGCTGACTTTTTTAACACATTTGGCTTACATTCATTTCTTTTCATCAACAGGACATCAAAAAACAGCTTCTCATAAAAAAGTAACAGTTGATTACCAACAGCTGATAGTGTAGCAAGGTAATGAAGTGAGTCGCCGGACAGTACCTTCGTTCATTTGGAAAACAAAATACTGATAGTAATGCGCCTAAAAATTATAATTAAACCGAAAGGACAAACGTTGTTTTCGTTTTTTCCAGTTAAGCTGTTCACACACACGCGCGTACGCCTTTTCCTAATTTTCTTTTTCTTTTTTATTCTTTTTTATTCAAGGGACCTCAAAAATATATATCTGCGGTGAAATTTCGACATCGAATTTTTGGGTGGAATGCAATACTTCCTCTACTTACTATACGAAGTAGAGAAAGTAAAAAGACATGTACATAGAACTTTTCAAAAAATTCCTTTTCTAGGGGAGATTCAGGGAGTCTCAAAACATTATTGCGGTGGAATTTTGTTTTCGAATATTTGGGTAAAACACAATACTCCAGTAGAGAAAGTAAAACAAAGATGACGACAGAAACATAAACAACAGTAATAATTATAATAATAATAATAATAATAATAATAATAATAATAATAATAATAATAATAATAATAATAATAATAATAATAATAATAATAATAATAATAATAATAATAATAATATAATAAACAATAGTAATGATTTCAAATAAATACTAATAAATATAGGAAGAAAACGAACAGAAAGCGAATAGTCTCGAAAATGGGAATGGGGAAGCCAACGTATTACTTTCTCTACTGGTAAGCAGAAGCAAGTATTGTATTCCACCCAAAAATTCGATGTCCAGATTTCACCGGAAATATATGTTTTGAGACCCTCTGAATCCAAAAAAACCATTTTTAGAAAAAGGTCCGTGTGTGGGGGTGCGTTCTGTGTGTCAGTCGGTGTCTGTAAGTCAGTGGACAGCATAACTCAAAAACGAAAAGTTGGTTAAAAACCAAAGTTGGTATTTAAGCTTAATGTCTTTCAAGGATGCGACACGGAGATTTTGAAGAAAATAGCACAACCCTAACTACCCTTTACATGGAAAATTGTTCGAAAATTGTGATTTTCTTGAAAATGGCTCTAACGAATTTAATTAAAATGTCATATGTTTAAAATATTTGTATGGCAAATGAAATGTATATTTTGAATTTTCTGGCTATAGCCTATGTAGTCCTGTTTGAATAACTCGTAAACTGTTAGAGATAGACAAAACCTTAATATACGAAAAATGTAGATCTCGCTAAAACACACGTTATGTCTGAATAAATTTTTTTAGAGGGAACCATTTCGGAGATATTCCTTGTTATTTGTGTCAGTTTCGGCAAACTTAAAACTTTACTGAAATGGAACATCGTTGTTCATTTTTTTATATATTAAGCATGCAAAGAGAACGGAATCTCAAAGCTTTAAAAGATCTGACTATCGCTCAACGCTGAAAGATTCTCCATTCACGTAACAAGACAAAAATTTTTAAAAGACTAGGTTGAAGAGGATTAAACCCTAAACTGCCTGGGTTTGGTTTTACCAACCCAAATTCCAGGTTTTATTTTTATTATCAAAGTCTACTGGATTCTAATATTCCCCTTGCACCTACAAGGAAATAATCAATATTGTACAAATGTTTATCTCAGCTAACACGAAGAAGATATAGGTATAAGAGTTTGTAAGAATGGTTAGTACAAGAGTAGAGAAAGTCATGTGAGTTAAACACATCAGATTTTTTTTTTTTTATACTTTCTCTTCTACATTTAGCAAAGTAGAGGACGTATTGTATTTCACCGAAAAATGTGTGTGTGTGTGTGTGTGTGTGTGTGTGTGTGTGTGTGTGTGTGTGTGTGTGTGTGTGTGTGTGTGTGTGTCTGTGGACAGCATAACTCAAAAATGAAAACTCGTTTAAAAACCAAAGTTGGCATTTAAGTTTAATGTCTTTCAAGGGTGCGACACGAAGAATTTGAAGAAAATTGCTCTACCCTAAGCTGCCCTTTACATGGAAAATTTTGATTTTCTTGAAAATGGCTCCAACGATTTTGATTAAAATGCCACACGTTTGAAATATTTTTATGACAAATGAAAGGTAGGTATATATTGAATTTTCTGGCTATAGCCCCTGTAGTCGTATTTACTCTGAAGAACTTAAAAATGTAGATCTTAAAATACAATTAATGTCTTTTTTTTTTAAGGAGTGAACCATTTTGGAGATATTTCTTGTTATTTGTGTGAGTTTTGGAGAACTTATACTTCTTTCAAATGGAACATGGTTATTCATTTTTGTATATGTTAACCGTACAAAAAGAACGTAATTTGAGAGCTTTAAAAGATTTGACTATCGCTCAAAGACTACTGTATTCCCATATTCCCCTTGCACCTACAAGGACATAAGCAATAAGATAATTTCTGCAAATGTTTATCTCAGCTAACACGAAGAAGATATAGAAATATTTTGTAAGAATGGTTAGCACAAGAGTAGAGAAAGTCATTTGAGTGCAACACATCAGATTTTGTTCAGCTAGCGTCGCGCCTGTTCATTCCAGCGTATGATGTTGTTACATCAAAATATTTAAAATTAAAGGTTTATTGGTATACATATACTCGTACATTTAGTATGGATTGCTGAATTATTTAATTACTTCTAATATTGGTCGGCAATATCTCTTAGGAAAATAATTTTAAAATGATACTTCATTATAAAGCTGTTAATTTCCAAATCAGTGTCATCTTTTCGAAACATCCACGCACACCCAGAAATAGAGTACTCGTCGTTCCAACAACTACAAAAGGACAGTCTACAAGAATGTTCAATACATTGTTAATCGGCGGAGATCATTGTCGATTCAAATAGTTTCGCCGACAACGGTATAACGACGTGAGCAGCAAAGCCATACTCTGCTTCAAAACGTCACATCAGTTTGTAGTAAGAAGCATTATTGCTATAACGTAAGCAGTGCCAAAGAAGTCACTAATGAATATGTAAATGTTTATCGCATAACATTTAAAAGCGTTTTCGTAAAGCAAACGCAACATACATATACCAAACCGTCACTACAACACAATCCACTTTTGAGTGTTAAAAGAGTGGCGCAGCCCGCATAGAGTGGGAGGAGGTAAATCCAACCTCCCCTCTTTCGCAAACGTTGGACATTGCTGTGATAGAGTTATTGATGTCGCGAGAGGAACAAGAGTATGTAAGGACGGTACTCCAGCAGTGGAACTTAATGCTAAATTGCAGGTGGCGATGATTAGCTCACCACCGAAGCCGGAACTTGGAAGCTGCGCGTACCCTCTGCAGGAACTCCGGTATGACGTAAGTAGACGTCACTTGAGGCAGATGTCAGTCGGGCTGTAGAGCTGTAACTATGGCTGCGGTGTGGTATTCGGACAGGGGCGCCAGATAGACGTATTGAACACAGGTAGGGCGTCGCAAGAGACGGCCCCGCTGTACTCCACAAGGAGGAGCAAAATTGGGCAAGAGCACGGCCATGGTCGTATAGCGTACCTGGCACGACGTCGGAACGCCAACTGATTCGGCGTGTCCATGTCGATAGCGGACATGCGCCCTGGAGCGACGAGATTGCGTTCTGGACATGGTGCTGGGCAAGAAGAAGAGCATTCACTTTGCGGTAAAGAGGCGTCACATGAATATTTCCGCTCCTTTTCTCGGAAAAAGCAATTGCTTAAGGTGGCGTTCTGCAATTCTTTTAACACACGAAGGGATATTTACTTACGGCAATGCCGGGCGAAGTGGGCCACCTGGTATACATTTTATTTGTTACGTAAATATCTTGAATATGTATATACTTTGAACAAAATTGTTATAGACACTTTTAGTAAAAAATAGTAAAACCTTTTCAGTATAAATGGAAGTTAGGGCTAGGGGTAGTTTACTGAAAATCTTCATGTGGCATCTTTGATAGATACCCACAGAACTTAAACACCAAGCTCGGTATACATATATCCGACTTTTCGGTTTTCAATTAAGCTGTTAACACACACACACACACACACACACACACACACACACACACACACACACACACACACACACACACACACACACACACACACACACACACACACACACACACACAAACACTGGCCTTTTTGCTTTATCACAGTAAAGAAGCAAAAATTGGATGTCGAAATTTCATCGGAAATACTTATCTGAATCTAAAAAATCTGATGTGTTGCACTCACATGACTTTCTCTGCTCTTGTACTACCCATTCTTACAAACTCTTATTCCTATATCTTCTTCTTGTTAGTTAAGGTAAACATTTGTACAAATTATCTTATTGCTTATTTTGATTATTTCCTTATAGGTGCAAAGGGAATATTAGACTACAGTAGACTTTGTGTGATAGTCAAATCTTTTAAAGCTTTGTGATTCCGTTCTCTTTGCACACTTGACATATAAAAAAATTAACAACGATGTATTTCACGAAAGTAAGTTTTCCGAAACTCACGCACACAACAAGGAATATCTCCGTAATGGTTCACCCTAGAAGAAAATTTATTTGGACATAAATTGTGCATTTTAGCAAGATCTACATTTTTTATATAGTAAGGTTTTGTCTATCTCTAATGGTTTACCAGTTATGCAAAAGTCGTCCAGACTAAATACGACTAAAGAGGCTATAGTCAGAAAATTCAAGATATGCATTTCATTTGTCATCAAAATATCTCAAACATAAGACATTTTAATGAAAATCATTAGAGCCATTTTCAAGAAAATCAAAATTTTCGAAAAATGTTCCATGTAAAAGGTAGTTGGGTGAGGCAATTTTCTTCAAAATCTTCGTGTCGCATCTTTGAAAGACATTAAACTTAAATACCAACTTTGGTTTTTAACCTACTTTTCGTTTTTGAGTTATGCTGTCCACAGACACACACACATACAGAGAGAGAGAGAGAGAGAGAGAGAGAGAGACAGACAGACAGACCATTTTCTAAAAATGCTTTTTTGGGATTCAGGGGGTCTCAAAACATATTTCCGGTGAAATCTCGACTTCGAATGTTTGGGTGGAATACAATACTTCCCCTACTTACCAGTAGAGAAAATAATAAACTTATAAATAAACAAATAAATAAAGGTTTCATTGGGCTGCGGCATGTTATTATTTGTGCTCGACTATGCCATTATTTAGCGCTTATAGGCCGCTGTAACGCTTCAGTATATCCATCTCTTCTTAACGATATTGCCATCCACCAATCAAAGGTGCACCTGTTCATAACGACACTCCTAACCAGTGGCGTAGCCTCACTATCAGACTCGGCTATTACCCAACGAATATTGTAAAATTCATTAAAATATGACCAAACCTTAACAGAATTGCCCTTCGGAGTTTTCATATTTTTTTCATTGTTTGAAAGAAATGTTCTATAACACATAACACTGTGAGCGTGATTCAAAAGAGAATTTTTTTGTCAAATAAATCTCTCTTCAACATTTCCGTCAACATTTGTGTAAAGAATGGCAGTCTGTTTAGTCAACGCATGTGCAGTTGGATCAGAAAGAAAATTTGTGCTACATTTGCGCTCATTGAGTCATTGAGAATAGTGGCAATTAAGATACTCGTATGAATATTATGAAACTCGTTGGATAATATACTATTGATAAAGTAATAAAGAAGATATCTGGCCGTGACTAAGATCCACATCTTAGTATCCATTATGGGATACATAATATGTGTGACATGTTAGCAGTGGGCGTAAATAACGGTCCCGCAGACCCCGATGGAAAATCGCTTGAAAGAACCACTGGAACAGATGCAGTTCACTGTTGATCAGGGCTGGGATGTTTATGACAAGTCAATTTTGTTTGTTTTTTCCCATGGAAAATATAAGCGAAGCACGATTTTATCAATGGTGATTAAAATTATGCAATTCTCATTGGTCATATAAAATCATATTTTGCTTTTTAACGCTTTTTGTCATTTCCTTGTGTTTTTTTTTTTTTTTTTTTTTTTTTTTTTTTTTTTTTTTTTTTCAAATTAGAATCATATTTTCTCTTAAATGTTCGAATTTATGTCATATTTTTATATTTCTATTCCAGTTTTGCATATGTGCTTGCAGTCGTCCCAGATACCGATTTTTCACATCTACTAATTCTTGTAATATTTCCTACAATTATCATGTTTAGAAATGAATGTCTCCACGAATTTGGAGGGTAAGTTGTATGTAATTTGCTAATGTAACCCTTTCTGATCGCCCTTTAAAATGTTACGTTTGTTTCATTCTGTGCAGAGCTGAGAGTTAACTCTGGATTGAGCAATCAAATAAATTCAAAATCAATAATAAAATTAATATTATTTATTATTGAGTGTGCCAGATTTTTAAAGTAGATCTTCGATATAATTATAATTTAAACAGGATTATATTTTTGAAGATTTCGAAAATACACCCCAAAAAATAGGTCACATTTACCGTCATATTTTCTAATATTTTTCGGTCATAAGTGCTCGCATATTTCTAACATTTTTAGGTCATAAACATCCTGGCTCTGCTAATGACATACCGACAACAGAAGTGTACCATGTAAACATTTCCTATCCTTTCCTGCTTAAAAGTGTGAAACAAGTTTCCCTCTAAGTGAGCGTTTGCTCTCAAAGGCATTCACAATCATATAAAGAAATTCATTAAAGCATTATTCAATTCAATTGTTATAAAAGCGGAACAAACTACATAGCATGTGCTAGTACCTGTTCGAAAATGTAGTCGATTGGCCAATAAATTGGATTACTTTAGAATCTGGTAATAAACAAAAATCAATGTGTTGTTCTAAATCTAACCAGCTATTGAGTGTTATTGCTTCTGAAGGTTATCTGAGGTACCACAAATAGAAGTTTGCTTGGATTGACCAGAATATTGACAGGTAACAATTATGTTCCACTTATGGGCAGTATTATGCGTTTAGCGAGTGTATATTGTTTAGGAAAAATAACCATTAGTGTTGGTAATCAGGGATTTTAACAATTTGCTAGGCTGTTTGTTCCAAAAGCAGTTCATTAGGTGAGTTTATTTCACTTTCATGCTATTCTCGGTGAGTAAACATGTAACATTTTTATCCCTCCATTTTTAAGCTTCATTAGTAAGTAGGGCCCCCAACAGTTCTTTGCAGGGGGGGTGGGGGCTCCCAAAACCTTAGCTACGCCACTGCATGTTAGGGTTCATGAATTCTTATGAAACTTCCTGGTTTATACTTGAGGAGGCATGAAGGCACTGATGACATTGCACGCGTCATGAGCATTGTTGCAACATATATACTTCGTCCTGCAATAGCATGCATAAAACGAATCTGCTTTAAGTCTAACAAACTGTAAAACATTGCATATTTTACTGCAAATTTTAGTTTGGATTTATTATATTTGGACATAAAAATTTACGACGCATTTAAAAATCATATAACTTTCGATCATAAAGTGTTTGATAGTCTATTACAGCAATTATCATGATATATCACGTGAACGCAGGTTTAGGATTACAAATTGAATGGGTGCTCTCTAAAACGGTGAAACCAACAATTAGTTTTAAAAAGAAGTGCTGCCGTCTACTGTCTCCTTTATTTTATTTTGTTGCTCCGGAACACCAACAATGCCGGCTGGAAGTAAACTTTGGCGGGATTAGGTAGATTAAGGCATGAGAAAAGCTAGTCGCTAATGGCTTGAAACGCAAAAATATTATTATAGGCAGCGTGAAAATTTATCTCACGCGAAATCATCAGCAGCTCTATAAATGAAACGTTACATTCCGGTAGCGTTCTAGACAAGGAAAGGAAAATAAGTGGCAGCGTAAAACGGTCTTACATGTAACATTACGATATATTCTTATATTTCTTGTACAAAGTTTACTGGGAGGTAGATGATTTGTTTCTGAGCAGACAGATATTTCTTTTCTTCCTGCAAACTGGCAAGCCATTAAAGTTGGCAATACTGAAACCAGTGTTACAAACAACTGTTTCAGTAGTCCTTGAACTCGCCGGCCAGGCCACGGTTGAGTTCGCACATTCACAACAAAGCTGAAAATCAGCACAGCATAGGAAACAAGAGGTTGGTGGGAGTGTCGCTGACATATGTACTAACACGAGAGCTGGTTGTAAAGCTATGATCTACATACTCCATTTTGGTTCCATATTCCAGATAATGATACCTACAAATTAAATTGAGGTCATTTAGAAGGGATTTGGCTATAACGAACCCACCCAAATACTTTTGAGTCAACCTTGCCGTAATCAGTGTCTCATCAGGGTTATACGACACACTTTTCTACATAAACAATTTTCAGGAGAGGAAAGAAATGTGACACCTTAAGTATAGGAAATAAATTGAAGCCTTTGATGCCTGACGCATCAGTTGTGGATTTCTAGATTGAGGACTTGGTATTCAAGATATTTTCGAACCATATTGCAAAGAAAAGTATAAGCAGTATAGGTTTCATAAGAAATAGAAATAAATGTATTTAATACTAAATATTGAGCTCCAAATTATAAAAACGGCCTAATATACAGTTTGATCTGCTGTTTTTAATGTTTAACTCCTAAAAGTTCTGAAAAAGACACTATGAAGCACATATAGATTAGTATTGAGGAATGATTAAAACAGTGAGAATATTAAGTTTAATTGATCCGTTCCTTTATAATCTTTGTTCAAATAAAGTACAACCACACTGTATGCAACTTCACTATCCTCAAAACTGTCTGCTGAATCATCCAAAATGCTGATGTAGGTCATCATGATTTTCCACCATTTTCGTTATGTTTCTTTCAATAAGCTCTCTGCACCAGTTTGTGTATTCATATATACCTATAAGTATGTATATATTGAGATTCTCCTTTATTTTGTTGTTTTCTATAACCCCTAATTTTATCCTTGAGTTTCATTTTCTATTGCTTTTTCAAAGCAGAGAGAAATGTACTTCTTTGATGGCTCTTTGATGCTCATTTTAATGTCTTTGTTTAGTCTTACTTGTGTAATATTTCCCAGTTATTTTTTACGTGCTTAAATACCCAAACATGGGTAAAAAAAAAACTCATGTCTGGAACGCCAAAATCGTCAAAGTCCTACACGGTACAGCACCTTGATTGATCACATGGGCTAGTAATATAACGATTTGGAACTTGTGACAACTTATTGCTGCCGCTGTATTGTGGATGGTGTAAACAAAGCACTGTGCCGTGTAAGAAAGACGACTATGGCGTTCCAGACATGAATCACCTTTCTTTTTTTCCGTGGGTGTATATCGACAGGTTTGATACTGATAATAACTGATAGTTCTTTGAAGTTAATTAAGAAATCGATACAAAGGGAAATCAGCGTTTAGGAATGCTAAACGGAAAAGCACGAAATGGAGGAATACTTTTATGTGAGAAAGGCCAGATTGTATGTGCCTACATACATCTAACGCATGCTCTCTATATACTTACTCATTACTGAACATAAAAATGGACATTATGTAAGAAGAATCACTTGTTTCTATTTGAGAATAGTATTCAGAATATAAGCTGAATCGAACTCGGTCATAAACGTCATAAACAACTTACAGGCAAACGAGGACAGAGTTGTAAACACTGTTACGTCATACAATACTGGTTACTCTACAGAGTTACAGGTGTATAATGATATTTTAACACATTATTTGCATTTTAATGAGTTAATCTAAAGCTAAGATTGTATCTATTCATTTTCCTTTGTTTACGTATGAGAGTTTTCGCATTGTTAGTCATCGCTCTCACAATATTGATTGTTATGGTATAAGTAAGTGTAGTAGTTTTACTCGGAAGTAAATGTCCGATAATATACAGGAAATCCCCTATGAAATGGAACACCTAGCGGCTCCATGAACTTCTTAATCCAAGCCAGTTTTGCATGATGTATGCACGATGAGACCACCTACACTGTTGTATACAGCGAACTCATCGCGATTTTAAAAGTAGCCTCTCTTGTATGGAAGGCTCTGCTTCAAACAATATTTCAAGCTTTTAACTAAATGGGTTTAACCTCAATTGAAACAGCGAAGGATAGCTCTCTAATCGATTTAACATACCGTCATAATAAGCATCTGTTTTTCTCCTCTGTGATAAATACTGCATACCATGGAGTAGTTCTACATATTAAAGAGGAGCCTATAAAATGCTTTGCTATGGAGCCATCTCGCCAGATTACGTACATATATGGACTGCATTCTATCCTGTTTGTTACATAATCTTTGAAATTTTAAACAGCAAGGAATGTATTTAAAAGTGTCTGTTTTATTATTGCATTTACTGAGCGCGATGGCTCAGGAGGTAACGCCTGTGGTCCGCATTCGGGAGGTCACGGGTTCGATCCTCGTGGTCGGGCTTCCTGACCCAAGAGGTTTTTTCGCAGGTTTCCCCGGTCACCAGGTGAATGCTGGGAAGCATTTCCATATCTTCTGAATTACCAGTCCCTCCATTTCGTTACATTAATCATTTAATTTCACTCTTCATCCCGTTAGGTTTCGTTCAGGATTGAAAGCGTTGGCGAGCGTCGGGGCAGCAGCACGGCAGGAGGGGAGGGATGCGCTTTGGAAATCTCGTCTCCCAGATTGGAAGGCGAGCTTACTGGTTTCCGGCCCCCCCCCCCCATGGATGGTACAAGCCCGAGAGGGGGAGGGGAGCCGGTTTCCGAGACCCGCGCCCCCCTTGGGAGTACGAACCCGAAGGGGTGGGAGAGGATCTGGGCTGAGCTAGCCTCCGCCGGGGTATTTCTAACTGGGAAAATGTAGGGACTCTCCCTCTACTCTGTCGTGACAACGTTCCTGCCGCCCTTATGATCCATTCGCTTCATCCATTCTCCCGGAGGATGCCCCATCAGGGGCATAAGCACAAAAGATGGACTTTTGGTCGAGGTGCTGTAGTCCCCTCTGCAAGTTGTCATAAAGTCATGTACTATATTTGTATCACTTATATAATTTTTTACACATGTATACTTGTGGAATAGCCTTAATAAATGCAACTCGTGATTTTCAATGTCCCTAAATACGTTCTTACTTATAAAATCCTGTTCCCAGAAACGGGATAGAAAAACAAGGACGTACTGAGGTATTCAGCTAAACTACAGTTAAGTTAAAAAGAGTACCCAAATTTGACATGAGTTTGAGTTGTTCAAGCGGTAGCCAAAAACAAGGTCTTACAACTCCCTCCGTTGTATAGTTTTCCTTTTCAATATGAAAACGCGTGTTTTAAACTAATCCTTAAGCCAAGCTACATTTCCTGTAAATTTATTTATGTGTTTACACCAAATTCTAAGCTTACGTCATCTCTTTTATCGTTGCCGATACGTGGGCCGGTGGGTTTTGCAGCAGTCAACTGTTCCTAATATAGGAGGCACTGACTGTGTATAATATGCTGTTTGGCGAGATACGTCCTAAGTCGGTTTCTTTAAGTATTTCACCTTGTGCAATTGAAAATTACACTGTAATATTTATTATCTTATGATAAGACACAAAAGAAAGTTAAAAGTGAATTACAAGTCGCAGAAATGAGACTTTAGAGAAGGGTAGTTGTACTAGAAGAGTCTCTTTCGCCCGAGGATTTCCGAGAACTAGATAGGTGTGTGTGTATATATATAATAATTGATAAAATCGAAGAGACCAAAGAGCATCTGACTAGAATGCGTAACGAAAGAATACCACTGAAAATATACGAGTGCAAACCACGAGGAAGAAGAGCTGTAGGACACCCAAGGAAGAGATGGAACTGAACAAAGGAAAACAATCGGAACAGGCAATCTGCCTTGTCCATGGAGTGTAGAAGAAGAAGAAGAAGAAGAAGAAGAAGAAGAAGAAGAAGAAGAAGAAGAAGAAGAAGAAGAAGAAGAAGAAGAAGGTGGTAGTGGCGGTGGTGGTGGTGGCGGCGGCTGCGGCGGTGGTGGTGTTTTTTTGTAGCGTTTAACGCCCATTTTTACTACTACGGCACCGCAGGCGGTGACACTGATGATACATGGAATGAAGATGGAGCACCGGTGGAATGGGATGGCGGGGGAAACCGGAGAACTCGGAGGAAACCCGCCCCAGCGCCGCTTCGTCCACCACGAATCCCACATGCGGTCGCCTGGGATCGAACCTGGGCCGCTTTGGTGAGAAGCGAATGGTCTAACCACTCGACTACAGCGGTCGAGGTGGTGGTGGCGGTGGTGGTCGCGGTGGTGGTGATGTCAACATTGTGTCATATCGGACGAATGAAATGAAATGGGTGAAATGATGCTCAAATGAGCCCGAGGTCCATGGAGCTTTAAGTTACCCGACATTCGTATTCTCAGGGTACGGAAAACCTCGGAAAAAAACCTTACCCGGACAACTTACCCTAAGCGAGATTCGAACTTGCGACCTCTTGAACGTGAGGCAGACACGCTAGCCATCACGTTACCGAGGCGAGCAGGTAGTGGTGGTGGCGGTGGCGGTGGCGGCGGCGGCGGTAGTATTATTATTATTTTGTTGTTTAACGACGCTGTCAATTGCAAGGATTACATCAGCGTCGCCGGTGTGCCGGAATTTTGTCCCGCAGGAGTTCTTTTACATGTCAGTAAATCTACTGGCATGGAGCTGTCGTTTTTAAGCACACGCGGCGACGGCGGCGGTGGTGGTGATGATGATTATGGTGATGATGATAATGATGATGAGACACACAATGAAACAGCGTTTTGAAGGAATTTGGTCCCTGTATCAGAATGCCATTGAGCAGTAAGTCTATAATTTTGTGGAAACAATCCAGAAAACTCATAAAGAACAATATTTAATATGTACACCAACAGAAAAAATTCTGATGTGTTGCATTCACATGCCTTTCTCTACCCTTGTAGTAACCATTGTTACATACTCTTATTCCTATATCTTCTTCGTATTAGCTGAGATAAACATTTGTACAAATTATCTCATTGCTAATGTCCTTGAAGGTGCAAGAGGAATATTAGAATATAGTAGGCTTTGAGCGATAGTAAAATCTTTTAAAGCTTTGAGATTCCGTTCTCTTTGCACACTTAACACATTAAAAATGAACAACGATGTTCCATTTTAAGTTTTCCTAAACTGACACAAATAACAAGGAATATCTCCGAAATGGTTCACCCTACAAGAAATGTATTTGGACATAAATTGTGTATTTTAGCAAGATCTACATTTTTTTTGTATAGTATGATTTTGTCTATCTCGAACGGTTTACCAGTTATGCAAAAGTCGTCCAGAGTAAATATGACTACAGGGGCTATAGCCAGAAAATTCAAGATACACATTTCATTTGTCATAAAAATATCTCAAATATATGGCATTTCAATCAAAATCGTTAGAGCCATTTTCAAGAAAATCAAAATTTTCGAAAAATGTTCTATGTAAAGGGTAGTTTAGGGTGGGGCTATTTTCTTGAAATTCTTCGTGTCGTATCCTTGGAAGACATTAAACTTAAATACCAACTTTAGTTTTTAACCTATTTTTCGTTTTTGAGTTATGCTGTCCACACACACACACAGATCTTGAATGTTAAGGAAACCTGTATTTATAGTGAATACTGATACATTTGACTGTAGAGGGCTATTCGATAAAGTGCGTCCCAACCCTGAAAGTGAATTCCAGTCTGTTGTTGACTTAAGTTGTGTGTGGTCGCCCGACAGTAAGCGTAATACCTGGTCTTCACAATGACTCGACCACATAAAGAAGAATGGGAATGGGATGGGAGTTAAACCCAGTAAACTCAAAGGTGAGTGGAAAGGACAGCAAATTAATTGTGATTAACAATTATAAATTCCTTTTGTACAAATACTCTCGAGTGGTATCGAAAAATGGCGGTTCTAACAAGATATATGTAAACATTTATAAGTAGCAGATTGCATGTTAGCTCATAAACGAGAAATGATTAACAAATACTCGTGCTTAGTAGTTGTAGAAAACCCCAGTGAACGGCATTTAATGTTGTTACATACGAACTCATGAAACGTGATTTTTAATCCTGTACCATACTAATGTAATCAGCATTCGCAGCGGTAACTATAATTAATTCACACGATCGAATATGAGATTCAAACTGTCGAGCATTATTGACAATCTAGTAATTCCAGTACATAGTATATTCTGCTACTCCAACAAATACTAAATAGATATTTATAAAATATCACAAAACTCTTGTCATTTGACCTTAGATATTCAAGGCACCACATAAAGGAAAAAATCTGATGTGTTGCACTCACATGACTTTCTCTACTCTTGAACTAACCATTCTTACAAACTCTTATTCCTATATCTTCTTTCTTGTTAGTTGAGATAAACATTTGTACAAATTATCTTATTTCTTATTTCCTTGTAGGTGCAAGGGGAATGTTAGAATACAGTAGGCTTTGTGTTAACATAAAAAAAATGAACAGCGATGACCCATTACACGAAAGTTCTGTTTTCCGAAACTCACACACATAACAAGGAATATCTCCGAAATGGTTCACCCTACAAGAAAATTTATTGAGACATAAATTGTGTATTTTAGCAAGATCTACATTGTTCTGTATAGTATAACTTGGTCTATCTCTAACGGTTTACCAGTTATGCAAAATTCATCCAGAGTAAATACTACAGGGGCAATAGCCAGAAAATTCAAGATATACATTTCATTTGTCATAAAAATATCTCAAACATATGGCATTTTAATCAAAATCGTTAGAGCCATTTTCAAGAACATCAAAATTTTCGAAAAATATTCCATGTAAAGGGTAGTTTAGGGTGGGGCTATTTTCTTCAAAATCTTCGTGTCACATACTTGAAAGATATTAAACTTAAATACCAACTTTGGCTTCTAACCGACTTTTCGTTTTTGAGTTATCCTGTCCACAGACTGAGAGACTGACAGACTGACACACACACACACAGACTGACACAGACACACACACGGACCTTTTTCTAAAAATGCTTTTTTTTTTTTTTTTGGATTCAGGGGGCCTGAAAACATGTATTTCCGGTGAAATTTCGACACCGAATTTTTGGGTGGAATACAATACTTCCCCTACTTACCAGTAGAGAAAGCAAAAAAGAACGAAATCGAAGATAGAGGTTTTGTAAGAATCATTTCTGTAATATTGAGTAAAGAAAAGCATGTGAATACAGCACAGTCAAGCACGTATTCAGAAATCCGTTTCCGGAGGTGGGTTTTAACTCCTTAAATGTTCGGTGAGCATAATAAGTTAAAATAAGTGTTTATGAAATGTTTCCAAAATATGATTTTCTATAAATTCAATATCATTTTTAAGAACTATGGTAGTTACTTTTAAAACAAAAACATTATATGTATATATTACATTTTAATGCTTATTTTTCAAACATTTTAATACTTAAAACAAGATTTTCTTTCATTTACACTTAACTCAATGCAGAAGTTCATGAATGTGTAATTGTCACATGTCCAGTTTGTATTATTGCTGAATTTGTTAATGACGCCAGTACATTGTGGTTATGTCGACAGGGAACAGAGAGGGCTTCCGATTGTTATACCCGTTAGATGCCTTTGTTGAAAGGCATTTTTGTGCACAGTGGTAACACAAGGTGCAGTAAGCCTGTCATTCGTCCCTAAAAAAACGAGACGGTCCCCTTTTTTATTTTCTCGACTACGTATACTAAGTAGAGGCAGTATTGCCATTCTTGTTGGAGCGAAAGATGTAGACGCGATCCGGATAAAAAACGAGAAAAAAGTAGAATTTCGAATGCATTGCAGCAGGAACGAACCATGGTCCTCCTTCGTCCGTATGTTTGAGAATGTGAAACTTGTGAGTAGTATTATTTATTCAAGCTTATGTATCACAGTTCAAGTGTTGAACAAAGGCATTTTTTCGTCTTTCGCTCCACCCGACCCCCATTAGCCCATAGAGCCATTTTAAAGAAAATAAAAAATTTCGAAAAATTTTCCATGTAAAGGGTAGTTTAGGGTGGGGCTATTTCCTCAAAATCTTCGTGTCGCATCCTTTAAATACATTAAACTTAAATACCAAATTTGGTTTTTAACTGACTTTTCGTTTTTGAGTTATGCTGTCCACAGACTGACAGACACACACACACACACACACACACACACACACACACACACACACACACACACACACACACACACACACACACACACACACACGGACCTTTTTCTAAAAATGCTTTTTTTTTATATTCGGGGGATCTCAAAACATATATTTCCGGTGAAATCTCGACATCAAATTTTTGGGTGTAATACAATACTTCCCCTATTACCAGTAGGGAAAGTAAAAATTGAAGACGCTGATGGTGCTGTAGTTACTACAGATTCTAATAAAGAATTAACGGAGACAAGCAAATTTGGACAGTGTAGTTGTACGGATGAAAGCACCAGTAGGGGTGACGATGTCGATAACGGCATGAGGATATGAACATAGTGAATTTGTTAATCCACGTACTTTATCAGATCGACTTCGATGACATCAATGCTTTCTCTATGAAGAAAGTACGTAGGAAATCGTTACAATTTACATGCGCGTATTTTCATTCCATTTTTTTGTGAATTGTAACTTTCATTTCATGTCGTCTCATTTCAAGAGTGAGTGAGTGATTTGGGTTTAAGGGCCCGTCAACAACTAGGTCATTAGGGCCCGTCGTCTCATTTCAAACTACTCGTAATTTAAACTCATAATGACTTGTAACATAGCTGCTTATGGCTTATGGCTTATGCCGCTAAAGGCGGCAGAATACCTAAATCCGGTACTGATAACAACAACCGCTTTGCTGTCTATCTTCTCAGTGAGTTTCCTGTTTAATATTGGTGTTTATGAGTACCGTAGCGTGTGCATGTGATCTGAGCAAAGAAATGAAAACAGTACTCTTTGTATCTGTTCCGTGTTCATAGGTGTCGTTCAGTCCCTTGCAGCGGTAGACGCGGTGACAAGTTGTGTCTTATTTACGCTTGGTGACTTACCGACACGTGGTTTTTCGGGTTAGAAACGCGGTAAGTCGAAAAATAACTCACGTGGTCTCCAGTATACAAGAAAATAAAACAGAGCAACGAGGAATTCATTTCAAATTATATCGATGATGGTGGATGGTGGATTGATGAAAAATTAGATGATATCCCTGATTGCTGGTCTTTAGATAAAAAATGCGTTTTATTCAAAAAATTAGTGGCTATTGGTTAAAAACAAGAAACTTATTTGCAGAATATGCGAAGAAGTTTAGAAAATAGGACCAGAAAGAAACAAACAAGGGATGAATATTGCCAGGAGTGGGCTATAATTTCTGTGTCAACTGAACGGGATGCGGGAAAAAAAGAGATGATCTCTCTGCGAAAGAAAATATTCAAACACAAGGAAAGCCCTGCTCACCAAGCTGCAGCTAAGATATTATGTAACTCCAAAGAAAACACTTTCGGAAACGAAAAAGAAGTGACAAATGTGTTCCGTACGGCGCACAAAGTTGCTAAATTGAGACAGGCTTTTAATGACAAGATAGCAGCAAAACATCGCTATTGAAATCTGACGTATTTATTAATCATTACAAATAACGTTATCTGCTCGGCTTACTTAATTTCTTGTGTTACATTCAGGCTGCTTAGACTTAAAGTTTAAAGTAAACAAGTCCAGTCCGAGAATTCCCCTAAACTTTTTTTAGAAAAAGAACACAGGCTATTAGAGTAATACTGAGCGTGGAGCTGGTTTAAAATGCATGTAAAACACAGACAGTAGAGATAAACTGAATGTGCATCACGAAAAAGAGAAACAAATGCGACACGCACAAAGGATATAAAAAGCCCATATAGCAGCAATGGCTGGAAGCAACTTTCATTTGGAACCAGAAGAGTCTGGCGCTTTAGGAAGGCCAGGAGTTCGCGCCCAAGCAAGGATCGATGCGAATTGCCACTGGCAGCATAATTTCATAATTCTGGAGCGGCAAACCGTCTTGGAAATGCGACGGGTCAAGGTCCTGCTGAAAGTGCATGTCGACACTACACCGTTGTGTACACAGGAATGTCAGAGTCATGTGTTGTCTGAAAGGTCGATATGAAGTGGGCATCTCTGCGAATCAATGAATTATAACTTGGGCACGCAATGTTTCCCTAAAGGCTTACGTGGAGTTGTGCTTTCGTGCGACGTCTAACTTCCTTAGATAGGCATCGCTCGAGTCCCCTACATCTGCTGCCATCTTCAAGATAATGGCGCAACTTTGTGAGTTGCAGAACCAAAGATAGATTTTGACCTACCATAACGTCCCAGTTCTAAGGATAGTCGTCTGCGTCTGTAAAATTTATAAATTTCACAGTTTTAATACGATTCATTTGAAATTTTAATGTTTGATATGAAAGTACACAGAAGTTTGTACATGTTTTAAGTAGTTCGAGAGGTATTATTTTTTTTATTGTTTCATTATTTTGTAAATTTGCTCCATACATTGCAATTATTTTTTGAAAAATACATTAATACATAATTATATTAAATATGACACTTAAAATATATGCTCAAATATTAACTCAATGCATTACTGTTTAAAACCGAAATTATAATGTCAATATATATTTGATAAGGGAAAGAAACAAAAGGAGATTCTAGTCAATAGTTAAGGGGAAAACGTAATAAAGCTGAATATGTTAAAGTCTCAAGAATGGAAACCTAGGCAGATTTAAATGAGTGATAAGGTTACAATTGTTGTTTGTACTAAGCCATAGTGATTCAGCGGGCTGATTCCTATCTTACCATGACGTGCTCTAAAGTTAGCCAATGGAAATCGCTTCCTTCGTGTTGCTCGCGCAAAAACAAATGCAACGCAACACACACTCGTCTTGAATCGAGTCGAGATAACGCACGTGCAACTTGGGAGTTGTACGTAAGCTAGCACGTATACATAATTCGGCGGTTGCTAAAGGGTGACAAAGTTAAAGTGTTATAACGTTGTAGTTGAAGTTACAAAGTTACATTCTATTTAAATATCGTCGGCAGTTCTCTACAAATCTGGAAATTTACAAATAAAATGATATGTTGGTTGATTCTTCGTTTGGTTCCATTCCTACCATAACTCACGCACACCCTCTGAAATCTGCACCAGATGCAATACAGAAGATACTCCTGAGCATGTAATGTTTAACTGTCAGAAATACAGTGAAATAGGACAATCTAACAGGGAAAAGCTCATGTATCTCACTTTATCGGAAATGGTCAGGAATAAGGAAAATCTAAATGCTTTAAATGAGTTAGCGACTCAAATCAGTATAGCAGAAAGATCTTTAAGACAAACTGAACAAGAAAGAGATCTAAGAAATTTTTATACACCTCCAGCGACTGTTGTAGCACCATCCCGTCGATCGTTAAGATTGTCAAACCAACTGTAAGCAGAAAGGAGAAGAACGAGGCCAAAACGACAGCCTGATGAGACTTGGACAGCCTACCAGAGACTAGGGACAACTTGACAATATCACCAATTTTCCTTATTGTTATTTAGTTTAATTTAGTTTTAGTTTAATTTAGTTTTCTGCACATTCTATTGTGAACAAATTGTAATAAATAAGTTTAAATAAATGAAAATATCCGCACACTACGTCCAGATATAAGAAATTAGGTATCTGGACATAGCTGGCAGATATTATTTTATTTTTATTTTTTACACCCTCTTGCTAGAGCTAGTCCGGACACCAAACACAAGATCTTATAGGTCTTAAAGGCGACGTCTTCGAAGGAGAGGAACGTTTGCGTCATGTTGTAATAAGCATGTTAACTGTACAATAAGTTTGTTAACAAACATTCATCTTATCATTTTTCACCCTATTATTTATAAGCACGTATACAAAATGGCATTGAGTTGTACTGAAAAGCATATCGTGTTGAACAATGGAGAATTTTACTACAACTTTATAGGAAGCAACACTTAAAGGCAGACACTTAAATTGCTATGTATATTGCATACTTAAAAGGTCGTACAACTATTAAAGCTACATAGAACCAAAGTAGAGGGTTTGCAGTGTTCGATAAGCATTAGAATCCCTATTTATGAATTTTGGCAGTTTTGGTCTTGTTTTCACATTTCCTTGATTTTATTAAACATTTTGTTTTAATTTTATCACTTTCTAGCCTCGCAAACCACATTCATCGTTAACACAATATATGTCAAATAAAACATTTTGTGGAGTTGACCATTTCTGAGATAATCTTTGTTATCGGTTTGAATTTTCAGGTACTTTATAAGTTTATGCTATTGTCAACTGCAAACAGCCACTAATTTCACTTTCTCTGCTCATGAGTGTCGGCAGACTTTTTTCCAGAGGGGTGGGGGGGGGGGGGGGGGGCACATGTTGGAAATTTGCAATCATATAATATTAAATCATTATTTTATTGTCAAAATTTATAATATTTGTTGCATATAACCGTATTAGTTTGTGCTAAATAAAAATTGTTCTTTACATCAAAATTAAAATAATAGTTTAATAGTCAGTAACTGGCTGCACATTAAGTTCACCAACCTCCAAGGGGGGGGGGCCGCGGCCCCCCCTTGCCCCCGTTTCCCGACGCCCATGTCTCTGCTATGTACTAGCAGTAACTAGAGGAATGTACTAGATCAAAGAATTCACCGGAAGTATGTGTTTTGAGACCCCCACTGTGTCAAAAAGCACTTTTAGAAAAAGTGTGTGTGTGTGAGAGAGAGAGAGAGAGAGAGAGAGAGAGAGAGAGAGAGAGAGAGAGAGAGAGAGAGAGAGAGAGAGTTTGTACAGCATAATTCAAAAACGAAAAGTGAGTTATATTTGAAACCTGGTATCTAACTTCAAGGACATGACCCAATATTTTGAAGAAAATCCCCCGCCCCATTTTTCATTATTTTTTCATGTTCTCAAAACTGACTCAAAGATTTTAGGGAAGATGCCATATGTTTAAGCTATTTTTGTGGCAAATGAAATGCATATCTTGAGTTTTCTGTGAATACTCGCTGAAGTTCTCTTTATTCTGAACCACTTTTGCATAATTGGTAAACTGCAAGAGATAAAAAAATCTTACTACACGAAAGATGTAGATCTCGGTAACGCACACACTTATCGTTAAGTAAAATACACTGTTGCGTTAGCCACTTCCGAGATATTCCTTGTTGATTTTAATGTTCAAAGAATTTTTGTTTCCTCAAGCGCGAATCGCAATGCTTTATCTTTATTTGTTGTTCGTGCAGAGAACAGACTTTCAAAGCCATCAAACAGCGACCTATTTCAAAAGTTTTTAATATCGCTTTAGCTTAACGGCCATTTTTTAAGATTTAACGTTCTTTAACCGGTTTGGTTATATCGGCCGATGAATGAAATGGGCGAAATGATGTCCAAATAAGCCCAGGATCCACAGACCTTAGTTACCCGACATTGATAAGGGGAAACCCCGGAAAACCCTTATTCAGATAACCCACCTTAACCGAGATTTGAACTCGTGATCTCTTGAATCTGAGACAGACACGTTATCCCCACACCACAGAGGCGGGCTTTATCATATTCTTTTTATACCGACAACCAAATGAGTAAACGAGTAATTATCTGTGTTAATGAAAGGTAGATAGAAGAACAAGTTTGTAGAAGAGTGAGGAGATAGCCATAAGAATGCAGCACATCAGTTTTGATATGGGATCAGACATTTCTGAGATGTTGTAAGTACGTTACTATCGTTTTGCATTTTTCAATATCTACCTTGTCATTCTTTTAAAGTGCTGCCGCTGTTCAGTAGTATTCCATCTTACATCATGGAAAGGGTGTGAAATGTAAGGCCAGTATATAGCGACCCACATTTAAACATCTGACTATCGATTCGCTGCGCCTTGTTCAGTCTGCTCCATTAATGCTACCACAACGGAAGCAGCGTTGTCTGGATGTGCATCTGTTTATCTGCTTGACTCTGTAAACAAACCTGCCTGTGCAATGGCGTCCTCTAATATTTGTAATACAAAACGCCATTTATACCATAACGTTTAACTTTCTTCCACATGATGTCTCTGTTGATAGAGTCAAAAGCTTTCTCGAAGTCGACAAACACCGTATGAAGGCGAGATGACCATTCAGCACACTGTTCCAGAATTATCCTCAGAGTGCTGATTTGATCAACACATGAACGGTTCGGACGAAAGCCTACCTGTTCCCTTCTTATCCTCAAGTTAACATAGTATTTGATTCTGTTTAGGAGAACTCTTGTGAAAACTTTACTAGGGATTGAGAGAAGTGTAATACCTCTCCAATTATTACAATTTGATGTATCCCCCTTTTTTGGCAGCTTCACCAACAGTCCACATCTCCAGTCTGTCGAGGGTGGGGCTACTTTCTTCAAAATCTTCGTGTTGTATCCTTGAAAGACATTCAACTTAAATACCAACTTTGATTTTTAACCGACTTTTCGTTGTGGAGTTATGCTGTCCACAGACTGACAGACACACAGACACACGCGGACCTTTTTCTAAAAATGCTTCTTTTTTTTTTTTTTAATTCAGGGGGTCTCAAAACATATATTTCCGGTGAAACCTCGACATCGAATTTTTGGGTGAAATACAATACTTCCTCTACTATACGAGTACAGAAGGTAATAAACAACAGTGCATGGAAAAATCTGATGTGTTGCACTCACATGACTTTCTCTACTCTTGTACTAACCATTCTTACAAACTCTTATTCCTATATCTTCTTTCTTGTTAGTTGAGACAAACATTTGTACAAATTATCTTATTGCTTATTTCCTTGTAGGTGCAAAGGGAATGTTAGAATATAGTAGGCTTTGTGCGATAGTCAAATGTTTCAGATTCTGTTGTCTTTGCACACTTGACATATAAAAAAATGAACAGCGATGTTCCATTTCACGAAAGTTCTGAGTTTTCCAAAACTCACACACATAACAAGGAATATCTCCGAAATGGTTCACCCTACAAGAAAATTTATTGAGGCATAAATTGTGTATTTTAGCAAGATCTACATTTTTTGTATAGTAAAATTTGGTCTATCTCTAACGGTTTACCAGTTATGCAAAAGTCGTCCAGAGTAAATACGACTACAGGGGCTATAGCCAGAAAATTCAAGATATACATTTCATTTGTCATAAAAATATCTCAAACATATGATATTTTAATCAAAATCGTTAGAGCCATTTTCAAGAAAATCAAAATTTTCGAAAAATTTTCCATTTAAAGGGTAGTTTAGGGTGGGGCTATTTTCTTCAAAATCTCCGTGTCACATCCTTGAAAGACATTAAACTTAAATACAAACTTTGGTTTTTAACCGACTTTTCGTTTTTGAGTTATGCTGTCCACAGACTGACAGACACACAGACACACACACGGACCTTTTTCTAAAAATGCTTTTTTTTTTTTTTTTTGGGGATTCAGGGGGCCTCAAAACATATATTTCCGGTGAAATCTCGACATCGAATTTTTGGGTGGAATACAATACTTCCTCTACGAGTGCAGAGGGCAATAAACAATAGTACACGGAAAAAGTAACACATTCAGATGTTTAAAGCAAAGTCTGATGCCAATTTATCAGAAGCTGCCTTTTAAATCCACCAAGTTGTGAATTTGTGGTACTTGCTCGACGTTATTTAAAGCTTTAAATGCATGTTTTCCAGATAAGAGTGGAGCATAAGTCGTGGACCTTGTGATTTATGAAGCGGAGGCCGATAATGACAGTAAGTTTGGAGCAAGGACGAGAGGAGGTCGCTGTTGGTTGACTCACGTTTGTGGGTGTCGCGTAGGAAGACACAAACAAAGTCGTTTGCAGCCAGAAGTTTCTCACCTACATGCATCGAGTTTGCCTCCATCCTCCAGATGTTGAGTTCACAACCTAACTGTTCTAGCATGCCTCACGACTAACACAATTTTAGAGATCCGCTTTAGTAGGTATCTATTGTTCTTTCGTTGATCGTTATCTAACGCGCGTGGGTGTTTATTTCCTTGTGTTGCCGCTGCTCTCTTTCCTGGTATCGCCTCAAAGATTTCTAATAACTTTCCAACACTTCCTGATTCAGTTAACAAGCCTTAACTACCACAGTCTCCCATGATTTATAAAAGTATTTACTCGGTAGAGAAATCTTATACGTTGCATTCACACCAACTTCTCTACTCGCTCTTCTACAAAAGCTTATTATTTAGCTACCTCGTGTTGCCACGAGAAGAAAGGGGGGGGGGGGAGGGGGTTAATCACTTCCTGTCTTAGAAAAGTTTAAGTGTTTGAAAATTCAAACTTATAACAATGAATATCCCGAACATTATTAACTCAAACGATTACAAATTGTGCGTTTAACGAGATATAAATTTTTTGTGCAATAAGATTCTGTAAAGTTACGCAAAAGAAATTCAGAAGAGAACCTCAGAGCCGATTCCCAGAAAATTCAAGGTATAAATTTAATTTGTCATGAAAGTATCTTAAAATTGTTGTAGCCATTTCGGAAAAAAGAAATAAAAGATTTTAAAAAATCCACGTAAAGCTTAATGGAAGATTTGAGGATTTTCTTGAAAAACGCATTCTTGGGAAATGCTGAACTTTTTTACTGATGTTCAGACACACACACTCATTACTCACTCACTCACTCACTCCCCCACTCACTCCCCCACTCACTCTCCCACTCACTCACTCATTCACTCACACTCTCACACACTCACATTCACTCACTCACATTCACTCACTCACTATCTCACACTCACTCATTTTCACACTCGCTCTCACACTCACTCACTCCCACTCGAACAAACCGCTTTCTAGAAATGCATTTTACTTTTCTCACTACGTATAGTAAGTTGGGGTAAAATTCCATCCTACCCAAAAATTCGATATCGAGCTTTCACCGGAAGGACATATTTTGGGACCTCCTAAATGTAAAAAGTATTTTTAGAAGATGCTCGTTGATATTTAAGTTCAGCATCTTCCAAGGGTGCGTCGCTAAGATTTTCAAGAAAATCCTCCTGCCCCAAACTATATATATTGCGCGAATGGCAATAATTGTCACGAGCTTCTGTTTAATAATAAATTAAACAGAAGCTCGTGGGCACTGGGCCACTTTTAACAGGGCATGCGCTGACTGACCGCTTCGTTAGGGATATGTCGAATATGTTAGCTCAACCCATGTGCCTTCGGTCTTCTGTTTAGTAAATTATGCCAAATAAATGTTTACATTCTCCACTAAGTATAGAAGTAGGGGAAGTATTGTCTACCACCCAAAAATTCTGTCGAATATGTTTAAAGCCCGCTGAATAAAAAAATTAAAAAAAGGAAACAAAAAAACATTTTTAGAAAAAGTTCCATGTGTGTTGTGTGTGTGTGTGTGTGTGTGTGTGTGTGTGTGTGTGTGTGTGTGTGTGTGTCTGTCTGTCTGTCTGTCTTCCGTCTGTCTGTGAACAGCGTAACTCAAAAATGAAAAACTGGTTAAAAACCAAAGTTGGTATTTAAGTTTAATATCTTTCAAGGATGTGACACGAAGATTTTGAAGAAAATTCCTCCACCCTAAAGCACTCGTTAGAAACATTTTTCGAAAATGGCTCTAACGATTTTTATTAAAATGCCAAATGTTTAAGATATTTTTATGACAAATGAAACGTATATTTTGAACTCTCTGGCTATAGCCTATGTGGTTCTGTTTACTCTTGATGACTTGTGCATAAATGGTAAACCGTAAGAGGTAGACCAATTCTTACTACACAAAAATATAGGCTTTGTTAAAACACACAAGTTATGTCAAAATGCATGTTTTTTATGAAGTGAACCATTTTGGAGATATTCCTTGTTATCTGGGTGAGTTTTGCAGTACTTACACTTTTCAAATGAAAGGCCGTTATTCAGTTTTTTATCTCTTAGCCGTGCAAAGAGAATGGAGTTTGAAAGCTTTAAAAGATTTTATCACTCAAAGCCTACTGTATTCTCATATTCCCCTTGCACCTATCAGCAATAAGATAATTTCTGCAAATGTTTATCTCGACTAACATGAAGATGAGGAATAATTTTGTGAGAATAGTTAGTACAAGAGTAGAGA
The DNA here is from genome assembly GCA_030765045.1 of Tenodera sinensis. Lineage (NCBI taxonomy): Eukaryota > Metazoa > Arthropoda > Insecta > Mantodea > Mantidae > Tenodera > Tenodera sinensis. The sequence continues at coordinate 61,569,144 of CM060971.1, read as the reverse complement.
AAGTCATGTGAGTGCAACACATCAGACTTTTTTGGAGCAAACCATTTCCGAGGTGCTCCTTGTTATTGGTTTGAGTTTTCAAACACTTATTGTTATCTCAAATACCAGGTCATAATTCCCTTCTTTAAATCTTTTATGTAAAGAGAACGGAATTTAAAAGCCATCACATAGCGATTAGCTCTTAAAAGATTTCACTTACGCTTGCTATATTTCCTTATTACCCTTACCTACAACGAATTTGCAGTAAGGTAATTTTTGCAAATGTTTATGTCAGTTGACACGTAATAGGTCGAGGATAATCGTTTCTGAAAATTACACACGAGTAGATAAGTCATGTGAGTGCACTAGGCCAGATATTTTTAACTATTGTGCCAACCCAAACATTTTAGAGCCATTGTATAGATAGCTTTACTAATATTTTAGGACGTCTAAATCCGGGCCCTGTTAACCGTGATTAAAAATAAAATTTATGACAGCTGAGTGCAAGGGCTACCGAAAAATACTCTTGTTATTCCATTTGATTTGCAGCAGTCATTTCTCCTTTAAATATACACATTAATCCAAAATGAATGTGGATATTTAACTGGTCGAGAGACCTTCGTAGTGACAGCAGTACCCTAGTTACCTGTAGGATGGCGGTATGACGTCATTCACATGTGGGCAGACTAGCTTCCGCCGCCTCACTGTATAATAGGTATATATTTCGTGTTCCACTTGTTGATGTGTAATGCATCCTTTCCTGGCAATTCCTGTCTCCCACAAGCAGTAAGTTCAGGAGGAATGATGCATATACAAAGCTATTAGTTTTAGTTTGTTTTGCAACTTATGTCCACGTCAAATTTTCAATCAGCTTCCAAAGTTTCTGTGAGAAGAACAAAATAGCTGACATACAATTATCACGCGATTTTAACTACCCCTTATCGTTTAAATTCATTGAATTTCTATAAACTATCTCTGATAAAAAGTTTTACTTTGTTCCTCTCTTATGAAAAGTCATGTCTCCCTCCATCACCGATCATGCTCTATTCGTTATTCGTTTATCTGAGAAATCGCTCTGCACCTGTTTCCACTGCAGGAAGCTCTTGCATAGTGCAGTCATGTCCAGAAGTTCCCAGTCCTCTTTACAGATTTTCCAAAGACCATTAATTATTGCTCGAGGGGGCCTACTTCCCAATGCCCTTTTCACAGTCCGAAGGCGCAAAAATCCATCGAAGAGACATCTGGAGATATCACTGGAATGTTGCTGAATGGAATAGCGTGTATTCCAGTTTTCTTTGCAAGAATTAATCCCATACAACCCTTTTCATTTTTATTCAACACTGAGCTAATCCCGTACTTTGGCACAATAAAATTTCGCTTCTTGCATGCTTCACTAATAGCAGAATAACTATACTGTGCACTGGAGAGGGCAGTGATGTAACCTTCTCAATATAGTTCAATTTAGTTAGGCATAATGAAAGCCATACACGTCCTATTGCTATGAAGGCAGCAGAGTAACTGGTTAGTTTGTCTCACAAACCTTGACCTTGCTGCGCACGCAGAAACTAGCAGTCACAATCGCAATTCGTTATCAGAGATCGGAAACAACCCTCCGTATATGAGAATGAAAGAGAGACAACTATTCAAGAAGCTTGCCAATCTGCAGATTGACTATTTTCGTTTAACGTACCGTTAGTTGTATTGCAGGGCGACAGCATCCCTATTATGGGCTCCAGTATCGAACAACGTCTCGAGGTGTGCATATAGCAGTGAATGAGTACAGGGGAGTAGACAATAGCTTCAATAGTGTCGAAGTTTCGCGTTAATCTCGTTGACAATTTTTAGTTGCGTTACCTCTATTAACGATGAAGTTACATGTTTCTTGCATCAGTTCATCAGAAAACAAATAATAGTCTTCTAACACTTCAAAATATACAGCTTAAGGTTTTGGAACATAAACCAACAGCGAATGTTTCAGAAATGATTACTACTAGGAAAATAATTGCTTGATATAAAAAGTGTATTTTCATTGCTTCTCCATTTTCTCTGATTTTATAGATTTAGAAATTTCAATGAGTGCGGACGTCACAGGTTACTTTGTGTAAACTTAAAAGATAAATCCACATTTGATCATTGAATTAATATATTAAACACGCACTTGTTAATCAGAATAATTAGCCCTTTTTTTTTTTTTTTTTTTTTTTTTTTTTTTTTTTTTTTGAGAAATAAAAATAAATCTGATGTGTGGCAAGCACACAATATTTTCTACTTACTCATCTATAAAATATTATTACAAGAGCTTACACTTTTATCTACTTATTAATACAGATACAACATCATTACACATTTCGTTGCAGGTATAAGAATACTATAGGGTAAATAGTCAAATCTTGTCAAAGACAGTCGGCTATGAAGTTCTATACTTGACATGAAGACGAGCAAAAATGATTGGCTATTCCTAGGAAATTCAAGATACATATTGTTATGCCCATTCTTAAACGTATAGTATTTATACAAAATTGTTAAGCCATTTTTGAGACTCAAGAAGTTGAAACTTAAGGATCATGTTTTGTGTTAAATCTACTTTCCGTTTTTGTGTTATGCTGTTCACACGTAGACACACACATACACAAACGAACTTTTTTTTTTGGTGTAGGAAGTCTCACTGTGTATTATCGGTAAAATCTATGAATTGAATTTTCGATGATGTGTAACTTATGCTTAATATTCAGCAATAAAATAAAAATTAAAGTTGCCTCCAAAAATGCTATTGCGCTAAGTGCTTTGGAACGTCTGACTGCAGCTCATTTGTCTAACTGTATCGGTGCAAATCTCTTGACACCTCACTTGGTGGTCCTTTATGTAGTGGCTATTCTTAAATATCGATTTGGTCATCAGTTTTGTTCTTGTCAAGGTTCAACTTCAACCTTCGTGTCCAAGTGAAATACAGGCCGGCCGCTTTTGCTATTCATCTGGGCAGAATACGAGTAAGTGGATTCTGAATATGAAGTTAACCATGATTTTCGTGATCCGCTAATTTAAATTTCTGAATTGTTTGCAAACGCCATGATAAATCTTACACTTCCGCAAATCCGGTGAAGTTTCGGCATCGAATTTTTGGGTGGAGCACCCCACTTTCTCTCACTTTTGGTAAGTGGCAGAGAAATAAAAAGTAATCTTAAAATATAAGGTAAAATGGGAATATACAAAAACTGCATGTAACGCGAAATACCATCAATATCAACAATATTATTTGCTTATTTTATTTATATCAAGTGAAACTTTTAACATACTAAATATCACTTACCATCAACGGCAATATTAGTGACAGGAACTTACCTGAAACAAAAACAAAAGGAAATTGAATATTTGTGCTTTATATTTGGATTTGAACATACATATGTCCATATATTTATTGAAACCTTATACTAAATGTATATAGTAGCTACAAAACAAGAATGAACATGGGTCTAGCCAATAAAGTGATGTTGCTCTCTCGGCGTTGCCAATTTTAACATCACTGTATTGGCTAGGTCCATGTTCATTCTTGTTTCGTAGCTACTATAAATACGGTTGGCAATGAAACGCATAAATAATGATCACAACTTTTAATGAGAGGGCAAACCAAAAACAAGTAACCCAGCAGAACTATATTAATCTCTTTAAAGTAAAGTTGTACAAAATAAATTATGAAATATGTATTATCCCATGAACTGCAGCTGAAAATACTAACTGGGAAAAAACAGGTACGTTGCCACATATCCTTCACTGAAATGCTATATATAGCAGACGCAAAATTTAATGCCGGGTGCCTGGAGGAGCTGCTCAAGAACATCCAATCAGACACTTGTCATGCCTTGAGGCGTTGTATAACTGAACATGTGAATCGCTGTAAAGTCAGTGATATAAATATCATTTGCACCCACAAAATTTATTTGCACAACAGGAAAAGGAATAATCTGTTCATGAAGTGATCAACTATCAGCCACCATTAAATGTTGTGTCTGCCATAATAATGCTAATGGATGAAACTGGAATGCTGTGTCAGAAATAGAATCTATCGGAATTGCATTAAATGGCTCTTTCGCAACCTCGTAGAAGGAGTTTTTTTCTTCTCCCCTCCCCCTCCCCCCCCCCCTTTATATTTAAGCAAAATCACACTTTTTATGCGAGAGGCTTTAGCGTTTTGTGTGCTGTACTCTCTCATAATTTGTATTAACCTCAAAGTTTCAGCGTATTAGTGTTTTAATTATTTAAACTATTTGAAGAAAGGAGCCTTTGTTAAAATTATTTACTATAATATTTTGAAATTCTATACTTTGCTGTCCATTGTTTTCAATGCAGAAAAGAACAAAACTGGAATATTAGGTTGCCTCATAAGTAATGTTGGTTTTTTGATTTTGGTGTTTTGGAAAATTTATTGAGTTTCTTTGGTTTGGCAATGCTATTTACAGGCTACCATGGCTAGTGTTGCGTACATTGCGAGCATGTTATAGTCAGTCACGATGAGTGCACTCGGTGAGAATAGTTACTAAACATATACGTCACAAGTAGGCGAAGTTTCGAGGTAAAGTCGTGTAAAGAAAACATCACCAATACATCACAATCTCTGCTTGCAATGAGGCTGCTAACAATGTAAACAGAATAACACCAGCAGTTGAACATTATTATGTACATGACAGTTGAACTAAGCAGTGCCAATATTATATCGCATGGTTTCTAGAGTTTCTAATAAACATAACTCAGTGATATTACTGAAAGTATGATCATAATTGCTTTGTTTGATGCGGTAATATACTGTATAAGTTTTTAAAAATTTTGCTTAGAAATATAAGTTTTTTTTATTCATTGACTCATTGTTGCTGGTGTTTATGTTTTGATTTTAATAACAATACTAATATCCCGTGTGGCGCCCTCCTGCAAGTGCATTCATATCGTGGTCGAGTAGTATTACTCTGATCAGTCTTCAGTTGTTAATAAACAATCACAAAATGGAGAAACCAAAGTTTGAACTTGGAGTCCTTCCACTGGAAACAAGATTGTAAAGCCGCTGCCGCAGTTTGAAGAATGTGTGGAGTGGAAGGAGAAGGTGTCTTTAGGGAGCGTGTGGCACAACGATGGTTCCAACGTTTCAACAATGGAGACGAAAACATAACGATTTACCACGTTCTGGAAGACTTAAAGTATGGAATATTGAGCATACACACCAAGTTTTGCGAGAAAATCAGTAAAAATGTACCCGTAGGCTTTCAGAAGAACTTGGTGCATCAAAAGATACCATACATCGTCACATTAAGACACTTGGAAAATTATACAGAAGCTGTACCTCATGAACTGACACCTAAACAGGCTCAACGCAGAGTGGATATCTGACGTCAGCTTATCCGTAATCCCATGGATGATAGATTTGTCAGAAGAATTGCCACTTGTGATAAAAAATGAGTACCCTGATGCCTCGAAACAGTGGCTTGGTCCCCGTCAATCTGCCAAAGTCATCGTTAAAAAAAATCGGTTCGGTCCCAAAGTAATGTGCGTCTGGTGGAATTTTAAAGGTGTGATTCACTGTGAGTTTGATCCAAACTGACGGGCAATTGATGCGGAGCTTTATTTTCAACTACTGAAACGAGTTCATGACATTTTGAGACGGAGATACCCAGCATTAGTTAACCGAAATAGGATTCTATTGCAACAGGGCAATGCAAGACCCCATACTACACGAACGACCATGGGAAAAATTCAAGAATTGGGAGGAATCGAACTGCTAGCACACCCAGCTTACAGCCCTGACCTCGCACCATCAGTTGATCATCTTTTTCGATCCATGGCCCATTTTCTACGTGGGAGAAATTTTGACAACATTGAAGCAGTGCAAGTGTGTCTCACCGAATTCTTCGCATCAAAAACCAGAGACTGGTACCTTCGTGGGAAAATAAACCTCGCTGAAAGATGGCTCAAGACCATAGAATCTAATGGTCTGTACTTTGAAGATTAGTTAATTGCTTGTCAGAACACACTTCAAATAATTGTTTTACTTAAAAAAACATTACTTATGAGACAGTATCTTTAACTTTAGATGTTGCTAGTTCCAAAAGTTTGGAAGCACTGACTGACACGTTGTTGGCAAATACTGAAAATGTCCCAGTCTCTTTGCTACACCTCTAGTCATACTACATCTTTGAGAACCTACTGGTATTATTACCACTCATTATTTTTAACCTCGCTGTACTGATCTGGTATAGGAATTCACAATGTAGCAGTACTCAAGCAACTCTTAATATAACTCTATATATAACAAGCGGCTTAATGAAGCTCAAGTTGTCAACACAACTGTCCTGAATTGTGCCCTAAACAACACACATAACTGAGTACAAATTCCCAGAGAGTCATTTTCAATAGTATCCTGTATAATTTAATTCGTACAGAGAGGTTGTTAATGTTGAAGTTACGCCCACCGAATACTGCAGTGCCAATATTTCATCCACCTCTTCAGGGCGAAGTTGATCTCCTAATATGGCCTCAACCGAATGCCTTAATCATACGTGACATGCCTTCAAGCCTACGGTTCACTCGTGAATAATGTAGGACATTGCTGCACCGCATTCTGACGTTCTACTGTTAGGCAGCCTCTTGGCTTCACAGTGCTAAAGGTAGCTTTATACGCAACTATAACTACATTGGTTAATACTAAGCACTGGATATTTTTAGGCCCTGCTAGTTTTCGTTTGGGGCTTTCTCTACCATGAAAGTAGGCTGTTTTAAATTTTCTTTGTGGATCGTTGTTACTAACACCATTATTTTCCCCCTTTCTTTTTCATGTTATACGCCTGTAAACCCTGAAAGTAGATAGGTTTTCTTATATAAATTGTAACACCAATGATTGTTATGTTTTTATTATTTTAGTAACATTTGTAAATCACACAAAAGTACACCTTAAAAATAAGCATAAAAACATGTATTTTACAATGATTTATTACTTTCTCCATTACGCACTCCCAGTATACAGAAGAAGTATTCATCCAAAAATTCGAGGGCAACGTATTACCGGAAATTATGTTACAACAGATGAGGTAAGAGGACATCGTTCATACCAAAAAATCTGATGTGTTGCACTCACATGACTTTCTCTACTCTTGTACTAACCACTCTTACAAACTCTTACTCTTCTATCTTCTAGGTATTAGTTGAGATAAACATTTGCAGAAATTATATTATTGCTCGTTTTCTTGCACGTGCAACGGGAATATGGGAATACAGTAGGCTTTGAACGATAGTCAAATCTTTTAGTTTTGAGATTCCGTTCTCTTCGTGCGCTTAACATAAAAAATGAACAATGATGTTGCATTTCACCAAAGTTTTGTTTTCTGAAACTGGACACAAATAACAAGAAATATCTTCGAAATAGTTCACTCTCCAAAAAAATTTATTCAGACACAAATTGTGCATTTTAGCAAGATCTACATTTTTTGTGTTAAGAGTTTGTCTATCTCTTACGGTTTACGAGTTATTCAAAAGTCATCCAGGGTAACTAGGACTACTTAGGCTATAGCCAGAAAATTGAAAATATACATTTCATTTGTCAGAAAAATATCTTAAACATATGTCATTTTGATCAAAATCATTAGTCATTTTCAAGAAAATCAAAATGTTCGAAAAATTAATTTTCCATGTAAAGGGGAGCTTAGGGTAGGGCTATTTTCTTCAAAATCTTCGTGTCGCATCCTTGAAAGACATTAAACCAACTTTAGTTTTTAACCGACTTTTCGTTTTTGAGTTATGCTGTCCACACACAGACAGGCACGCACGCGCGCGCGCACACACACACACACACACACACACACACACACACACACACACACACACACACCTTTTTCTAAAAATGCTTTTTTTTCTTTGGATTCAGGGGGCCTCAAAACATATATTTCCGGTGAAATTTCGGCATTCTATTTTTGGGTGGAATACAATACTTCCTCTACTTACCAGTGGAGAAAGTAAAATTTGGCACTATAGTCAGTTACCTGTTGTAACGTCATACCAATAAAATAAATGAAAAAGAGTGAGACAAATGGTGAAATTCACTGTGTACGCGTGCGCGTCTTTGTGTGTGTTTGTGGGGGGGGGGAAGCTACATATTTGATAGGGTAAAGTATTGTGAAACACGTACGGAAACTGACGATAGAAAATTGCTCACGCCAGGTATTTATTTCGACATGATTTTAGATACCTATCTACTGGGTTGTTAACAAGTACAAAACAACTGTCTGACGTGTTGCACTCACATGACTTTCTCTACTCGGTCCTGAACAAACTGCTTATAAACGCTTATTCTTCTACTTCCTGCTGATCGAGATAAAATTCGCAGAAACAACTTTATGACATATTTTCTTGAAGGCAGAATGGTAATACGACAGTAATAGTAACATATTTTAAGAGCTGGTCGCCTTATGATGGCTTTAAACTGCATTCTCTCCACATGACCAAGAGATGAAAGAAAAGAAATACGAATGATGACTTCACATTTGAGAGTATTAAATTATTAAAAATTCAAACCAACAACAAAGATTATCTCAGAGATAGTTAACCACCCCCACCCCAAATGTATTTGATATAAATTGTGTGCTTTAACGAGATCTATAATTTTTTGTGCCTAGTAAGATTTTGTCTATCTCTTACGGGTTGGCAGTACTTCAGAAGATAAGGACTTCAGAGGCTATTCTCAGAAAATGCAAAATATACGTTTAATTAGTCATGAAAATATCTTAAACATATGGCAATTTACTCTTAATCGTTAAAAGTCATTTTTGACAAACTTCAAAATTTCGAAAACTTTTACATTTAAGGGGTAGTTTGGAATGGGATTTTCCTTTATTTTTTTTTTTTTTTTTTTTTTTTTTTTTTTTTTTTTTTTTTTTTAAACTTCCTCTACTATGCTTTTGATGAGATTTCACCGGAAATCGGCCCTCTGAATCCAAAAAAGCAGTCTTAGAAAAAGGTCCGTGTGTATGTGTATGTGTCTGTCAGTCTGTGGACAGCATAACTCAAAAACGAAAAGTCGGTTAAAAACTAAAGTTGGTATTTAAGTTTAATGTCTTTCAAGGATGCGACACGAAGATTTTGAGGAAAATTGCTCCACCCAAAACTACCCTTTACATGGAAAACTTTTCGAAAATTTTTATTTTCTTGAAAATGGTTCTAACAATTTTGATTAAAATGTAATATGTTTGAGACATTTTTGTGAAAAATGAACAGAATATCTTGAATTTTCTGGCTATAGCTTATGAAGTCCTATTTACTCTGGATGACTTTTTCATAGCTGGTAAAACGTAAGAGACAAGTATACAAAAATGCAGATCTTGCTAAACACATTTCATATATAACGTACACAAATAACGTGGGATATCTCCGAAATGGTTAGCTCTACAAATATATATAGTATATATTCGGAGATATTCCACGTTATTTGTTTACGTTTTGGAGAACTTATACTTCTGTCACCTGGATCATCGCTATTCATTTTGTTATAGTGAGTGAGTGTGACGTGTTTAAGGGCCCGTCGACAACTTTGTCATTAGGGTCCTCATTTTGTATATGTTAACGGTGTAAAGAGAACGAAATTTGAAAGCTTTAAAAGATTTGACTATCGTTCAAAGCCTACTGTAGTCCCATATTCCCGTTGCGCGTGTAAGAAAACGAGCAGTAAAATAATTTCTGTAAATGTTTATCCCCACTAACACGAAGAAAATAGAAGAATAAGAGTTTGTAAGAATGGTTAGAACAAGAGTACAGAAAGCCATGAGATTGCAACACATCAGATTTTTAATCTTCGTGTCGTGTACTTGGAAAAAGCTGAACTTCCAAGAGATAAGAGGCAAGAGCAAGAGCAAGTCGCCCGGTTTAGCCGGGCGGGGTTAGATCTCCGCAGTGCCTATTCGTTTTTATGCGCCCAGTGCCCATTACTGCACATTTGGCCGGCCCCTTGCGTGACTAGCAAGTGGGGGCAGTATCAGCGAGAAACCGAAGGGAGCAAGGTGTGGGAGGTGAGAGTTCTCCAAATGCTGTAGTCGGGGGTGAACGACTGCATGGTCGCCCGTTAGCAGCGACACAGCCCGAAATCTACTTGGGGGAGCAGAATTCAAGGACGAAGCAGCGGAAGTCACTACCCCAAGACATCCTTGGGTAAGCGGTAGCTTCTACGTCTGCTGGGAAGGCCCCAGTGTGATGACCAGCTGGTTGGGATGTGATGCAAGTTTGGCATACATAGTGCGAGCTCTGTCACGCACAACGTCCACTATGTATGGATGCCGGAATGAGTGTGAGGGATATGAGACGGGAATCTACGGTCGGTATCGTCCTGTCCTGCATGGCCTGCAATCTGCGGATGGTGATTTGAGCCACCAATCCCCAAACTTTGCACCCGTACAGTATCAGGGGTGGGATGATCGCACCATACAAGTGCAGTTTAAGATATATGGGCATTTTGGAGCGTAGAACGGGATATAAACCGTCCAAGGGTCGCGTGGCCCAGGCCTACCTTAGCCCTGTCATATGGAGTGAAGGTGAGTCCACGCTCGAGTAGTACTCCGCGGTATTTAGCTGAGTTCACCCAAGGAATCCACCGCCCAACCTCAGATCCCTATCCGGCCTCTAGCTTCTGACCTTGAATAGCAGAAAGTTGAGCTTTATCTGCGGACTGATTTCTCCATCTCACCTCCACCTGTCAATGGCTTCAATGTAGCTCTGTAGTGGAGGGTAGCAATAGCAAAGGTCTTTATTTCGGGCCAACATGAGGAAATCATCGGCATACTGGCACGTAACAGTGTTGGGTTCGAAGGGGAATTCAGACACGTAGGCACCGAAGAACAACGGAGACAGTACACTGCCTTCCGAAACTCCAGTCGCTATTAGTCTGCCTGTGGATAACCTTCCCTCCACTCGCACCCGGAAGATGCGATCCCGAAGGAAGCTATCAGGGTGAGCTATGGGTAGGGAAAATATGTCTCTCTGATTTTGTACAATAGGCCCTGGTGCCATGGTTTTACAAAGGTCTTATCCTCATCCAAGAGTACTGCAACTGTTTTTAAGTTTTCCTGGAAGTACAAGACAGCCTTTTCAGTCAGTCGCAGCAGCTGTAAGTAGTGGAGTGACCTCGAATAAAACCAAACTGATGATCTGGGAGGAATTGCCTTTGCTCAAAGAGAGACGTTAACCGGGACAAGAGCAACCGTTAAAAATGTTTGAGACCTTCGAGGTAAACTAATGTAGCGGTAACTGGAAGGGAAAACCGGGTTTCAGAATGCAGAGTACCCTCGCCTCGTTCCAACAGGTTGGAAAGTGGCGAAGACGCAAACATGCCTTGCAAATCTGCATCAAGTGAATATCGACCTTTCATAGTGGGTTCTCAAGTATGGGCACCGTGACACCATCATGTCCAGGGGATTAACTAGGTTTGAGGCTTTGGATTTGGTAGGCCACTTGTCTTGGGGTGACAATGGGAATATGGATCGCCTCGTGTAGTGGCAGTGGTTCCTCAAAAAGGTAGTTCACCGCTGTAGTTCAGAGAAGTCCTCGTCTTACATGTCTTCCCGGGGCTCTAGATGGTTGAGACCCTAGGTGGTCTGCGAAATCCGCGGTTTTCTCTTGGGGTTCAAAGGAGAGTCTCTCGCGAGTGCCATGAATAGGGTGCTGGTGTTGAGATTTATCTTTTCTTAAGGATTTAATTATCCACCAAGCTGGTTTTTCAGAAAGGTTGACATTACTCATGGTGTTTTCCCAGGCAGTGTGCACATAGCAGGTGCCTAGCAAGGATCTTGAACCGCTGGTAGATGCCTGTATCCTGGGATGGCGGAGACACTGCCAAAGCTTTCGGACAGACTTGGCTTTAAGCAATTGCCGAAGTTCATTTGGGAGGGATGTATGATTGGGTTTATCATTCGGGATGCGGTATGTGTGTCCACATACCACATTTAGGATGTGTTGGGAAAACGCAGTGATCGCAGCTTCCAGCGTCTCCATACAACTGATACTTGGTCGCGGATCCACTGAATGTTTCAGGTCAAAACGGCTGCATCCCAGTTTACCTCATAGGTCCACACTGGGTTTACCAGCCCTGGCATGTCAACTTTGGAGTACACCAGGACTGGGTCGTGATCGGAATGCAGCTCGTTGGCTGCCGAGAGGTCTAGATGGAACGGGATGTTTTTGGTGATCATGATGTCGAGCACATCCGGCCTCCCCCGGGGGGATGGAATGTAGGTCCTCTCGGTCCATGCGCTATGAGGCTCGAGTTGCCGCTGATGAGACGGAAAAGCCTCGGCCCCTTCGGATTTCTAATGCAGCTATGCCAATGGGCATGATTCGCGTTGAGGTCACCTGCGGTGCAGACCACTGCAGACCACAGACACGCGCGAGCGCGACCTTTTCCTAAAAATGCTGCCCTGTTTTATTCTCGGAGCCTCAAAACATATTCGCGCTGAAATCTCGACATCGAAGTTTTGTGTCGAACACATACTTCCCCTAATTACTATACGCACTTAAAGGTGTGGTAAAACCAACCCATCTAGGGGAGAAAACCCCAAATCAGATCTAGGAGGTTGTGGGCTAATCACCCCCAACTCTGAAATTAAAATTATTCAGAAACCAAATGAAGATAACCGGACTGATGTTTTAAGACGACCTAGGCACCGAAATAAGGACTTCTCTTTTTTGGCTACATGGAATGTACTTGAAGGGAGAAGAGACGGGGTAGACCTAGATTAAGATGGATGGATTGTGTGGAGAAGGACTTAAGTAGTATGGGGATTAGAGGATGGAGCAGAAAGGCCGAAAACAGAGAAGAGTGGGCTATCATCATTAAGGAGGCACTAGCTAGACTGTAAGAGCTGTTTGCCAGATGATGATTATAATGAAGAAGAGGACGAAGAAGAAGTAGAAGTACAGAAAGTACTTGAATGAAGTTCTTTACAGTATTTTTTGAGGAAAAAGCAAATGACAATCATGCTGCTATGCAAAAGGTTGTTTGAGGTAGGGAATGAGGAATATATAAAAACTGTAGCCTTACATCTGTAAATGCAACCGGTATATAAATTTGGTACTTATCCAGCCGAAATTGTCTGCTTTACGTATAAAACTTGGTTCTCTCCGAGGGTTTTGTTTTGTGATCGATGGCGTTTACAAACAGACGCGGACACATTGACACACGCATGCGCGCAGCTTGTTAATTTTTTTTTTAATTTAGCTCATTCCAAAACGTTATTTCTAATGAGATTGCAATACAGAATTTGCACATTTGAAGTGCATTTAATTTTTTGAACGCGATGTCCTGATTTAGATAAGATATAGAAAGTAAGAAGTAACAGTAATTTCGTTATTTTATTCCTTGGGTGCCTAACTTTCGCGTTACTATTGCCAGCTGGATTTGGCCCCTAGATACATATAAAACAAACGACCAGTGATTAATCGATTTCCTGTGTGTACTTTGCGTGTGGTGTCTATGGTATTTCATTAATGCTACATGTAAATGCACTAAATGCACATGTCGATAAATCCTGCTTATCTTTACTCAGTCCATCAGTCCTATCTGAAAGTGAACAAACGAGTACAATGCGGTAATAACATGCAAACAAAGCACGCTATAATCAATCTCGACTACTTCTTTTGGTAATATAAATTAGTTAATTGCAAACTGCCCCAAAAATTACTTACATTTATCCATACATTTTACTGGAAGGAAATACACACTTACCCAAAAGTTACCTTAAAATATGTATCTTAGAAGAGAATACTACCTAGTTCAGAATGAATTATTTATTAATAGTCTTAGTAGTCCAGTATTAAAGAAGATTCAAGTTATGCGCGTTCGTAGTGCATGTGACAGCATAGTGTGGGGAACCGGTTCTACCCGTCTATTCTACTAAGTGCGCATAACTTCTAGCAGAACTAAGGACCTTGTTTACACTACAAGTGCAGGTATTGCAACACTTCTCAGTTTATGGCTCAAGAACTAATCTTTCTTCTCCCCTTCCACATTTTGAGAACTTAAAGTTAAGACATACTACACCCCACAAGACTGCTAATGAAAGAAAGCCATGTATCATTTCGGCTACTTGCTTAGAAAGTCTTATCCTTTATTGTCACTACAGTTCAACTTAAAATGTATTGAACTTTGAGGTATGTATCCGTGGCCGAGCAGTTAGAGCGTTCGCCAACAATCTAGGCGTCCCGGGTTTGATTCCAGACCCACGTGTGGTATTCGTAGTGGACGAAGCGGGTGGTCAGCTAAGCAGCAGATATGATAGTGAGGAAGATGGAAGATGGCTTGTAAGTGCTAAATAAGGGAAGGGTAATCAGGTAAAGAAAACACAAAAAAATCAGCCTTCCCGAGGTCATTTGTCATTTCGTTTTTGAAGGATTGCTAACCTAGTTATTTCTCACGTCATAAAAAGAGCATGAAATGTCAAGGCTAATGTATACGTACCCGCTTTTAAACATTTGACTATCACTACCTCCTTTATACAGGTATATAATGAAATATGAATTGAAAGTATTTATGCAAACATTTACTTCAATTTACTTGAACCATACAGAAGAATAGTTTATAGAAGCTATATAAAAATAAACAATGGTGTAGAGAAAGTTGTGTGAATATAACACCACGTTTTCTTAGAAGTGCAACCTTTCTATTTCACCACATTCGTATTAATCAGAGTTCCTAAAACCACTTAATCTCTATCCTTCATGAAAATGAAATGCAATTGAATAAGACATAGTAACATTCTGCAGATTGTTCTGGGTTTTTCTCCAACAAAAAATACAGTAGCCCCTACATATATACGTGTACATTTCTTTTAAATAGAAACAAATCATGTTTTAAATACATTTCAGCGTAAGTTACACAGAAAAGTGGAAATAGCATTGTCTTTGGAACCAAGGTTTACGTCTGATATGAAATTTAAACAACAGATGGATAAATTGTCATTTTATCAAGATTGAAACAGTCTTAACCACAAAGTTCTTCACGGTGATGATTTGGTGGTGATTAAGGGAAGCATCTAACTCTATGACACTTAATGCTGTTTGGGAAAATATGCACTATGAGAATCTCAACATGTGATGCAGCCTACGCTGGCTTATGTTGAGCCTGACTCTAGCATGATATTACCTTCAGGAATGCAGAACTCAAACTCCAAGAGTGAACGCCTGAGGCTTTAAGAGCAGAACTTGCATATCGTCTTGGTGAAGGTCGAGGAGGACGGGATGTTCTGACGCTCTAGGCTCTTGAGCAGAGCTGTAATTTACATCCATGAACTGACTGGCCAGCAAGGACAAAACTTCCTTTCCTGCCTTCCACTTAATGAGGGAGCAACATAATGAAATACACGGTGGGCATAAAAACGGTAACTTGCGAATGGAAGTTTTCAAGGCTAGGCTGTAAATTACGTTTCGTTGTTTTCATGTTTTCAGTGCCATCAGCCATTTTCATTTTCTCTCACATACAGAGAGGATTTCTCCAGGGTTGGTATGTCTGGTGCTTCTATATATTTTTGTAACATGAAATGTCCTCGAAAAGCGTTTATCTGCTTTAAGCAGTTTTTCATATGTGCACCAGAGAATTGAATTTTACGTAATATATTCTGTAGCTACATATCTAGAAGCTAAGAAAGAACTTTGTGTGATTTAACACTTGTCAGATATGTTTTCTCGAACTATTTAGGCGACGGGTATAACAATTCTGATGTGTTACATTGACAGAGACCTTTTCTGGCCACTTTTCTACAAACAATTCATACTACACTCTATACTCCTTGTTAAAAGAGATGGTTTATTATACATTTCATTGTAGGTGCAAGGAGGTACAATAGGCTGAAGCGAGTCACATGTTTAAAAAGCCAGTCTCTACGAAGTGGCTTTGGACTTCCACTCGTTGTATATTCACGAGAAAACAAATGAAGAGCGATTTAGTACGTCAAAAGGTAATACAAGGAGTCCCAATCCAAATCCCCGCTGATCTGAAAATCCTCCTAATCGAAGCAGTGCTAGAACTATTTACCAATTTTGTTTTGAATTTTAAAACAGGAAAAAATAAAGATTAAGACTAGTTCATATATTAATAATTACACTCAAATAACCTCGTAAACATACTAAATTATTTCAAAAGTAAGATCAAATACACACGATCAGCTTCGTAAATAACAGAAATCCGCCAAGCCAAATAAAAGCATGGTAAGTAACTTTAGAAACCAACAAATGACAAAATAAAACTCTGCCCTCTAGGGAATTTATTCGAGAACTTACTCAACTAGGCTACGTTAAATGCATAGGCAGCAGAACACTTAGCGTCTTGTTTGAAAACAATTTATTCGAAGTCTCCATTTAAAAGGCAGAGGAGCGCCGCTTGAAAAATGGCGTCCAAATTGTGTTCCCCCTCTCTGGGGGATTAAAACTTCGCAGATATGTTCAAGGTATGGTGCATTTTTTGTAATAAAAATCCAAAAATAGATATTTTTTACCAAACAGACTAAAATATCACTTCAGTGCTCTCTTGTACGATTGAAAGTTTAAACCTAGAGACTTAAAATCCAGAGATAAGAGCTGCATGAAAAAGAGCGAACATCATTGCAGATGAGCAATTTTTCTCGAGTCAAAGTCTTCAATATGACCTTAAAGACCACACATAACTGGAACAAAAAGCAAAAACTCATAGTAGCTGCTTCCTTTCTATAAACAAATGAAAAACCACTTAACGACAGAGAAAGGAAGAATCTTAAGGTAGTGGATAATGGTGTGCTAATTAATGTGCTAAACAAAGTAAGATGGGGTAGTCTAATTCTTCCATTGTTGCTCTTTGTATTAAACTAATGTATATCTGACTCAATTTTCCAAGTTGTTTCTTGGCTGATTGTGCCATGTCACATGTAGATACACGCCCACATGCATTAAAACCACAAGTCGTCCTGCACAGACACTTATTATTTAACCACAATTGCTCGTTAACGCCGACGTTCCTTTTAACTCTTATCAGCAGTGGTATCACCATTAGTGGAATGTGTCGTCAGCGTATCCTGTTTTATCAAGTAAATTTACATTCCAAGAAACAAATGGCCTGAACACGTAACCCACATAGTATATCTGTAGATGAAGAAATACTCGCACGTTGAAGTTCAAGAAGACAAACATCTAGAATGGTTGTGCTTACTTGTAATAATTCAGAGATAGTTTCCATTAGATTTAAAATATTTTCTCTTGAAAATCGCCTCCTATTTTCTCTGCCAACTAGTTAAACTAAGTACAAAAGGTACTGTATTCCGTCCAAAAATTCAATAGCAATCTTTAATTGGAAATACATGTCTACTCCCCTTGAACACACAACAAGCATTTTTAGGAAAGGATTCCTGCGCGTGCACCTGTGGGAATATCATTGCCTACCCAATAACTCGAAAATGGATTGACGGATAAATACCAGAGCTCAGCATCTTAAAAGATCGACACAAAGATATTGAAGAAAATCCCTCTATCCAAAACTAACCTTTACATGAAGATTGTTTCATTATTTAATATTTTCTCAAAATTACTGTAACGAATGATTGAAATACTAGATGTTTAAGATATTTGCATAATAAATAAAATGTGAATTTTCTGGGAACAGCCAGTGGTGTCTTCTTCACTCTAAAGAAATTTTGTGTATCTGTCAAACCATAAATAATGCACAAAAGTTAAATACACGAAACGTGTAGTTCTTGTTAACATACACAATTTTTAAATATATATTTGGAATTAAATATTTTCTAGATATTGTTGTTATTGGTTTGAATTTTCAAACACTCTACACTGTTTGAAGTAGCCATTTTCCGTAACGTAAAGGGAGGAATTTTAAAGCAAGCATCTAGCTTCAACCTCTAATCTCGTACCTAAACCAAATTGTGTAGAGAAATTATGTCGATTAGCATGAATTAGATAGAAAAAAGGCTTTTTAGGAATAATTTATAAAAGAGAAATGCATATAAACGACGGCGTGTAGAAGCAGTCCTACAAATTCAACATACCAGATGTTTTAAATGTAATTTATGTTTATGTTCCAAATTTCAGTTTAAGTTTGAAGGCTTAATTTCCCCCTGAAACTTATGTTATTAAAATCTACATAAAAATTCACAAACCTGATAAAAAGAGGTGGTTTTCAATGTGAACTCTTGAAATATACAATTTTTTAAAATTCATTCCGAATAAAGGAAAATGCACAAATGGTTTAGTTTTAAAATGTGTAATATTATATGGCTCTTTCACAAACTCTAGCTGAGTAATGGCAGTTCTTCGAAGACGCCAGAATTTTATCCGTTGAACAAGATACATACATACGAAGTTAACACTGTTGTGCGTTTCCTTAAATCGCTTTTCTGCTTAAACGTAACAAATTATGGTATTAAATAATGGATTAAATGTACAGCCTTGTAGGAACACAAAGCGATAATCCGCTGCTTCTTTAAAGTACGTCCCTTAGTTGTAGATAATATGCAGTAGGTAGGTAATATTTTAGCCAACTAGACACTAGAGGTTCCTTGTATTTCCATCTAAGGTTTAACTTAACTGGTTCAGAATTCCGAACTGGTTGAGACAAGGCGACAGAAATAGAAACCAGCATTTGACCTACGAATGACCTGCGATAAAGGCCTTAGTTCTCTCTCTTTGTCCATCACGAGTCCAGGCTGCATCTCCAACTGCAACTTTCATTAGCCAGTTTGCAACATCAAGGTTCTATGTCACATTTGAAGGTAAGCTATTCACAGACCGAAGCATTATACGACTGCAACAGGCATCCAAAGCGATTTGCACATGGAACGGCACAAGACATCGAATTTATTTTTAATATTCGTTACATTTTTATAAACAATACGAAGGGAAAAGCCTTTAATACTGAAAGCTCAACATCATAAGTCAATATAAAATCAACAAGGCACTGGCTTGTAAGTCCTAGGGGGTGTAAGTCCTACATAAGGGGAGGGTAATCAGGGAAAGAAGAAAGAAGAATATCAAACTTCATATTTAAGTCCAGCGTCTTTCAAGAAATTCGGCCCCAAACTTTACTTTAAAGAGAAAAAAAAAGTGTTTATAATACCCTTTTCTTAATCACGCTTCAAACGCCTTAGTTAATATGTTAACACCAGAGTTATTCATATACAAATAAGACGTAATTTTTTAATTTCCAAGTCTTCATTACGATTGAATTTGCTTAACTGCGAAACCACAAGAGATAGAAAAATATAGAGTTCATTAAATGGCGGTTATATAACCGTTATGAAATATTCCATTTATGTTTACATTTCCTTTGATGAAACATACTCGAATATTTGAGCCTATATTTTCTTCTTTTCCTTTCTTTCTTCTTTCCTTCTCAAGAGCTTGTTATTATGACTTTATATATATATGTAACTATTTGAACATTTCTTCGTGTAACTAGGCCCCTACTGCTTAATTTTATTCTATTTATAGACAGACTTTATTCAGAATAACGTAACGTCGATAGAAGAAAAATAGCTTTCTATAACAAAAATGTATGCAAGGGTGAGTGAGTGGGGTTTAAGGGCCCGTCGACAAGTAAGTCGTTTGGGTTATATGTAAGATATACCTATTTTAGGTACGTGAATTTGTAATGAAGAGAAAGCCATGTGAGCGCCTTGCATAAGATTTTTAGAGTATCAAAATAGGTACAATGATTTCTGTTTTTGAGTTTAAACATGTTTCAACTGTACAGGTCATATCGGACGGTATTGGCAAGTACCTCGTAACTTATCTAGGTAATTCGCCCCAATCGGGATTCGAGAACGTGACGTTTTGAATGTAAACCAGACATTACCACTGCTCCACAGAAGTGATCAAATATGTGATGTCAAATCTGTAACAGAGTGACTGTTGTACACTTTACTGACCTTAATTATTATTAAACGTCTTTGGTATTTTGGCTTTTATTTGTTTTGTAGAACTTGCTAATAGCTAAATAACAAATAGCTAATAGTTATATATGTGTTCATAGGGATATGTGAGTTTACTCTATTCGAATTTTGATATATTATGCTGTAACAGCGGATCGATAATTTTGAGAAACCGCACTAAACATTAAATGTTAGTAAGCATGTTGGTTGATACAAGGTCTCAGACTTCTTTTCAAGTACAATGGATGAGAATTGGTGAAACTACTCAAGTTACATGCATAACAGCTACTTTTCATGATGTAGCTTATCTCTGATTGAACATAGTAATATTGAATGTTTGTTCCTGGCTTACGACAGAGTGTGATTATTTTATTTCAGCTTTCGCTGGACCCACGGCCATTATTAGAATTTAAACAGTGCTAGTTAGTCCGACACTAAATTGAAATGACTTCCTACTTAGTGCAAGTCATTAGATGATGTAATCATTCTTGTCTGATCCTACTGACGGCTTCTACTTCAGAAACTGGGATTTAACAACCACTGGATAGAGTTGGATATTGCGTATTTCTATGCTTCCTGTGCAGCCTTACTTAACACCTCAAACGTTTTCCGATTTCACACTGTCAATCTAAATGGGACACATATATGCCTCACAGTATGTATTACATGTTTCATCAGAGTTCATAAGCGCTAAAAATCTGTTTTCAATGTGCAATCATGAATAGCTGAGTCAAATCCGTATTATTTTGAGGTGCAGCCAATGAAAACTGAAAAGTGATACGTGAAATACACATTAAAGTTAAAATTGTAAAGATTAAGCCATCATAACGATCTGCTCATAGTCTGTCATAAGATTTAAAGCTCAAAACATGATTTTAGTTCTAAGAATTTAACTTCAGAACCTTGTATCTTAATTTCCATCGTCTTTATTACAATCCAGGCTTCACTTCCATATAAAAGCACTGGCTTTGCTATTATTATATAAAATTTAATTCTTGTATCCTTTCGTGTTTTATTTCTCAACGTGTTGTGTAATGTTCAGCATATCGCTTGATATCTTGATAATTTTAAATCTTTCTTTCTGAGAGCCTATTTCACATCCAAGGTACCTGAAGCATGACACTTGTTCTAAAGGTTGATCATCTAAAATAATTTTAGATCTTATTTGCTGCTTACTCCAAAAACCATTATATTTGTTTTTATTTTAGAAATGTTAAAATTACACTCCTTACATATTAAGCTTAATTCATATATAGCACGTTGTAAATCATCTGCACTTTTCTGTATTAATACTACATCGTCTGCATATAATAAAACTTTTATCTCTGTATTATTGTTTAATCAAAGTCCTTTGTTACAAACCGGCTTCCATTTTAGGAAAATGCCATTAGTATATATTTCTTTTCTCGAATGTCTGTTGTATTATGAAGATGTCATCTATGCTAGATCTTCCTCTATGAAAGCCATTTTGTTCTTCTTCTAATATTGCTTCCCAAATATAGCTTAATCTTTTGTTTATTATTTTAGCATATATCTTATACATCGCATTAAGCAGACTTATTCCTCTGTAATTCTCAAGATGTTAAGTTCTCCTTTTTACTTTCTCTACTGCTAAGTAGGGGAAGTATTGTATTCCACCCAAAAATTCGATGTCGAGATTTCATCGGAAATATATGTTTTGAGGCCCCCTGAATCCAAAAAAATGCATTTTTAGAAAAAGATCCGTGTGTGTGTGTGTGTGTATCTGTCAGTCTGTTAGCATAACTCAAAAACGAAAAGTCGGTTAAAAGCCAAACTTGGTATTTAAGTTTAATGTCTTTCAAGGATGCGACACGAAGATTTTGAAGAAAATAGCCCCACCCTACACTACCCTTTACATGGAAGATTTTTCGAAAATTATGATTTTCTTGAAAATGGCTCTAACGATTTTGATTAAAATGTCATATGTTTGAGATATTTTTATGACAAATGAAATGTATATCTTGAATTTTCTGGCTATAGCCCCTGTAGTCGTATTTACTCTGGACGACTTTTGCATAACTCGTAAACCGTTAGAGATAGACCAAATCATACTATACAAAAAATGTAGATCTTGCTAAAATACACAATTTATGTCTGAATAAATTTTCTTGTAGGGTGAACCATTTCGGAGATATTCCTTGTTATGTGTGTGAGTTTCGGAAAACTTAGAACTTTCGTGAAATGGGTCATCGTTATTCATTTTTTTATATGTTAGGTGTGCAAACGGAATCTCAAAGCTTTAAAAGATTTGACTATCGCACAAAGCCTGCTGTATTCCAATATTCCCCTTGCACATACAAGGAAATAAGCAATAAGATAATTTGTACAAATGTTTATTTTAACTAACACGAAGAAGATATAGTAATAATAGTTTGTAAGAATGGTTAGTACAAAAGTAGGGAAAGTCATGTGAGTGCAACACATCAGATTTTTAAATATTGAAATAGACCACATAAATAATGGTTAATAAGAACAGAGCTAAAAATGTAGAAATCCAACACTAAAGAAATAATTGACTGCTGCATGTGGAGAGGGTGGATTATGATAGACTTCCGAAAATAGCTCTAAACTATAAACCAACAGGGAGAAGACAGTGGGCAGGCCGCAGAAGAGATGGAGAAAACTGGAACAATGTGCCTAACCCTTGGAGTGAAGATGATGATGTTGATGATGATGATGATGATGATAATGATGACGATGACGACGATGACGATGATGATGATTATGCTTTTAATGTCGAATAAAGCAATGTTATTTTTAATAGTATGGTATATTCTCCAAGGTTTAAGACACATTACATGAAGTGATATCTGTTTAATGTTTTGTTTGCCCGACTCTTGTGTTGTGGGGGTGGTGTGTCTAGTTTGCATTCAAGAGATCTCGAGTTTGAATCTCGGTAGGGATGTACTACCGGGTTTTTCGCTCATCTTGAGTCAAATGTCGAGTAACTAAGCTCATTTGAGCATCATTTTACCCATTTCATTCATCGTCCGATGTGACCTACCACGTTAAAGTACGCTAAAAATAAAAAAAAATAAAAAACTATATATTTATTTTGTTTGTTAACGACGCTACCTTGTCAGGATCATATCAGCCCCAGTAGCATGCAGTTCTTTTACATGTCAGTAAATCTTCTGACATGAGGTTGTCGCTTTTAAGCACACTTAAAAACCATCTGTCTGGGACGGCTTTGAACTCGCAACCTTGGGATCAATACATATGGGTAACAACAATACTACCAAGATCACTCTTTGAGATCAAAGAACAAAAGAGTTTTCTTTTTAGAGCTGCATGAGGCGAAAAGTTGCAACAGCTGAAATAAATGTATAAGAAAAGAAAGAAAGAGAAAGCAAGAAAGAAGGCGAAAAAGTCTCTCACACACACACGACTTCTTCTATACATGATTAGAGAATACATTAGTGTTCATATAGAGACTGGCTTTTCTCTTCTAGACGCGTTAATCACGGTAAGATTTTCCAATAAATTATATGAAACTAAGCAACGTGGACTTCCTTACGTTATACATCATAGATACAATGGGATTACAGAAAGGGCTAACTCAAAAAAGAAAGAAAAAGAAAAAGGTGTTTGACATATATCGCGTGCTTTAACGAGATCTGCATTTTTAGTGTAGAAAGATTATGTCAGCTGTTACTGTTTACTGTTATGCAAAAGTCATTCAAAATGAAAAAGACTTAAGCTATTCCCAGAAAATTCAGGACACCAATACATTTCATTTATTATAGATAGATAGATAGATACTTTATTTCACTGCTTAGAGCATGGCCCGGTGGCAGCGCTGTCAATATAATATACAATTCTTTACAATATGATATACAATTCTTTACAATATGATATACAATTCTTTACAATATAATATACAACTCCTTACAATATAATATACAATTCCTTACAACATATATACAATCCTTTCATGCACTATGGTAACTATACAGGATTTCTTTTTAACCTCTCTTTGAAATGATTTACATTTGGAGGCAAAGTCTCCAGTAACTCTGCAGTCAAATTGTTCCAGTCATTAATTGTTCTATTGGTAAAGGAAAATTTACCTATATCAGTTTTCTGTTCCCTGTTTCTTATTTTTTTAGAGTGATCATTCCTTCCCCTATATGATGGTGTCAACAACCGCTTTGTTATATCTTTTCATGCAGGTTCCCCCTTATATGCTCTAAAGATTGCACATAGCCTTGCCCGTTTTCTACGTTTCTCCAATGATTCCCAGGAGGTAGCAGTGCCTGTAGGGTTTTCAAAAAATATATATAAATATATCTTAAACATAGGTATTTAATCAGTCATTAGCCTTTACTATAACATAAAAAATTAAAAATATCCATCGTAAAAGGTGGTTTAGGGTGGGAAACGTTTTGAAAACCTACCTTCGTATCCGTGGAATTAATTATATACCAAGTTCGGTTTTTAACCAACTTTTGTTGAGTTATGCTACTCACACACAGACACATACACACATACATACACACACAGAGGCATTTCCGGTGAAATCTTGACGTCGACATTTCGGGACAACAACAAATACAATACTTCTGCTTCTCTACGTAGTAGAGAAAGTAGTATATTTTGCATAAATTGCATTTTATGAATTCTACTTTCCTAACAGTAAGTTTTTACCGATGTGTTACGGCTTCCCATTTAAACAAAAAATATACAAAACTCAATCGGAACAGAGGATTTAACAACACATTGATAAAAAGTTGAAGATATGCTTTTATTTTATACTATGGAAACATCTTAAGCACGTGGTATTTTAATAAAAATCATTAGAAACACTTTTAAGAAAATAAAAAGTAACGCTTCTTTCCATGTCAATGATGTTTTGGAATGGACATTTTTACAAAAATTCTCTTTTTTGTTTTGTTCACTTTTCAGGGAACTGAAAAGTGTATTTTCGGTTAAATCTTGAAATGAAGCATTTCCTCTACCATAGGTAAGCGGGAGGGAGAGAGAGAGGGAGGGAGGGAGAGGGAGAGAACGAGAGAGAGCGCAGCATATTTTACATGAATGAAGGAATATTGTGAATAATATTTCTCTTTGCCTGGGCTTAATTTTTCTTGTGCTACGTACCCCTGAAATGTAATTATTAGTTATTACTGCTTTGATGGAACCTTGATCAAAAATTGTCACCTGAAGAGAACAAGAAAAGGATCTAATGCAGAGTTAAGTCAATACGCAGGTGAAAAGTTTAAATTTACACAGACCTTTTTCACTGTTTTGAAATTTGTACTACTTACATCTCCAACTAAGATACACATAATGTTTTATATACCTAACTTATTAGCTCTCAAAACAATTATTTTGCATGAAATGAATATACGTAGAAGATTTATGAGAATTTATGGTAAAAATATTACTTTATTTTCGGTAGCAGTGTATCTTCAAATTGATATGAGATTAATAATAACATAGCAGAGAGCCAAGATATAAAATTATTATTAGCTATATGCTCTCATATTTTCATAATTTTCATTACATCATGTAAAACTAAACGCCCATTATATCCAAACCATTGGTGTTGCGTAAAAGGTCATATAAAGTATTTCCTGCAATCGTGATTACAATTATTAAACATTAAGTCTTCGACAGGGAAACATTTTATATCAACAAAAAAGCTGAACACTTTAAATGGGAGAACACACTTATTAAAGAAACAAAACTGTTGTAATTGACTCATTAGTAGAACACGCCCACCTCATGCATCCGCATTTAAAGGGCGGAAAACGATGAAATTAACACCGAGCTTAAGAGGTAAATAAATAAAGGTAACAAATACGCGTTAAACCCAATCTCGGATTTTGCTACTTCTTTTAAGCTTAAACCCTGCTGACCAAAAGTGATAGGATTTTGAAGTCTGAATTAAAATGCCTGAGATAGGTTTTAAAAGCTGCAATGTAGCTAAAAAAAACTTCATGTGTTACACTCATGACTTTCTCTACTCTTATACAGACTTGTTCTTCATCTTCATGCTAGTCAAGATAAACATTAGCAGAAATTATCCTACTGCTGATTTTCTTATAGATGCAAGGGGAATATGGGAATACAATAGGCTTTGGGTGACATACAAATCTTTTAAAGCTTTGAAATTCCGTCCTCTTTGCACACAGATAAAGTGAATAACTACCCTCCATTTAAGAAAAGTTTAAACACTGCAAAACTCACACAAATAACAGGAATTATCTCCGAAATGGTTCACTACACAAAAAAATGCATTTAGACATAAATTGTATGTTTTAACGGAATCTACGTTTTTGTATAGTAAGCCTTGGTCTATCTCTGCCGGTTTACCAGTTATGTAAAAGTCATCAAGAGTAAACATGACTGCATAGGTTATGGCCAGAAAACTCAAAATATGCATTTCATTTGTTATAAAAATATCTTAAATATGACACTGTAATCAAAATCGTTAGAGCTACTTTTTGAGAAAATCTTTCGAAACATTTTCCATGTAAAGAGTAGTTTAGGATGGAGAAATTTTCTTCGTCTCCGTGTCGCATCCTTAAAAGATACTAAACTTAAATACCAACTTTGGTTTTTAACCGACTTTTCGTTTTTCAGTTATGCTGTTCAGACACGCACGCACGACACTTTTTCTAAAACTGTTCTTTTTTTTTTTTTTTTTTAATTCAGGGGGCCTCCAAACATACTTCCGGTGGAATTTGGACATCAAATTTTTGGATCGAATACAAATACTTCCTCTGCAGTAGAGAAATTAAAACAGGGAAGGTAATGTTGCAATCAACTCAGCATAGAAAGAATTATGCTAAAGAGCAGTCTAATGCACGATATACTTACTGGAAGGAAACAAGTCCCTTTCAACTGTGGTCAGATTTGCTTATAAACTATAGCAAGTGAAATCCGTAAGGTAGTGTTATTATTCATGTTGAATAACGCCAGCGGTGCATCTGCCTGGACAAACGGGAGGGCATCTTTGTGATATTATTTCCACAGCCTTCTGCTTATTGGCGATTTAAAATTTCTAAAATGTGTTATTCTTTTCATAAACCCACGACTTAACGGACGTAGTTCCTTCTTACGCAACAGACTGCATCAAAACACAAACAGGTTTTTCGCGACCAAGTAAGCCAGGTTGTGGGTTTCGCCTACAGCTCAAGGAATACCTGCTCTGGAAGCAGTATAATGCAGCATCCCTAATATGGACCACGTCGAACGATCTCTGCTGCTATTGGCTGGTTAGTTCTGACCTTCTTGGTAACAGTCGGCCCACTTTCCTGTCTCTACAGTCGCATACGTATGAATATTTTGTTTCTTCTTTCTGTAATTCTCCTCAATAGATTGTGCTTGCCAGACGACGCTAATTCCTTAGCCTTTTAAGTATTTAAAGAGACTGCACATTGGGATTTTGTTGTTGTTTATGTCTGACCATATGGAGGAAAGATTTATAGATCAAGAAGCAAGTCGCTTTGCTAATGGCATATGCTGATTCTAAACCTTGTGTAAAATCCTAAAAACATTATACATACACAAAAAATACTTGAACAGCGCAAACGTATAATTATTCATCTGCAGCACTTCTACGAGTATGTGTGCAAACTTCACGCCCAATACAGTGTTAAAAGAGTGCACCAATGAAAGCGAAAGTATAATAAATAATTCGTTTACTCTGCGTAGCAAAATCTTACAAAAATGTAGGTTGGGGAAAAGAGGAGAGAAGTAAAATTAAAATTAAAAGCAGGCTTCTGAGCGAGAAAAATCTGTACCAATGTTGGAAAGGCAAAATCAGATTCCATTACTGGGATTTGAACCATGAAATACATACTCTGCCCCTATTATGAGTTACTATGGCATGATGCCGGCGCGACGGTTTTTCCCTAGTCAGTGTTCTTTGACTGGTTAGGTCGTATCGGATGATGGATGAACAGGATGAAATGTTGCTCAAATGAGCCCAGGATCCGTAAAGCTCATAGTTACCCGATGTTCATTTTTTCAGGATACGAGAAACCCCCGAAAAAAGCCTTGTTTGGGTAACACCCTAATTGAGATTCAACTGGGGAATTTTTGAATCAATGTATTTATATTTTATTTAAAATTAATTTTAGTGATTTCTATATGTAGGGTTCGCGAAACTTTCTTGACAGTTATTTAATTGGAGGCTTAGAATAACAAGTGAATTTTAGTTTAAATTTACAACGATAATTTTATTATTCTCAAGATATTGAGACATTGAAGCATTATATTTCATTTTTGATGCCTGAGGCAGACACGCTACCCCCAACTGATTCACATTTTGTCTGGTAAACCACAAGGCATTCTCAAATTTATTTATTTTATTTATTTATTTTTTATTTTATTTTTTCATAACATACCCAAATGGTAACTTACATTCTTGTAAATACTTAAGTCCTGTGCTACATAATTAACATCTATTTGGTCAAACAATGATAATTGCAGCCGTGTGTAGGTTTAAGTTGAAAATTACAAAGGAAAATAATTAAAACGTTCTTAACTATTAATTTTTAAGTTAACATACATATATGGCTGTAATTACACGTACATGGAACAGACAAAGTCTCACTTTTACCATTGCAAAAGGGATACTTCTACAAAGCACAGTACTTCAGATCACACCATCACTGATGACAAATTTATGAAGACTAACTCAACACCAACACTGAGGCATATGTGGTAATGAATCATCAAACGTGTTACAACCTCCATTAGGCAAGTCTGTACAAGCACAATCTTCTAAAACTGTACCAGAGCTGAAAAGCATTACGTAACTAGTTAAAAATTATGAAGAAGACAAAATAAACTCCCTTTGATTGTGCCTAGTTTTGTGTATGAAATAACATTTTAACATAAAATATTCAGTTCTTTGCCATAACTTCTGATCCCATTGTGAAATGTTCATGGTTTATAGCTTTAAACAATAGCAAACTCATATATAAATTTCAATTTAAACAAAAACACTATCAATTTTTTTATATTTTTGAATTTTTGAATTTAAATTTAATTTCTTTTTCAAAAATAGTCAAATAACATATCAGATTAAAGCCTATGAAATTATCTTTAAAAAGACATATGAAACATTTCTCTAGCTTAAATAGAACTGGAATTATTAAAGATACGATAGAACAGTGCAAAACAAACTTATCATTATTCCCAAATTTCAATAGTTAATTACTCGTAAATGGAAAAAAAAAAATTTTTTTCTAGAAGTATTTTCTTGCTTAGAACTTTAGGGAGAACGAGTCCTGAAAGTTTCATCAAAATCCAAGATGGGCAGGTTGACATTAATTATTTTTTGGAATGACCCAATAGTGAAATGGATGGCATACAAACCTTCTCCGTGAAGAAACTTCATGGTGATCGAGGTGATCAGTCAAGCGGTTTAAGAGTGCATAGAGGACAAACATACTTCATATTTATATATACAAGGTGGTTCACCTGCTCCTTATTAGTTTTGGAGATAGGCAACACTTCATACTTTGAAAGCAAGAAGGTTGGTATTATCGTGCTTGTCGACCATTTGGTAGCCATGCAAATCTAGCCTGCTCTTCATGGGAAAATGGACCTTAGACCTTAGCAGTGACCCATTCCACTAATATATATGACAGATTTTGCATATTAAGTCTAATAAGACCTTTTGAATAAACGTCACATAAGGTATTACATAAACAACAGACAGATTTTAACAAAAATGTTGTATGGTTCAGAAGAAGAAATTTTTAAAAATTGAGACAGTTTGCTTTGTTCCAGTTTTACTAAGTCGTAACCTTTTATCCTGGTAGATCACACAGTACGATGAGTGAATGAATGGGTGAAATGATGCTTAAGTGACCCGGGGATTCATAGAGCTTGAAGTTACCCAACATTTCCCTTCTCAGGATAAAACCCTAGGTAAGTCACCCTAACCAAGATTGGAACTCGGGATCTCCACATCACAGAGGCGCGCTCCCTATATTTTATCTGCACAAGCGGACACCCAAAGAAACTCACATTGCATCTGCAAAGCTTATAATTATGTCACAATGCCCTTAGATGAAATACGATCTCATTTAATAGCAGTCAAATAAATCAACGCGGCTGTACGAGCATCTTCTCTCCAGCCGAAGGCTCGTCAAGCAAGAGGCAGCTCTTCAGACGATGCTGGAGGAACAACTACCCATACAGGCTCAGTCCCCATGGGAAGTCCAGAGCCTCACAATCGTGAACGTCGGAAATGTCATTAATCCTTCACCTAATTCCCTTCAATTCCTCGCCAAGAATTCCTAAGGGCGTAATCAGGGCTTCTGTCATACATGCGTCCTGGCATCCGTCATTTACCTTGCTTAGATCCCCTGTGGCCGACTAATATACCCATTCCACCAATCCGCAGGTGCAATCGCGGTACGGACTTACTTCTGCCCAGAATTATTTCTTTCCTCTTTCCTTTCTGCCTCTCTTATATCCTATGTTTACCGTGGATGGGCTTTTTAGTGGGTATACTGCTCCCCTTCAGGGTCAGAGACCCCCACATTGTTTGCCGTTGCACGTGGGCCTTCGCCTATAATCTTGTTTTTCCCTTCCATGTAAAATAAAAAATTAATAAATAATACATAAAAGGGTTTTTCAAAAGCTTTTTTGTGGAATTCATATTTCTTGAAGACTGTGGAAGCGATCAGTTTTCAATTAGTATTACTCTATTAATTTGAGTAATTAATGTATTCCACCCAAAAGTCGAATACCGATATTTCACCGGAAATACGCGTTTTGAGACTTCCTGAATACAAAATAGAATTTTAAGGAAAGTATCCGTGTGTGTGTGTGTGTGTGTGTGTGTGTGTGTGTGTGTGTGTGTGTGTGTGTGTGTGTGTGTGTGTGTGTGTGTGTGTGTGTGTGTGTGTGTGTGTGTGCGCGCGCGCGCGCGCGTGTGTGCGTCTACCTGTATGTTTGTCTGTCTGTGAAAAGCATAACTCAAACGAAAAATCGGTTAAATACCGAAATTGAGAATCTTCCAAGGATGCGATACTAAGATTTTCAAGAAAATCCCCCCACTCAAAACTACAATTTACATGTAAAAAATTTTAAAATTTGGATTTTTTCAAAAAATGCGTTAACAATTTTTATTAAAATACGATGTTTAAGAGATTTTTATGACAAATTAAATATTTATTTTGAATTATCTGGAACATCCTCTGAAGTCCTGTTTATTCTAGATGGCTTCTGCATAACAGGTAATCGGAAGAGATAAAATACACGCACAAAATACAGATCTCGTTAAAGCACACAACTTATGTCAAACGCATTTTTTCATGGAGCTAACTATTTCTGAGATAGTCCTTGTTATTGGTTTGAATATTCGCATATTTATCTTTTCTTTTAATGGAGAGTCGTTATTGTTTTTTTTATCCTGGTCATACAGAGATAATGGAATTTGAAAGCTATCACATAACGAACAACTCCTAAAATACATAATCAACGCTTAAGCCTGCTATATTTCACTATTTCTATTGTGCCCACAAGAAAATATGTAAAAAAAAACACTTGTTTATCTCAGTTAACAAGAAGTACGTAGAAGAATAAGCTTTTGCAAGAAACTTTGTCGAAGAATGAGCACAGAAAATTATAAGAATGTACGTCAGAAATGTTTCATATCACGTTGTAAACTTTTATTTCTCCTAATCGTACTTACGTACTTTGCTTCAATCGTGAAAAAATGCAATTAAATTCTACACGAGTTTCGGATTTCTCTTTATATATATATATATATATATATATATATATATATATATATATATATATATATATATATACTTACAGATGAAGAACTGAAAACTTGTAATACGAGTATCTATGAGGAACTTCTCATATTTCTCCAGCAAAATGTATAATATAGCATTTACCTTGTAACGTTTTGCAACAATTCTACAATCTATATAGGTATTAGCAGCATAAGCTATCTTTCCACATTCCTCAATGACACCTAACAATCACTATAAACGGCAGCATTTAAAACATTAACTTTACAATTGTGCATATAAACTGGGTAAGATAACTCAGCAAACTTTAAAAATAACACTAGAAACAAAATGTACTAATTTAGTCCTGGTTGTGGAAAAATTGCATATACATCACGAGATCGAAACACAATTTTTTCCTCGATGCATACCTCGAGAAAAATAAAGAAAAATTGTGATTTTCCGTCTATTGATGTTCAATATATTTGCCCTTCTCTTCTTCTTCTTGTTCTGCATTTTATTCCATTCAAACCATTAAGTAGAGTACATCATCCCTTTGGGTTGCAATGTGTTGTAGAAGCTGAAAGAATGCATCAAGGAGACATTTATTCCACTTGTTCAGAAGTACACTCTCAAGTAAATGTCTCCCTATAGGTTATCCTCCTCAAAGTGTCGAAAGTTCTGTAATGCACTCCATACATTTCAGTTTCGTCTGCCTCTGATACCCGCCAGCAAAGTTGCTCAACTTTATCTCAAAACCAGTTGTTGAGAAGTTCCTCACTAGCTATGAAATGGCTGGGAAGTGGAGCTGGAGACAGTTGAATGTAGTAGTGTCAAGACTATTGATCACAGATGCAGAACGTTTTCCTGAAAGCGGGCTAGGAATGCTGTCAGTTCAGAAACATGCTCTTTATGTGATACTATTTGATTGATTGGTTTAGGTAAGAGATCTACAGAAACGGGAATGAATGCAATGCAAAAAGCATTACCCCCAATGGCTGTTAATCTTGCACACCCATATCCTTGGCTTGATGCGGACCCAGAGAGGCGATTTTTTAGCTCAAAGAAAATATGTAACATTTCTGTAGCCTTGTCACATAAAGTGGTTTGCGAAGTTTCTGTAATTGTGTCTGTTTATATTAGGCCATGAAAAAAACTAAACCCCAGCGCAACAGCCCATGAAGGGCCAAGGTTATGGAAAGCCGCGGTATAATATATTTTTTGCGGAAGATCTAGATAATCTCAATGTGCACTAAACCTTCATCTACGTCATCTTAGTGTGCGAACTGTCATTATGACCACTGAATGGTAAAATCCTGTTTAATGGCCTGTTTTTACTTTCTCTACTGGTAAGTAGGGGAAGTATTGTATTCCACCCAAAAATTCAATGTCGAGATTTCACTGGAAATATATGTTTTGAGGCCCCCTGAATCCAAAAAAAGCATTTTTAGAAAAAGGTCCGTGTGTGTATCTGTGTGTCAGTCTGTGGACAGCATAACTCAAAAACGAAAAGTCGGTTAAAAGCCAAACTTGGTATTTAAGTTTAATGTCTTTCAAGGATGCGACACGAAGATTTTGAAGAAAATAGCCCCACCCTACACTACCCTTTACATGGAAAATTTTTCGAAAATTTTGATTTTCTTGAAAATGGCTCTAACGATTTTGATAAAATGCCATATATTTGAGATATTTTTATGACAAATGAAATGTATATCTTGAATTTTCTGGCTATAGCCCCTGTAGTCGTATTTACTCTGGACGACTTTTGCATAACTCGTAAACCGTTAGAGATAGACCAAATCATACTGTACAAAAAATGTAGATCTTGGTAAAATACACAATTTATGCCTCAATAAATTTTCTTGTAGGGTGAACCATTTCGGAGATATTCCTTGTTATGTGTGTGAGTTTCGGAAAACTTAGAACTTTAACGAAATGCAACAACGTTGTTCATTTTTTTTTTTTTTTTTTTTTTTTTTTTGTTAATCGTGCAAAGAGAACGGAGTCTCAAAGGTAAAAAAGATTTGACTATCACACAAAGCCTTCTGTATTCTAATATCTCCCTTGCACCTACAAGGACATAAGCAATAAGATAATTTGTACGAATGTTTATCTTAACTAACATGGAAATATAGGAATAAGAGTTTGTTAGAATGGTTAGTACAAGAGTAGAGAAAGTCATGTGAGTGCAGCACATCAGATTTTTTTATATGTTAATCGTGCAAAGAGAACGGAGTCTCAAAGGTAAAAAAAGATTTGACTGTCGCACGAAGCCTTCTGTATTCTAATATCTCCCTTGCACCTACAAGGACATAAGCAATAAGATAATTTGTACGAATGTTTATCTTAACTAACATGGAAATATAGGGATAAGAGTTTGTTAGAATGGTTAGTACAAGAGTAGAGAAAGTCATGTGAGTGCAACACATCAGATTTTTCTCTTTATGTCCCAAATACAATGTGCCCATTAAAACACACCTGAAAGACTATACATATTGCACCTGCATCGAACATACCTCGCTGGTTGGAATTTTAAAGTTGCATTATGAATGAATAAGAGTTGTATTAACCAAGAAAGGAATGAATGAACGAAAAGAGAACAAGGTTAAACCATGGGTTAAATTATGCAAAATAAGGATTATGCCACACTTGCAATTAATTATACACGTGTTCAACGTCGATGAATAGGGCAGTAATTCGAAGAAGAAAATAAAACTTGTTGCAGTTTCATTGACAAATAACAGACGCATTGATAGTCTTTGAGGCCATATAAGTGCTTCATTGCAATGACCTATTTAAACCCTCTTTTCTTAGAGATCATCAATAATGAATTCAATCGACTTGCAGTTTTAACTATATGTAGGTCATTCGGAAAGCTTTACGGTGGTAATGAGTAGAAAACTGGTTTGGTTTTGTTCAATATCCTTCATGAGTATACGTGACTTTCACGAGGAAACGAACTGATCATGGGCAATAGAATAGTCTTTAAGGGATTCTGGGATTGGAAAATAATTGAAACATCATCAAATCGATGATTTTTAGGGTTATGCGTATAAATATTCCCCATCCTTCAGTCACCAGTTGGCAGTGAAATTCCGCCATTTTTAAAGGTCTGGCGTAGGCTTTAAATGTCACATGCGGCTACATTTAATCGCCCCCTTTTCTTCTTAAATTTGTCGAAACATTTAAACAAAATATGGGCCAAAAACAAAAACACTCAGCAGAAGTGGTTAAACTAAGAATCTGAGGAGATAGACTACTAGACAAAAGATTTTAGGGCAGTTTTTGATCAAACAGGTTACGTGATCATGATCATCACACATGATCATCGTGATCATCATACAGGACTCGTGATCATGATGCATGTGTTTCGAAAAAACATTTTTTTCGACTTTATATTTTTAATACATTGTCTCCTCCATGCTCACTGAAGTTTGTGCAATGCTCCTAGAATTTTTCCAACATATGCTCCATTTACCTATGTGACTTAACTTCAGTCTTTGATTTCAAAATCTGAAAGTTTGTTTAGTTTTAAAAAATAAATACGCAGAAAGCTTTAAAAAATATTACCAATGTCGATCAAGGCAAAGAAAGTAATTACTTTAAAAGTAATTAGTTCTTCTTCCTGCCAGATATTGGCGGTATTTGTTGGACAATTAGAGTTTATAAAACGGTTAAAGCTGTTATGATATTTTAGTTTTCCTTGCGCATGGAGTATTTTGACTATTGAGGTGTTTTAGCATTATGACTAAATTGAATAATTAATTCCATCAAAACTATAAAAAAGATTGCACTAGAACTTTGTGAGGCAGTTTATATCATCATCATCATGAACAAGTTCGTTTTAGGCCATGTGGCCTGTAACGATAAACCTAACGAAGATGGTCTTGGTCTTTCCACCGCTGTTTTGACCTTCCTTGATCCCTGTGACCAGTTGGAGTTCTGTCCATTCTCATCAAATGATTTTTCCACTCTTGTTGATATTTTTCTATCTCCTCAAACAAACCAGTACTCCAAGGCTTTCTCTGATGTCCATATTCCTTTGGTGGTCCAATCTAGTAATTCCTAACAGTGGTCGCAAGAAACGCATTTTGGCTACTTAAAGTTTATGTGCATTTCTGTTATTTAAAATCCAAATTTCACTTCTGTATCTGAGAGCAGCTTTTGATGTGATGTACTCTTAGTTTTGTGTCGGTCGTCATCTGTTTGCCAAAATGTCTCCCTAATACCCCGTTCCATTTATTATATTTTTGTAATTTTGTTTCAATATCACTTGTGATCTGTAAATACGCTTCCTAGGTATGAGAAATCAGATACTTGTTCTATAATTTTTCCTTTTTACCTCGATTTTTACAAGGTGAGTGTATTTTCTCCACACATTGGCATTGTTTTAGATTTTGAAGTAGAAATTTTCGCACCATATTTGTTTATAACATAAACACCATCAAGTGTGCAAAGTATTGATTTCATACCCATAAAAATGTAGAAAGCTCAAAACTGAGAGCCAGGGTCCCTTAAGAACGAAAGTATTTTATTTGGGAGGGGGGGGGGGGCGGGATAAGGTTAAAGGTTAGGAATTCTAGATATCAGAACTCAAGAAGGTAGGGACCATAGTTGTTCTTGCACACAAACCCTTAAACAATTATTGCATGTGAAGCCTTAACGTCATAAAATACTCTGGAAATTCTCTAAATTCATGTATGATATTTACCATGAAGTTCTTGCGTTAAAATCAGGTTAAACAAAAACGACCCGTCAATTTACTCGCTGAAGGGAAGTAACGTTTCCATCCGCTGTTTTGATCCTCAGGTGGCCTAACGTCCAAGCAATTACTATTCTGTTACCGCAGCATTGCCATCAAGTCCAGCTACCCGCAATACACCCAATTTGAGGGAGAAAACGAGAACGTCATTCAAAATGGCAAGGTTGGGTTATATGAAACATAAAACCAGAATAAACACGTTTAAAATTAATTTCTTCCGAAATATGATCACTTTATTGATTTTAACAAAACTATATCACTATCACAGTTACTCTACTATAAAAGTACACTCTTTGATTAAAAGTATGAGCTCATTTTGAAAGAAATTCATAGTGTCAATTTAATTCATTTAGATTTAGGATAACTTAAGTATATTTGCTTTATTTTAATAAATACTGAGTTTTATTTTCTCTATCCTATTCTTGTATTTAGGTAGGGGAAATATTGTAGTTCGCAAAAAATTGTATGTGTATAATTTATTTATTTATTGAAAGGGGCATCTGTGTGCGTGCTTGAATGTACAGCATGTATCCGTACTATATGTCCAGAAAACATAGCATTCAAAATCGAAAAATTGGGTAAATAGCATTTATCATACCAGTCTGTCCAAGAATGCTAAGCAAAGATTTTCAGGAAAATTGCCTCCCCATCCCAAAGAGCCATTTATATGATCAAATGTTTGTTCTTTTTTATTTTCTTGCAAGTGCTCTAAGGATTTTTATTAAATGCCATATATTTGAGATAATTACATGACGAATAAAATGTAGGCATATCTTAAATGTATGTGAAGAACTCATTCTTATTGAGTTGCTTAGAAGCCTTGAAAGATAGAAGAATAAGAACGAAAAGCAGATCTGTCTAAAATGTAGGATTCTGTTAAATAGCGCTTCATTAAGTTTTGCTGTTGTATAAATGTTCAGTGTTGCATATTTCAGATTTAATTCAGGTTGAACAGCATCTACTTTCTTACGTGGGCTTATTTCTAGAAAATTTGATTTTTCACACTGGCGTAACTCTTCTCACCCAATGTAAGTTTGCATAATTATTTACATATTATAGCATTCATGTAAATAGTTATTCGATTCGCGTTAAGTTGCTACTTACATGTAAAAACCTGACTATAAATAATCTGGTATTATGCAATATCGAATTGATTGCATGTACATTACGGAAAACAAAACACAAAATTATGCTCGCATATCGCAAGTTAGATTTGATTACCAATGAATTCATGCGAGAAGAAACGAGGGTGGGGGTGGGGGGGAGAACATCCTATGTGTTATCTTCACACAACCTTCTCTAACCTCTGGACATGAACACATAAGAGCCAATGTTGGGCTACGCTGGTAATAGTCAATTAATAACCAAACGTAATACAAATCCATAGATTAATACCACAGTAAGAGTGTGAAAAGCATTGCTGTTGAGTAATGGTTCCAAAGGCAAAAATCCACCGAAATGACCTTAGATGTTAAAGGCGGCATATAAATGGAACATTAAAAAAATCTGATGTGTTGCACTCACATGACTTTCTCTACTCTTGTACTAACCATTCTTACAAACTCTTATTCCTATATCTTCTTCGTGTTAGTTAAAATAAACATTTGTACAAATTATCTTATTGCTTATTTCCTTGTAGGTGCAAGGGGAATATAGGAATACAATAGGCTTTGTGCGATAGTCAAATCTTTTAAAGCTTTGAGATTCCGTTCTTTTTGTACACGTAACATAAAAAAATGAACGATGACCCATTTCATG